>CM038677.1:401116087-401716087 GCA_021605205.1 Aegilops longissima
TAAATTTATTTAACTATCATGGTGGTTGTGAAACATTGAGAATGGTTGACAGCATCCTCAATCCCAATTAAAAGTACTCATTAATAAACCCAACAATATTAATTAGAAGTAACATGTTGAGATTCACATGATATCCGAGTACTAGATACTCAAGATGTCCATAACCGGGGACATGGCTAACCATGGTTAGTTTATACACTCTGCAAAGGTTTGCGCACTTTTCCCCACAAGACTCGATCGCCTCCGTTTGATTTCTCGCACTACATGGTATTTGAGAGAGGATGACCGAGACATAGTCTTTCAGAAGCACCTTACATGTGGGTAGACCGTACCAACCTACATCCCCTACATCAGCTAGCCTACCCGTAAGAGTTCGCACAACTTAGTCAACTACGCCAGAGCCCATAATGGCTTGTGGCTGCACACGGAAGTTTCTAGTTTGAATAATCTCATGATCCCTTTGAGCCTGGGTGGCGGTCCGAAGAAATACAGGCAAGTCCTGATGGAAACCAGGTGCCTCAATCCACCCAGATGTGTGTTTAAGTTGCCACCTTAAATAAACCATTAAATAACAATCTCACATCTGTCATGGATACACTCACCCAATCCACGTCTACTAGCATAGCATGGCATAATAAGCAAACGTAGAAGTAACTCCCAAGGGTTTATAATGAAACAGGTAATAGGTACTACCTCAACTACTTCCCATCCCACAATTTAATTAGATCCTAATCATGCAAGTGTTTGAGGATAGATCTAATGCATAAAAACTGGGTATGAGAAAAGGTATGATCAAAGTGTTACTTGCCTGCAATGTTGATGAAGATGATTCGCACTCAAAACTCTTGATATTTCTACTCGTCACACTCCGGTCAATCTATCGTAATCAAGCAATAGTAACCACACATAAGCAATCACTCAAAAGATCGGAAAGATCGAAGAAAACGATTCAGAAAACATCAAAACCAAACAAATAAATCTTGCAACATAAAACAATTTCTAACAGTACCAAAATTATATGAATTTGGCCTTATCAGAAAGTTTAGGTCAAGAGCTTCGATTTGCAAAAAGAATCAACTAAATCGGAGTTATAAAACTCAAGTTATGATCAAACGAAGTTCAAATACAAATCTGTTTGAAAACAAATTTTAAAATTTTCAAAAACATGTTTAAGTTGATTATCTGGATAGAGGGGGTCATAACGAAGAAGTTGGCGTTGGTTTCGTTGGATTTGGATAAACGAGTAAAAAGATGTGGTCGTTTGAAGTACAAGGACTAATCTGTGAAGAAATTTTTCACAAATAGATCCCTGGCCGAAAACTATAAATAAAAAGAAAAAGAAACATTCTACTGTACGAACGTTCGCTTTGAAACCCTAACGAACGAAAAACCGTTCACTGTGAATACCTAACCAGTGAGCGTTCGTAAAATGAGTCTAACAAAAAAATTAAACCGGTGAAGAGAAAACCGAGAAAACCTAAAAGGATAACCGACCGGGACGGTTTATTACCGTTCGGGGTTTTCGACGAAAACTAGGGCGGCGGTTTTGACGGGCGGCGGGCGGATCCGCCGGCGGTGAACTCCGGCTTGGCGCCCGGGCGGCGGTGGCGGTGCTCCGGCGAAGCGGGCAAGGCGAGACGGCGGCTCCGGCTGGCAGGGGGCGACGGCGGCGAAGCGCGACGCTGGGCGGCGGAGACGGAGGTGGCGCGGCGGCGGTAGATCTCGCGGGCGGAGCTCCGGCGAGGGCGGCGGCGACGGCTCGGGGAGGAGAGGAACGGGGCCCGGGCGGAGTATTGATGGGAGGGGAGGGGCGGCGTTGGCGTGGGAGAGGGTCAAGGGAGAGGCGGCGCGAGGAATCTGCGGAGGTCACGGCGGCGGCGGCGGCGCGTGCTGGAGTTGGAGTCCGGCGCGAGGTCGGAGACGGACCCGATAGGTGGGTCCCACCTGTCGGTGGCTGGGCGGGGCGGCGGCCGATCGCAGGCGCGAGCGGGCGAGCGGAGCGGAGCGGCGAGCGCGGCTGGGCTTGGCTGAGCTGGCTGGACCGTGGCTCGGCCGGTTGGTTGGGCCGCCTGATTCAATGGAAGGAACTATTTTTAAACAAGCAGAAAAAAATAATAAAACAAAATAAAATGAAAATATTATATAGGCATATAATATATCAAAATTTTCAGAAAAAGATTTCCTACATGATGAACATTATTCTAGTACCAAATAAAATCCACACAAATTCAGATAATTCAAAGAGTGCTACTGCTCTAATAAAGTCCAACAAAAAACATTTTAAAAATACCAAAATGACTTCAAATTAATTTCTCTCCAATTTTCTGATGTAGGGAATCATGTTACCCTATTTTCCATATATTTTTATTTTGGAGAAAATAATTTGAATAAAACTCAATTAACTCCAATTGAAAATAAATTCAAAAGAACTTTGAATTTAATTCTTTGAAACTCCCAACTCATATTTCATATGTTTTGAAGAAGTCATTTTATCTTCGCCAGAAAATCATTGAGTTGCATGAATTTTATTAATTGGAAAATATTTTCCAAATGAAATTCAAATATTTTCAACACCCCTTGTCATTTAAATAAATGGAAGAAGTCATGTCATCTTCTCTCCAGGGTTTTGTGATGAAGAGTATTTGAATTCCCGAAGATCATAAAAGCAAAATGAAAGTTTGGGAAAGTCCTTTTATTCCCTCTCATTTAACTTTCAAAAAGGTTTCGAATTCCACTCATTTTCAGTCAATCAAACACACAACAATCAAAAAACAATCAAATCTATCTATTTATTATAACATTCCAAAATTTAGAATTTTGGGATGTTACACAAATATTTTCTTTCTGTTCTTCAATAAATATGCAATTATACTTTTTTCATGATTGTGCTTTTTATGTTTTAATTAGTGTTTGTGCCAAGTAAAGCCTTTGGGATGATTTGGATGATAGTTGATTTGATCCTATTAAAAAACAGAAAATTTTGCGCCCAGTTCAGGAATTTTGTAAATTCAAAGAAATGTTCTTTTGCTCTGAATTTTTTACAAATGATTTATATACAAATTTCCTACGTTTTCCTAATTTTTCAAAAAAATTGGAGTTACAAAAGTATGAGCTTTATTCAGGTTTCTACAGACTGTTCTGTTTTTTGACAGATTCTGTTTTTGTTACATTTTGTGCTTATTTTGATGAATCTATGGATTCTATCGGGGGGGGGTATAAGCCATGGTAAAGTTGGACAACAGTAGGTATAATGCAATAATAAAATATGAATGGGTTGCAACAATACTTAAAGTAGTGACTTGTCTTCTTATACTAACGGATCTCATGAAGGTTTTTTTAAGTTTCGTGTGATTGAAGTTTTCAAGTTTTGGGTGAGATCACGATGGATGAAGGAATAAGGAGTGAAAATAGCCTATGATTTGGCATGACCATGGCATCCCAAGGTAATATTCAAGGATTACCAAGAAAGTAAGCTTGGGGATGCCCTGGAAGGCATCCCCTCTTTCTTCTAAGGACCATCGGTAATTTTACTTGGAGTTATATTTTTATTCGTCACATATCATGAGTTTTGGTTGGAGCGTCTTGTATTATATGAGTCTTTGCTTCTTTTGCCTTTTAGTTTGTCACAATCATCCTTGCTGGACACACCTATATGAGAGATCCATAATGATGCTATGATTTGTTAGAATTGCTCTATGCGCTTCACTTAAAAAATTTGAGCTATGGAATTGCTCCAGTACTTCACTTATATCTTTTTGAGCACAGTGGTGCTTTAATTTTGAAGAAATACTCTCATTCTTTACTTCCATTATTTTGAGAGTTGGCAAAAGTTTAAAGAAATATACTCTCATGCTTCACTTAGATTATTTAGAGAGTTAGTAAAATAAAGGAATATGCTCTCATGCTTCACTTAGATTATTTTGAGAGTTAGATTTTTTAAAGAAATATCCTCTCATGCTTCACTTATATTAATTGGAGAGTTGAAAATTTTGAAGAAATATTTATGCTCTCGTGCTTCACTTAAATTTGTTTGAGAAACAATAGCAATTTGCTTAAAATACGAAATTAGTCCCAAAGTGGTAGATATTCAAGAGGGATAATAAAAATTGGCATGAAGATCATTGGATATTAAAACTTTATTCCTTGCAATAGTTTTGCGATACGGAGATAGTAATATGTGAGTCATGTTGGTGAGTAATTATGCTTTAGTAAGAATATTGGTGGTAAGGTTTCTGATTCCCTATGCAAGCACGAAAGTCAATAGTTATGCAATGAAGTTACATCCTACTTGTGGTGCATTATTCGGTGTTAGTTATGTTCAATGCTCGTTTATGATCCTTTTTTTGGTTGGTTGCTTCTCAATATATTTGCTAGCCTTTCCTTGTACTAAGCGGGAATACCGCTTGTGCATCCAACTCCCTAAACCAAGTTGTGCCAAATGAGTCCACCATATCTACCTAAATACGGTATTTCCATGCCGTTCCAAGTAAATTTTTATGTGCCAACTCTAAATTTCAAAATGGATTTCCTTTTTGTGTGTCCGTACCGTTCATGAAGAGGCAGGGGGTGGCTGATATTTTCCATGCTAGGTACGTTATTCTCAAGATGAGTGTTTATTCACTTGTCATTGCACGAGAGTGTGGACGGTAATAGGGATGCCCGGTCCCGAAATGATTTTTTTACTTTATGTTGTTCATAATAAATTCCTTGGAAAGTGTTGGTATGGAAGGCACCCGTGGATACGGCTAGCCATAGATTTTGAAAGAATGGTGGAAAAAGGAATAAACTTTATTTTATGTTTGGGAACCGCCTATGATTTACCTAGCATGGAAGATATTGGGAATTCTCGGTCGTTTTCGTTGACGGGAAAAGCATGCCTCTCAAAAAAAATACCTCTCAATTCAAGCTTTGAGCTCTAGCACCTCTACAAATCTCTGCTTCCCTCTGTGAAGGGCCTATCTATTTACTTTTATGCAATTTTTTTATTTGAGTCTCCATCTTCTCATATAAAGCAACAAGTAGGGAACACTATTGTCATACTTGTGCATTGGATGGTAGCTAATATTCGAGTGTGTTCCATGATCGGATCAATGATTGAGCATAATGGGCTAGGGATAGCTTTCTTTAGCATTTATATTTGGAAAGAGATGGTTGCTTGTTGATATGCTTCAGTATTGAGGCCTTCATGTCAAATTATAGACTATTGCTTTGAATCACTTAAAGTCCAAATGTCCATGCTACAAAATAAAAGAATATGTGATGAATATGATAGGTAGCATTCCACTTCAAAAATTCTGTTTTTATCATTTACCTACTCGAGGACGAGCAGGAATTAAGTTTGGGGATGTTGATACATCTCCAACGTATCTATAATTTTTGATTGGTCCATGCTATTAAAGTATCAATCTTGGATGTTTTATATTCATTTATTAGCAACTTTAAATCATTTATTGGGACTAATCTATTGACATAGTGCCCAGTGACAGTTGTTGTTTTTTGCTTGTTTTTTTACTTCGTAGAATATCAACACCAAACGAAGTCCAAATGCCATAAAACTTTTTGGAGATTTTGTTTCTGGCTAAAAGACACCATGGGAGCCAAAGGAGCACACGAAAGGAGGCCCGTGGGGCCTACTAGGCACCTGGGCGCGCCAGAGGCCCCCGGTGTGCCCTGATGGGTAGTGGAGACCAGGGAACCTTCTTGACTCACCTATGCCTCTATAAATACTCTAAAATCCCATAAACCCTAGGGGAGTCGATGGAACACTTTTCCAGCCGTGGCAAGTTCCAGAACCACGAGATTCGATCTAGAGGCCTTTTTCGGCACTCTGCCGAAGGGGTGCTGGTGCAATGATAGGCCCCTTATGTTTTGGAGTTTGTTGATATAAACAGTATGGGACTTATGTGTTTGCTAATGCACACAGAGTAACAGGTCCCTGAGATCATGAGGAGGTTGATGCAAACGACGAAGATAATCTCCCTGCGGTGCACCAAAGGATATCACCGAAGATTACGATAACAAGAGTGACCCCTCAAAAATTGTTGAAGTGAAGCAATTGGCTCAGTGTCTGTCCGAGGAAAATGACTGCGTCTCAGGAGATTGAAGATGAAGTGAAGACGTAGCATTTATTTCATTCTTCTTCTTATTCTTCTTCTCTATATTGAGTCATACGACCACCGTACTTTTAAGAGGTGTGTAGCATTCGAAACTTTGATTCTCTAATGCTAACCCAAATCCTATGTAAGGGATGACCCACAAGTATAGGGGATCTATCGTAGTCCTTTCGATAAGTAAGAGTGTCGAACCCAACAAGGAGCAGAAGGAAATGATAAGCAGTTTTCAGCAAGGTATTCTCTGCAAGCACTAAAATTATAGGTACAGATGGTTTTGTGATAAGATAATTTGTCAACAAGTAACAAAAGTAAATAAAGTGCAGCAAGGTGGCCCAATCCCTTTTGTAGCAAAGGACAAGCCTGGACAATTTCTTTTATAGAGAAAAGCGCTCCCGAGGACACATGGGAATTATCGTCAAGCTAGTTTTCATCACGTCCATATGATTCGCGTTCGGTACTTTGATAATTTGATATGTGGGTGGACCGGTGCTTGGGTGCTGTCCTTACTTGGACAAGCATCCCACTTATGATTAACTCCTATTGCAAGCATCCGCAACTACAAAAGAAGTATTAAGGTAAACCTAACCATTGCATGAAACATATGGATCCAAATCAGCCCTTACGAAGCAACGATAAACTAGGGTTTAAGCTTCTATCACTCTAGCAACCCATCATCTACTTATTACTTCCCAATGCCTTCCTCTAGGCCCAAATAATGGTGAAGTGTCATGTAGTCGACGTTCACATAACACCACTAGAGGAGAGAAAACATACATCTCATCAAAGTATCGAACGAATACCAAATTCACATGACTACTAATAACAAGACTTCTCGCATGTCCTCAGGAACAAATGTAACTACTCACAAAGCATATTCCTGTTCATAATCAGAGGAGTATTAATATGCATATAGGATCTGAACATATGATATTCCACCAAATAAACCAACTAGCATCAACTACAAGGAGTAATCAACACTACTAGCAACCTCTGTGTACCAATCCTGACTTAGAGACAAGAATTGGATACAAGAGATGAACTAGGGTTTGAGAGGAGATGGTGCTGGTGAAGATTTTGATGGAGATTGGCCCTCCCGATGAGAGGAGCGTTGGTGATGACGATGGCGATGATTTCCTCCTCGAGGGAAGTGTCCCTGCAGAACAACTCCGCCAGAGCCCTAGATTGGTTCCGCTAAGGTTCCGCCTCGTGGCGGAGTCTCGTCCCGAAGGTTGCTTATTATTTTCTTGAACGAAAGACTTCATATAGCGTAAGATGGGCACCGGAGGGCCAACAGGGGCCCATAAGGCGGGGGCGCGAGGGGTAGGGTGCGCCCCACCCTTGTGGCTGGGTGTGGGCCCCTCCGTATTTCTTCCGCTCAATATTTTTATTATTTCCAAAAATAACTTCCGTGGAGTTTTAGGACTTTTGGAGTTGTGCGAATAGGTCTCTAATATTTGCTCCTTTTCCACCCGTAATTCCAAATTGCCTGCGGCATTGTCCCTGTTCATGTAAACCTTGTAAAACAAGAGAGAATAGGCATAAGTATTGTGACATAATGTGTGATAACAGCCCATAATGCAATAAATATTGATATAAAAGCATGATGCAAAATGGACGTATCAACTCCGCCAAGCTTAGACCTCGCTTGTCCTCAAGCGGAAGCCGATAACGATAAATATGTCCACATGTTTAGAGGTAGAGGTGTCGATAAAATAAAATACGGACATGAGGGCATCATGGTTAATCTTATAGCATCAACATATATGGATATTGTCATATGATTTCTTATGCTCAAGTAATAATCTATTCACAATGCAAAGTATGAATCAGAAACTTTATTGAGAACTAACAAACTATAATCTCAGTCATTGAAGCAATTGCAATTATCATAACATCAGAAAGAGTCTATGTCAGAGCTTTTTAGCAAGTCCATATACTCAACTATCATTTAACCTTTCACAATTGCTAACACTCACGCAATACTTGTGGTTACGGAGTTTTAATCAGACACAGAGAAAGATAGGGGCTTATAGTTTCGCCTCCCAACCTCTTACCTCAACGGTAATGTCAACAATAATAGTTCATGCTAACCTACATCAAGGTGAAGATCACCATGAATCTTGCATAAGGTAGAAGATAATAATAAAAGATAGGCCCTTCGCAGAGGGGAGCGGAGGTTGCCATGCGCTTTCAGGGTTGGATGCACAAAATCTTAATGCGAAAGAACGTCACTTTATATTGCCACTTGTGATATAGACCTTTATTATGCAGTCCGTCACTTTTATTTCTTCCACATCAAAAGATCGTATAAAGCTTATTTCCTCCACACCAATCAATCATACATATTTAGAGAGCAATTTTTATTGCTTGCACCGATGACAACTTACTTGAAGGATCTTACTCAACCCATAGGTAGATATGGTGGACTCTCATGGTAAAACTGGTTTAAGGGTATTTGGAAGCACAAGTAGTATCTCTACTTGGTGCAAAGAATTTGGCTAGCATGATGGGGAAAGGCAAAGCTCAACATGTTGGATGATCCATGACAATATAATTTATCTCAGATATAAGAAAACATAACCTATTACATTGTCTTCCTTGTCCAACATCAACTCTTTAGCATGTCATATTTTAATGAGTGCTCCCAATCATAAAAGATGTCCAAGATAGTATATTTATATGTGAAACCTCTCTTTCTTTATTACTTCCTATTAATTGCAACGATGACCAAAACTATGTTTGACAACTCTCAACAACTTTTAATCATCATACTCTTTCTATCTGAAGTCATTACTCTCCATAAGATCAATATGATCTCTTTGTTTCTTTTTATTCTTTTTCTCTTCTTTTATTCACTCAAGATCATAGCAAGATAATCAAGCCCTTGACTCAACACTAATCTTTATTATATAGCTCACGGACTCGATTACATAGAGGGATCATAAAGCAAAACTCAAAACTAGATTATACCATAAACTTTATTCTACTTTATCAAGATACTACTAAAAGGATCGAACTAAGAAAAACGGTAGAGATAGAGATGTGATGATGATAAGATACCAGGGCACCTCCCCCAAGCTTGGCAGTTGCCAAGGGGAGTGCCCATACCCATGTGATTATGTCTGTTTCTGTAGCAACCCGACCCGAATGGATCAAGTCTCTGTGCTTAAGTGTCATCCCTGGATCGGTATGCTGACACACACAGTACTTGAGGATTTATAACAGAGGTAAATCACATGTATAAATAACGTAAATGCTATTATCTCAATCCAAATAGCGGAAGTAACAAGGTTGTGGATTCCCATCAACACCAATGGCAAAGTTGAGTGTAGAAATTGTAACCCTAACGTATCACTTACTCTTCGTAAGATCCTGCAACATGAAAAGTTGCAGCCACAAAGGGTCAGTACATTGAATGTACTGGCAAATTCGCACCATATGTTAATGATGAATAAAGGCTATCACTACATGCATATTTGGCTGGTGGAAAAGCTCTATGGTTATAGTTTTTGCGAAAAGCCAATTTTTCCCTACTACAAAGGAATATATTTTATTTAACTACAAAGTTGGTTGATAAAATATTGAGAAGGTAAACCCCCTCTCAACCCCAATTAGAAGTAATCATTAACCCAAAAAATTAATTTAAGTAATATGATGAGATACTTAAGATACTCCAAGTACTAGATACTCAAGATTGTCCATAACCGGGGACACGGCTAACCATGATTAGATTGTACACTCTGCAGAGGTTTGTGCACTTTTCCCCACAAGACTCGATCGCCTCCGTTGGATTTCTCGCACTACGTGATGTTTGAGAAACGGATGACCGAGACATAGTCTTTCAGAAACATTAACTCTTTACTCCGGGCAGACCATACCAAACCTACAAACCCACTACCTGCTGATCTACTGCTTCAAGAGCTTCACGTAACTTACTCAATTATGCTAGAGCCCATAATAGCTTGTGGCTGCACACGGAAGTTTCTAGCATGAAAATATCTCAGTTCCCTTTGAGCCTGGGTGGCGAACCATAGGATGATCACACGATGTATCCCCGGGATCTCCTAGGACAACACTGGTATATCCCAGGTGTCCGGTCAAATCCACTGGTATATCACCAGGGTGCCCCTACCAATCCACCCAGATGTGTATTAAAGTTGCCACCTTAATTTGAACCATTAAGTAAACAATCTCACATCTGTCATGGAATACACTCAAACCCAATCCACATCTACGAGCATAGCATGGCAATATAAGCATAACGTAGAAGTAACTCCCAAGGTTTGAATGCAGGACAATAGGTTCCTACCTCATCAACTACTTCCCAATACCCACATGTTATCAAACCTACTCATGCAATGTTTGAGGGTGAAGCTAATGCATAAAAACTGGGTATGAAAGGGATATGATCGAAGTGTGAACTTGCCTGTACTGTTGATGAAGATGATTCGCACTCAAAACTCTTGATAGGTCTACTCGTCACACTTCGGTCAATCTATCGTAAGCAATCAATAGTAACCACACATAAGCAATCACTCAAAAGATCAGAAAGAACGAAGAAGACGATTCGAAAAACATCAAAACCAAGAAAATAACTCTTGCAACATAAAACAATTTCTAATAGTACCAAAATTATGTGAATTTGGCCTTATCAGAAAGATTAGGTCAAGAGCTTCGATTTGCAAAAAGAATCAACTAAATCGGAGTTACGAAACTCAAGTTATGATCAAACGAAGTTCAAATTCAAATCTGATCTAATTCAAAATTTAAACTTTCAAAAACATGTTCGAGTTGGATTACTGGATAGAAGAAGAGATCGTAACAAAGAAGTGGGCGTTGGTTTCGTTAGATTTGGATAAACGGTTGAAAAGTAGTGATCGTTCTAAGATCAGGGACTAAACTGAAAATAAAAACAGCTACAATGAGGTCCCTGGAAAAAAATAGATCTAATATAGAAACATTCACTACTGAGGCCTAAATAACGAAAACGTTCGCTGCGACCTCTAAACGAACGAACGTTCGTATACTAACAGAAACTGTTTTGAATAAAAAAACTATCCTAGATCTAATCCTAGCTGTAGATGACAGATCGGACGGCGAGGTGCGATGCGAGGCATACCGCGGCGACGGTGGCTGCCAGCGGCGAGGGAGACGGCGGCGGCGGATCGGACGTCGACGGGTGGCGGCTCGGTGGGTCTCCGGCGGCGAGGGCGTTGGCGCTGGCATGTGCGGCGGTGAGGATGGAGTGGACAGCGTCGGTCGGGAGTGGCGGGGTGGAGCGGGGCGACGGCGGCAGATCTCGTCGGGGCGGGAGCTCCGGCGAGGGCGGCGGCGATAGCTCGAGGAGGATAGGAACGGGGCCCGGGGCCTCGGGTTTTAAAGGAGGGGGCGAGGGGTGGCGTGGGCAAGGGGCTAGGCGGCGGGGAGAGTCCGGTGGCGGCACGGACGTCGAGGCGGCGGTGGCTGTCGTGGCGGCGGACTCTCTGGAGAGAGACGACTGGGCTGGGCTGGCTGGGCTGGCTGAGAGAGAGAGAGAGAGAGAGAGAGAGAGAGAGAGAGAGAGAGAGAGAGAGAGAGAGAGAGAGAGCAAGGCCGGGCTTCGCCCTGCACTGCTCAAGAGTTTTTTAGAAAATAAATTTTCAGAGAACTAAGATAATAAAAACAAAATAACTAAAACTATTATATAGGCATATAATATATCAAAATTTGCAGAAAAAGATTTTCTACAACATGGACATTTTTATAACATTAAATAAAATGCACACAGATTCTAATAATTCAAACAGTGCTCGCTCTAATAAAATCCAATAAAAATCAATTTAAAAATACCAAAATTAATTCAAATTTATTTCTCTCCAATTTTCTCGATGTAGGGAATCATGTTACCCTATTTTCCATATATTTTATTTTTGGAGAAAAATAATTTGAATAAAACTCAAATAACTCCAAATTGAAAATAAGTTCAAAAGAACTTTGAATTTAATTCTTTGAAACTCCCAACTCATATTTCATATGTTTTGAAGAAGTCATTTTATCTTCGCTCGTGAAAATCATTGAGTTGCATGAATTTTATTAATTGGAAAATATTTTCCAAATGAAATTCAAATATTTTCAACACCCCTTGTCATTTAAATAAATGGAAGAAGTCATGTCATCTTCTCTCCAGGGTTTTGTGGTGAAAAGAATTTGAATTCACGGAGGTCAAAATGCAAAATGAAAGTTTGGGAAAGTCCTTTTATTCCCTCTCATTTAACTTTCAAACAGTTTCGAATTCACTCACTTTCAGTCAATCAATCACACACAATCAAAGAAACAATCAAATCTATCTATTTATTATAACATTCCAAAATTTAGAATTTTGGGATGTTACAGTTTCTTCAGAGGTGTTGATGATGGAGTTGTTGATGATGTAAATTGTGCTTTCAGCTTCTTCATATTGTAGTTGAGGAGAGCAATTTCCTCCTTTAAATCATCGACCTCTAACTCTAGCTTCAAGATTTTGTCACATAAATCTCCTTTACTTTTTTGCCGAAAACGAGAAGGAATAGATCGGTTGTTAGATAGTTTAGCCCTCTTAGGGAGACTAGATTTCTTGAACTTCACGTGCATATCCCCAGGTTGAGGTAGAGGGACATCCTCCTCCTCCGAACTTGAATCATTGATCCTCATCAGATGAGCATCCTCCTCCTCATCCGTAGTTCGACCACAAGGAGATAGATCCCCATAGGTCTTTGGGTCAGCAATGAGGTGTGATACATAGCTCTCTCCATCGGAATCCTGAGATGACATCTTGCTTCGAATCTGCTACAGAAGCAGCTCGAAACAAAAGCAAGGCATAATTGCGTGATACGGGAGTCAAAACCTTCGGGAGGTTATATAATGAATTTTTACCGACCAAAATACGTATCGTGCAAGAAAACGGAGTCTGGAGAGCGCACGAGGTGCCCACGAGGCAGGGGGCGCGCCCAGGGGGGTAGGGAGCACCCTCCACCCTCGTGGAGGCCTCGTGTCCTTCCCGGACTGCTTCTTATTTTGCTATTTTTCTAAATATTCCAAAACGGAGAAAAAATGCCATTAGAACTGTTTTGGAGTCGGTTTACTTACCGTACCACATACCTATTCCTTTTCGGAGTCTGAAATGTTCCGAAAAGTGTCCCTTATGTATTCCTCCGGGGTTACGGTTTCAATAACATTGGTTTCAACATTTATGGGATTACCTGAGATATAATGTTTGATTCTTTGACCGTTCACCACCTTCGGATTTGTGCCCTCGAAGTTGTTGATTTTTATGGCACCGGAACGATAGACCTCCTCAATAACGTAAGGACCTTCCCATTTAGAGGGAAGTTTCCCTGCAAAAAATCTTAAACGAGAGTTGTATAGCAATACATAATCACCTACATTAAACTCACACTTTTGTATTCTTTTGTCATGCCATCTTTTAACTTTTTCTTTAAACAACTTGGCATTCACATAGGCTTGGGTTCTCCATTCATCAAGTGAGCTAATGTCAAATAACCTCTTCTCACTGGCAAGTTTGAAATCATAGTTGAGCTCTTTAATGGCCCAATATGCCTTATGTTCTAGTTCGAGAGGTAAGTGGCATGCTTTTCCATAAACCATTTTATATGGAGACATACCCATAGGATTTTTATGTCCAGTTCTATAGGCCCATAATGCATCATCAAGTTTCTTGGACCAATTCTTTCTAGATCTATTAACAGTCGTTTGCAAAATTAATTTGAGCTCTCTATTACTCAATTCCACTTGACCACTAGACTGTGGGTGATAAGGAGATGCAATTCTATGATTAACATCATACTTAGCAAGCATTTTACGGAAAGCACCATGAATAAAATGTGAACCACCATCAGTCATTAAATATCTAGGGACTCCAAACCTAGGAAAACTAACTTCTTTAAGCATCTTAATAGAGGTGTTATGATTAGCACTACTAGTTGGAATAGCTTCTACCCACTTAGTAACGTAATCAACAACAACTAAAATATGTGTATATCCATTAGAGGCAGGAAACGGTCCCATATAATCAAAGCCCCAAACATCAAATGGTTCAATAACAAGTGAATAATTCATAGGCATTTCTTGACATCTACTAATATTACCAATTCTTTGACATTCATCACAAGATAAGACAAACTTACGGGCATCCTTGAAGAGAGTAGGCCAATAAAAACCAGATTGCAATACCTTATATGCAGTTCTATCTCCAGCGTGGTGTCCTCCATAAGCTTCGGAGTGACACTTGCGTAGGATATGTTCCTGTTCATGCTCAGGTACACAATGTCTAATAACACCATCTACTCCTTCTTTATAAAGATGTGGGCAATCCCAAAAGTAATGTTTTAAATCATAGAAAAACTTTTTCTTTTGCTGGTATGTGAAACTAGGTGGTATAAATTTAGCAACAATGCAATTAGCATAATCAGCATACCATGGAGTAGTACAAGAAGCATTTATGACATTTAATTGTTCATCAGGAAAGCTATCATCAATAGGTAGTGGGTCATCAAGAACATTTTCTAACCTAGACAAGTTATCTGCAACGGGGTTCTCAACTCCCTTTCTATCAATAATATGCAAATCAAATTCTTGTAGCAAGAGAACCCATCTAATAAGTCTAGGTTTAGCATCTTTCTTTTCCATAAGGTATTTAATAGCAGCATGATTAGTGTGAATAGTTACTTTAGAATCAACAATATAAGGTCTGAACTTATCACAAGCAAATACAACTGCTAAGAATTCTTTTTCAGTAGTACCATAATTTCTCTGGGCATTGTCTAGAGTTTTACTAGCATATTGAATAACATTTAATTTCTTATCAACTCTTTGCCCTAGAACAGCACCTACAGCATAATCACTAGCATCACACATAATTTCAAAAGGTAAATTCCAATCAGGTGGCTGAACAATAGGTGCAGAGATCAATGCTTTCTTAAGTATTTTAAATGCTTCTACACAATCATCATCAAAGACAAATGATATATCTTTTTGTAATAGATTAGTCAGAGGCCGATAAACTTTTGAGAAGTCCTTAATGAACCTCCTATAAAAACCGGCATGACCAAGGAAACTTCTTATACCTTTGATGTCCTTGGGACATGGCATCTTTTCAATAGCATCAACTTTAGCTTTATCAACTTCAATGCCCCTTTCAGAAATTTTATGCCCCAAGACTATGCCTTCATTAACCATAAAGTGGCACTTCTCCCAATTCAAGACAAGATTAGTTTCTTCACATCTCTGCAAAACTCGATCAAGTTTGCTCAAGCAATCATCAAAAGAGGATCCATAAACGGAGAAATCATCCATGAAAACCTCACAAATCTTTTCACAAAAGTCAGAGAAATATAGCCATCATGCATCTTTGAAAGGTAGCAGGTGCATTACATAAACCAAAAGGCATACGTCTATAAGCAAAAGTACCGAAAGGGCAAGTAAATGTGGTCTTTGCTTGATCATCAGCTGACACAGGTATTTGAGAGAAACCAGAATAACCATCTAGAAAGAAAAAATGTGTATGTTTAGATAATCTTTCTAGCATTTGATCAATGAAAGGTAAGGGGTAATGATATTTTTAGTAGCTTTATTTAATTTGCGGAAATCAATTACCATCCTATAACCTGTAATAATTCTTTGCGGAATCAATTCATCTTTATCATTAGGAACTACAGTAATACCTCCGTTCTTAGGGACGCAATGGACAGGGCTTACCCACTGACTATCAGCAACGGGATAGATTATACCTGCCTCAAGGAGCTTTAGTATTTCCTTTCTTACCACTTCTTTCATCTTAGGATTTAACCGTCGTTGGTGATCAATAACTAGTTTGGCACCTTTCTCCAAATTTATTTTGTGTTGACATAGAGTGGGACTAATGCCCTTAAGATCATCAAGAGTATATCCAATAGCAGCATGGTGCTTCTTCAGAGTTTTCAGTAATTTTTCTTCCTCCTTCTCTGAAAGGTTAGCACTAATAATAACAGGATATATCTTCTTTTCATCAAGATAAGCATATTTAAGAGTATCAGGCAATGGTTTAAGCTCAAACACGGGATCACCCTTGGGTGGAGGAGGATCCCCTGAGATTTCAACAGGCAAGTTGTGTTTAAGAATAGGACCCTGTTTAAAGAATACTTCATCTATTTCCCTTCTTTCATTCATAAACATATCATTTTCATGGTCTAGCAAATATTGTTCTAAAGGATCATTAGGAGGTACGACAATAGAAGCAAGACCAATAATTTCATCTTTACTAGGCAATTCCTCTTCACGGTGTTGTCTACGAAATTTAGAGAAATTAAACACATGAGACATATCACCCGAACCAATAGTAACAACATCCTTTTCGCAGTCTATCCTAGCATTAACAGTGTTCAAGAAGGGTCTACCAAATATAATGGGACAAAAGCTATCTTGTGGGGAACCAAGAACAATAAAATCAGCAGGATATTTAGTTTTCCCACACAAGACTTCAACATCTCTAACAATTCCAATTGGTGAAATAGTATCTCTATTGGCAAGCTTAATGGTGACATCAATATCTTCTAATTCAGCCGGTGCAATACCATGCATAATTTCTTTGTATAAGTCAATAGGTATTGCACTAGCACTAGCACCCATATCACATAAGCCATGATATCTCCTATTTTAACAGAAATAACAGGCATGCCTACCACAGGTCTATGTTTATCTTTAGCACAAGGTTTAGCAATTCTAGCAGTCTCATTATAGAAATAAATAACATGCCCATCAATATTATCAGCCAAGAGATCTTTAACCATAGCAATATTAGGTTCAACTTTAACTTGCTCAGGAGGTGTATAAGTTCTAATATTGCTTTTACGAACCACAGTTGAAGCTTTAGCATGATCTTTTATCCTAACGGGAAAAGGTGGTTTCTCAACATAAGTAGTAGGAACAATAGAATCATTATAAGTGATAGTCTTTTCTTCAACTTTAATAGGTGCAGCTACTTTTACTTCTATGGGAGGATGATATTTAAACCACTTCTCCTTAGGGAGATCAACATGAGTAGCAAAAGATTCACAAAAGGAAGCTACTATCTCAGAGTCAAGTCCATATTTAATGCTAAATTTACGGAAAACATCGGTATCCATAAAAGATTTAACACAATCAAACTTAGGTGTCATACCTGACTCCTTACCTTCGTCGAGATCCCATCTTCAGATTTGCGTTTAATTCTTTCCAATAAATCCCATTTGAATTCAATAGTCTTCATCATAAAAGAGCCAGCACAAGAAGTATCGAGCATGGTGCGATTGTTATCAGAAAGCCGAGCATAATTTTTTTGAATAATTATTTCTCTTGAGAGCTCATGATTGGGGCATGAATATAAAATTGATTTAAGCCTCCCCCAAGCTTGAGCGATGCTTTCTCCTTTGCGAGTCCAAAAATTATATATATAATTGCGATCACAATGAACAAGATGCATAGGATAAAACTTCTGATGAAATTCCAATTTCAATCGTTTGTAGTTCCATGACCCCATATCATCACATAGCCTATACCATGTCAATGCATCTCCCTTCAAAGATAAAGGGAAGGCCTTCTTCTTGATAACATCATCGGGCATACCTGCAAGCTTAAATTATCCACAAACTTCATCCACATATATTAGGTGCTCATCAGGATGTAATGTTCCATCTCTTGCAAAAGGATTAGCTAGCAGTTTTTCTAACATACCCGAAGGAATTTCAAAGTAGACATTATCATTTTAAGTAGGTTCAGTAGGTTGAGGAGCACCTCTTTGCTCTACTGGTCGGGGTGAAGATACCCCGAACAAGCCCCTCAGAGGATTACTTTCCATAGTAACAAGTGACAATAAATTTCAGCACACTATATAAATTTTTCCTTACCAAATTCCACCTACCAAAGGCGCTTCACTCCCCGGCAACGGTGCCAGAAAAGAGTCTTGATGACCCACAAGTATAGGGGATCTATCGTAGTCCTTTCGATGAGTAAGAGTGTCGAACCCAACGAGGAGCAAAAGGAAATGATAAGCAGTTTTCAGCAAGGTATTATCTGCAAGCATTGAAATTATAGGTAACAGATGGTTTTGTGATAAGATAATTTGTAACAAGCAACAAGTAACAAAAAGTAAATAAAGTGCAGCAAGGTGGCCCAATCCCTTTTGTAGCAAAGGACAAGCCTGGACAATTTCTTATATAGAGAAAAGCGCTCCCGAGGACACATGTGAATTATCGTCAAGCTAGTTTTCATCATGTTCATATGATTCACGTTCGGTACTTTGATATTTTGATATGTGGGTGGACCGGTGCTTGGGTGCTGTCCTTACTTGGACAAGCATCCCACTTATGATTAACCCCTATTGCAAGCATCCGCAACTACAAAAGAAGTATTAAGGTAAACCTAACCATAGCATGAAACATATGGATTCAAATCAGCCCCTTACGAAGCAACGCATAAACTAGGGTTTAAGCTTCTGTCACTCTAGCAACCCATCATCTACTTATTACTTCCCAATGCCTTCCTCTAGGCCCAAATAATGGTGAAGTTTCATGTAGTTGACGTTCACATAACACCACTAGAGGAGAGACAACATACATCTCATCAAAATATTGAACGAATACCAAATTCACATGACTACTGATAGCAAGACTTCTCCCATGTCCTCAGGAACAAACGTTACTACTCACAAAGCATATTCATGTTCATAATCAGAGGAGTATTAATATGCATAAAGGATCTGAACATATGATCTTCCACCAAATAAACCAACTAGCATCAACTACAAGGAGTAATCAACACTACTAGCAACCTACATGTACCAATCCCAGACTTAGAGACAAGAATTGGATACAAGAGATGAACTAGGGTTTGAGAGGAGATGGAGCTGGTGAAGATGTTGATGGAGATTGGCCCTCTCCCGATGAGAGGAGCGTTGGTGATGACGATGGCGATGATTTCCCCCTCCCGGAGGGAAGTGTCCTCGGCAGAACAGCTCCGCCAGAGCCCTAGTTGGTTCCGCCAAGGTTCCGCCTTGTGGCGGCGGAGTCTCGTCCCGAAAGCTTGCTTATTATTTTTCTTCAGACGAAAGACTTCATATAGCAGAAGATGGGCACCGGAGGGCCAACAGGGGGCCCACGAGTCAGGAGGTGCGCCCCCACCCTCGTCGCCAGGGTGTGGGCCCCCTCTGGTATTTCTTCCGCTCAATATTTTTTATTATTTCCAAAAATAACTTCCGTGGAGTTTCAGGACTTTTGGAGTTGTGCAGAATAGGTCTCTAATATTTGCTCCTTTTCCAGCCCAGAATTCCAGCTGCCGGCATTCTCCCTCTTCATGTAAACCTTGTAAAATAAGAGAGAATAGGCACAAGTATTGTGACATAATGTGTGATAACAGCCCATAATGCAATAAATATTGATATAAAAGCATGATGCAAAATGGACGTATCAACTGTCTACCCAGAGTAAAGAGTTAATGCTTCTGAAAGACTGTGTCTCGGTCATCCATTTCTCAAACATCATGTAGTGCGAGAAAACCAACGGAGGAGATTGAGTCTTGTGGGGAAAAATTGCGCAAACATCTAGAGAGTGTACAGACTAATCATGGTTATCCGTGTCCCCGGTTATGGACATCTTGAGTATCTGGTACTTGAATTATTGATTTGATCTCGTCACTCTTTAATTAATTTGCTGGGTTGTAATACTGTTTAATTGGGATTGAGTTGGAGGAACCTTCTCAATGTTTTCAACAAACTTTGTAGTTAAATAAAATTTATTCCTCTGTTGTAGGAAAAAATTAGCTTTCTGCAAAAATAACCATAGAGCCTCCACCAGCCATATATGCATGTAGTTATAGCTGCTCATTGTTAATTGCTCTATAGTGTTATTTTGCCAGCATATTCCATGTGCTGACCCATTTCGGGCTGCAACGTATTATGTTGCAGACTTTTCAGACGAAGAGTAGGGTGCAATAGGCCGTTGTTGTGCACTCACCTATGCCGTTGGAGTTGATCGACTCATTTATCTTTGATGCTTCCGCAATTATCTTATTTAGATGGCCTTAAGCCATATTATTGTAATAATTCTCTTTTGAGACATTTGATGTAATAAGTGTGTGATTGCACTCTGTTATAAATCCTTCGAGTACTGTGTGTGTCAGCATTACCAATCCAGGGATGACACTTATGCACAGAGATTTGACCGCTTGAGGTCGGATCGCTATAAGATGGTATCAGAGCACATGTTGACTGTAGGACGCGACCACTAAGATAAGCCATAGGCCACTCTTCTCTACTCATTTCTGACTCCTCTCCCTTTTCCACTCTATAGATGACGGAACCAAGGAACAAGTTTGCTCAACCGGATGAAGACACACCTTTTGGATGACACTTGAAGGAAGTCACTAGGTACCTGAACATCGGAATACCAAGCTTCATCGGGACCTACACTGCCACTTCTGCAGAAGAGGAGCGTTGGATGATTCGAGTTCATATTCCAAGAAGGACATTTGCACCAGTTACTGAGCCCATAGAATTTTCCTTTGATGCACCAACCTGGAGTCTAGGAAAGAGCATGGTAGCCCACATCGCCATGGGACGCATCGGCAAAGTTTACAACAAGGATATTAAGGACACCATCTACAAGATATGTGGGCGCAGAGATGAGAAATGAGAGATGATCAGCACCAGGAGGGACAAGTCCATTGCAGCCTACATGCAGGAGTTAAACCAGCACATTCATCGTCAGGAGAACCAGATGTGCACCAGCATGCTACACCTGAAGAAGGTGATGACCAGGAACATGGAGCTTGAAGAGGAACTCAAGTCTACACACGATGGATATGAGGAGGAAATTGTAGTGCTATTGGAGAAGAATGAAGACCTGAAGAAGAAGCTAGGAATATTCATGGGAGATCCCGCACCTGGAGAGGACAACCAACCTAAAGACTACACATTCATCGACGACACCGACTCCGACCCCGACAGTAGTGATGATGATTACGAAGAAGAAGCTGGAGCAGATATCATGGAATCTTCCATCGATCAAAATTTCTAGTCGACCACCACATTATCATAGAATTTCCCCCATGTATATAGTAGTAGTGCGAGTATTTTGTAACGGTAGCTAGATCGATTGCATGCCCTTGTTTGAGTTGAGTGGTGTGATATGAATGTGTTTGTCTCATGTGCATATGGGTAGTGATTTCTCCTTAGACCTCACTCTATTCTAGTCTCTCCCCTCTAAACCTATCAGATGCCATTGACCATGGGTAGCCACGTTTCCCCTCAGACCTAATAATTTTGGAGTCACAAGGATTGGATGTAATACTAGGCATGGATTGGCTATCGAAGTACAGAGGAAATATCAATTGTTCTAGTAAGTCAATTTTACTCACCACTCCGGAGGGACAGAGGATCAAATATGTATCCAGGCATGCACCAAGGAGGACCCAAGTAAATTCTCTCTCAGGAGTTGTTCAGGAGGAAGTGCTTGTTTTGAAGGATCACCCGGATGTATTTCCAGAAGAATTACCAGGCATGCCACCGGATCGAGACATAGAGTTTTTGATAGAGTTGTTGCCAGGCACCGGACCAATATCGAAGAGGCCGTATCGGATGCCCGCAAATGATCTGGAGGAAATTAAGAATAAGATTAAGGAGTTATTGGAGAAAGGATATATTCGACCAAGTTCATCACCGTGGGGAGCCCTAGTGCTCTTAGTTGAGAAGAAGGATGGATCTTTGAGAATGGTTGTTGATTATCGTGCATTGAATGAGGTGACGATCAAGAACAAGTACCCACTACCGATGATCAATGATCTGTTTGACCAATTGCAAGGAGCTAAAGTAATCTTCAAGTTCGATCTGCGATCAGGGTACCACCAGTTGAAAATTCGGGAACAGGACATACCTAAGACAGCTTTTACCACAAGGTATGGGCTATATGAGTACACAGTTATGTCATTTGGATTGACTAATGCCCCCGCCTATTTCCTGATCAAGATGAACAAGGTGTTCATGGAGCTTTTGGATAAGTTTGTGTCGGGGAAGCTGATCGTAACCCACGAACACCTATGGGACCGGCGGAACGAGCCCCTTTCGGTTCGGCGGGGAGCGGAGGTCGCACGAAGAGCAGATCGAGGCGAAGCACACGAGCAGTTTACCCAGCTTCGGAGCTCTCCGGAGAGATAATACTCCTACTGCTGCTTGTCTGATTATGTTGTGTTCTTGCTAGGGAGCAATGAGAGCTACAAAACCTAGCTTGAGTGTCTCTGGTTTCGAATGAGTCGAACCCCCCTCTACGTTGTGCATGGGCCTCCTTTTATAGGCTCAAGGGGTCACCAACAGGTGGCAACGTAGACAAGGGAAAAATGGGAAAAATGAGTTGCGGTTTGTACAGCTACTTTGTACAGTGTATTCTACCTAACTCTGACGGCAAGGGACAAAAACATTAAATGCCCGTCCATGTCGCCTAAACAGTGCAGAAAGGGACCGTCAGGGGCGCCACCGCTTGCCACGATGGCACTCTGTCGGCGCCGCCATCGCTGCTCTCCGCTGGCTGCACAGCCTCTTGACACGCACGCCTGGAATGGTCCCATGGTGACACGTTGGTGGATGAGTTGGAGCGGAGATGAAGAGAGGTTGCCTGCCGCGGCTGAATCCTTGTCGCGTCCGGAAGCTTGTCGCTCACCGAGCCTTCCCGGCAAGCTCCTCTTGCCGGGGTCTTGTCTTCTGCGTGCCTTGAGTGGCCTTCCCGACAAGCTCCTCTTGCCGGGGCCTTGTCTCCTTGGCTTAGATACTTTGTTTTTGAATGGCTCCAAAGGAACCGTGGAGGACCTTGGCAGGTCACTAGGCAAGCCCTGCCGTGGGGTGCTGCGACTGCCCGTGCACGAGTTCGGGATACTAGGGTACCCCTACTCTAGTACACCGACAGGAGCCCCCGGGCCTGGGCCACACACGGTGCCGAGCGCTGTTGGGCCAGGCCCAAAACAGTGCACGGGCACGCGCGGCCTAGATCACGCCGTAACTTGCTCCGGACCCACCACGTCCCCCACGAACAGCACGCGTCGAACATGGCGTCGTGGGGAGAGATCGTGGGGGGCTTTCTTTAATTGGAAAAGCGGAACGTCCGCCCCCTCTCCCTCCTTATAAATAGGAGACACAGGGGCAGGTCGCCCACCTCGCCATTTGCTGTCCCATCTCGAAAACCACCGCCGCTCCCCCCTTCTTCTCTAGTCTGGAGAGAGCAACGCCCGCTTCATCGCCACCAGCGCCATCAACGCCGTCGGTCTCCTCCACCACCTCCGCCATGGCTCCGAAAGCCGTCAAGGGGAAGGGCGTGAAGTCGGCCGAGGCGCAGCGGCTCGCGGCGCTGCGAAAGGAGCGGGCCCTCTTCCCCCCCCCCCCAGCTCGACGCAAAGGAGCTGAGGGAGGGCTACTACCTCTTCTGGTCGATGGAGACGCGGGCGCATCCGCGCACGAAGGTACTCTCCGCCGCCGCATCAGAGTCAGCTTCGAGCGGGTACCCCTTCTTCGCGCTCTTCTTCTATTGCGGGCTCTGCCCGCCCTTCTCTGAGTTCTTCTGCGATATCATGAACACCTACGGGTTTCGCCTCCTTGATTTCACCCCCAACGCTGTCCTGACCATGGAGGTTTTCGCACACCTCTGCGAAAACTTTGTCGGAGTCCACCCAAACGTAGCCCTTTTCTGCCACTTCTTCATGCCCAGCGTCGAGAGAGGAGAGCCACTTGCCGGAGGGATTGCTTGGATCTCCAGGATCGGCAAGAAAGAATCCTATCTGGAAGGAGAGCTCCGCAGCAAGTGGGAGGAGTGGAGAGCCGATTGGTGTTGGATCGTTGAGGAGAACCCGCAGCCCTTCACTGCCAGCCAAACTCCAATAGTGCTGCAACGATTGGAGCAACTTGGCGCCGGAAGATGCTAGGTTGGAGATTGCCGTGACCCGGATCCTGCGCCTCAGGTTTGCCGGACTCACTGTAGGTGCAGTTGGCGCAGATTTCCTTCGCCGCCGCATCGCTCCCTTGCAGGAGAGGAGGAGACCTGCTTGGGAGTTCCAAAACCCGGCGGATATCATGAGGCTGCGCCCGGGCCTCAACTGGAATTTCACCGTCTTGGAGTTGGACGCAATGCTTCTGGAGTTGTTCAAGCATGACTCTGATCACCCCGAATGGTTCATGTTGCCGAGGGGAGTCGTCCCATTGTGCAACAACTCTTCGCTCGACCGCATCCGTGCAATGATGTCGTTGTGTGATTCGCATGGGATCGTTCCAACCTGGCAAGAGCCTGCGGATGACGTCGTGCGGCAGTTCTTCGATAGCTTGGAAGAAGTGCCGATCCGCCCCGACGAGCAGAAGTGGCTCACCCGCGACACCACCGACGCCGAGATGCAGCGCATCGCCACCAGGCTGGAGGAGGCGGCAGCAGCTGCTGCCGCTGGTGAATTTGGGTTCACCGTGGAGGAGGCAGAGGCAGCAGAGGCGGCAAGCCTTGCCGATCGAGAGGAGCTTGCCGGCGAGGAGGAGCAGGCCGAGCCCGAAGTTGAGCCGAGCAGGTCTGCCGAGGGCGCCTCCTCCACACCTTCAAGTAGCTTGCCGCGGGCGGAGCCCACAGCTCCACCAAGAAGGCGTCTCCGCAAGGCCGGGGAAGTGACGGGGCGGCAGACGGGCCAACAGCCGCAGCCGCATGACGCGCTTCCACCGTGGCAAGCATCTTGTTGCCACGGAGCGCCCCACTGCTGCTGCGATAACCGAGGCGGATCCTCTCAGGCCACCGCTGCCACCCCCGCCAAGCGGTCAGGAGAGCCTACTCCTCCGCCTCTTCGCACCGGAGGCGAGCCGGAATTTGATCTCTCCGCGCTCAGCTCCGACGAGGAAGAAGAAGAAGAGTAAGCTTCTATGCTGTGCTTGTATTTCTTCAATTTGGTTGCTTCGTCTTGTATCTGATTTGCTTCATTCTGAACTCTTTTCCTTTTCAGTACGCTGGTCCAGGGAGCGTCGAAGAGAGCCAAGACCCCGGTGGTTGTCATCGAAGACGATCCCCCCGTGGCAACAGGAGGTGCGTCTGAGACCCCCTTGCCGGACCCGGCAACTCTTCCTCAAAGCAGCCCCCAGCACAGCCCCCAGCGTAAGTATACGGTTTACTTCTTACTGTTAGGTGTGCCTGGGTGCTCCTTCTTTGCTGATATCTGACTTGTTGATTTGTGTAGGAGCAGAGCAACCTCATCAGGAGTGCCCGGAAGCCGCTCCCGAGATACCATCTGCTTCAACTACGCCGCCAAGGGAGAATTCCCTGGCAAGGGAGCGTTCTCCCGCAAGGGAGACTTCTCCGGCGAGGGACAGCATCAGTGACCCTCCAGTTGTCGAGACCATGACTGCAGATCCCATCGCAGGTAATTCCTTTGACCGAAAATTTCCCTTGGATTCTTTATCTTCTGTTCTTCTTTTTGAACGTTTGCTTGACTGTTCTTTCTTTTTCTGGTCGTCAGATCCATCCGCCGCAGAGCCGATGGAGACTGAGGTCGCCGGCGAGGAGGACGCGCGTGGCAACACTGACGACGTCGCCATCATGGAGGAAGAGGCTGGTGCCGATGAGTCCACCGGCGAGGAGGCCGCCAAGGCTGCCGCTGCAAAGGCCGGGCGAGGGTGCAGCGATCGATCGACGACCACGAGGCCGCAGGAGCGCCAGCGCCACGCCGACCGCCGATCCCTCCGCCACCGATGCAGCGTCAGTTCAAGAGCCCCAGCCCGGCGCTTATATCAAGGCCGCGACGGCGTCTTCATCAAGCTCCACAGGCGTCGAGCTCGAGGCGCCGGTCAAGGAGAGACCTTCGACGGAGAGCTGCTTCGCCCGCCGCTGGGCTGAAGCTGGTTGACGCGCCAAGCAGCAGCAGTGGCGAAGTCGAGGAGGAGCAGCTCTTGAAGAAGCTGCTTGTCGCTCTACCGCGCCCGACAAGACAAGTTGGAGTCCCGGAAGCACTTGTCGCGAGGGCGGAGCAGACATGGAGAAGCGCGCAGAAGAGCTTCGGGGCGCCAATCAAGAAGCTCTCCGGAACGTAGCAGAAGAGCGCGAGCGACTCGCTGAAGAGCACACAGCCTTCATTCTTGAGAAGGCTGAGGTCGAGGAGCAGCAGCGGCTTGCTGCCGAGAAGCTGTCAAGAAGAAGGCGAAGTGGCGCAGCGGAAGATCAACCTCGACAGCTATGAGGAGGAGCTCACTTGCTGAGCAATCAATTGGCGGAGCTCTCAAGGAGGCAAAAGATGCTGCTGCAGCTGCCGAGGCCGCCAAGAAAGAGTCGGAGACAAAAGTGACGCAGCTGGAGGCCAGTCTGCAGAAGAGCGGCGAAGAGCTTGCCGCGCTGAAGCACGAGCGCGAGAAGGACGCCTACACTCTTGGTGAGTTGCAGGGCCGTCTCGCTGAGAGGATCAAAGAGCTCGACGCCGCCAAGGACTCCAGGGCAGATCTTGAGCTGAAGCTGACCACCCTGATGGAGACTCTGGACGGCGCCAAGGAGCGGGAGGTGGGCCTGTTGGAGAAGATCAAGGCCAACGAGGAGCTGCTGACGAGTGCCACAACCGCCCAAAACACCTTCAGAGAGAATGTGATGCACTGGACGGAGGATCTTGTGGATACTGCCGCCGCCATCGACAAGGAGCTGATGTAGCTGGGGATGGTGGATCTTGGGTACTCGTCCGACGAGCGTCTCCAGCCCAGCGCCAAGCTCAGCTTGTTCCTCAAGGGCGTGGTGACGGCTCTCCAGCGACTCCGGGAAGAGATCCCAAAGCAGCTGGCCGAGGAATCGCGCCAGATCTGCACGGGAGCTCTCCAGAAGGTGTTGATGAAGGTGGCCTTCCGCAATCCAGGCCTCAACCTCAACGTCGTCCTCCGATCCTTGCCGCCAGATGCCGATGTGGAGGCGCTCAAAGCCCTTGTCGCACCCATTGTGGACAAGGTGGGTAAGATCAAGCGGGTTGATGGCGACCGCGTAGACTAGGCCGCCAATTTTATCTTTCCCTTGTCGCTGCTGATCATTTTTAGGAGAACAATTTATTAGATCTGCGACAAGCTATTTTTGTAATATAACTCTATCTTAGGCAATGATTGCAATGTTATTTCCTTTACTTGATTCCTTCCTTTGTATGTTTGTGCCCTACGCTTTTAGGGGACTTGTCGCTGGCACCTTTGCATGAAATGCTTGAGTCTTGAACGTCGGCAGCCTCTTTGGCGGTGCCGCCTCCGACAAGCAACCTTGTCGCAACTAGTTGCAGCTCACTTAAGTTGTTGAGCGGACTCGAAACAAAGTAAGGGCGCAAACTAGCTACGAGTTGGTTCCTCCGCGCACAGGTTTTCCATACAAAGTACTATCGTTCGAGGAATATAACTTAAAATTTTCAAAACTGATTGCTCAAACTTTGGCAACTTAGCTTTTCTGTCGTTTGCTTCCCGGTAAGGCGAAACTTCCTCGAGCGACGCTTGGTGGCCCGCACCATTATCTTCTCCTTCCCCGCTAACTTGTGGGCGAAGGAACCTTCCTTTCTTTGAGAAAGAGAAAGAAGAGAAAATAAAGTTATGGAGCCTTGTGGCTCGTTATTGCTTACCGGGTGTGGATGCTGCACAAAATGTCAGATAACACATGCAAAATGATGATGAAAGCATGAAATTGACAATTTGTGCGCAACACATGAGCTTTACTGATGCACGGGGTCTGCGCCCGGCTTTGTACAAAGGATTACATGCAACATGGGCAAGACTTGTACAAAAGGTGGTTGCCGGAACAGGTTCCGGCAACCGCGCCCTATGGGTAAAACTTACGAAGATGCTCAATATTCCAGGAGTTGCTCACCGGAATGCCATCTTCGGTCTCAAGGCGGACAGCGCCAGGCCTAGTGACTCGTTTCACCCGATAAGGGCCTTCCCACTTCAAGGCCAACTTGTTGGAATTCTTGACGGACTGAACGCGCGAAGAACAAGGTCGCCTTCCTCGAAACTTCCGCACTAACTTTGCGGCTATGGTAGCGGCGCAAAGCTTGCTGGTAATGAGCAGCTCGACAATGGCTGAAGACGGTCCTCCTCAAGGCAGCAGCGTCATCTTGTCGCAGCTGCTCTTGCTCAAGCTCATCATAGCGAGTACTCGAGGTGACCCAGATATCTGAGTTCCGTGGGGAGAACTGCCTCTGCTCCATAGACTAGAGCGAAGGTGTCGGCGGTGGCTCGATTTGGCGTCGTCTGATCGACCAAAGAACCACCGCAGCTCCTCAATCCAGTTTCTTCCGCACTTGTGCAGCCTATCGAAAGTTCGGTCTTGAGCCGCGCAGCACTTCAAAGATTTGCCCTCTCGCTTGACCGTTGCTTCTCGGGTGAGCAATGAAGCAAAGCAGACCTTGGCGCCAAGATCTTGGACGTCTTGCATGAAGGTGCGGCTCGTGAACTGTGTGTCGTTGTCGGTGATGATCCTGTTAGGAATCAAACGGCAAACAATCGACCAAGAACTTGATCGCCGATCGTGCTGTCACCTTCCTCATTGCTTCCACTTCCGCCACTTTGTGAACTTGTCGATTACAACGCACAAGTACTCAAAGCCCCGACAGCTCGGGGAAGGGGCCGAGGATGTCGAGCCCCAGCACCGAAAATGGCCAGGATAAAGGGATCGTCTGGAGAGCTTGAGCTGGCTGGTGTATCTGCTTGGAATGGAACTGGCACGCTTCACACTTGGTTACTTGTGCAGTTGCATCCTGGAGGGCTGTCGGCCAAAAGAAACCTTGCCGTAACACTTTGCCGGCAAGTGCTCTTGCGCCAATGTGGTGACCACATATGCCTCCATGTATCTCTGCCAACAGCCTCTGTCCATCTTCCCGGTGAATACACTTCAATTTCACACCGTTGAGTCTTCTTCTGTACAGTGTGTTGTCGACAAACTGGTACATACTTGAATGCCGAGCTACTCTTTCCGCTTCTTCTTGCTCTTCGGGAAGTTCTCCTGTCTGAAGAAAATGGACAATCTGCTGTGCCCATGCTGGACCTTGCGGCTCGACAACAAGGACTAAAGGCACATCTGCTGCTTCGGGAACATCAGCTTCTACGGCAAGAACCTGCGGCTCGGCCGGAGCTTGATGTTCCCCGGCAAGCTTGCCGGAGCAAAACTCGTCGGGAGCGTCTGCTTCAACGAAACAAACCCTGGGGCTTGTCGGAGCAGACTGCTCCTCATCACTTTTGGTGTTGAACTTGGGGACCTTTTTGGTGGTGGCTTCGGGAAGCTCTGCCGGAAAATAGTCACCAGAAATCAACTTCCTCTTCTTGTTCTGTCCAGTTGATGGTGTTACAGTTGGTTGAGTCAGCTTGAGCACAAAAATCCCTGGTTCCACAGGTAACTTGAGTGCGGCGCACTTTGACAGGCCATCAGCAATATCATTCTGAGCTCTTGGAACATGTTCCATCTGTAGGCCGTCAAAGTGTTCTTCTAGCTTTCTCACTTCATCAACATAGGCTTCCATCAACGGACTCTGATAATCTTTGTTTACTTGGCGGACGACAAGCTGCGAGTCACCCCTGACAATGAGCTTCTTGATCCCAAGGTCTACCGCAATTCTAAGACCGGCAAGCAAACCTTCATACTCTGCCGTATTGTTTGTTGCTTGCTCCTTGGGAAAGTGCATTTGGATTATGTACTTGAGGTGTTTTCCGGTGGGTGCGATAAGCAGCACGCCGGCACCGGCGCCTTGCAGCGAGAAGGCACCATCAAAGTACATCAGCCATTCCTTGTCTGCCTCCTTGACGGGGATGCTCGTCTCTGGAATTTCTTCGTCTTGCATTGGCGTCCATTCTGCTATGAACTCTGCCAGTGCCCTGCTTTGGATAGTTGAAGTGCTTTCAAACTTGAGGCCAAAGCTTGACAGTTCCAGTGCCCACTCGACAATCCTGCCTGTTGTTTCTGGGTTTTGCAATATCCTCTTCAGGGGAAAGCGAGTGACGACTGTTATCTCATGTGCTTGGAAGTAATGGCGCAGCTTTCTCGAGGCCATGAGGAGGCCGAAAAGCAATTTCTGCACACCCAGTACCTTGACCTAGCCCCAGAGAAGGGAACCGACAAAGTACACCGGGCGCTGCACCATCCTTTTTCAGATCTTCTCGCACGCGCTGCTGGATCCGTCCTTGTCGGGACCAGAGCTTGTCGGGGAAGCCCCCTGCTTGTCGCTGAATGCATCTGCCTTGGTTGCCGGCTCATCATCTGCCTCCCTTTCCGCTACTAACGCAGCACTAACCACTTGATTGGTTGCCGCTAGGTATAGCAGCAACTTCTCTTGTGGCCTAGGTGCGACAAGTATTGGAGTAGAGGACAGGTACCTCTTTAAGTCCTGCAGCGCAGCCTCCGCTTCGGGAGTCCATTTCATTGGACCTGCCTTTTTCAAAATCTTGAAAAATGGCAGGGCGCTCAGCAGACCTAGAGATAAACCTGCTGAGAGCAGCCACGCAACCGGCAAGTCTTCGTACATCCTTGACGCGCTTTGGTGCTTCAATCTGCTCAATGGCCTTGATCTTGTCGGGATTGGCTTCAATTCCCCTCTGAGACACGAAGAACCCGAGAAGCTTGCCGGAAGGGACTCCAAACACGCACTTCTCGGGGTTGAGCTTGAGGTTGATCTTGCGCAGATTTGCAAAGGTCTCATCTAAATCTTGAACCAGAGTTGCTTTGTCCTTGCTCTTGACCACTATGTCATCCATGTAGGCTTCTACATTTCTGTGCATTTGGGGCTCAAAAGCGTCATGGACTACTCTTGCAAATGTTGAAACAGCATTCTTTAGCCCAAAAGGCATCCGTACAAAACAGTATGTGCCACATGGGGTGATAAATGCGGTTTTCTCCTCATCCTCTTCTGCCATGAAGATCTGATGATATCCTGAGTATGCATCAAGGAATGAAAGCAAATCACATCCAGCCGTGGAGTCAACAATCTGGTCGATGCGCGGCAAGGGAAATGGGTTTTTGGGACAAGCTTTATTAACATCTGTGAAGTCGATACAAAGTCTCCATTTCCCATTTGCCTTTCGTACAACTACCGGATTGGCCAACCACGTGGGATGGAGCACTCCTCTGACAAGGCCTGCTGCTTCCAACTTCTTGATTTCTTCTGCTATGAATTCTTGGCGCTCCACTGCCTGTTTTCTGACTTTTTGCTTGACGGGCCGCGCATGAGGACAGACAGCCGGTGGTGCTCAATTACTTTCACAGGAACACCGGGATGTCGACGGTTGCCATGCAAACACGCCGACATTCGCCCATGAGAAAGCAACGAGAAGCGCCTTCCTATTTAGGGTTGAGAGTGGGCGATGGTGAAGGTACCACCGTCTGCCGTCCTCCTGGCGGGCACCTTCTTGGTCTTCGTGGAGCTGCCATCGTTTTCTTGCACTTGCCGGTGGAGCTCGATGGTGCGTCCTCGACGGTAGCGCAGCACCAAGAGGTGCGCTTGCGGAGTGGGCATCGAGCTCTTGCGGACTTGGTCTTCTTCTTCCCCCCGGGAGCTTCAGCGGCAAGTGACTTGCTATCTGTTGCAGCTACTGCTTCCCGGTAAATCTTGTCGGCGCAGATAAGAGCATCCTTCTTGTCGCCAGGGACATAAATGACACTTAACGGGCCGGGCATCTTGTGCAAGTTGTATGCATAATGAGAGGCTGCCATGAACTTGGCGAGTGCTGGACGGCCAAGTATTCCATTGTAAGGCAATGGAAAATCAGCGACGTCGAACGTGACCCTCTCATCCTGAAGTTTAGTTCATCGCCAAATGTTACCGCAACGTGATCTTCCCTTCGCTTGCTCCTTCCTGGATTGATTCCTTGGAATGTGCCAGTCTCTTCGAGCTCGCTATCAGGGATCTGAAGCTTCTGGAGCACCGCGGAGGAAATCAGGTTTAAGCCGGCCCCGCCGTCAACTAGCATCTTGGTGACCTTGAGGTTGCGGATAGTTGGTGAGACCAACATCGGCAAGCACCCGACCGCAGATTATGCGATCGGGTGGTCCTCAATATCAAAGATGATAGGCGTGCTGGACCACTTCAGAGGTTTGCGTGACTCTACGGATGGTTCTGCTGCATTAACCTCCCGCATCCATTGCTTGAGTTGGCGGTGTGAGGTATGCAGAGAAGCACCGCCGTCAACGCAGAGGACCTCTGTGGCTTTCTGAAAATCCTGCTCGTTAGCCTCATCGTCTTCCATATCTTCATCGTCATTGTCGTCTTCATCCTTGTCGCGGCCGCGGGGAGGTCTGTCTCCTTGCCGCTGCTTGGCCTTGCCGCGGCGTCCTCCTCGGCCGGGTCGCTTCTTGCTAGCTCCTCCAGCACCTTCCTGGGCCTTCTCCTTGTCGCGCCGCTCGTACTCAGCTTTCTGCTGTTCAACAAGCTGCTCAACTTTCTTGCAGCTCTGGAGGTCATGGCCCTTGGTGCGGTGGATCTTGCAGTACTGTTTGTTGGAGCTGTCCTGCTTGTCGGCGGCCGCCACAGCTTGGCGGTCGGTGCCAGCGGCAACCTCCTTGCCGGAGCCACCAACTTTGGCTTTCTTGGCGGCGCCACTGTTGCCGGACTGCTCGACAACTAGCACCTCTTTTCCTTTCTTCTTTCTGTTGTTCCGTCGCCGGCTTTTCTTCGCTGGTGCGGTCTCCTCACTATCAGATCCTGCTTCTGTATTCTCTCATGGGAGTCTCCTCCCTTCCTCAGCTCGTGCACACTTGTCGGCCAGGGCATACAGCTCACTGACGTCCTTGACTTTGCACATCGCCATCTCCTCCCTCATCCTGCGGTTCCGCGACGTTTTGATGAAATGCGCCGATCACCGGCGGTGGTGGACATCTGGGATGTTGTAGTGCACACGGCTGAATCTCTGAATGAACTTGCGCAGAGACTCTCCTTCCTTCAGGCGAGCGGTGAAGGTCGCTCTCTTGGCCATGAGGCTTGTGGTCACTGTGAAGGCGCCGACAAACCGATGGCATAGATCGAACCAAGAGGATATGGAGCTGTCCGGCAAGTGCATGAGCCAAGATCTGACATTGGGCTTGAGTACCAGCGGGAAGTAGTTGGCGAGGATCTTGTAGTCTCGTCCCCCCGCAGCTTGCACCGCGATGGTGTAGATGCTGAGGAACTCCGACGGATGTGTCCTGCCATCGTCCTTCTCCGGCACGTCTGACTTGAAATTCTTCTTGCTGGGCCACTGGACTTGCCGCAGCTCACGGGTGAACGTAGGACAACCTACCGCGTACGGCAAGTCGCCTGGCTCCCCTGGCGCATGCATATCGACAGAGGGCCCAGCGCGCTGGTCGGATTGACGTCACGCTTCTCTTCGGCGCTCGATGCGAGTTTGAGCGTCTTCTTGTTGCCGTTCTTGAAGAACTTGGCGCTGATCACGGCGAGCTCGTGGGTCCGATGACGCGGTGGAGTCGCTGTCGAGGTGGATCCGACGAGCTGGTGATCTTGGCCTTCGGGGTGGAGAGTGCATGGTGGTTGCACCCCCACAGGTCTCGTCGCCACCGGCTCGTGCCTTGTCGTCTCGCCGCGGCAGTGATGTACTTGGTTGCCGCGGAACGTCGCTGTTCGCAAAGCCGATGAGACTCTGAATGGTGGCCCTCCATTCGTCGACCTTGTCTGCCGTTGGAGGGTAATCCAGAGCGATTGAGCTCGCGCCAAAGCTTCGCTGAGTGGTGGGCGGCAATGGCGAAGCAGTGCGAGGAGCGGGATATGCTCGGACTTCTAAATATGTTAGAAGGAGCAGTATCCCGTCCAGGCGACCGTGCCCCACTCGCACCAGCCTGTTGGCGCGCAAGCTGTTCTTGAGCGTCCCTGGATCCACCAGCTCGATCTTGACCCAACGAACGTATGGTGCTGCGAGCACCATGACGCCGTCGATCTCGCGCCTCCTGAGATGGACGCGGTGCGTGTACGGACGCCGAGGTCTGCGCGGCCTTGTCTTTGGACTTGGCAGCATCATGAGCTCCCTCGCCGACGCCCGTTCTTCCACCGGCGTCTTCCCCGCCACCCGTTGGCTCCGGTGGTGGTGGGTTTGACGCGGACGGCTCTGCTGCCGCTGAAGCCTTCTTCTTCGGTGGCATGTCGATGAAGATGATGAAGATGTTGCTCGTGTGAACGCCGGATCAGGTTCACACAGCCTCGACGCCCCCTACCTGGCGCGCCAAAGATGTCGGGGAAGCTGATCGTAACCCACGAACACCTATGGGACCGGCGGACCGAGCCCCTTTCGGTTCGGCGGGGAGCGGAGGTCGCACGAAGAGCAGATCGGTTAAGCACGAGCAGTTTACCCAGCTTCGGAGCTCTCCGAGAGATAATACTCCCTGCTGCTTGTCGATTATGTTGTGTTCTTGCTAGGGAGCAATGTGAGCTACAAAACCTAGCTTGAGTGTCTCTGGTTTGAATGAGTGAACCCCCTCACGTTAGCATGGGCCTCCTTTTATAGGCTCAAGGGGTCACCAACAGTGGCAACGTAGACAAGGGCAAAATGGGAAAATGAGTTGCGGTTGGTACAGCTACTTTGTACAGTGTATTCTACCTAACTCGACGGCAAGGGACAAAACATTAAATGCCCGTCCATGTCGCCTAAACAAAGGCAGAAAGGGACCGTCGAGGCGCCACCGCTTGCCACGATGGCACTCCTGTCAGCGCCGCTTACCGCTGCTCTCCGCTGGCTGCACAGCCTCTTGACACGCACGCCTGGAATGGTCCCATGGCGACACGTTGGTGGATGAGCTGGAGCGGAGATGAAGAGAGGTTTCCTGCCGCGGCAAGCGCCTTGCCGCGGCTGAATCCTTGTTGCGTCCGGAAGCTTGTCGCTCACCGAGCCTTCCCGGCAAGCTCCTCTTGCCGGGGTCTTGTCTTCTGTGTGCCTTGAGTGGCCTTCCCGACAAGCTCCTCTTGCCGGGGCCTTGTCTCCTTGGCTTAGATACTTTGTTTTTGAATGGCTCCAAAGGAACCGTGGAGGACCTTGGCAGGTCACTAGGCATGCCCTGCCGCGGGGTGCTGCGACTGCCCGTGCACGAGTTCGGGATACTAGGGTACCCCTACTCTAGTACACTGACAGTTTGTTGTGGTGTTCATTGATGATATTTTTGTATACTCAAAGAATGAAGAGGAACACAAGGAGCATTTGCGTTTAGTTCTTGAGAAGCTCAGGGAACATCAACTATATGCCAAGTTCAACAAATGTGAGTTTTGGTTGAAAGAAGTAGGTTTTCTTGGACACGTTATATCAGGAGAAGGTATAGCAGTAGACCCTACCAAGGTTCGGTCTGTCACGGAGTGGTTGGCACCCACCTCAGTAGGAGAGATCCGCAGTTTTCTAGGACTCGCAGGATATTACAGGAGGTTCATTGAGAATTTCTCCAAGATTGCAAAACCCATGACGGATTTATTGAAGAAGGACACCAATTTTAAGTGGACCGAAGAATGTGAGGCCAGTTTTCAGGAGTTGAAGAAACGTTGGGTTACAACCCCAGTGCTAATTCTTCCGGATATATGAAAGAATTTCCAAGTGTATTGCGACGCTTCTCGCTTAGGACTTGGAGGTGTACTGATGCAGGACGAAAGAGTAGTTTCATATGCCTCACGTTAGCTCTAACCTCACGAGTTGAATTATGCCACGCATGATTTGGAGTTAGCAGCAGTTGTGCATGCGCTTAAGACCTGGAGACATTTTCTAATTGGAAACAGATGTGATGTGTACACGGATCACAGGAGTTTGAAGTATATTTTCACCCAGAAGGAGTTAAATCTCCGGCAGAGGAGATGGTTGGAGTTAATAAAGGATTATGATATGAAGTTGCATTATCACCCAGGAAAGACCAATGCCATAGCAGACGCTTTGAGCTGGAAAAGCTATGTCAATACCCTAGTAAGTGGAGGATTACCGCAGGAGTTAGCCGATGATCTCAAGGAACTTCATTTGGAGATAGTTCCAAGAGGTTTTGTTGTAGCAATGGAGGTTCAGTCTACATTATTGGGTAAGTTTAGAGAAGCTCAGAAGGATGACAAGGAAATTGTCTACATTAACTTCCTGATCTCCGCATTATTGGGCACATATACACGATCCTCAAACCATAAAGTTTCGTGCTCATTACCCAGGACCCGATCGGGATATGATTCTATCTGGGTAGTAGTTGATAGTTTGACCAAAGTGGCTCACTTTATCCCAGTGAAAACCACCTATACAAGTGCGAAGTTGTCCAAGATATATATGACCAGGATCACATGTCTGCATGGAGTTCCGAGGACCATCGTATCAGATAGAGGAACACAGTTTACCATGAAGTTTGGGAATCAGCTGCACCAGACTTTGGGTACCAGGCTAGAGTTCAGTACAGCCTTTCACCCGCGGACAGATGGACGGACCGAGAGAGTCAATCAGATTCTGGAAGACATGTTGAGAGCTTGTGCGCTAGATTATGGATCTAGTTGGGATGATAACTTGCCTTACGCAGAGTTCTCATACAACAACAGTTATCAGGCTAGTTTGAAGATGGCCCCTTTTGAAGCTCTGTATGGAAGAAGGTGCAGGACACCATTAATGTGGGATGAAGTTGGAGACCGTCAGTTGTTTGGACCAGATTTGATCAAGGAATCTGAGGAGAAGGTTAAGTTGATTCGAGATAGACTGAAGGTAGCTCAATCCAGGCACAAGAGTTATGCCGATACAAAACACAAGGAGGTAGTTTATGAAATCGGAGACAGAGCATATCTTCGTGTGTCACCGCTCCGAGGAGTTAAACGATTTGGAGTTAAGGGAAAGTTAGCCCCGAGATTTGTAGGACCATACCGAGTTTTGGAGCGTATGGGAGAAGTGGCCCAGAAGTTGGAGTTACCCGAAGGATTGTCAGGAGTTCACGACGTGTTTCACGTTTCCCAGTTGAAGAAGTGCCATGCTGAGATGGCCGATATTCCTCTGAGAGATACAGTGCCCCTGGAAGCAATTCAATTGGAGAGTGATCTGACCTATGAGGAGAAACCAGTCAAGATCCTCGAGTTTGCCAGCCGAGTTGCCGACAGCAAGGTTATCAAGTTTTGCTAAGTTCAGTGGAGCCACCATTGTTGGAAATATGCCCTAGAGGCAATAATAAAAGTATTATTATTATATTTCCTTGTTCATGATAATTGTCTTTTATTCATGCTATAATTGTATTATCCGGAAATCGTAATACACGTGTGAATACATAGACCACAATATGTCCCTAGTGAGCCTCTAGTTGACTAGCTCGTTGATCAACTGATAGTCATGGTTTCCTGACTATGGACATTGGATGTCGTTGATAACAGGATCACATCATTAGTAGAATGATGTGATGGACAAGACCCAATCCTAAGCATAGCACAAGATCGTGTAGTTCGTTTTGCTAGAGCTTTTCCAATGTCAAGTATCTTTTCCTTTGACCATGAGATCATGTAACTCCCGGATACCGTAAGAGTGCTTTGGGTGTACCAAACGTCACAACGTAACTGGGTGACTATGAAGGTGCACTACAGGTATCTCCGAAAGTATCTGTTGGGTTGACACGGATCGAGATTGGGATTTGTCACTCCGTATGACGGAGAGGTATCTCTGAGCCCACTCAGTAATGCATCATCATAATGAGCTCAAAGTGACCAAGTGTCTGGTCACGGTACGAGTAAAGTGACTTGCCGGTAACGAGATTGAACGAGGTATTGGGATACCGACGATCGAATCTCGGGCAAGTAAAATACCGATTGACAAAGGGAATAGTATACGGGGTTGATTGAATCCTCGACATCGTGGTTCATCCGATGATATCATCGAGGAGCATGTGGGAGCCAACATGGGTATCCAGATCCCGCTGTTGGTTATTGCCCGAGAGCCGTCTCGGTCATGTCTGCATGTCTCCCGAACCCGTAGGGTCTACACACTTAAGGTTCGGTGACGCTAGGGTTGTATGAATATGAGTATGCAGCAAACCGAATGTTGTTTGGAATCTCGGATGAGATCCCGGACGTCAGGAGGAGTTCCGGAATGGTCCGGAGGTAAAGATTTATATATGGGAAGTCTTATTTTGGTCGCCGGAAAAGTTTCGCACTTTATCGGTATTGTACCGGGAGTGCCGAAGGGGTCCGGGGTCCACTGGGGTCCACCTGCCCCGGGGGGCCACATGGGCTTTAGGGGGTGCGCCTTGGCCTATATGGGCCAAGGGCACCTGCCCCAAGAGGCCCATGCGCCAAGGAGACTTGGGGAGGGGAGAGTCCTAAAAGGGGAAGGCACCTCCGAGGTGCCTTGGGGAGGATGGACTCCTCCCCCTTGGCCGCACCCTTCCTTGAAGGAAGGGAAAGGCTGCGCCTCTCCCTCTCTCTTGCACCTATATAAAGGGAGGGGAGGGAGGGGTGGCCGCACCCTGAAAGCCTGGCGCCTCCCTCCTCCCTTCAACACCTCCTCCTCCTCCCGTAGTTGCTTAGCGAAGCCCTGCCGGAGTTCTGCTGCATCCACCACCACACCGTCGTGCTGCTGGATCATCATCAACCTCTCCTTCCCTTGCTGGATCAAGAAGGAGGAGACGTCATCCGCCTCTCACGCGTGTGTTGAGCGCGGAGGTGCTGTCCGTTCAGCACTAGGTCATCGTTGATCTGAATCACGGCGAGTACGACTCCATCATCCCCGTTCCATTGAACGCTTCCGCACGCGATCTACAAGTGGTATGTGGATGCAATCACTCTCCCATGACTCGTTGCTTAGATGAACTCATAGATGGATCTTGGTGAAACCGTAGGAAAAATTTTAATTTTCTGCAACGTTCCCCAACAGTGGTATCATGAGCTAGGTCTATGCGTAGTTCTCTATTGCACGAGTAGAACACAATTTTGTTGTGGGCGTAGATCTTGTCAACTTGCTTGCCGCTACTAGTCTTTTCTTGCTTCAGCGGTATTGTGGGATGAAGCGGCCTGGACCGACCTTACACGTTCGCTACGTGAGACCGGTTCCACCGATGACATGCACTAGTTGCATAAGGTGGCTAGCGGTGTCTGTCTCTCCCACTTTAGTTGGAGCGGATTCGATGAAAAGGGTCCTTATGAAGGGTAAATATAAGTTGACAAATCACATTGTGGCTTTCCGTAGGTAAGAAAACGTTCTTGCTAGAACCCTATTGCAGCCACGTAAAACTTGCAACAACAATTAGAGGACGTCTAACTTGTTTTTGCAGCAAGTGTTTTGTGATATGATATGGCCAAAGTTGTGATGAATGATGAATGATATATGTGATGTATGAGATCATGTTCTTGTAATAGGAATCACGACTTGCATGTCGATGAGTATGACAACCGGCAGGAGCCATAGGAGTTGTCTTTATTTTTTGTATGACATGCGTGTCATTGAAGAACGCCATGTAAATTACTTTACTTTATTGCTAAACGCGTTAGCCATAGAAGTAGAAGTAGTCGTTGGCGTGACAACTTCATGAAGACACGATGATGGAGATCATGATGATGGAGATCATGGTGTCATGCCGGTGACAGGATGATCATGGAGCCCCGAAGATGGAGATCAAAGGAGCTATGTGATATTGGCCATATCATGTCACTACTATATATAATTGCATGTGATGTTTATTATGTTTATGCATCTTGTTTACTTAGAACGACGGTAGTAAATAAGATGATCCCTCATAACAATTTCAAGAAAGTGTTCTCCCTAACTGTGCACCCTTGCTAAAGTTAAATGCTTCAAGCACCACGTGATGATCGGGTGTGATAGATCCTTACGCTCACATACAACGGGTGTAAGACAGTTTTACACATGCATAAACACTTAGGGTTAACTTGACGAGCCTAGCATGTACAGACATGGCCTCGAACACAAGAGACCGAAAGGTCGAACATGAGTCGATGGAAGATACGATCAACATGGAGATGTTCACCGACGATGACTAGTCCGTCTCACGTGATGATCGGACACGGCCTAGTCGACTCGGATCATGTAACACTTAGATGACTAGAGGGATGTCAAATCTGAGTGGGAGTTCATTAAATAATTTGATTAGATGAACTTAATTATCATGAACATTAGTCTAAAATCTTTGCAAAATGTCTTGTAGATCAAATGGCCAACGCCATGTCACCATGAACTTCAACGTTCCTAGAGAAAACCAAGCTGAAAGACGATGGCAGCAACTATTCGGACTGGGTCCGAACACGAGGATCATCCTCATAGCAACCAAGAAACAATATGTCCTAGAAGCACCGCTAGGTGATGCACCCATCGAGAGAACCAAGACATTATGAATGCTTGGCAGTCTCGTCTTGATGATTACTCCCTCGTTCAATGCGGCATGCTTTACAGCTTAGAACCGGGGCTCCAAAAGCGTTTTGAGCAACACGGAGCATATGAGATGTTCGAGGAGCTGAAAATGGTTTTCAAGCTCATGCCCGGGTCGAGAGATATGAAGTCTCCGACAAGTTCTATAGTTGTAAGATGGAGGAAAACAGTTCTGTCAGTGAGCACATACTCAAAATGTCTGGGTTGCACAACCGCTTTGTCCCACTGGACATTAACCTCCGGACGAGGCGGTCATTGACAGAATCCTTGATCGCTCCCACCAAGCTACAAGAGCTTTGTGATGAACTACAATATGGGGATGGTGAAAACTATTCTGAAGTGTTTTCAATCTGAAGTCGCAGAGGTAGAAATCAAGAAGGAGCATCAAGTGTTGATGGTCAATAAAACCACTAAGTTCAAGAAGGGCAAGGGAAAGAAGAACTTCAAGAAGGACGACAAGGATGTTGCCGCGCCCGGTAAGCCAGTTGCCGGGAAGAAGTCAAAGAATGGACCCAAGCCTGAGACTGAGTGCTTTTATTGCAAAGGGAAGGGTCACTGGAGGCGGAACTTCCCCAAATACTTAGCAAACAAGAAGGCCGGCAACACTAAAGGTATATTTGATATACATGTAATTGATGTGTACCTTACCAGTACTCATAGTAACTCCTGGGTATTTGATACCGGTGCCGTTGCTCATATATGTAACTCACAGCAGGAGCTGCGGATTAAACAGAGACTGGCGAAGGACGAGGTGACGATGCGCGTCGGGAATGGTTCCAAGGTCGATGTGATCGCCGTCGGCACGCTACCTCTACATTTACCTACGGGATTAGTTTTAAACCTAAATAATTGTTATTTAGTGCCAAGTTTGAGCATGAACATTGTATCAGGATCTCGTTTAATACGAGATGGCTACTCATTTAAATCCGAGAATAATGGTTGTTCTATTTATATGAGAGAAATGTTTTATGGTCATGCTCCGATGGTCAATGGTTAATTCTTAATGAATCTCGAACGTAATGTTACACATGTTCATAGTGTGAATACCAAAAGATGTAAAGTTGATAACGATAGTCCCACATACTTGTGGCTTCGCCGCCTTGGTCACATTGGTGTCAAGCGCATGAAGAAGCTCCATGCTGATGGACTTTTAGAGTCTCTCGATTATGAATCATTTGACACATGCGAACCATGCCTCATGGGAAAGATGACCAAGACTCCATTCTCCGGAACAATTGAGCGAGCAACCAACTTATTGGAAATCATACATACCGATGTGTGCGGTCCAATGAGTGTTGAGGCTCGCGGAGGATATCGTTATGTTGTCACTCTCACTGATGACTTGAGTAGATATGGGTATGTCTACTTGATGAAACACAAGTCTGAGACCTTTGAAAAGTTCAAGGAATTTCAAAATGAAGTAGAGAATCAACGTGACCGAAAGATAAAATTCTTGCGATCAGATCGTGGAGCAGAATATTTAAGTCACGAATTTGGTACACACTTAAGGAAATGTGGAATCGTTTCACAACTCACGCCGCCTGGAACACCTCAGCGTAATGGTGTGTCCGAACATCGTAATCGCACTCTATTGGATATGGTGCGATCTATGATGTCTCTTACTGATTTACCGCTATCATTTTGGGGATACGCTCTAGAGACAACTACATTCACTTTAAATAGGGCACCGTCTAAATCCGTTGAGACGACACCGTATGAATTATGGTTTGGGAAGAAACCTAAGATGTCGTTTCTAAAAAGTTTGGGGATGTGATGCTTATGTCAAGAAACTTCAACCTGAAAAGCTCGAACCCAAGTCGGAAAAATGCGTCTTCATAGGATACCCTAAGGAAACCATTGGGTATACCTTCTACCTTAGATCCGAAGGCAAGATCTTTGTTGCCAAGAACGGATCCTTTCGGAAAAGAGTTTCTCTCGAAAGGAGTAAGTGGGAGGAAAGTAGAACTCGATGAAGTATTACCTCTTGAACCGGAAAGTAGTGCAGCTCAGAAAATGTTCCTGTGGTGCCTACACCCACCGGAGAGGAAATTAATGATGATGATCAAGGTACTTGGATCAAGTTGCTCTTGAACCGTCAGAGGTCCACAAGGACACGTTCCACACCAGAGTGGTATGGAAACCCTGTCCTGGAAATCATGTTGTTAGACAACGGTGAACCTTCGAACTATGAAGAAGCGATGGCGGGCCCGGATTCCAACAAATGGCTTGAAGCCATGCAATCCGAGATAGGATCCATGTATGAAAACAAAGTATGGACTTTGACAGACTTGCCCGATGATCGGCGAGCGATAGAAAACAAATGGATCTTTAGGAAGAAGACGGACGCGGATGGTAATGTTACCATCTATAAAACTCGACTTGTCGCTAAGGGTTATCAACAAGTTCAAGGGATTGACTACGATGAGACTTTCTCTCCCGTAGCGAAGCTTAAGTCCGTCCGAATCATGTTAGCAATTGCCGCATACTATGATTATGAGATATGGCAGATGGACGTCAAAACGGCATTCCTTAACGGTTACCTTAAGGAAGAGCTGTATATGATGCAGCCGGATGGTTTTGTCGATCCTAAGAATGCTAACAAGGTATGCAAGCTCCAGCGATCCATTTATGGGCTGGTGCAAGCATCTCGGAGTTGGAACATTCGCTTTGATGAGATGATCAAAGCGTTTAGTTTATGAGACTTATGGAGAAGCTCTGCGTTTACAAGAAAGTGAGTGGGAGCTCTGAGCATTTCTCATATTATATGTAGATGACATACTTGATGGGAAATGATATAGAACTCTTGGACAGCATTAAGGCCTACTTGAATAGGAGTTTTTCAATGAAGGACCTTGGAGAAGCTGCTTACATATTAGGCATCAAAATCTATAGGGATAGATCGAGACGCCTCATAGGTCTTTCACAAAGCACATACCTTGATAAGATTTTGAAGAAGTTCAAAATGGATCAGTCCAAGAAAGGGTTCTTGCCTGTTTTGCAAGGTGTGATATTGAGCTCGGCTCAATGCCCCACCACGGCAAAAGATAAAGAAGAGATGAGTGTCATCCCTATGCCTCAGCCATAGGATCTATTATGTATGCCATCTGTGTACCGGACTGATGTAAACCTTGCCGTAAGTTTGGTAGGAAGGTACCAAAGTAATCCCGCAAGGAACACCTTTGGACAGCGGTCAAGAATATCCTGAAGTACCGAAAAGGACAAAGGACATGTTTCTCGCTTATGGAGGTGACGAAGAGCTCGTCAGAAGGGTTACGCCGACGCTAGCTTTGACACGATCTAGATGACTCAAAGTCACAAACCGGATCGTGTATATGTTGAATGGTGGAGCGAAGCTGGTGCAGCTGCAAGCAGAGCGTCGTGGCGGGATCTACATGTGAAGCGGAGTACATGGCAGCCTCGGAGGCAGCACATGAAGCAATTTGGGTGAAGGAGTTCATCACCGACCTAGGAGTCATACCCAATGCGTCGGAGCCGATCAAACTCTTCTCGTGACAACACTCGAGCTATTGCACTTGCCAAGGAGCCCAGGTTTCACAAGAAGACCAGGCACATCAAGCGTCGCTTCAACTCCATTCGTGAAAATGTTCAAGATGGGGACATAGAAATTTGCAAAGTGCATACGGATCTGAATGTCGCAGATCCGCTGACTAAACCTCTTCCATGGGCAAAACATGATCAACACCGTAACTCTATGGGTGTTCGATTCATCACAATGTAACTAGATTACTGACTCTAGTGCAAGTGGGAGACTGTTGGAAATATGCCCTAGAGGCAATAATAGAAGTATTATTATTATATTTCCTTGTTCATGATAATTGTCTTTTATTCATGCTATAATTGTATTATCCGGAAATCGTAATACACGTGTGAATACATAGACCACAATATGTCCCTAGTGAGCCTCTAGTTGACTAGCTCGTTGATCAACTGATAGTCATGGTTTCCTGACTATGGACATTGGATGTCATTGATAACGGGATCACATCATTAGTAGAATGATGTGATGGACAAGACCCAATACTAAGCATAGCACAAGAACGTGTAGTTCGTTTTGCTAGAGCTTTTCCAATGTCAAGTATCTTTTCTTTTGACCATGAGATTGTGTAACTCCCGGATACCGTAAGAGTGCTTTGGGTGTACCAAACGTCACAACGTAACTGGGTGACTATGAAGGTGCACTACAGGTATCTCCGAAAGTATCTGTTGGGTTGACACAGATCGAGACTGGGATTTGTCCCTTCGTATGATGGAGAGGTATCTCTGGGCCCACTCGGTAATGCATCATCATAATGAGCTCGAAGTGACCAAGTGTCTGGTCACGGGATCATGCTTTACGGTACGAGTAAAGTGACTTGCCGGTAACGAGATTGAACGAGGTATTGGGATACCGACGATCGAATCTCGGGCAAGTAAAATATCGATTAACAAAGGGAATAGTATCTGAGGTTGATTGAATCCTCGATATCGTGGTTCATCCGATGATATCATCGAGGAGCATGGGAGCCAACATGGGTATCCAGATCCGCTGTTGGTTATTGCCCGAGAGCCATCTCGGTCATGTTCAGATGTCTCCCGAACCCGTAGGGTCTACACACTTAAGGTTCGGTGGACGCTAGGGTTGTATGAATATGAGTATGCAGCAAACCGAATGTTGTTCGAGTCCCGGATGAGATCCCGGACGTCGGGGAGGAGTTCCGGAATGGTCCGGAGGTAAAGATTTATATATGGGAAGTCTTATTTTGGTCGCGAAAAGTTTCGCACTTTATCGAGATTGCACGGGAGTGCCGAAGGGGTCCAGGGTCCACCGGGGATCCACCTGCCCTGTGGGGCCACATGGGCTGTGGGGGTGCGCCTTGGCCTATATGGACCAAGGGCACCAGCCCCAAGAGGCCCATGCGCCAAGGAGACTTGGGAGGGAGAGTCCTAAAGGGAAGGCACCTCCAGGTGCCTTGGGAGGATGGACTCCTCCCCTTGGCCGCACCCCTTCCTTGGAGGAAGGGGCAGGCTGCGCCCTCCCCCCTCTCTCTTGCACCTATATAAAGGGAGGGGAGGGAGGGGTGGCCGCACCCTGAAAGCCTGGCGCCTCCCTCCTCCCTGCAACACCTCCTCCTCCTCCCATAGTTGCTTAGCGAAGCCCTGCTGGAGTTCTGCTGCATCCACCACTACGTTGTCGTGCTGCTGGATCATCATCAACCTCTCCTTCCCCCTTGCTGGATCAAGAAGGAGGAGACGTCATCCGCTCCGTACGTGTGTTGAACGCGGAGGTGCTGTCCGTTCAGCACTAGGTCATCGGTGATCCGAGTCACGGCGAGTACGACTCCATCATCCCCGTTCCATTGAACGCTTCCGCACGCGATCTACAAGTGGTATGTAGATGCAATCACTCTCCCATGACTCGTTGCTTAGATGAACTCATAGATGGATCTTGGTGAAACCGTAGGAAAAATTTTAATTTTCTGCAACGTTCCCCAACAACCATACCGAGGATGAAGCCACCTCGGAACGAGAGGAAGACCTACGGAAAGACCACCCACACCTATTTTCTAGCCAACCCGAATCTCGAGGGCGAGATTCATCTTAAGGGGGGTAGGTTTGTAACATCCCAATTTTCAATTTGGATGTTATACATAGGTCATCATATGCATATCATATTTTATTTGCATTTTGGTTGTGATCCTAGAAATCTTAAGCAACTCAAGGACCCAGGGAGAGAGTTGGAGATTTCATTTATTTTCATATTTGAAATTTTCTCAAATTTGGAAAGAGGATCAATTTGGTTTAAATATTTTCCTCCCCAATTATTTCCAATACTTAAAAATAAATGAGAGAAGATAATACGACTTCTTAAAAAGAGAGGAATATTGGAGGAGAAACTTTAAAATCAAATAAATATTTTGTTTGTATTTTATTTGAATTAGAAAAAAAAATGCATTTAAAAAAAATTGAATTTTAGGCCAGAAAAATGTGCACCTGGTTCTAAATATTAGGTTTAGACGGTGAAAATTGTTTTTGGCATTTTTAGAACTTTTAAAATATTTTTTAGGATTTTCTTCCAGCGAGATTTTATTAAAAAAAAAATCTTCGCCCGACTAGGCCGAAGGCCCAGCAAGCCCATGCGCGCCGCCGCCTTCCCGAGCCGTGGCCGAGGCGGACTTGCTAGAGTCCGGTGCCGCCACACCGCCCGCTTCTCCCCCTCCGAAGTTGGAGCCTCCCGACCCCCTTTCTATGTCGCCCCGCCCCGCAGCCACCTCTCCACCCACCGCCGCAGCCTGCCTCCACCGCAGCCGAGTCCCGCCGTCGGTCAACCCCGGCTAAACTGTATAAAACCGTTCGGTTTTCTTTTAGGTTTACGGTTTTTTTCGGTTTTCGATTTAGATCGGTTTAGATTGGTTTTTTTGAGTTCGCCAATTAGCGAGCGTTCACTCGAACGTCTCTGCTAGCGAACGTTTTCGCTCGTTTGTCCCTGATAGCGAACATTCTTTCGTTAGGTTTTTCTTTTATTTTATTTTCGGCCAGGGACCTATCCGTGATTTTTTTATCGCAGATTAGCCCCTAATCTTGAAACCCTCGCAACTTTTTGCTCGTTTATTCAAATCCAGTGAAACCAACGCTAAAGTCTTTGTCTCGGACCCCTCTTTCAAGTTAATCGACGTGAACATGGTTTTGACAAATTAAAATTTGGTTTCAAGAAGATTTGAATTCGAATCTCTTTTGATCGTAGTTTGAGTTTCGTAGCTCTGATTTGATTGATTCGTTTTGCAAATCGAAGCTCTTCTCTTGTAATTTCAGTTTGGATCTTTTCTCTTGAGTTTTACCCTTGCATCTATGCTTGAGTGCTTATGAATGCTATTTGTTTGTTTGCAATAGAGTTTCTGGAGTGCGAAGCGTGCTACTACGAGTCACTAGGGTTTTCAGATCGTCGGCAAGGCAAGTAACACTTTGATCATACCCCTTTATTACCCAGTTTTTATGCATTAGTTCCAACCCTCAAATATTGCATGGTTATGATTTGTTAACATGCGGGTATTGGGAAGTAGATGATGAGGTAGAACCTATCGTCCTTTATTTCAAACCCTGGGAGTTATTGCTACGTTATGCTTATACCGCTATGTATGCTCGTAGACGAGGTCTGGGTTTGAGTGAATCCATGACAGATGTGAGAATTTTATTTAATGTTGAAACATAAGGTGGCTACTTTAATACACATCTGGGTGGATTGGTTGAGGCACCCTAGAGCACCCAGTGGTTGTCTGGGCACCTGGAGCAATCCAGCGTTGTCCTAGGATATCCCGGAGTACCCGTGTGATCAGCCTATGGTTTGCCACTCAGGCTCAAAGGGATCATAAGATTATTCATGCTAGAAACTAACGTGTGCAGCCACAAGCCATTATGGGCTCTGGCATAGTTGAGTATGTTGTGTGACCTCTTTCAGTGGTAGACTAGCAGATGTAGGGGATGTAGGTGGTACTGTCTACCCAGAGTAAAGAGTTAATGCTTATGAAAGACTATGTCTCGGTCATCCGTTTCTCAAACATCATGTAGTGCGAGAAAACCAACAGAGGAGATCGAGTCTTGTGGGGAAAAAGTGCGCAAACCTCTGCAGAGTGTACAAACTAATCATGGTTAGCCGTGTCCCCGACTATGGACATCTTGAGTATCTGGTACTTGAATTATTGATTTGATCTCGTCACTCTTTAATTAATTTGCTGGGTTGTAATACTGTTTAATTGGGATTGAGTTGGAGGAACCTTCTCAATGTTTTCAACAAACTTTGTAGTTAAATAAAATTTATTCCTTTGTTGTAGGAAAAAAATTAGCTTTCTGCAAAAATAACCATAGAGCCTCCACTAGCCATATATGCATGTAGTTATAGCTGCTCATTGTTCATTGCTCTACAGTGTTATTTTGCCACCATATTCTATGTGCTGACCCATTTGTGGCTGCAACATATTATGTTGCAGACTTTTCAGACGAAGAGTAAGGTGCGATAGGTCGTTGTCGTGCACTCAGCTATGCCGTTGGAGTTGATGAACTCATTTATGTTCGATGCTTCTGCAGTTATCTTATTTAGACGGCCTTAAGCTATTGTAATAATTCTCTTTTGAGACATTCGATGTAATAAGTGTGTGATTGCACTCTGTTATAAATCCTTCGAGAACTGTGTGTGTCAGCATTACCGATCCAGGGATGATACTTATGCACAAAGATTTGACCATTTGAGGTCGGATCGCTACACTTTCGTAGTTGCGGATACTTGCAGACGGGTTAATTATAAGTGGGAGGCTTGTTCAAGTAAGAACAACACCCGAGCACCGGTTCACCCACATATCAAATTATAAAAGTAGCGAATGTGAATTATGCAAACATGATGAAAGTGACTAGATGAAATTCCCGCGTGTCCTCAAGAATGCTTTGCTTATTATAAGAGACCGTTCCAGCTTGTCTTTTGCTACAAAAAGGATTGGACTACCTTGATGCACTTTTTGTTACCATTATGATTACTTGCTGATTACAAATTACTTGCTATCAAACCACTCGTTACCAATAATTTAAGTGCTTGCAAAAAATACCTTGCTGAAAACTGCTTGTCATTTCCTTCTACTTCTCATTGGGTTTGGCACTCTTATCTAAAGGACTATGATAGATCCCTATACTTGTGGGTCATCAAGAATCTTTTCTGGCGCCGTTGCCTGGGAGTGAAGCACTTCTAGTGATTGGAATTTGGTAAGGAAAAATTTATATTACGTGCTGAAATTTACTATCACTTGTTACTATGGAAAATCATCCTTTGAGGGGTTTTTTCGGGGTATCTTCACCTTGACCGTAAGCACAAAGAGTTGCTCCTCAACCTACTGCACCTACTAAAAATATTTATTATTAGATTCCTTCGAGTACGATAGAGAAACTTCTAGCTAATCCTTATGTAGGAGATGAAACATTACATCCTAATATGCACTAATCTATGTGGATGAGGTTTGTGGATTATTTAAGCTTGCAGGTTTACCCGTAGATGAAGTTAAGAAGAAGTTCTTCCCTTTATATTTGAAGGGAAAGTCATTGACATGGTATAGGCTATATGATGATATTGGAGGTTGGATTGGAATCAATTGAAATTGGAATTTCATCGGAAGTTTTATCCTATGCATCTAGTTCATCGTGATCGGAATTATATATATAATTTTTGGCCTCGTGAAGGAGAAAGTATTGCTCAAGCTTGGGGGATGATGTAGGGTGGAACCCTATGGGAAGATCTTTCATGAATTGGAGGGGTAATCCCCAAGAACAAGATGAACACAAGAGGGAAAACAAGAGGAACACTCAAGAACAAGTCCAATCACACGTCCACTAGACAATCAAACACACAAGATCCACAAGGTACATGAACAACAACGGGCAAGATACAAGGTAAAGTTCATCCCAAATCCTATGAAGGAGATGAGGGCTTGAATCCTAGAAGGATCTTCCCACGAAGGGGGCTTGAATCCCGCGGGATCTTCTCCAATGGAGGCCTTGAACTCCAATGGAGTGTCTCTCTCTCAAGAGAAATCCCACAAGGGAAGATACATGAGCTAAGCTCTAGTGTTTAGATCTAATCCTTAGCTAAGTCTAAATGGAGGAGATGGAGTATATATAGTCCTAGGCAAAGAGGGGGATAAGTGGGGGTGAAATGGTAAAACAAGGGCAAAGCCCGCAGCATCACACAGGGGGCCCCATGCGCACGGGGTAAGTGGAGCCCGTGTGCACGGGGTATCCAGGGACCTGGTGCATGAGCCCGTGCGCACGGGGTCCGTGAGGCCCGTGGGCACGGTACACGCCCGTGCGCACGGGGTCTTCAGGACCGCCAGCCTGGGAGGCCCGTGGGCACGGGGTCGGAGGGGCCCGTGCGCACGGGGTCGCCTGGGAGCCGCTGCCTTCTTCTTGGCGCTTCCTTCTCCGCTTCCAGGCTTCCGTCTTGGATGGTGTAGTTGTTCTCTTGCGCTTGGACTCCTCCATGATGAATGTGTATCTCTACTCACACCTAAGTATGCACACGAGAGAGAGGTCCAGTAGTATACCATCCTTGAAGGGTGCAAGTGAACACGTGTAAAGGAGATGGTTCACCTTTGTATGCATGAAGTAGATGTGGCACGTGTCACTTGCCAAATGGACTCTTGACATGGTGATGTCCATAGGATGCTCCGCATCATCCCCTCCCCCTTGGGAAAGATCCGACCTCGGATCGAAATCCAAATCACCATGGGAAAGAGATGATGGCGTCGTGTAGAAGTGGACGATCACCAAGCATTCGTCATCTTGTAGTTCCAAATGGACACTCTCCAATGTCGGACCGTCTTGTAATTCCTTCAAAAGGAGCAAAGATAACAAGCACTTGGAAAAACAAATGTGGTTGTCGTAAGAGCAAAACCAAGCATTCAAGAGGTGATTCACCCAACAAGTGTTGTCATCAAGCATAGCATATGGTTTGACAAAGAAGTGTGGCATGGCATTTCAGCATATAAACTGAGCACAATCAAGTACATCACAGGAGCAAGCATGCAAATGGGAGGTCAAGATGCAAATATATGTGATAAGTGAACAAGCATCTACCTCAAGGTTATAGCAAGCATACATAAAGTTCTCAACAAATGGTCTATGGTATGCATATGAATCATTCACAACACCAAATATAGCTAAATGTCTAAACATATGGGGCAAGTGCAAGACAATCCAAGCATAATGTGCATAGTGTGTAGTGAAGATATCGTGGCACTCAACACAAAGTAAAGAGCAATTGTTCAACACGTGTGAGGCAATCAAGTCAATCATGTAACAAACATGTAGATGGTTGTCATCAACCGCATGAAATAAGCAAGTATGAATCATTGGTGATGCAACAAAGCAAGCAATCATAGGAATCAAGTCGTGCAAGCTAGTAGTGCGAAGATGCACCATACTAGAGGAAATCATGACAATCATGTCATGTGAGCAAATAAGAGGCATAGACAATGCATATGACATGTCGCAAGCACGAACAAATAGCAAGATCATAGTATCATCATAGGTATGGGTCACAAATGGAGCATGGCAATAACAAGCAATGTCTCCACCAAGCTTGCAAATACACATATAAGTAGTAGAAACAATCATCATGTGTAATGTAAAGCATGGGCCACAAATGCATGGCAAAGGCATGGGAATGATAATATCATGCAAAGTGAACATGGCAAGATGGGCATATAATATGTAATGGACAATAACCCATAACCATGTGAGAGCCATGTAGAGGAAATGCGCGAAGACACCGCGTGAAGAGAGCGGTGGGAAAGGCAATCCATGGGAGAGCTCGTTTTGTCAACTCGTGGGATTGCAATGTTGACAAGTATTCATGGGTACCTACACAAAAGAGACACAATCCAAAGAAATTGTGCGCGTGGTAAATGTACACATCATCCATCATGATGTGTATGTGCACGCGTGAGTTAGCACGAGATAAGCAATTCTCAAAGAAATTTGAGGCATGGTATATGAATATGTCATCCATCATGAAAGAATAGTTTTTATATATGACACGATGGGGACACAAGTTGAGCAAGCAAGTAGATGGCACATCGAAAGCATGTTTATTCATGGGGAGCATATGGTGCACACAAGTAGTGGGATCATGCAATGGATATGATGAATCAAAATCTCCTAAAATGTATGAGGAAACTATGGGGGTCTCCTCATGAGCAATAGTGGAAACATCATATGGAGAATATGAACAACATCCAAAACAATGCATATCGGAAGCTAGGTGGTCATGGCATGGCATATGAGATAAATTATGCAAAGGGAGCATATCAATATCATCACAAGAGAAACAAATGCCAATAACCATGGGCTTGTCATCTATGCCATATGTGCAAATTGGGTTTATTTGAATGGAATATGCATAGTCACTATGAAGAGATTTCAAATATGACATATGGTTGATCTCATGCATAGCATATGACAAGTCAAGAGGATTAGCAAACGTGATGTGACCTAAAGAATTGTCACAAGAAATCCTATGTAACATGGCATCACAACTAATAGACTCCACATGAGAATCATCATATTCATCATAAATGGGCAAATCATCACATGGGGAAATCATACTAGCATGAATCATGGTACTAGGTGGATCAACATCATGCAAGCAATCAATGTCAAGAATGTCCACTAGTGGGACTAGAGCATCACCGTCACCTATGTTACCTTTGTCATTCCACTCAAGTGGTGTAGGTGAGGTGGGAAAGACCAAATGGTGGTCATCTTCATCTTGATGGAACCATGTGGGGGGTGCATCATATTCCACCATGGCCATCGTCTTGTCCAAAGGGAGGACGAAGTCGTCGAGGATCAGCGTGTCATCATATATGGGACCTAGAACCAAAGGAGAAGACACAATAGAGGTAGAGGTTAAGTTTTTAGAAAGTGAAATGGCCTCATATGCCTCATCAACTACCTCACTCTCTCTATGTGGTGGTTCACTCATTCCCTCAAGGTAAGTGCACTCAATGTCGCATATGGTGGAGTCACTCAAATCACTCAAGTGGTGGTGGTGGTGGCTCTCCTCACATGGGAATTGGGGCAACTCATGAGATATGGGGCTAGTAGTGAAGTCACTCTCAATCTCAATATGGTGGCTAAAGTCACTCAAGTCATCATACGTCACCATGGTCGAAGGGAAAATCCCATGCTCAACCATCTCGTCGTGGTCGTCGTGGATGAAGGCCGAAGATGGCACATCATCACTCTCCTCCATGACCGAAGGGAAAATCCCATGCTCGATCATGTCGTCACCGTCGCCGTGGATGAAGGCCGGAGATGGCAAATCATCACTCTCGTCGTGGATGAAGGCCGAAGATGGCTCAACATCACTCTCGTCATGGATGAAGGCCGAAGATGGCTCAACATCACTCTCGTCGTGGATGAAGGCCGAAGATGGCACAACATCACTCTCGCCTCCTAAGATGGAAGCATCATCCTTGCTCTCCACCTTGTCGCCGCCTCCAAAGCTTGGTCCTTGAAGGTCTCCGTGAGTCGTATCGCCGCCGCACCGCCTTGAAAAAGAGTTAAGGTAGACTCGGCATCATCAATGCCACAAAGAGGGATGGCGGTGAAGTCGCACTTGGGAGCATCGTCTTGGAGCTTGTCGGGCTTGGACATCGTGGTGGTACTAGCCTCATGCTTGTCGTAGAGCTTGGTCGCCGTGAAGTTTGCTTGGGGTGGATAAGCCTTGGCCTTCATGAGTTCTTGTTCCGCCTTGAGAGCACCAATGTAGTAGTCGTCGATGGACTTGTAGTTCTCGAGGAAGATAGTCTTGGAGATGTCATTGTTCAATCCCATCATGAAGTGGAACTTCATCGAAATGGGGTCGTCCACGCTGGCACGTCGCAAGGCTTTCTTCATCTCCTTGAAGTACGCGTCGATGGACTTGGATCCTTGGATGGTGTTCTCCAATTGGCGTCGAACTTGTTCCATGTAGGTTGGAGGCACGAACTCTCGCCGCAAAGCTCTCTTCGTCTTGGGCCAACTCATCTCGTAGCTCTCCGAAGGTGTGTGAAGCCACCATGTCGAGGCGTAGTCGTGGAAGTTTCTTGTGGCACGCTTCACTTGATCTTCGGGACGAACTTGATGTAGCTTGAGGTAGTCGTCCATCAAACGCTCCCACTCGAGGTACTCCTCGGGTTCTTGAGTCCCATAGAAAGGAATCTTGTGGTCGGTGTCGAGGTCGTAGTAGCATGTGGAAGTCGCGGACTTGAGCTTAGGGAGCTTCTCTTGAGTGTAGTCTTTGGGTGCTTGTTGGCGAAGATGCCATTTGTCCGTAGGCGAAGATGCCTTGAAGTCACTTGGCGAAGATGCCACAGGTGTTGAAGAAGCCATAGTCTTGGGGTTGATGTCGCGGCTCTGTATAGCCCGTGCGCACGGGGGTGCTGGAGGCCGTGTGCACGGGGTCCCGTGTGCACGGGGGTTGAAGGCCCGTGGGCACGGGGGTGGCAGAGAAGCCAACTCTCGTCCAGTAGTGTTCTCTTCATGGTCTTGTCGATGTCGATGCTTGTGTGTACTTGCCGGAGATGGTAGCACGGAAGTCTTTGCACTTGGGCGTCTTCTCGAAGATGAGGAAGATCGCTTGTAGGACTTGATGAGGGCTTTGATCTCCTCCATGCGCTTCTCCATCTTGGCGTCAGAGTTGTTGTTCGTGGCATCGAACTCGTTGTTGGTGTTGTAGACCGAAGGAGAAATGCCTTGCCTATCCATCACAAGACTCGAGTAGAGGTGAGTAGGAAATGAGATAAACAATACCAAGTTACCTTTTCCCAAAGTTGAGGATGTATCTCATTTCACTCAATGTGAGATGAAAGAATAGTGGAATTGGTACCGGACTTGTTCACTCACACCTATCTAGTAAAGCTTATGGTAGAGCTAGGTGAGGATAGTGGCACAAAAATTTAATGCAAAATGTTAGCAAGAGTCAATAATGTTGGAAAGGATTCACAAATTCGCAAGTGAGACAAGTAGACCAATAGCAAATGTGGCACACGGAAACACACACACGGATAGATAAATGGGGTCATGCAACCAAGGAGTGAGCTCAAAATGTGGAATCCACCGAAACGCTCGTGTTGCACAACTCAAGAGAGACGCTAGCACGATTGCTCAATAGGCGGATACGACACTTGTGCACAACCTATAAGATGCAAAATGGATAAACTTTCTATCCCAAGTATGCTATATATGTATGGTTCCCGGTGTTCTCTCAAGATGATCCAAGATGATAGGATATGACAATCTTATGTGCAATGGGGTATGATGCTATGGCACTTGCTTACAAGCTCTTTGTTCTCTTTTCTTTTGCTTAAAAGCTTATTCTTTTTTTTCTTCTATGGCCACTTTTGCACAATGCACTGTAGCGACCTAACCCAAAAATCGGTCAAGTCTCTGTGTCTGTACCATCCCAAGATCATGCTGGCACTCACAGTACATTGATGAAATAATCAAAGTTCAATCACACCTGAATTTATTACACGGTTCTCATATCGAGTCTTTATTACAATAGAATAAATTTGGCCGAAGGCCAACTCATGAGAAATAAACTAAGTAAAGCTGCGGAAGCGTAGAAGAATAGCGAGTCCATCCGACTCCAAAGGGCAATCGCCAAGCGCGGATCGTAGCCTCAATCCTGGTCGGAATACTCCTCTGCAACATAAGACGTTGCAGCCGTGTAGGTCAGCATTTTGAATATGCTGGCAAGTCATGAAGAGAGAACAATAAAATATTACTAATACTATATGCAATTTGGCTGTGGGGCTCTAAGTTTCATCATTTTTAAAAGCCGTTTTCCCTACAATAAGGACTTGTTTGCAAATACTACAAAATGTTGGTAGTTATTGAGATGGTTCCGCCAACCAATGTCTCATTCCCAAATTATTAAGTCATAACCCCCTCAATTAATTTATTAATTTTAGTGTTGAGATTTCGAATACTTCCAAGTTCCAGAGGCTCAAATTGTCCGTAATCGGGACACGGCTAATCGATTAGATCTTTTCTCTGCAGAGGTTTGCGACTTTACCCGCAAGAATCATTCCCTCCTTTTAAAGTCTTCGCACTTCATGGTGTTTGAAGACGGACGAACTAAACAGGTCTTCGAAGAGTTCTTCCGCCACCGCGGTACCCATCCAATCCTACCGCTCTTCTACATCTCGTAGTACCGTCCGCCGAGTCACAACTAGGGTTGACCAAGCGAGCCCATAATGGCTTGCGGCTGCTGAGTAAGCTTCCGGTCAATGGGGTATACATCCGTCTCTTCGTGGCTGGGTGAAGCTTTCCGCAAGATGTCATGGCACTTCTCCATGCATCCCGCCAGCCACTGGTTCTCCAGGTGCCCGTCAACCGTCCTCCACCCAAAGAGTGAATTTCAAGTCCATCTTGAGCTTGAAGTTCATGGGGTTGTCATCATCTTGACTCTCACATCTCCCTTATGAATCCACTCAACCAACCCCGTCTACGAGCATAGCAAAAATAAACTACTTCGTCCCGGGTCATGGTAACAAGGGGAATTGGTTCATCCTACCACATGATACTACTCAAGAACATAACTTCAAAATTTCACCTACTACATGCATGGTGGGGAGGTACAATTCTAATGCAATAAAATCATAGGTATTGTAAAGAAACATGATCAATGACTTGCCTTGCTGACGATCTTCGTAAGCTAGGGACTCGTGGTAGCAAGCTTCGCACTCCGGAAATTCTACCGAGGCAAACAATAACCATAATAAGCATAAAGCATATGATCACTTAACATAACATCATAGTAACATAACACACCAAAACAAACGAATCGAAACCCAAAGGAAAACTCGAAAAAATCCAACTCAAAGTTTTCCTACTTCAAGCAACAACTAAAAATAGTTTTCCATAACAAAAAAATTCTTAACAGAACCTAAGTATGGGTTTATGCTACCTAACAGAAAAGAATTCATCAAGCAACTAGTAGCAAAAAGAATCACCTTCAAAGCTATTATAAAACTCCTATTAGGCCTAAAACAAATACTAGTAAGAAAAATAAAATAAAAGTTTTATTTATTATAAATAAAAGTTCATGCTCTAAAGTTATAGAAACTAATCAAGAATAAACTATCTCTCATGAAAAATAAATTTATTTGCTAAGTAAAACAATAGGAAAACAGTAGCTAGTTAATTAATTAAGACTAACATGATTCTGATTAAAACTAATTTTTTATTAATCCTAAAATGCCCAAATAAATTCCTACGGTTAGGCAATGTCAAAACAAAGTTGTGACAAAAAGAACCACTAAAAAATAATTTTCCTAACTCTTTTATGGCAGAATTACTATTCTGTCTAAATCTAAAATAAGGCAATTTTAAATAATATTAACATGACTAATTATATTTTATACAGAAATTATAAGAAATTTGCAAACCAACAAAAAAAAATCACTTAAAAATATTAAGTAGATTAAAAGATATGAATTTTTCAAATCTGAAACTATTCTGTTAAAACAGAAAACGAAAATAAAGAAAAAACGGCCTAATGGGCCTATCTAACGCCCTGGGCGTAACATATCTAAAACGGGCCCTAGGGTTTAAACCGAATCGGCCAGTTCACAAAAAAAACCCTAACTAAAATAAACTGGGACTAAACCGGTTCACTAAAAACTAACCTAATAAAACCATACCCCTTCGGGGGATCTAATCCTAACCGTACGCTTAGATCCAACGGCGGGGAGGGGTCCGGCGAGTTACCGAGGCGGCGACGGCGACGGCGGCTCGGGCGGCGAGTGCTCCGGCGACTCCGGTGGTCGGGGGCGTCGGCGGGGACCTCCGGCGGGTGCGGACGGGCGAGGGGAGTGGTTTGGTGGAGTTGGGCGAGGTCGAGGGTGGCCGGGGCGGTCGGGGCGAAGTTAATGGCGGCGGCGGCGCTCGGGTACTCCGGCGAGCGCGTGCGGCGAGAGGGAGAGGTTGGGCGAGGGGGGGAACGGGGTCGGGGGGGTATATATAGGCGGGCGGCCTCGACTTGCACGAGGGGCAACGCGGCGAGGGGATCGCGGCGAATCCCGGATCCTGCGGGATCCGGCGAGCGGCGGCGCGGCGGTTGGCGTGGGCGAGGGGAAGGTGACGGGGTGGGAGCCACCCGTCAGTGAGTGAGGGGAGCGGGGGAACGGTCGGTTGGCCGAAGCGAAACCGATTCGGGCGAGGGGCTCGGTCGCTTGGCGCAGCTGGGCGGCTCGGGCGCAATTGGCTGGCTGGCTGCTGCTTGGCGCCTGGGTTGCCTCGGCTGGCTGGGCAAGGACTGGCTGGCACCTGAGGGTTTTTTTTCTTTTCTTTTTCCATTTTTTTTTGAATAAATAGAGAGAGAATAATATATAAAATATAAATATTTTATATAGGACATATATATATCAAAATGATCAGGGGAATATTCCCTATCATTTGAACATTTTTCCAGGGGCAAAATCCAAACTTTATAAAAAATCATTTTTCTAAAATTCCAAATAAAATTCAAACTTTTTGGCAATGTTTTTCCTCTGATATTTTTGGAGTGTCATGTTTACTCCTCTCATACTTTTTCTCAAGTATTTATCAGGCATAGTTTTTGAAATGATTTCCACTTGCCAAAATTTGAATTCAAATGTCAACAAGTCCAAAACTTCAAATGCCACTCAAATTCAAACAGAATGCATAGATGCTTAGCTATAATTGTAAAACATTCCAAATAGGAAATTTGGGATGTTACAAACCTACCCACCTTAAGATGAATCTCGCCCTCGAGATTCGGGTTGGCTAGCAAATAGGTGCGGGTGGTCTCGAAGAAGGTCTTCTTCTCGCTCCCAGGTGGCTTCTTCCTCGGAGTGATGACTCCACAGCACCTTGCAAAACTTGATGATCTTGCTGCGGGTGACTCTGTTCGCAGTCTCGAGAATTCGGACGGGTTTCTCCTTATAAGTCAGATCACTGTTGAGCTGTATGGCCTCTAGGGGCACTGTGTCTCTCAACGGAATATCGGCCATGTCGGCATGACATTTCTTGGTGAGAAACATGGAAGACATCATGAACTCCGGACAATCCTTCCGGCAATTCCAACTTGTAAGCAACTTCTCCACGACGTTCGAGGATTTTGTAGGGGCCAATGAATCGGGGTGCTAACTTTCCTTTGACACCAAACCTCTTGATTCCACAAAGTGGAGACACACGAAGATATGCTCGGTCTCCCGCTTCGTAAGTTACTTCCTTGCGTTTACTGTCGGCATAACTCTTCTGCCTCAACTGAGCTATCTTGAGTCTATCTCGAATCAGCTTGACTTTCTCTTCGGATTCTCTGATAAGATCGGAACCGAAAAGGGTTCGATCTCCAACACCATCCCACAGCAATGGTGTTCTGCGCCTCCTTCCGTATAGAGCTTCGAAAGGGGCCATCTTCAGACTGGCCTGATAACTGTTGTTGTAGGAGAACTCTGCGTATGGCAAATTATCATCCCAGCTAGACCCATAGTCTAGCACACAAGCTCTCAACATGTCCTCCGTAATCTGGTTGACTCTCTCGGTCATCCATCTGCTGCGGATGAAAGGTTGTCTTGAACTCCAGCCTCGCACCCAAAGTTTCATGCAACCGATTCCAAAACTTTGAGGTAAATTGTGTTCCTCTATCTGACACGATACTCCTCGGAACTCCATGCAGACATACGATCCTGGTCATGTATATCTTGGCCAACTTAGCACTGGTATAGGTAGTCTTCACGGGGATGAAATGAGCTACCTTAGTAAAACGATCAACCACTACCCAGATAGAATCATAACCTGAACGGGTCCCGGTAATCCTGTGATGAAATCCATTCCAAGTTTCTCCCATTTCCAATCGAATCGGCAAAGGTTGAAGTAACCTGCTGGTTTCGATGTTCGCCTTTACTCGTTGGCAAACATCGACATCGCTACGTACTCTCGCAATATCCTTCTTCATACTGTCCACCGAAACTTTCCTTGAAATCCGGTACATCTTGGTGTTACCGGGTGAATCGAGTACGGTGAATCATGAGCCTCTGAAGAATTAGCTTCTGAGTTCGGGATCATTGGGTACATAAATACGATCCTCGAACCATATAGCTCCGTATTCATCCTTACGGAACCCTTTAGCTTTTCCTTCATTCATCTTTTCTTTATCTCATCAATTTCCTTGTCCGACTTACGGGCTTCACGAATCCTTTCGCCAAAGTGGACTGAACTTCCAGAGTTGCAACAAATCCTCTTTGAACTATCTCCAGCGGAGATCTCGAGGTCATCGACTAACTCCGGGTAATCCTCCCGCTATAAGAGTATTCACATAACTCTTACGGCTCAAGGCATCTGCTACAACATTAGCTTTCCCTGGGTGATAATGCAATCTCATGTCATAGTCCTTTATTAACTCTAGCCATCTCCTCTGCCTGAGGTTCAACTCTTTCTGCGTGAAAATATACTTCAAGCTCTTGTGATCTGTGTAAACATCACAACGGTTTCCGATAATGAAATGTCTCCAGGTCTTGAGTGCATGCACTACGGCTGCTAACTCCAAATCATGTGTGGCATAATTCATCTCGTGAGGTCGTAGCTGTCTGGAGGCATAAGCTACAACTTTTCCTTCCTGCATGAGTACTCCTCCGAGTCCCTGACGAGAAGCGTCACAATATACCTGGTACTCCTTGTGTATGTCCGTAAAATCAGATCTTTGGGCTGTAACCAAACGTTTCTTCAATTCACGAAGGCGGCTTCACAATCCTCGGTCCAAATGTACTTGGCCTCCTTCTTCAACAGCTCAGTCATGGGCTTGGCAATCTTCGAGAAGTTCTCAATAAACCTCCGATAATATCCTGCGAGTCCGAGAAAACTGCGGATCTCCTTGATCGAGGTGGGCGGCGCCAATCGGTGATCGATTCAACCTTGGCAGGGTCAACGCTATTCCTTCTCCTGAAATAACATGTCCGAGGAATCCGACTTCCTTCAGCCAAAATTCACATTTGCTGAACTTGGCATACAACCGATGTTCTCAAGTTTCTCCGAACTAGACGCAAATGTTCCTTATGCTCTTCCTCGCTCTTGGAGAATATCAGTATATCATCGATGAACACCACGACAAACTTGTCCAGATATTCCATAAATACCTTGTTCATCAAATTCATGAAGTATGCAGGTGCATTAGTCAATCCAAATGACATGACGGTATACTCATATAAACCATACCTGGTAGTGAATGCTGTTTTGGGTATATCCTTTTCACGGATCTTCAACTGATGATACCCTGATCGATGATCGATCTTGGAGAATACCTTGGCTCCAACTAGCTGATCAAATGGATCATTAATCATCGGCAGAGGGTACTTGTTCTTGATGGTCACGTCGTTCAACGAACGATAATCCACAACCATTCTCAAGGTTCCATCCTTCTTTTCTACCAAAAGAACTGGGGCTCCCCAAGGTGATGAGCTTGGCCGAATGTATCCTTTCTCCAATAACTCATTAATTTGGTTCTTGATCTCTTTCAAATCGTTCGGTGGCATCCGATAGGGTCTCTTGGATATTGGGGCTGTGCCGGGCAATAACTCAATCAGAAATTCAATATCTCGTCGGTGGCATTCTGGTAATTCCTCCGGAAACACATCGGGAAAGTCTTGCACTCTGGCACTTCCTCTGAACAACTCCGTGAGGGAATTCACCGATTCTTCATCGGCTATGCTCGGATACATACTTGATCCTCTTCGCTCCGGGGTGGTGAGTAGAATCGACTTGCGGGCACAGTCTATGTTCCCTTCAAACTTCATCAACCAATCCATGCCTAGGATTACATCCAAGGTCTGGGTTTCCAATACTATGAGGTCTGCAGGAAATTTATGGTTCTCGATGTTGAGGGTTGCATGACAGCCTAAGCCCGCCATCATTTCTCCTCTGCGGGAACCGACGCCAAGGGGCTTCTAAGGGTTTTAGTGGGCAACCCATACTTTTCCACAACTACCCTTGATATGAATGAATGCATTGCACCAGAATCAAAGAGTACCAATACTGAACGTGAATTCAATAAAAACTTACCAACCACAGTGTCTGGCTGATCATAGACGTCCTCCACGTCAATGTGGTTCACCTGAGCACGAGGGAAAGGGTTGGGCTTCTTCGCTGAGCTTCCATTGCCGTTTCCATTCCTCTGCTTGGCCTCCGGGCAGTCGGTGGCATAGTGCCCTATTTTCTGGCACTTGAAACAGGTGATGTGACTCAGATCCTTCGGAGTCGGGGCAGGACGATGCTGGTTGCCGTTTCCATTGCCATTTCCATTGCCTGACTTGTTGTCCTGGTTGCGGTTGTTTCCATTTCCTCCATGGTTATGTCCTCCATGGTTGTGATGGGTATGCCCTCCTGAGTATGGGGCATTTCGGGGCTTCTGCTGAGCTCCAGAGTTGTACTTCCCCTGGCTGTACTTCCGCTTGCGGCTATCAATCTGCTGCTGCTTGCCTTCAAGTATGGTGGCCTTGTCTACAATCTCCTGGTAGTTGGTGAAGGTAGCCACCATTAGCTGCATACCCAGCTCGTCATTGAGTCCCTCGAGAAACTTCTCCTGTTTTGCAGCATCTGTGGCCACGTCATCCGGGGCATAGCGAGCTAACTTGCTGAACTCATCCACGTACTGCCCCACAGTACGGTTCCCTTGGCGTAAGTTGCGGAACTCACGCTTCTTCAGACTCATGGCTCCAGCTGAAACATGAGCGGTGCGGAAGGCCTGCTGGAACTGATCCCACGTGATGGTGCCTATGGGATAAGTGGCGGTGTAGTTCTCCCACCAAGAAGCTGCAGGTCCATCAAGTTGATGTGCGGCAAAGCGCACCTTCTCTGCATCAGTGCATTCAACAGTGATTAACTCTCTTCCGACCTTGCGGAGCCAATCATCGGCCACAATCGGCTCAGTGCTGCTAGAGAACACTGGCGGATTTAGCCTTAGGAACCGAGTCAAATTATCAACAGGGGGTGGTGGCGGTGGATTGTTGTTGTTGTTGTTGTTGTTGTTCTGGTTCTGAATGAGCATCTGCATGAGGGCATTCTGCTGCTGGATCAGCTGGGTGAGCTCCGGCAGGAAGTTGAGACCGGGGTCACGTCTCGGAGGCATCTCGTGTTTTGGAGTGGATGAGAAAATTAGAATAGAACAATGGTCTAATGAGAAAATATCACTACCCATATGAATGCACAATCATAATCACACCAATCATTTATTCAATCCACTCAAACATGGTTCAATCTCGATTACAAAATGCTCACGACTAATCGAAAATAAGGGCCTATCTGATCGACGGAAAAAGTAAAATAACATGGTGGTCGGCTAAATGTCTTCATCAATTATCCTTGCGTCCTCTGGTGCGGTGTCCTCCGGTGTGGCGTCCTCTGATGCGGCGCCTCCTCTTGCGGCTTTCTCCAGTGGAACTCCCTTCATAATCCTGATCATTGCTCACGAGAGGTCCGTCATCTCCACTCGGAAAAAGGTCCTCTCCCAAGTCCATCTTTTCCTCTAATGCGGCAACCTTCATCTTCAGGTCGTCGACTCTCTCCGTGAAGTCCGCGATTTCTTCCTCATGGTCAAGGAAGTCTGCGTTGCCTTCTCCTCCAGTTCCAGTTCACGGAACAACAGCCTCCTGTGTACCTTCGAGTTACGGCGAGTCTGGATCTCCTGTTTCCTGAGGAGACACTCCAAGTCTTGGACATACGAGAGAATGGAGTCGTCCTCTATGGTACGGATGATATCTCCATTCCTTGCTCTGCGTGAAACCATGGCGAGGTCTGATGGATCGAGCTCGGCCCTGTACTCTTCTCGGAGATGTCCAAGTGCACGATATATCGCCATGTCTCTTCCGAGGATCCAGTTGAAATCGGTAAACTCAAAGTCAATAGGCTCAGATGTCCTCCGAAGGTTCTCCTAGAATGTGCACCTCGATCTCAGAAGCGGGTATCCGTCGGAAGTGCATTGGTAGGCTTCCCGTGATCGAAGGCGAGCAATCTTCAGCTTCTTCACGATCTGGACCAGCTTCCGCCGAATGGCATCGCCTCATCTGGTGGCAAAACTCGTAGCAAAACTGGGGTGAACTCGCGCCATCTAGAATGTTGAAAATCGGAGAGAAGTCGAAAAAACAGGGAGAATTACGGAATGATAAGCATATAAAATAAATAGTCTCTTCCTATGGCTTTCCGATCCTAGGGGTTACGCCCCACGGTCGCGGTGCTCGATACTATCTTCAGAGCGACCTGACCCAAAAATCGGTCAAGTCTCTGTGTCTGTACCATCCCAAGATCATGCTGGCACTCATAGTACATTGATGAAATAATCAAAGTTCAATCACACCTGAATTTATTACACGGTTCTCATATCGAGTCTTTATTACAATAGAATAAATTTGGCCGAAGGCCAACTCATGAGAAGTAAACTAAATAAAGCTGCGGAAGCGTAGAAGAATAGCGAGTCCATCCGACTCCAAAGGGCAATCGCCAAGCGCTGATCGTAGCCTCAATCCTGATTGGAATACTCCTCTGCAACATAAGACGTTGCAGCCGTGTAGGTCAGCATTTTGAATATGCCGGCAAGTCATGAAGAGAGAACAATAAAATATTACTAATACTATATGCAATTTGGCTGTGGGGCTCTAAGTTTCATCATTTTGCGAAAAGCCAGTTTTTCCCTACAATAAGGACTTGTTTGCAAATACTACAAAATGTTGGTAGTTATTGAGATGGTTCCGCCAACCAATGTCTCATTCCCAAATTATTAAGTCATAACCCCCTCAATTAATTTATTAATTTTAGTGTTGAGATTTCCGAATACTTCCAAGTTCCAGAGGCTCAAATTGTCCGTAACCGGGGACACGGCTAATCGATTAGATCTTTTCTCTGCAGAGGTTTGCACACTTTACCCGCAAGAATCGCTCCTCCTTTTAAAGTCTTCGCACTTCATGGTGTTTGAAGATGGGACGAACAAACAGGGTCTTCCGAAGAGTTCTTCCGCCACCGCGGTACCCATCCAATCCTACCGTTCTTCTACATCTCGTAGTACCGTCGGCCGAGTCACAACTAGGGTTGACCAAGCCGAGCCCATAATGGCTTGCGGCTGCATGTAAGCTTCGGTCAATGGGGTATACATCCGTCTCTTCGTGGCTGGGTGAAGCTTTCCGCAAGATGTCATGGCACTTCTCCATGCATCCCGCCAGCCATTGGGTTCTCCAGGTGCCCGTCAACCGTCCTCCACCCAAAGAGTGAATTTCAAGTCCATCTTGAGCTTGAAGTTCATGGGGTTGTCATCATCTTGACTCTCACATCTCCCTTATGAATCCACTCAACCAACCCGTCTCACGAGCATAGCAAAATAAACTACTTCATTCCGGTCATGGTAACAAGGGAATTGGTTCATCCTACCACATGATACTACTCAAGAACATAACTTCAAAATTTCACCTACTACATGCATGGTGGGAGGTACAATTCTAATGCAATAAAATCATAGGTATTGTAAAGAAACATGATCAATGACTTGCCTTGTCGACGATCTTCGTAAGCTAGGGACTCGTGGTAGCAAGCTTCAGACCGGAAATTCTACCGAGGCAAACAATAACCATAATAAGCATAAAGCATATGATCACTTAACATAACATCATAGTAACATAACACACCAAAACAAACGAATCAAAACCCAAAGGAAAACTCGAAAAAATCCAACTCAAAGTTTTCCTACTTCAAGCAACAACTAAAAATAGTTTTACATAACAAAAAATTTCTTAACAGAACCTAAGTATGGGTTTATGCTACCTAACAGAAAAGAATTCATCAAGCAACTAGTAGCAAAAAGAATCACCTTCAAAGCTATTATAAAACTCCTATTAGGCCTAAAACAAATACTAGTAAGAAAAATAAAATAAAAGTTTTATTTATTATAAATAAAAGTTCATGCTCTAAAGTTATAGAAACTAATCAAGAATAAACTATCTCTCATGAAAAATAAATTTATTTGCTAAGTAAAACAATAGGAAAACAGTAGCTAGTTAATTAATTAAGAATAACATGATTCTGATTAAAACTAATTTTTTATTAATCCTAAAATGCCCAAATAAATTCCTACGGTTAGGCAATGTCAAAACAAAGTTGTGACAAAAGAATCACTAAAAATAATTTTCCTAACTCTTTTATGGCAGAATTACTATTCTGTCTAAATCTGAAATAAGGCAATTTTAAATAGTTTTAACATGACTAATTATATTTTATACAGAAACTATAAGAAATTTGCAAACCAACAAAAAAAGAATCACTTAAAAATATTAAGTAGATTAAAAGATATGAATTTTTCAAATCTGAAACTATTCTGTTAAAACAGAAAACGAAAATAAAGAAAAAACGGACTAATGGGCCTATCTAACGCCCTGGGCGTAACATAACTAAAACGGGCCCTAGGGTTTAAACCGAATCAGCCGGTTCACAAAAAAAACCCTAACTAAAATAAACCGGGACTAAACCAGTTCACTAAAAACTAACCTAATAAAACCATACCCCTTCGGGGGATCTAATCCTAACCGTACGCTTAGATCCAACGGCGGGGAGGGGTCCGGCGAGTTACCGAGGCGGCGACGGCGACGGCGGCTCGGGCGGCAAGTGCTCCGGCGACTCCGGTGGTCGGGGCGTCGTGGGGACCTCCGTGGTGCGGACGGGCGAGGGGAGTGGTTTGGTGGAGTTGGGCGAGGTCGAGGTGGCGGGCGGTCGGGCGAGTTAATGGCGGCGGCGGCTCAGGGTACTCCGGCGCGGCGGCGAGAGGGAGAGGTCGGGCGAGGGAGCGAGGGGAACGGGTCGGGGGGTATATAGGCGAGCGGCCTCGACTTGGACGAGGGGCACGCGCGAGGGATCATGGCGAATCCGGATCTGCGGGATCCCGTGCAGCCAGCGCGGGCGGTTGGCGTGGGCGAGGAAGGTGACGGTGGGGCCACCCGTCGGTGAGTGAGGGAGAGGGAGTCGGTTGGCAAGCGAAACCGATTCGGCGCGGGGCTCGGTCGGTCATGAGCTGGGCGGCTCGGGCTGGGGCATTGGGCTGGCTGCGCCTGGCGCTGCTGGGTTGCCTCGGCTGGTGGGGCCAATGCTTTGGCTGGCGCCGAGGGTTTTTTTCTTTTCTTTTTCCATTTTTTTTGAATAAATAGAGAGAGAATAATATATAAAATATAAATATTTTATATAGGACATATATATATCAAAATGATCAGGGGAATATTCCCTATCATTTGAACATTTTTCCAGGGGCAAAATCGAAACTTTATAAAAAATCATTTTTCTAAAATTCCAAATAAAATTCAAATTTGAATTCAAACTTTTTGGCAATGTTTTTCCTCTGATATTTTTGGAGTGTCATGTTTACTCCTCTCATACTTTTTCTCAAGTATTTATCAGGCATAGTTTTTGAAATGATTTCCACTTGCCAAAATTTGAATTCAAATGTCAACAAGTCCAAAACTTCTGAAACTTCAAATGCCACTCAAATTCAAACAGAATGCATAGATGCTTAGCTATAATTGTAAAACATCCCAAATAGGAAATTTGGGATGTTACATGCACAAACCAAGATAGCTATTGTGTATATGCGGGAACGATATTTGGACACAATTGATGATATGATACCAATATGATATGGTATGTATGCAATGGATGGTGTAGATCACTAATGTGCACAAGTAACGTGGCCCGGCAATACTCAAATGGCTAGTCTCGATAGGCAAGTAACGCAAAATGGGCTAGGGGTTATCAATGCAATTGCAAGGGGAATGTACAATGGTGTCGTCAAGGTTACCGTCCTTTGCGATGATGAGTGGCGGTGTTCTTGATGTAGATACCAAGATGATGGAGACTCGTCCCTAAGTAGCCGAAACACCTTAGGAAACGGAAAAACCGCAAACTCAAAATCTAAAATGACAAATGTCAAATGGTGGTAGCGGAAAGCGGTGGTGTTGCACTAGTCAATGCGGAAGTGGAGGTTATGGTGGTGGACTATACACGGTGTCGGAGTTGGAGGTCACCATCCCTAAGTAGCCGAAACACCTTAGGAGACACAACTCACAACTCAAACAAAATTGGGTTAAGTTGGGATGGTGGAAGTGTATGGTGGGTAAGCCTATGTGGAAATGGAGGCGGTGGTTGATGAAGAAGCAACCGTCCCTAAGTAGCCTAAACACCTTAGGAAACTCAAGTCACCACTCAAACAATCTCAAGTGCTATGGTGGTTTTGCGGATGATATGGTGGAGGGCCTAGGAAAATATGCCACAATGTCAAAATTTTGATGGAGTCAAATGGTGATGGAGCCTATCTAGGTGGATGGGGGATGTCAATAGCTACTCCACAAGCTAAAGAACGCGAAAAACGGACTCCGGATGTGGAAGTTATGGACAAAACGGTGAACTGCACGCGCTGACTGGGGGGGGTCAAGACGGGGTAGGAGCCCGTGGGCACGGGTCCCATGCAAGACGGTACAAGCCCGTGGGCACGGGGTGTCCAGAGACTTTTGGGCCCCGCAAGCACGGGTCCGGGTCCGTGGGCACGGGGTAGGCGGAAAACTCGCGATTTCGGGGCGGAAATTGAAGATTTCTTGCGCAAAATTGGGGGGATTTTGGGGATGGATGGTGGGGAAAAGATGGGGGAAGGCTAGATCCCCTTGAAACCAAGAAAATCCATGGATCAAATCCAACAAAACATCACCAAACCAACAAATCACAAAAAAAATTGGGGATATTTTTGGTGGGGAATTTTCGAATTTAGGGCGAAATCACACAAAACAAGGCTAGAAAACAAAGAGAGGGGCTCCAATTTCGTGATCAACCATGGCTCATGACACCAAGATGATGTAGGGTGGAACCCTATGGGGAGATCTTTCACGAATTGGAGGGGGAATACCCAAGAACAACATGAACACAAGAGGGAAAACAAGAGGAACACTCAAGAACAAGTCCAAACACACATCCACTAGACAATCAAACACACAAGATCCACAAGGTACATGAACAACAAAGGGAAAGATACAAGGTAAAGTTCATCCCAAATCCTATGAAGGAGATGAGGGCTTGAATCCTAGAAGGATCTTCCCATGAAGGGGGCTTGAATCCCGCGGGATCTTCTCCAATGGAGGCCTTGAACTCCAATGGAGTGTCTCTCTCTCAAGAGAAATCCCACAAGGGGAGATACATGAGCTAAGCTCTAGTATTTAGATCTAATCCTTAGCTAAGTCTAAATGGATGAGATGAAGGAGTATATATAGTCCTAGGCAAAGAGGGGGATAAGTGGGGGCGAAATGGTAAAACAAGGGCAAAGCCCGCAGCATCACACAGGGGGCCCCATGCGCACGGGGTAAGTGGAGCCCGTGCGCACGGGGTATCCAGAGACCTGGCGCATGAGCCCGTGCAAGACGGAAAGGTGCGTGGTCTGTGGGCACAGTACACGCCCGTCGCACGGGTCTTCAGACCGCCAGACTGGCAGGCCTGTGGCACGGGGTCCGTGGGCGCAGACACGCCGCTTGCGACGGGTCTTCAGGACTGCCAGCCTGGGAGGCCCGTGGGCACGAGGTCCGAGGGGGCCGTGCGCACGGGGTTGCCTGGGAGCCGCTGCCTTCTTCTTGGCGCTTCCTTCTCCGCTTCCAGGCTTCCATCTTGGATGGTGTAGTTGTTCTCTTACGCTTGGACTCCTCCATGATGAATGTGTAGCTCCGCTCACACCTAAGTATGCACACGAGAGAGGGGTCAAGTAGTATACCATCCTCGAAGGGTGCAAGTGAACACGTGTAAAGGAGATGATTCACCTTTGTATGCATGAAGTAGATGTGGCACGTGTCACTTGCCAAATGGACTATTGACATGGTGATGTCCATAGGATGCTCCGCATCAGGGGAGGCTTAAATATATGATGTATACATGCCCCAATGACGAGCTCTCAAAAGAAATTATCTTACCGAATTTTTATGCTCGGCTTTCTCATGATAATCAAAACATGCTTGATTCTTCTTCTACTGGCTCTTTTATGAAGAAAGCTATTGAATTCAGATGGAATCTTCTGGAAAGAATTAAATGCAACTCTAAAGATTGGGAACTTGATAAAGGTAATGAGCCAGGTATAACACTTACGTTTGATTGTGTTAAATATTTTATGGATACCGATGCTTTTCACAAGTTTAGCACTAAATATGGACTTGACTCTGAGATAGTAGCTTTCTTTTGTGAATTTTGTTCTACTCATGTTGATATCCCTAAGGATAAATGGTTTAAATATCATACCCCTGTTAAAGAAAAGATTGAGGAGCCCTTTATAGTTAAAGAAGAAACCATCCTTTACGATGTTGATTCAGTTGTTCCTACTACTTATATTGAGAAACCACATTTCCCTGTTAGGATAAAGGAACATACTAAGGTTTCAACTGTGGTTAACAAAAGTAATATTGGAGAACCTAGACCATTTGAACAAGTTAAAGTTGAACCTAATGTTGCTATGGTTAAAGATCTCTTGGTCGATAATATTGATGGGCATGTTATTTATTTATGTGGTGAAGCTGCTAGAATTGCTAAATCTGATGATAAAGATAAGAATAAGCATGTTGTTGGCATGTCTGTTTTCTATGTTAAAGTAGGAGATCATTGTTATGATGGCTTATGTGATTTAGGTGGTAGTGTGAGTGTTGTTCCTTTTACCCTATATCAAGAAATTATGAATGATATTGCTCTTGCTGAAATAGAAGACATTGATGTTACTATTAAGCTTCCTAACAGAGACACTGTTACACCACTTGGGATTGTTAGAGATGTTGAAGTATTATGTGGGAAAATAAAATACCATACTGATTTTCTAGTTCTTGGTTCTCCACAGTATGATTTTTGTCCCATTATATTTGATAGACCTTTCTTGAACACTGTTAATGCTAAGATTGATTGCGCTAAAGAAACTATCAGTGTTAACTTTGGTGATATATCTCACGAGTTTAATTTCTCTAAGTTTCACAGACAACCTCATGATAAAGAATTACCTAGTAAAGATGAAATTATTGGTCTTGCTTCTATTGTCGTACCTTCTACTGATCCATTAGAATAATATATGCTAGACCATGAAAATGATATGAACTTGAATAAAAGAAATGAAATAGATAATATGTTCTTTGATCAACAACATATTCTTAAACACATTTTGCATGTTGAAACTCTTGGCGGTCCTCCTCCACCTAAAGGTGATCCTGTGTTTGAATTAAAACAATTCCTTCGTACACTGAAATATGCTTATCTTGATGAAAGAAGATATATACTGTTATTATTAGTGCTAACCTTTCAGAGCATGAAGAAAAGAGATTATTAAAAACTCTAAGGAATCATCATGCTGCTATTGGATATACTCTTGATGATCTTAAGGGCATTAGTCCCACTCTATACCAACATAAAATTAATATTAAGCCTGATGCTAAACTAGCTGTTGATCATCAACGGCGATTAAATCCTAAGATGAAGGAAGTGGTAAGAACTGAAATATTAAAGCTTCTGGAAGCAGGTCTAATTTATCCCATAGCTGATAGTAGATGGGTAAGTCATGTTCATTGTGTCCCTAAGAAAGGAGGCATTATAGTTGTTACTAATGATAAAAGTGAACTTATTCCACAAAGAATTGTGATTGGTTGTAGGATGGTAACTGATTTTAGAAAACTAAAGAAAGCTACTAGAAAAGATCATTACCCCTTACCTTTTATTGGTCAAATGTTAGAAACATTGTCTAAGCATACACACTTTTGATTCCTTGATGGATATTCCGGTTTCTCTTAAATACTTGTATCACAACCCGACCAAGAGAAAACCACTTTTACTTGTCCTTTTGGAACTTATGATTATAGACGTATGCATTTTGGTTTACGCAATGCACCTGCTACCTTTCAAAGATGTATGACTGCTATATTCTTTGAATTTTGTGAAATTGAGGTTTTCATGGATGATTTTTCTGTTTACGGAACTTCTTTTGATGATTGCTTAAGCAACCTTGATCGAGTTTTGCAGAGATGTGATCAAACTAATCTTATCTTGAATTGGGAGAAGTGCCACTTTATGGTTAATGAAGGTACTGTCTTGGGTCATAAAATTTCTGAGCGTGGCATTAAAGTGGATAAGGCCAAAGTTTATGCAATTGAGAAAATGCCATGTCCTAAAGATATTAAAGGTATCTGAAGTTTCCTTAGTCATGCTGGTTTCTATAGGAGGTTTATTAAACACTTCTTTAAAATTCTAGGCCTCTTTACTAATCTCTTGCAAAAAGATGTTCCATTTGTCTTTTATGATGATTGTGTAGAAGCCTTTGAAACACTTAAGAAAGCCTTAAATTTTGCACCTATTGTTCAACCACCCGATTGGAACTTGCCTTTAGAAATTATGTGTGATGCTAGTGATTACGTGGTTGGTGTTGTTCTGGGACAAATATTTGATAAGAAATTAAATGTTATACACTATGCTAGCAAAACTCTAGACAATGCCCAAACAAATTATGCTACTACTGAAAAGGATTTTTTTAGCAGTTGTGTTTGCTTGTGATAAATTCAGGTCTTACATTGTTGATTCTAAAGTAATTGCTCAAACCGACCATGCTGCCATCAAATACCTTATGGAAAAGAAAGATGTTAACCCTAGACTAATTAGGTGGGTTCTTTTGCTACAAGACTTTGACTTGCATATTACTGATAGGAAGGGAGCTAAGAATCCTGTAGCTGATAACTTGTCTAGGTTAGAAAATATTCTTGATGACCCACTACCTATTGATAATAGCTTTCCTGATGAAGCTGTCATAAATGCTTCTCGTAATACTCCTTAGTATGCAACCTATGCTAATTATATTGTAGCTAAATTTATACCACCTAATTTTACATACCAACAAAAGGAAAAATTCTTCTTTGATTTAAGACATTACTTTTGGGATGACTAACATCTTTATAAAGAAGGAGTAGATGGTATTAATAGACATTGTATATCTGAGCATGAACAGGAACAAATCCTACGGAAGTGTCACTCTGAGGCTTATGGAGGACACCACGTGGGAGACAAAACTGCACAGAAGGTATTACAATCTGGTTTTTATTGGCCTACTCTTTTCAAGGATGCTCGTAAGATTGTTTTATCTTGTGATGAATGTCAAATAATTGGAAATATTGGTAGACGCCAGGAAATGCCTATGAATTATTCACTTGTTATTGAACCATTTGATGTTTGGGGATTTGATTATGTGGGACCTTTTCCTTCCTCTAATGTATATACTCATATTTTGGTTGTTGTTGATTGTGTCACTAAGTGGGTAGAAGCTATTCCAACTTGTAGTGCTGATCATAACACTTCCATTAAAATACTCAAAGAAGTTATTTTCCCGAGGTTTGGAGTCCCTAGATATTTAATGACTGGTGGTGGTTCACATTTTATCCATGGTGCTTTCCGTAAATTGCTTGCTAAATATGATGTCAACCATAGAATTGCATCCCCTTATCCCCCAATCTAGTGGTCAAGTTGAATTGAGTAACAGAGAAATAAAGTTAATTTTGCAAAAGATCATCAATAGGCCTCGAAAGAATTGGTCTAAGAAACTTAATGATGCATTATGGGCTTATAGAACTGCTTATAAAAATCCTATGGGCATTTCTCCATATAAAATGGTTTATGGAAAAGCATGTTATTTTCCTCTTGAGTTAGAAAATAAATCATATTGGTAAAGAACTCAATTATGATTTCAAATTTGTTGGTGAAAAGAAGTTATTTGATATTAGCTCCCTAGATGAATGGAGAACCCAAGCATATGAAAATGCCAAACTGTTTAAAGAAAAAAAAGTTAAAAGACGGCATGACAAAAGAATCCAAAAATGGGAATTCAAAGTGGGTGAATATGTTCTATTGTACAATTCTTGTTTTAGATTTTTGCAGGACAACTTCTCTCTAAATGGGAAGGACCATATATCATTGAAGAAACTTATCTTTCTAGAGCTATTAAGATTACACTACAAAAAAAGACACATCTGTGACATTTTGGCCCAAACAAAAACTTTTTCTATCATGGTTATGACACTTCTATGACGATAATGGTGACAAAAACACGTATTATCATAGATGTGGTCAGCTCCTACTTCCACGACAAAAAAATCATGACAAGAATGCGCTTTTCGTCCTGGGCGGGCCGGGGACGCACTTGCATAACATTCTTTGGGTCGTCCATGACATAAAACTGATGGTAGAAGTGAGGGCGAGGAAATTTTCGCGGAGTTCCTGGTTACGGTGGGTGGTTGGAGTCGAGCGATGTTGTGTGGTTTGCTCGTTTCTCTCATACGCGTGATTGCTGTGCGAGGCGCTCGCTAACTGAACCCGAGCGAGGCGCTCGCTTACGGAACCCGAGCGATTGATCGATCCCACTACATACTGAAGCCGACCGATCCCTTTGCTGCTAACTGAACCTGAGCAATTCCTTCGTCGGTGCTGCTAACTGAACCCGAGCGATTGATTTCTGCTCCTGCTTATACTGAAGCTGGTTGAGCCCTCGTGCGAGACGTAGCCACCCAGTGTGTTGGTTTGCCTCTCGATGAACAGCGTCTGTTGTTGCCGCGCGCGCGGTGCGTAGAATGAGTCGAGACGTGGTGAGTCGACCTAGCCAGTTGGTTGCCTGTGGATGAATAGTTCCCTGTGGGGGTTGGATGAACAGGACCCCGACCGTGCGTAGGCGGTTGCCACTGGATGAACAGGACCCCATGGTAGTAGGCGGTTGCTGTCGGTGTCAAAACTGGCGGATCTCGGGTAGGGGGTCCCGAACTGTGCGTCTAAGGTCGACGGTAACAGGAGACGAGGGGCAGGATGTTTACCTAGGTTCGGGCCCTCTCTATGGAGGTAATACCCTACTTCCTACTTGATTGATCTTGATGAATATGAATATTAGAAGAGTAGATCTACCACGAGATTGTAATGGATAAAACCATAGAATTCTAGCCTATATGATTATGATCACCCTTGCGGACTAAGCCCTCTGGTTTATATAGACACCAGAGGGGACTAGGGTTGCACAAAGTCGGTTACAGAGAAAAGAATCTTCCTATTTGGATGCCAAGCTTGCCTTCCAGGCCAAGGAGAGTCCCATCCGGACACGGGAGAGAGTCTTCGGTCTTGTATCTTCACAGCCCATCAGTCCGGCCTACGTACCATAGCTGGACGCCCGAGGACCACTTAATCCAGGACTCCCTCAGTAGCTCCTGAACCAGGATTCAATGACGAGGTGTCCGGCGCACAAATTGTCTTCGGTATTGCAAGGCGGGTTCCTTCTCCGAATGTTCCAACACAATCTTCGGACACAACGAACGTGTCCGGCTCGCAAAACAAATACCACACACCACCGCAGAGAGTATAATATTTCACGAGTCCAATCCGCTGACAACTTTTCTATAACGTGATATCACGTCATTATTTCGTACCGTTTTTCGGCCTGCCACTTCGAGATGCGATCTCACTGGCACGTCTTGTCAAAGCAGAGATCGTGTCCCCTTATTGCGGGATTCTCATCAATACGGGCATGGGTAATCCAACCGTGCCGTCTGCACAGCCCTTGGGAACCGGCGAGTTTTAAGGCGAGTGGGGAGGCGCTTGATATTCACTGCCTTTATAAGGAGATACGTATTCCTTTCTTTCACCCACGCCTTCTCTCTCTGCCCTCCCGTTCTCTAGGTCCAGCGCCCAAGTCCTCATCTTTTCCGCCTCGAGAAAGCACTCGACCATGTCCGGATCTGGAGTGTAAGGCAAGTGGATGGCCTCCTCCGTCAAGGAGAAGGACATTACCAAGCTTCAGGAGGCCGGGTACCAGGCAAAAGAAATCGCCCACCGGCTTCCTGCCAAGGGGCAGATCGTCCCCACCCTGAAGCCCAATGAGAGGGTGGTGTTCATCCCCCACTTCGTCCGCGGGTTAGGGTTTCCTCTCCACCCTTTCGTTCGCGGACTCATGTTCTATTACGGGCTAGATTTCCATGATCTAGCCCCAAACTCCCTCCTCAACATCTCGGCATTTATTATCGTGTGCGAGGCCTTCATTCGCATTCCACCCCACTTCGGACTATGGCTTAGAATCTTCAACGTGAAGCCAAAGGTGGTGGATGGCTAACACGCAGAGTGCGGAGGTGCCATGGTGAGCAAGATGCCCAATGTCACATGGCCCAAAGGTACTTTTGTGGAGACCCTCAAAGAGTGGCAGAAACAGTGGGTCTATATCACAGAGCCCCGCGACGCGACCCGGGCCGCGGCTCCCGAATTCAAATCCGGAGGCCCAATGCGGCTCATCTCTTGGCTGGAGAAGGGCCTGAATTGGACTTCATCGGACGAGCTGACAGCGCTGCAAACGCGCATCCAGAGCATGGTGGATAAGAACATCAAGCTCGTCAATGTGATCCAGGTGATGCTAGTTCACCGGATCCTTCCATGCCAGAGCCGGACTGGCCATTTATGGGAGTTCAATCCGGCCGAGCAGCAAACTTTGCAACAGTTCTTCGGAACTACGCACGAAGATATCTGGAAGGTGCTCTTTAAGAGCAACGAGACGTCTCCGTAGATGACCGAGGACCGTGGGCACGCCCTGGCCCATCCCGCCAGTGCGGTAAGTCTTTCGCATTTCAAGGTGTATCCTTTACTTGCTTGTTCAGGGAAGGTACCTAAGCCTCACAATTTATTTTTCCAGGGCTGGACAGAGGAAGCGGAGCGGATTAAGTGTCCGGCTCCGCTACCTAAGGAACCAGCCATCCCGCTTATGACGATGATGCTGGTCCCGGCGCCTTACTAGGCGCTGGAGAAGAAGGCCAAGAAGAAGGCCAAGGGGGCCAGAAGTGGCCTCCGCCGCAAGGGAGCTTCGGACATGACGTCCGAAGACAACGAGACTCACTACTCCGCCGCTGAAGACGACGACGACGAGGACGAAGACCACAACTCTCCCCCTGAGGGGGGAAGGAAGAAGAGGGCGGCCTCCACAAATCTGGAGGCAGAGGCATCCAAGAGGGAGAAGGGCTCCCTCGCGGATAACTCCGCGTGGGACGTTGACAGCAGCCCAGAGCCGCGCCCCCGAAACAAGCCCCTGGACGAATCGGGAGTACTAAAAAACCCTGATGCGTCCATATATCCGGCCTATTCACTTCTTAGTCTTAACATGTTGAATTATGCAATTGCAGTCCGGCTCACGACAGCTCCCTGCGATCATCATCAGGGGGTTCGCTGGATTCAAAGGCGATGGCCAGCGAGTCACCGCCGGCGGCTTACTCTCCCAAGGCCAAGGGCGACGCCGAAGTGCTGTCCCGAAGGACCTTCCGAGGCCAAGGAGAGGCTCAGGGGGCCGTCAGGGTGGCGCCAGAGGGTGACCCCTCGGCCGCCGGACACCTGGGGGAGGAAACCCCCATGAAGACTAGCGATAGGGGCCATATCCAATTATCCCCCCAGCTGGATACCATTTCGGAGACCTATACGACTCCAGAATCAAGCAAGCAGACTCCTCCGAAGGCAGGAGGTGCGCCTATTCTGCCGGTGACCTCTGTCCATACAGAGGCACCGGATAATCTGCTGGAAGCGCTATGAGGCGCTTCCGTTGTGGAGGATCATCGTATCCTTATGGGTACGGTGGTTGAGAGGGTTTAGTCCATTAAGAGCGGACTGACCGAAGCCTGCACCAGCTTGCTGACAGGCTTTGAGGTAAGTGACACAAAAAAGAAAGTCATAGTATAGACAATAGCCCCTGAGACACTGTCCGGTGTTCGAAAAGAAAAGACGGACAGAGGATCAAGTAATTTTCACAGGAAACTAACTAAATATGTCTTATGTGAGGCGTCGTTGCTGGCCGCAACCTCTCAATTTGCTGAGGTCTCCGGACTAAAGTAGAGTTTGGAGCGGGCCGAAGAACAGCTCGGCCGTGTAAAAAAGCAACTGGAGGACAAGCAAGGTATGTGATGACCTTGTGTATATCCATAAAAGGATGAATGACTTGTGCTGACCATAGTGCCATGATATTTGTAGGAGCGGATACTGAGGTGGAAACCCTCAAGAAAGCGCTGGCTGAGGCCAAAAAGAAAGCGGCAAAGGAGCGAGCCGCCCGTGAAAAACACGAGGCCAGGGTTTGTGAGGTCCAGCAGGAGCTCCAGGACGTCATCAAGAAGTGCGAGTCCTTGGAGTGCGATATTGCGGATCAAGAGACCGAACTCGCCAAGGCTCGCCAAAGCACACAAGAGGCCTGGGTTGAAGCCCAGGGCGCCCTCCAGGAAATCCAGGAGGCCAAGAAAATCGCGGCAGGTAAGGCTTTTATTATGCAAAGAAAGTATGTGAAGAAGAGGTATCTCTTACTAACCCGGATTTGGAGTTCTCCAGGGGTGTTTGCGGATCTGCCGCACAGCGTTTCTGATGCTGCTGAATTCTTCCGAGCCGAAGTGGGGAGCTGAATGGAGAAGTTGTTCTGGTCGCAATACCTTGCGCCAGAACATCCGGTGCCCTTTAGCGATTAGCTAAAACAGCTGGTTGAACTGCATAGGGTGGCCGAACTGGCCATGAAGGACTTAATAATCCGGTTGTGTCCTGCCGAAGCCATACCCAGCAGCTATTTCGGTCTTGTGAAGTGGCTATTCAATGACTGCCCTCGGTTTGACGACATCAAGCGGTCGGTCTGTATCGAAGGTGCGCGGATGGCCTTCGCCCGTGTCAAAGTGTAGTGGGCGAAGATGAATGCCGTCAAGCTCACGACCGAGGGACCGCCCGATGGCGAGGAGCACCGCACGCCCGAGCGATATTTTAGTGATGTCCTGGAGGGATCCCGCATTGTAGTGGAGAAATGTGCGAAAGATGTAGTCTTTGAATGAATACATTCATGTTATCTCGCCGTGTATTATGAAACAAGTTCGGTTATGTAATATAATACTTGTTAATATTTTACCTCATGTGCGGACGTGTTTATGAAATTTGAGAGTTGGCCAGTCGTCGGCTTCAGCCCCCACGTAGGTAGTACGGGGGTGTTCGGGATGGAATCTAAACACTCTTGATCCAATTGTTTGGTCCTTGAAGGAGGTGTTTAGCGCAACGAACAAGGAAATCGGACTGTGTGGCTTTATCACCCTCACTTAGCCATAGGAGTTCGATAGTAAAAATGTAGGCGCAACCCCTAGTTAGCATTTAATCCGGACTAGGGTGTTGTAAACACCTGATCGGGCAAGAACCGATTCATCGCATAATGCAGGAAAAATCGCTAAAGATTTGAAACCTCCGAAGAGCTAACCGTATCACGCCGCATCATGACAGTCAGTTTTCGGCTTTCTCTACTGAGGTGCTTATTTGGATGAACCATGACACAATCGTAGTAGTTCTCCCTTTACTACCCTAGCCGATATAGCAGAACGTAAGGTAGTAAGCACAGGAGCCGGGCAACCCAACTATTGACCAAAGGCATGATTCGGAGCCAATGCATATGATGCTAAATTCGGGGTGCCGAACTATACTGTAAAAAGTGTTCATACTTTGTTGCCGTATTATGGGGCGCAATGAAGCCCCTGGCTGATTAACGCGTACCAAAGTGTACGGGTGCGACTTGATAAGATTATCAAAAAAAGAAAAGGGGGTAGTAAGCTAGTGCCGCAGAAGTTGGGCCGCAAACTATTTCCATTATAGTTTGGTTAATACGCCAAAGCGTATTTGTACAAGTAGTGCAATGAGCAACAGGGCTACTTAACATGCCACAACCAAGGGAGAGCTGCGTGCGGGTCCTCGTGACGCCCGGGTAATTACGCTACAGTAATCCCCGCTAATGATGCCACGTCACCTCGATTCTTCGTGGATAAACTCGCTAGTTCAAACCTGTTCAATTCAAATTCAAAATCAAGCAAGCAATAAAATATTTTCAAATATTAAGACTAAAATGTTGGAGTGAACTAAATAATGCATAGGTAATTATGGTGGAGAAACCAAACTTTGATAAGGTGTGTAAAAGCTCTAAGATAGTTAGAACGGTAGTTAAAACAATTAAATACATGCCTATTGAATTTTATAAAATATTAAACTATTTTATTTTCGCTGAGAATTGAGGTGGCGAGAATATTAATGATTACAAATTTAGTTGCTAGTGTTTATTTTTATAAAACTGTAATAAAAGGGAACTTAAAATAAAATAGAAAACTAGTAAAAAGAAAACAAACAAATACAAAAAAAAGAGAAAACAGAAACCCCCTCTGGGCCAAGTGGCCCACTGGCCTCAACCTAAACGGGCCGCCCACCCCAACCCCCCGCCTACATGGCCTCGTTACCCCGCAAACCCTAACCCGATCCCCACGACCTCCACCTCTCCTCCACGCCAGGAGAGCCCGAACCCCCCACCACTACCGCTATCGACTCGCCTCCTGCGTTCGCTCCTCTCCTCCCCGAATCCGGATCGGGATCGGGCCACGCCACGACCACCACGTTCGGCGCGCCCGAGCTTGGTCCCGTCGCCGCCCGACGCACAAGTCGCCGCCCTCGTCGGCTTCGTCCCCCGCCACCTCGCGCCCCCATCCCCTCTCCCTCGACGACTCCGCTCGCCGCGCCAACCGTCGCCCACGCCAGGATGCCGCCGCCCGGAGCACGCGCCACCTCGCCGGCCTGTCTCCTTCCCACGCCGAACCTCCTCGACCTCCTCCCCGACGGCCTCCCCAAGCCACGGGGAGTTGTCCAGGAGGCGGGCCATCGTCGCCTACCTCGCCGGATCGATTAGTGAAGCCTCATCGACAGCGCCCACGTCGTTCCCCTCCATCGGCGAACCGTCACTGCTCGCCTTCGATTCGTGCTTCCTCAGCCCCTCCGGACCTCCCAGATCCGTCCCGAGCACACCCCGAGCATCGCTGTGAGGCCTCCGCTCGATTCCCCTTTCTCCATTTTGTTTGTTTGTCGACGGAGGTCGTCGTAACACCGTCGTAGATGGGGCTCTTCTCTCGCGCCCCGCCACGCTCGTCGCGCTCTAGTTGACTTCGGCTGCGCCCTGCGCGCCCTAGGCGAGCACCTCCCGCGCCATGCTCTTACGCGCCGTGCTCGGCTTGTTGTTGCTGCCCACGATTGCGTGGCGCCTCACCTCGCCTACCTCTGCCGCCAGTCCCACTCGCCCCTCACGCTGCCTCCCGCCACGGTCCCCCTCCCATGGCTCCAGCCAGGCCTGGTGGCTGCCGGGCGCGCCGGGTGTTCCCGCCTGGTGGCCTCGGCACGAGCGCCAGCCCGCCTGCTAATCTTGCCGCCCAAACCCGCTATGGCACAGGGCCTATGACCGATGGGCCCCGCCTGTAACGTTTAGAAAAAAAAAAAAAAAAGAAAAAAAAAGAAAAAGGAATTGAAAAATAAAAATATAGATAAAAATAATTAATTAATTAAGGAATTAATTAACTTAACTAATTTTGTTTAATTAAACTAAACAACTAATTAAGCTAACTAATTAACCTAAACCCTAATTAACCTAAATAGAGAATGACAGTGGGTCCCATCGACCCACATGTCAGTTGACCAGTCAATCTGTCAGCGTTGATCGCCGACATCATGCGTCGCCAAATAACACTATTCTGGATAATGTTGACTTAATTAATAATTAATAAATTAGAAAATGATTTAAAACTTTAAAAATTAATATAAAAGAAACCGTAGCTCGGATCAAAACACTTTGAACATGAAAGTTACTCAGATCGACGAGACGAATCCGGATACGCAGTCCGTTCGTCCGCCACACACCCCTAACCTATCGAACCTGCAAACTTTCCTCTCCGGTTCATCGTCTCGACAGACGTCTCGAACCGGAAAACTTTCCGGATGTTTCTTCGCCGGTATCGCTTAGCGCTGCGTTAGAACACGTCTAGCTCGCTCATTGACCTTTTATGCACTTGCTCGCTATGTATTTCTGTTTCTTCCCCTCTTCTCTCCGGTAGACCCCGAGACCGATGTCGATGGGCTGTGATCGACTACGCCACCGACGACCCCTCTCTCTTGCTAGAGCAACCAGCAAGCCCCCTTGATCACGGATATCGCCTACTCTTCTCTATCGCTTGCATTAGAGTAGTGTAGCATGTTCTTGTTTTCAGATACTCCTATACCGCTGCATAGCCTGTCCTTGTAACTTCGTTGTTACCTTACCGCAATCCTATATGCTTAGTATAGGATGCTAGTACATTCAATCGTGGCCCTTCATACTTGTCCGTCGCGTGCTATACTATCGGGCCGTGATCACTCGGGAGGTGATCACGGGTATATACTATATACTTTACACTATTACATTACCCGTGATACTGTTCGAGATGGGGCTGAAAGGACGGTGGCTCCATCCCGTAGAGGTGGGCCTGGGTTCCCGACGGCCCCGATCGTTACTTTGTGGCGGAGCGGCAGGCAGGTTGAGACCGCCTAGGAGAGAGGTGGGCCTGGCCTGCTCGGCGCTCATGGATACTTAACACGCTTAACGAGGTCTTGGTATTTGATCTGAGTTGGCTACGAGCTTATACGCACTAACCATCTACGCGGGAGTAGTTATGGGTATCCCGCGCCGTGGTATCACCGGCACTTCAGACGTCGAGAGACGAGCGCGCGCGCCGGATTGGACTGGAACGCTGATGGGCTAGGTGCGCTTCCGCCGCGACATAGCGTGCGAGGTGTGCTTTCAGGCGATGGGCCGCACTGCGGCGCTTAGGTTTAGACCGGCGTGTTGGCCTCTCTGTTGTGCCTAGGTGGGGCTGCGACGTGTTGATCTTCCGCGCCGGGCATGACCCAGAAAGTGTGTCCGCCAAATGGGATCAAGCGTCTTTGGGTAAGATGGTGCACCCTGCAGGGAAGTTAATCTATTCGGATAGCCGTGATCTTGATAACAGGACGACTTGGAGTTGTACCTTGAGCTTATGACAACTAGAACCGGATACTTGATAAAACACACCCTTCCAAGTGCCAGATACAACCGGTGGTCGCTCTCGCTCAGGGTTATGAGCAGGGGATTGCCGGGTAGGATTATTGCTATATGATGTTACTTGGAGGACTTCCGTTGTCCTTTTCTGTCTGTTGCAAGACTGGTGTCCAGAAGCGTAGTCTTCGTTAAGACTAGCTATCCCCCTCTTATTCTGGCATTCTGCAGTTCAGTCCACTGATATGCCCCTTTACACATATATCCATGCATATGTAGTGTAGCTCCTTGCTTGCGAGTACTTTGGATGAGTACTCACGGTTGCCTTGTTCCCCCTTTTCCCCTATCTCTACTCGATTGCTGCAACTGACGATGGAGCCAGGAGCAGACGCCACCGCCGATGGCGACTACTACTCTAGAGGTGCCTACTACTACGTGCAGCCCGCCGACGACGACCGGGAGTAACCTAGGAGGATCCTGTGCAGAGGCCTGCTCCTCTTCGATCTGTATCCCGCTTTGTGCTAGCCATCTTATGGCACCTTGTTTAACTTATGTCGTACTCAGATATTGTTGCTTCCGCTGACTCGCCTATGATCGAGCACTTGTATTCGAGCCCTCGAGGCCCCCGGCTTGTATTATGATGCTTGTATGACTTATTTTATTTGTAGAGTTGTGTTGTGATATCTTCCGTGGGTCCTCGATCTTGATCGTATACATTTGCGTGCATGATTAGTGTACGATTAAATCGGGCGCCACAAGTTGGTATCGAGCCGATCGCTGTAGGAATCCCCTTCCAACTCCTTGGTCAAGTCGAGTCTAGACATTGCAAAACTTTTACTAACATGGCTGTGTGTCTTATGGGCACACGCCGCCATTGGGTGGTATTAGGATCTTTTACTCCTCGATCTTTACTCGGGATTCGAACTCTCTTCTATTCGGGTTAAATGAATTTGCTAAAAACAAAACTAACTTTAGGTTCTCGCAAGTACTTTCTCCCGGAGAACCCCCTCACTTCAGATGATCGTCTGCTAACCAAAAGATTCCGAAGTTACTCTCTGATGTTCTCTCGAGGCTATGTGCCCATCACTTTTGCTATTCCTGACCACCGATAAATCCGTATGGATAACTACTTACACTTGCCATTCCTATGGTCATCCCCCATTGATCTTGTTATTACAAGATAACCCGAAGTTTTCTCTATTGTTCCGAGAATACTTGTGCCTACTGCCTAGCAGTTCCTTGCCACATGAATACCCCTTCAAATAAATCCTCGCACTTGTCGAGTATCCGCCAACCCAGCTTGATCATGTGCTTCTGTAAGTCTTCAAATACTATTCGATCTTCCGAAAATCCTCTCGAGCCTTTGGCTCTTGAAATTCTTGCTTGCTTGCATTATGGTCAATCCCATAAGTCACGTAGTCATATTGACATTCCTTGTCATTATCATTTTGAGTCTGTTGACTCAATATGTTTCATGAATACCGCAATCATCATTGATCCTTATAAATTACCTTTCTGGCTGAGCTGCCATTCTTTCAACTGGAATTGGTTCTCGACCAATCCCATTGTCTTTGATTGTACCCTAAGGCTATTCAACTTATCCACCCCTAATCAGAGCATTGCTTCTGATCCCTTGATTTGGAAATCATGATTCCTTTGCATTTGACAATTGAGTTAGTCAGTTGTTTCTATAATTTGATCTCCTTGCATTCTTCTTCCTCTAGTTGAGTACTGATGCTCACGCCGATCCCTTGTGGACCACGGATCCTTTGTTGGATTTTATCCGACAACGCCCTTCATATTCAATAACCTTGTGAGCCTTTCCTCCGATACATAATGCCTTTGGTAAATTGTACCTCTCGCTTTCTCAACCATGCTCTGGCTTCGAGCTTGAGTTAATTATTTCTAGAGATTCTGGTATATGTTTCCATGATACCCTGCCGGGTTGAACATATGCCTTCACTAGACCGTGTGAACCCGAAAGTTTTCACGAATCATACTCTTCTGGTGCTTCGCCAGATAAAATTTTCAACACTGCAACTTCATCGAACGTGTGAAGTGAATGAAGGGTTATGCATTGGAGAAGTGGGAGTCGACCTTGAACTTGTGTTCATGCCCATGGACACGATGTAGATATTATCATTAAAGCTTCTCTTAAATTAATTATTCCTTTGGTATAAGTTCATCTTATATCGGGATCCGCCTTTGCAATCGTGGTTCCACCATGTTCTCTTTTAAATACCATTCTCGTGCAAGTTTTAGCACTTGTCTTCTGTAGAGCAATAACCCCCGTCCAACCTCTACTTTGATATGTCATCGAGTATTACCCCTGGTATCTCGAGATTATCATGGAACAGCATAACTTCTTATGAGTTCTTCATCAAGTGCTACCTTCCCACTGATTCCAATTTTTCACGGGCTCTGAGTTATTAAACACTCAAAGACACCGATAAATGAACCGAGTCCGCACTACGGTTCAACAACTCTTCCTAAGCTTCTATAAGTACGAGTTTGTACCCGATCACGCCATTCCTAGCCTGTTTGGCTATATCGTTGTCGTGATGATTTTAACTGTACTACCCGTTCCTTCTTCTCGGAGCGCAATTTTCGACGATGGACTAACCTTACGTCGATCCTCATCGGCATATCCTTTCGCTTTGAACAACAAGCTTGGTTTTGAGTTTGTGTCATACCCTTGGTTCCAATAACCTTTCGCTTCACCATTCATTTGACTTGATGTCATCGCCGATCGATTACATCTTGAAATTTCTCGACAAAGTGTGTCGTCATCACCATCAATCTTATGAGCCCTTCCAGGATATCAAATGAGTTCATGATGAGAAATACCATCCTTGCCCTCGATGATCTGCTTTATCATCGACCTTTATTGCCTTCCCACCAACACAAGCTTGTTCGTGTTTGGTGTTATACCTTGAGCTCCTTGCTACCAAAGCAATCGTTCTTCTTTACCTTGGAGTATTACCCTCCTTTATGTCAAGAATGTTCGAGACTTGTTCCACCTCTTGAGAATTCTTGACATAGAAATACTTCTCTGAATCACCATTCGACATTGGTCGTGCAACCCAACCCATCGGGCGACCTTTCAACCAATGTTTACTTGAGTATGTTTTCCTCGAGCATACTTCCTTGTATCATTTGATCCGACAAATGTTATCTCCTTGTTCACTTAATTGTGGAAGTCCATCTTTTGGGAATCTCGGTGAACTGCCGTTGAGTTCACCAGACACCTCATTGTCCTCTCCTTGGGTTAATGATGGACTCTTGTTAACGGAAATCACTTCATAGTTCATTTCCCCGAGAATCTTACAACGTCATCTCATCAATTTGCGTTGCACCTTTTCTTCTCAGGTATCCTAAGTCTGAGGTATCCTGACACCAATCGGATCTGAATCTCGGTCAGATATGATGGTTGGGACAACTTCCAAGAGTTATGATGTTGATCCTTTGATGAACCGGTAGTATGATGTCATGCCTAGCACCCCCCCCCCCCCGACTGGAGGACCTATCGTTATAGTTTCCTTTTCAGCAAGGTTATCCGTTCATCCATGAGGAAATTGTAAGACTTATTCTACAAGTTATTCCTGATGAATCCTTCGTGATTCCAAAGGCTGATCTTCATTTGAAGACCATGTCAATGCTATCTCAAGCATGTCTCGTGATACTCGATTTTCAACAAGAACATTGAAGCCCAAGGCTAAATGTTTCTTGCTCAAGTATCCGAACACCGTTTTATTGGTAATGTCATGAAATTTCTCTCCCTTACCTAAAGGGTTTTCTACATTATATCCGTCATGGATAACATGCTCGCTTATCCTTGGTAAGGGTATATCCTCAAATATGTGTTTAAACACATTTTCCTTTCCACTGCTCGCTTAATATGATAATCATATTTTACTTTCCATTGGTTGTTTGAACCTTTCTTGGGATATATATAATCTAAGCAGTGATAATCCCTCGCTTAGGTAAGCACCTCGTGTACCACTGTAAGTAAGACCCTATTACTATTTGTTGATGACATTCCGGTAACCACCGATGGACGAGAACCTTGCCTATTGGTCCGCCTCGCTCAACGAAAGGGAAAATGGTTCTCTTCGTCCCTCGCCCTTGGTACCTATGTTGTTGCCGACATGACCCTCGACTCTTCTCGACTTGCCTTGCTTACATGATCGTGCAGGATGTCAACAACCTTCTACTTTTAACCACATGGTGGGACCATAACCCACAGTGTCACAGGATCGAAAACCGACCGTCCTGTACACCCCGATTTCCAAAGTTATTCCTCGACGTGGCCTCGTATGTAATTCACGGGCCACCATCATAGTGATCTATTCGGTATCGACGCGATACTTACTCTCGCTACTCAACCCCTTTCTCACTCGTTCAAAGCTTCGAGCCGCTACCTACCCGCTTGAGCCTATTATGGTACCTTTCAGACCTTACTCTCGAGGTATTTCATATGTTCAACTCGAGAGATAATTATATAGTAATTCATGGGTTAACCCCAGATTGTTTCCCTTAAAAGCATTATGTCGTAGTGAGCTGCCCCTTACCTTTCGTAAGTACGATAGAGTTCCCGAAGAAATGATGACCAGTTTATCATGGTGCATCGGAATAAAGGATTGAAGACATCAACGAAAGGGATTAACTTCTTCGAGAAGATCCGTTAGATTATCTTAACCAGACCTTTCCCCCTTGCTCCCCTCTTAAATCTCGGGACGAGATTTCTTGTAGTGGAGGAGAATTGTGACGCCCGGGTAATTACGCTACAAGAATCCCGCTAATGATGCCACGCCACCTCGATTATGTGGATAAACTCGCTAGTTCAAACCTGTTCAATTCAAATTCAAAATCAAGCAAGCAATAAAATATTTTCAAATATTAAGACTAAAATGTTCGGAGGAACTAAATAATGCATAGGTAATTATGGTGGAGAAACCAAACTTTGATAAGGTGTGTAAAAGCTCTAAGATAGTTAGAACGGTAGTTAAAACAATTAAATACATGCCTATTGAATTTTATAAAATATTAAACTATTTTATTTTAGGTTGAGAATTGAGGTATGAGAATATTAATGATTACAAATTTAGTTGCTAGTGTTTATTTTTATAAACTGTAATAAAAGGAACTTAAAATAAAATAGAAAACTAGTAAAAGAAAACAAACAAATACAAAAAAGAGAAAACAGAAACCCTCACTGGGCCAAGTGGCCCAACTGGCCTCAACAGCTCAAACGGGCCGCCCACCCCAACCCCCCGCCTATATGGCCTCGTTACCCCCGCAAACCCTAACCCGATCCCCACGACCTCCACCCTCTCCTCCAGGCGCGCCAGGAGAGCCCCAACCCCCCCCACCACCACTACCGCCACGACTCGCCTCCCGCTTTCGCTCCTCTCCTCCCCGAATCCGGATCGGGATCGGGCCACGCCACGACCACCACGCCCGGCCGCGCCAGCTTGGTCCCGTCGCCGCGCCCGACGCACAAGTCGCCGCCCTCGTCGGCTTCGTCCCCCGCCACCTCGCGCCCCCATCCCCTCTCCCTCGATGACTCCGCTCGCCGCGCCAACCGTCGCCCACGCCAGGGTGCCGCCGCCCGGAGCACGCGCCACCTCACCGGCCTGTCTCCTTCCCACGCCGAACCTCCTCGACCTCCTCCCCGACGGCCTCCCCAAGCCACGGGGGGTTGTCCAGGAGGCGGGCCATCGTCGCCTACCTCGCCGGATCGATTCGTGAAGCCTCATCGACAGCGCCCACGTCGTTCCCCTCCATCGACGAACCGTCACTGCTCGTCTTCGATTCGTGCTTCCTCAGCCCCTCCGGACCTCCCAGATCCGTCCCGAGCACACCCCGAGCATCGCTGTGAGGCTTCCGCTCGATTCCCCTTTCTCCATTTTGTTTGTTTGTCGACAGAGGTCGTCGTAACACCGTCGTAGATGGGGCTCTTCTCTCGCGCGCTCCTGGCCACGCTCGTCGCACCTCTAGTTGACCTGGCTGCGCCCCTGCGCGCCCTAGGCGAGCACCTCCCCGCGCCATGCTCTTCTGCCGCCGTGCTCGGCTTGTTGTTGTTGCGCTCACGCATTGCGTCGCGCCACCTCGCCTACCTGCCGCCGATCCCACTCGCCTCTCACGCTGCCTCCGCCACCGGTCCCCCTCCCATGGCTCCAGCCCAGGCTGGGCTGCCGGTGCGCGCCCGGTGTTCCCGCCTGGTGGCCTCGGCACGAGCGCCAGCCCGCCTGCTAATTGCCGCCCAAACCCGCTATGGCTCGGGGCCTATGACTAGTGGGGCCCCGCCTGTAACGTTTAGAAAAAAAAAAAAAAAAAAGGAATTGAAAATAAAAATATAGATAAAAATAATTAATTAATTAAGGAATTAATTAACTTAACTAATTTTGTTTAATTAAACTAAACAACTAATTAAGCTAACTAATTAACCTAAACCCTAATTAACCTAAATAGAGATGACAGTGGGTCCCATCGACCCACATGTCAGTTGACCAGTCAACGGTCAGCGTTGATCGCCGACGTCATGCCGTCGCCGAACACTATTTTGGATAATGTTGACTTAATTAATAATTAATAAATTAGAAAATGATTTAAAACTTTAAAAATTAATATAAAATAAACCGTAGCTCGGATCAAAATACTTTGAACATGAAAGTTACTCAGATCGACGAGACGAATCCGCATACGCAGTCCGTTCGTCCGCCACACACCCCTAACCTATCGAACCTGCAAACTTTCCTCTCCGGTTCATCCGTTCGACAGACGTCCGAACCGGAAAACTTTCCGGATGTTTCTTCGCCGGTATCGCTTAGCGCTGCGTTAGAACACGCCTAGCTCGTCATTGACTGTTATGCACTTGCTCGCTATGTATTTACTGTTTCTTCCCCTCTTCTCTCCGGTAGACCCCGAGACCGATGTCGATGGGCTGTGATCGACTACGCCACCGACGACCCCTCTCTCTTGCCAGAGCAACCAGGCAAGCCCCCCCTTGATCACGGATATCGCTTACTCTTCTCTATACCGCTTGCATTAGAGTAGTGTAGCATGTTACTTTTTCGAGATACTCCTATCGCTGCATAGCTCGTCCTTGTAACTTCGTTGTTACCTTACCGCAATCCTATATGCTTAGTATAGGATGCTAGTACATTCAATCGTGGCCCTTCATACTTGTCCGTCTGCGTGCTATACTATCGGGCCGTGATCACTCGGGAGGTGATCACGGTATATACTATATACTTTACACTATTACATTACCGTGATCTTGTTCGGAGATGGGGGTGAAAGGACAGTGGCTCCATCCCGTAGAGGTGGGCCTGGGTTCCCGACGGCCCCGATTGTTACTTTTTAGAAGCGGAGCGGCAGGCAGGTTGAGACCGCTTAGGAGAGAGGTGGGCCTGGCCTGTTCGGCATTCGCGGATACTTAACACGCTTAACGAGGTCTTGGTATTTGATTCGAGTTGGCTACGAGCTTATACGCACTAACCATCTACGGGAGTAGTTATGGGTATCCCGCCGTGGTATCACCAAGTACTTCAGACGTCAAGAACGAGCGCGCGGCGCGGATTGGACCGAACGCGATGGGCTAGGGTCTGCTCCGCGCACAGACGCGAACGCAGGTGTGTGCTCAGGCGATGGGCCCTGCACTTCGCGCTTAGGTTTAGACCGGCGTGTTGGCCTCTGTTGTGCCTAGGTGGGGCTGCGACGTGTTGATCTTCCGCGGCGGGCATGACCCAGAAAGTGTGTCCGCCAAATGGGATCAAGCGTCTTTGGGTAAGATGGTGCACCCCGCAGGAAGTTAATCTATTCGGATAGCCGTGATCTTGGTAGCAGGACGACTTGAGTTGTACCTTGAGCTTATGACAACTAGAACCGGATACTTGATAAAACACACCCTTCCAAGTGCCGATATAACCGGTGGTCGCTCTCGCTCGTGGTTATGAGCAGGGATTGCGGGTAGGATTATTGCTATATGATGTTACTTGGAGGACTTCCGTTGTCCTTTTCATGCATTGCAAGACCGGTGTCCGAAGCGTAGTCTTCGTTAAGACTAGCTATCCCCTCTTATTCGGCATTCTCGCAGATTCAGTCCATCGATATGCCCTTTACACATATATCCATGCATATGTAGTGTAGCTCCTTGCTTGCAGTACTTTGGATGAGTACTCACGGTTGCCTTGTTCCCCTTTTCCCCTATCTCTACTCGATTGCTGCAACTGCACGATGGAGCCAGGAGCGACGCCACCGCCGATGGCGACTACTACTGCGGAGGTGCCTACTACTACGTGCAGCCCGCCGACGACCACTGGGAGTAACCTAGGAGGATCCAGCAGGAGGCCTGCTCCTCTTCGATCTGCATCCCAGCTTTGTGCTAGCCATCTTATGGCACCTTGTTTAACTTATGTCCGTACTCAGATATTGTTGCTTCACTGACTCGCCTATGATCGAAAGCACTTGTATTCGAGCCCTCGAGGCCCCCTGGCTTGTATTATGATGCTTATATGACTTATTTTATTTGTAGAGTTGTGTTGTGATATCTTCCGTGGGTCCTCGATCTTGATCGTATACATTTATGCATGATTAGTGTACGATTAAATCGGGGCGTCCACGATCTGAAAACAGGTAGAGTGATCGTTAAAGAGACCACCTAGAAATCCCCTTATACGTCAGTGCTTCTTGCCATCTTGGTGTATCTATCCTATTGAGAGGACCGATGATCAGGTCGTCAGAAGAAGCTGTGGCAAAGAAACCTGAAAAGGATAAAAAATAAAAAGTGAAAGTATGTGTGTCCAGGGAGGGGTCGAGCCGTATTGTGGATCACAATCTAGTTATGCCTCCATCTATGCCCATGGTATTTTGAGTGCGTAGTTATGTACGTGCGGTACGAATGTTGCCACTTGTTCGGGACTGGGACGGAGGCCGAATTGCTAGTCGAGCTCTTGACGAGCTGGGCTGTCTTGCTGCAGAGTAGTCCGAACTCATTTGACAGTGTCCGGGAGCTCGGCCGCCGATTTCAGGTTCTGCTTGAGAAGGCCGCTCTGTACTTCTGTTGCTAAAGCAGAGGTGTGCTCCTCAATACGGAGGGAGCGTTCCGTGTTTCCAATGACTGTTATGACGCCGCGTGGTCCGGGCATCTTGAGCTTGAGATAAGCGTAGTGTGGCACCGCGTTGAATCGAGCAAATGCGGTTCGTACAAGCAGTGCGTGATAGCCACTACGAAAGGGGACGATATCGAAGATCAACTCTTCGCTTTGTAAGTTGTCCGGGGATCCGAAGACAACCTCTAGTGTGATTGAGCCCGTACAGCGGGCCTCTACACCTGGTATGACTCCTTTAAAGGTAGTCTTTGTGGGCTTAATTCTTGAGGGATTAATGCCCATTTTGCGTGTTGTATCCTGATAGAGCAGGTTCAGGCTGCTACCACCGTCCATTAGGACTCACGTGAGGTGGAATCCATCAATGATTGGGTCGAGGACTAGTGCGGCTGAACCACCATGATGGATACTGGTCGGATGGTCCCTGCGATCGAAAGTGATCGGACAGGAAGACCATGGGTTGAACTTTGGCGCGACTGGCTCCATCGCGGAGACATCCCTGAGCGCGCACTTGCGTTCCCTCTTGGGGTTGTGGGTAGCGTATATCATGTTCATCGTTTTGACATGAGGGGAAAACTTCTTCTATCCCCCTGTGTTCGATGGACGGGGCTCCTTTTCATAGTTCTCACTTTGCGACCTCTTCTCCTTGTTCTCGGCATTTAATTTGCCGTCCTGTTTAAAAACCCAACAGTCTCTATTGGTATGATTGGCTGGTTTGTCGGGGGTGCCGTGTATCTGGCATGGGCGATCGAGTATGTGGTCCAAACTGGATGAGCTCGGATTGTTCCTTTTGAATGGCTTCTTCCGCTGGCCGGACTTGGAGCCACTGAATTCGGTGTTGGCCGCCGTGTCGTCGATATTATCACCGTTGTTTTGACGCTTGTGTCTGTTGCGTCGGGGCTTGCCGTTGCTGTTTCTGGCTTTTGCAGTGCCAGGTTCGCTTGCATTATTATTTCTATGGGCTAGCCAGCTATCTTCGCCCGCGCAAAAGCGGGTCATAAGTGTCGTAAGGGCTGCCATGGACTTCGGCTTTTCTTGGCTGAGGTGTCGGGCGATCCATTCGTCCTGGATGCTGTGTTTAAAGACCACCGGAGCTTCGGCATCCGGAAAGACGACGATCTAGTTCTTTTTGGTTAAGAACCTAGTCCAGAGTTTCCTGGCTGACTCTCCGGGCTGTTGAATTATGTGACTTAAGTCGTCGGCATCCGTAGGTCGAACATATGTGCCTTGGAAGTTGTCAAGGAAGGACTCTTCCAAGTCGTCCCAGCTGCCGATGGAGTTTTCGGGCAGACTGTTCAACCAGTGCTGGGCTGGTCCTTTGAATTTTAGTGGGAGGTATTTGATGGCATGGAGATCATCGCCACGGGCCATATGAATGTGAAGAAGAAAATCCTCGATCCATACCGCGGGGTCTGTTTTCCCATCGTATGATTCGATGTTTACGGGATTAAACCCTTCTGGGAATTCGTGCTCCATTACCTCGTCAGTGAAGCAAAGGGGGTGTGCGGCTCCTCTATATCGGGCCACGTTGCGACGTAGCTCGAATGGAGTCCATCCGGGGTTCTCGGCCCGGGCGTGAGTATGATTGTTGTGTCCGGCTAGGTAGCCGTTGTCGCGTGTCGGGGCACGTCCCCGTGATCCATAGATCGTTCTGTTCTGACCTGCTCTACTATCCAAGTCATGCCGCAGGTCGTATGTATGTCCCCGAGCTGTTTTATCTCTGCCTTTATGGTGAGGTGGGGCGGGCTGGTGTTCGGCTTGAGTTGTCGCTTTGCCCCGACCATGTGGTGGTCGGTCAGCCGCATTGCGCGATGATGGTACGGGCTCCAACGCCTCATCATTGAACTGAGGTAGCAATTTGCGCTTCGGCTAACTTTAGGCTGGGCGGTTGAGGCTGTATTCCTCGGCTGCCAGGACATCGGTCCATCTATCGTTTAGCAGATCTTGATCAGTTTGAAGCTGCTGCTGCTTCTTTTTCAGGCTCCTAGCAGTGGCTATTAGCCATCACTTAAAGCGCTCCTACTCGAGAGGTTCCTCAGGCACGATAAAACCCTCGTTGCCAAGGCTCACCTCATCCTCGGAGAGCAGAAGATAATTACTGTCCTCCAAGTCTTCGTGTATGGCCTGTTCATCAGGGCTAACTTGCCCGTCTTCCCGTTCGTCCTGTTCGGAAGTTGCCTCAACGGAGTCTTCATTGTCTTCGGTGTTGTCCGGAGTATTGTTTTCTCTTGTGCTGGTGTCGCTGTCGTCTCCATGGTGTGACTTAGAGCGGCGCCGCTGATGTCGGCTTTTTGGCTGTATCTCAGGAGGTTTATCCTCGACTGGATCCTTCTCGTTGTCGCCATTGTTCTCTTTAGGTGTGTCCACCATGTATACGTCATACGAGGAAGTGGCCGTCCAACGTCCGATAAATGGCAGGTTTTGGGCCTCCTCTTCTCCGGCATCGTCGTCCGTACCGTCGATGTCTTCAGAGCCGTAATCGAGCATGCCGGTTAGGTCCTCAACACTGGCTATGAAGTGGGCGGTGGGTGGGAAGCGAAATTCTCCGTCATCAGCGTCCAGTTTGAACCGGATATAATTCGGCTGTGAGTCCCCCCGCTAAGGAGAGTGTTTTTAATGAGTTTAGCACGTCGCCTAAAGGCGAGTGCCGGAAGATGTCCGCGGAGCTGAATTCGATGATCGATACCTGATCAAGCTCGACGTGCACGGACGCACATGGTTCGGAATCTGTAGCCGGAAACGAGTCCGAGGTTCCGGTGACACAGATCCCACCCGAGATTGGGTCTGTGTGCGGCTCCGACGCCGCTGAGTCTGCGGCTTCTGTGGCGGGGTTGAGCCTCCCGTCCTCGGATGGCGCGATCTGCTCCGGATCTAGGGCCAGAGCAGTTACAGGCGCTATCTCCTGGGTATGGTCCGATGACAGATTTAAGTCATGTTCATCGCGGTGACAGGGAGCAGCTGCCGTGGTCTCGAATCCATTGAAGATCAAGTCTCCGCAGATATCCGCGACATAGTTCAAGCTTCCAAATCTGACCTGATGGCCAAGGGCGTAGCTGTCGATCTGCTCTAGATGGCCAAGCAAGTTGGCCTGCAGTGCGAAGCCGCCGAATACGAAGATCTGTCTGGGAAGGAAGACTTCTCCCTGAACAACATTGTTGTAGATGATTGATGGGACCATCGAACCTCTTGACGACGACACAACGGAACTCTCAATGAAAGCACCGATGTCGAAACCGGTGGATCTCAGGTAGGGGGTCCTGAACTGTGCGTCTAAGGTCGATGGTAACAGGAAATGGGGGACACGATGTTTACCCAGGTTCGGGCCCTCTCCATGGAGGTAATACCCTACTTCCTACTTGATTGATCTTGATGAATATGAGTATTACAAGAGTAGATCTACCACGAGATCGTAATGGCTAAAACCCTAGAAGTCTAGCCTGTATGATTATGATCACCCTTATGGACTAAGCCCTCTAGTTTATATAGAAACCGGATGGGACTAGGGTTGCACAAAGTCGGTTACAGAGAAAAGAATCTTCCTATTTGGACGCCAAGCTTGCGTTCCACGCCAAGGAGAAGCCCATCCGGACACGGAAGAGGGTCTTCGGTCTTGTATCTTCACAGCCCATTAGCCTGGCCTACGTACCATAGTACGGACACCCGAGGACCCCTTAATCCAAGACTACCTCAGTTGCCAGTGGATGAACAGGACCCTAAGGAGGCCATGCCGCGGTACGCCACACCCAGCCGGTTGGGGGTGGATGAATAGGACCCCATGGAGGCTGGATGAACAGTACCCGGTGGTGGCTGGATGAATAGTAGCCATAGATGAGCAGTCAATGGTGGAGGCTGGAGGAGGTCGACGGTGCATGAACAGTAGTAGGTGGAGGCTGTAGGAAGTCGACCGTGGATGAACAGTAGCCCGTGTAGTCCCGTTTTGCGGTATGCCACACCCCTCCCGATCAATCAGACCTGTTTGACCGTAGGCACTCAAGAGAAGTCTGCTTCTCTGCTTTTGCGGCACGCTGCATTCTCCCGATCAACACGACCCCGTTTCGACCATAGGCACTCGAACAAAAGTCCATTTCCTCCGTTTTGTGGTATGCCTGATCCTGTTTCGGCTTTTCCATCCAAGCTGGTTGGCTCCCGATGAACATGATGCATTTAGACCCAGCCGGTTGCCTCCAGATGAACAGGACGCGTTCTGACCCAGTCGCCTGGCTCCCGATGAACAGGAAGCATTCTGACCTAGTCGCTTGGCTCCCGATGAACAGGACACATTCTGACCCAGTCGCTTGGCTCCCGGTGAATACGACCCTATTTCCTCCATTCCGACACAGTCGGTTGGTTGCTGATGAACAGGACGTCGTTGTTGTATGCATTGGAGACCCCGCCCGTATGTACGTATGTAACCGTATTTACTTTCTTGCAGCGTGTCTATATGTACGTGTACACCATATAGATGGGACTGCGTGACATGCTACATGGGCGGCTCTACTATGACATGTGTCGCTCCTTATTCGGCCATGGTTCATGCTGCAGAGAGACCGATCAACCGCTATGTACGTACACGTTCCTGACCAGACAGATAATGCAACGTATGCTTCGACCTGGTGCGTCCCAGCTGTCAGGGGTCATCAACTTTTTTTTTTGCATGTAATAAGGAGGCACTTCCTTGCGTGCAAAGATAAAGCCGATTGGGTCCCAGCTGTCAGGCGGGACATTTGTTTTGCGAAATACACATGCCCTTCTGGTGATTCTGACCTGTTAGGTGGACGAATCATTATTTCGTGTGTAGTAAGGTGGCACTTCCTTGCGTGCGGCTGTGGACCTAGCTGTCATCCTCTCCACATATTGTCCTCTTGTGATGGCTGTCGTTCGTTGACCGCCGTACTGTCCGAGAGCACCAAGATGGTGTACGACGGTGCGACCTAGGAAGGGAACGGCCCGGAGCCAGGCAATACGCGGCAGTGGATGCCCACGCACAGGGGAGCACGAGGGTTGACTGGTTTGGCTGAGGTTTGAGGCTGCCGCCAGAGAATAACAGGCGGTGTGGGTGAGTAGAGGGAAGGCCTAGCCAGCGAGGGGAGTAGGGTGGGGCGGTGAGGCCTGTGTGTCAGGACAACCGGCCACTAGAGGCAGGAGAAGGCAGTCCCTCCTGTGCTGGTTTGGGCGGCTGGTGCAAGAAGATCAGAGATTGAAGAAGTAGCAGGGCCGTTCGATTAACATCCAATGGTCACTGCTGCTAGAATCGTTTGTTGACTAAGTTGACAAAGCTCTGCGTACACGTCAACTTAGTAGGCCCACAGGCCAGCCTTCGAATCCGGTGAGTCCCAGTTGTCATGGGGAGGAATAATTTTTTTCGCGTAATAAGGTGGAAATTCCTTCCATGTGAAGATATAACTGGTGGGCCCCAGATGTCAGGGAGAGGAATCAATTTTTTCGCGTAATAAGGAGGCAGTTGCTTGCACGCGGCCATGGACCATGAGGGTCCCTACTATCGTCCTCTCCACGTACATCCCTATTCTCATGGATGTCGTTTATTGAATGTTGACCACATTGAGCATGCCACGCCTAGAGCACCAACGCGGTGGACGAAGGCGAGGCCTAGTAATGGAATGACCCGACACTATAAGAAATATGTCAACTAGTGACCTTCTGTCAGTGACCCTGGAAGAATTGGTCATAGGTCTATGACCATTTGAGACCAATTGGTCAAAAGCTGTTCGGGGGGCTCCAAACCCTAAACCATTGCGACCATTTTGGTCAGAAAGGTCGTAATTTCCTTACACGAAATGGTCATAAAGCAAACAATGCTAGTCCGCTGCCTTATTTCTAGTTGTTAACGACCAATATAGATGGTCATAGCCTTGTAAATTGTGGGGGGTTGCTATGACTAGGCGCCACCTCATCAGTTTTGCCTAAGTGTCATGTCCATGTGGCAGTTTTTGCCCTAGGTTGTGAAGCAACCTATATTTCTGTCATTCCCAAAATTCCCAAAAAAATCTCATAAATTCTTTGGGTCATATATTCGTCGAATATGTAAAAAACCTTCCTTGCCTAGTTCAAAAATAATTCAAAAATATTCATTTTCCAATTCTATTCAGAACAACAGTTTGTGAAGGAAGTACCACTTTGGCATGTCCAAATAGTATCCATTTTCTAAAGTGCTTTCCTATGCCCAAATAACCATTCTCCACCAAATGCCAGCTCAATCCATTCATTATTTTGAGCCCAACTTCAACATTCGTATTTATGTCTAGTGTGGTACTTTGCAAAGCAAGTACCACCTAGGCTCCTCCTTTTGAGCTGAAAATTTCTGAAGACGGTCTTCTTAGTAACTGATCATCCTCAGCCAAAACACACGCCCATTAGCCATGTACATTTCCTGTACCGCTAATCAAACACTTGGCGACTAATTCATGTTTGAGCATCGATCGGTCTCCTCGTGAGAATCTTATGTTGTAATTTTCTTCCTAGCACCTACCTGGGGAGTTCTCAACCCACTAGACATGCCTAGGCCACCCAGAACACATGGCAACGCCACGGTCACGCGGTGACCACGCGGCGGGCATGCGAATTTACGCGCTCTAGAGTTGGGGCCCTCGGCCACTGCCCAAACCTCGACGTATCGCCACCAAACCATGTATTTATCATTAAATAGGTACTTATGTAACTAGAAATGATTTTTGGAAAAAATAAATATCAAACTATGAGGCAGCTGCAGTTTAAATTTGACACGCTTCCAGCTGAATCGACGGAAATTTGTCTTTTTCACGAGAGGTGGATCAAAACTTTTTACACCCAACCACTTTGTCAATTGTGCATTAAATTTGTCCTAGTATTTTAGAAAAATGATTTGGTCCAATTTTGCAACAATTATTTTGGAGGTCCTTCACAAAAAAACCTCCTTTTGGGCACTCGAAAAATGGAAAATGGTTTTTTCGTCCAAAGAAAATGAAAACTTCCTTAGGCAACATTGTTTGCCATTCCAATATGCACCTTTGTGCACAATATGAGATCATTTAAGCAAACTATGCCATGAATGTGGCCATAAGATTGATCATTTGGCTTGAAAGCCATTGATCTCCACACGTGATAGCTCGTTTCTGAGAACACCTTTTTAAAATAATTGTCGTATTACAAGTTTATTATTTTTCCTGGGAACTTGGCCACATATAATGACACAATGCGAAGGTTTTCCAATTTTTTGAATTTTTTGAATTTTTTATGCCCGTTTCAAAATGCGGTCAAAACGGTGGGAATGACCGTTCCTAGCTAGTGGTTGAAACTTGGAATTTTTTTGGTGTTTCTCTTATAAAATAGATACTTATGTACCTAGAAATGATTTTTGGAAAAAATAAAGAGCAAACTACAAGGCAGCTGCAGTTAAAATATGACCCGCTTCCAACTGAATCGGCAGGAATTTGTCTTTTTCACCAGAGGTGGATCAAAACTTTTTACACCCAACCATTTGGTCAATTGTGCATTAAATATGGCCTAGTATTTTAGAAAATTGATTTGGTCCAATTTTGCAAGAATTATTTGGTAGGTCCTTCACAAAAAAAACTCATTTTGGGCACTCGGAAAATGGAAAATGAATTTTCCGTGCATAGAAAATGAAAACTTCCTTAGGCAACAGTGTTTGCCATTCCAAGATGCACCCTTTTGCACAATATGAGATCATTTGAACAAACTATGCCATGAATCTGGCCATAAGATTGATCATTTGGCTTGAAAGCCATGAATCTTCACGCATGACAGCTCATTTCTGAGAACACTTTTTTAAAATAATTACCGTATTACAAGTTTACTATTTTTCATGGAAAATTGGTCACATATAATGACAGAATGCAAAGGTTTTCCAATTTTTTGATTTTTTTTGAATTTGTTATGCCTATTTCAAAATGCGGGCAAACGGCGGGCTTGACCGTTCCTAGCTAGTGGTTGAACCTTGGAATTTTTTTGGTGTTTCTCTGATTAAATAGATACTTATGTACCTAGAAATGATTTTTGGAAAAAATAAAAAGCAAACTATAAGGCATCTACAATTCAAATTTGACCCGCTACCAGCTGAATCGGCGGGAATTTATCTTTTTCACCAGAGGTGGATCAAAACTTTTGACACCCAACCATTTTGTCAATTGTGCATTAAATATGTCCTAGTATTTTATAAAATTGATTAGGTCCAATTTTGCAACAAATATATGGTAGATCCTTCACAAAAAAACTCATTTTGGGCACTCGAGAAATGGAAAATTGATTACGACCATTTTAGATGGTCATAACATCATCAAAGCCTGCACTTCATTCTGATTGGTCAATGGGCATGTCACGCGGATCAAGCATTAGAGACCGTCGGATCCTACGAGATCCAACGGACCACACCCCTCACCCTCTCCCCACCCACACCCACCCGAAAGCATCTCCACTCACCTACACCACATGTCGTTGAGGACACTGACATGTGGGCCTAATTCCTCGCGGGCCCACCTGTCATTGGCAAAATGCACCACTCACCCACTCCTCCCCCCTCGCGGGCACACCACTCCTCCCCCCTCTCCTCCTCTCCCCCGCACACCACTCCTCTCCCCGCAGCCCAAACCCTAACCCCTCTCCCCTTTCCCTCCATTGAACTGCCGCCGCCACCTACGGCGGCCTATCCCGCCTCCTCCTCGCCGTGAACGACCACTGCCTCCCCGCCTGTCGCGCCAAGGCCGCTTCCTCATCGCCTCGCTCCCGGCCGACCACCCGCCCCACTCCTCTCCCCCGTCGACCATCGCTCCACCACCGCCTGCCCTCCCTTCCTTCCGCCGCCCACCTCTCCCTCGCTCGCACCTCCTCCTCCACTCCTCCTCGCCCGGCCAGAATCGCCGCCTCGATCTAGATCCTCCCTCGCCACCCATCCCTCCTCCCCACCTCAGATCCTCGCCGCCGCCACCCACCTCTCCCCTCCCCACCTCAGATCCTCCCTCGCCGCCACCCACCCCTTCACTGGCCGTCGTCTACATGGTCGCCACCACCGATCATGAGCGCGTCTGAGTCCCATCCATGTCCGTGCGGCTCGCCTCTGTCTCCTTTCGTGGGAGGTGACCCGCACCCGCCCCGCTGGCGGGGAGGGGCGGCGGCCTCGCGCTCCGCCCAGATCCGGTGCTCACGTGCTCCAGCGGCCACGCGCGACCGTCTCCCGTGGATAGGGTTTGGTCCACCGCATCATCGGCGTGTCTCCGGCGACTAAGGTTGGTCCCCTCTCTTCCTCACCTCGTCTCCTATCCCTACCAGATCCTCTCTTCCTCACCTCGTCTCCTCTCGCTACCAGATCCATCCAGCACGTCATCGTCGCTCATGCTCCGGGCCGCCATGGCATGGACGGGAAGGCTGCCCCGACGCCGACGCCATGGAGAACCCCGACGGTCAGCCCCCTCTCCTCTCTCCTCCTTTTCGATTTCTTCTTCCATTGCATTCCCTTCCATCCTCTTCCCTGACACGATGCGGTTTCCGTCCATGAGCAGCAGCGTCAGGGGCGGTTAAGGCCAGCAGCAGAATCATCCATCTCCGGCGCCACCAGGGGCAGGTAAAATTCTGGTTGATTTGCATATATGGTCGCTGTTGACTCTGCTTGTCTATATCTGAAAGTAGTGGTAGCCGTAGTGCGTGTGCTGAGTGATTGCCAACGCTTTGTTGGCTAGTTGGATGTAAGAACTGAACACGTTGCTTTTGCAAACTGATTATCTATCTAGAAAATGTTGCAGTTGTGGTACTACATGATCTTACTAATGCTGTCTTTTTTTACTCTTGTAAACCGAAAGCCCTTGCGCTATGCCTGAAGAAGTAGTGCTACCGCTTGTTCATAATGGCTGATTGCTTGTCAATCTTGTTTTGCAACCGAGAAGATTTAGAATGATGCATTTCGCTGCTTGTGATTTCTTCAAATCCGACCTGATTAGTAAGTGCTTGTACTAATCTCTGCCATGTGTTTGTAACAATGCAAGTTTGGCTTCCAGATGAGATCTGGCTTTCAGATTCTTATGAAACTGAACGCATCTATGTTTGTCCATTTGTACTGCATCTTTCTGAACCGAACACTGCCATGTTTGGCAAACTGATGATACGTGTATCTTTGTTGAACTCTGGTTATCTGCAAGTAGTAGTGCTCTTCCTGGATTGGAGTGGAAATTGTTGCATGGTGCTGCAACTTGCGCAACCTGATGATATGGGATTAAGAATAATGATGCATTTCTGTTGTTAGCGATTTCTTCTGTGAAACTTCATATATGTATTTACATTCATTGAAAGCATATAATCAATATCTGGTCTGATGATTTATGTACTGTTATCTCAAATAAAAAAGGATATAACAACAGCAGTAGCACAAATTTAACTGAATTCAATTAAAATTTCCATGATGTAGTGAAGTTTTTTGCACGACTCGCACTTGTGCAATACATATTCATATTTTTCTCTGTTTTCTTGTATGAATGAGTATCTCATTTTAACTAGCTGGAGAACAAAAATCATGGTACTAGCTGAATTTGTGTCGTCATTCTAATATAAATAGCTGTTATTTTTTGAATGGTCTCTTCTTGCTATATTGGCTCCAGTTTTCCTAATTCTTCTCTGTTGATTCATGTATCGTGGTGACCGTGGAAGGCATATCACCGCTTGTGCCCAGTCCCGATGTGAGTAGGTGCCTAGTTTGTGATTGTTATCGAAGGAGCTCCAAGCTGAAGAACATATCTTGTAACTGTATCACATGTGGAGCTTGTAACTGTGATTCCCATACTTGTAGAGCTTCTGGAGAATGTTTGGAGTATCACGTGTAGAGCTTGTATATGTTAGAGCTTATTATGTGTAGAGCTTGTAAAGTATATGTTATTTGTATAATAGGAGCTCTGTACTGAATCTGGCTGATAATATTTGGAGCATTATGTGTGCTTTTTGTTTGTGCCAATTCAAATACTGGTTATTTATTTACTGTTAAATTGAAATATGAAGAATATGAACTTGCTAGCTGGGACCCACGTACCTGAACCTGACATCTGGGACCCACGTACCTAAACCTGACATCTGGGACCCATTTGAAAAAAACTAAAACTTCCTAGCAGAAAAGGCCACGACCCCAAAATGAGAAGGCTTAATTGTTGGGCTTGGCCCATCTACCTAGCCAGAATTAATATGAGAAAAAAACACAAATAGGCTGAATTGTTGGGCTCGGCCCATGTAGAAAATCGAATTGGACCGGGCTGATTCTTGTGCCACATCAGATTGCCACGTCGGATGCCTACGTGGCCTGGGGAGGTTGCTAGTGACCAAAACGCCACAGTAGACATATTTTGGTCATAAACGTCTACGGCCTTCTCACAAAGAAGGTCGTTAATTTCAGTTTACGACCGCCAGCTTTTGACCTTCTGTTTTTGGTCAAAAAAAGGTTGCAAATGAAAAACAATGACCTTTCAGTGACCAATAGTCAAGGTCACAAGTTGACATATTTCTTGTAGTGCGGAGCCGGTGAAGATACATCAGTGGATGCCCACACCGAGGGGAGTATGACGGTTGAATGGTTCAACTGCGGCGTGAGGCTGCCGTCACCGGAGAATAACAGGAGGTGCGCGTGGGTAGAGGGATGGTCGTGCCAGTAGAGGGAGTAGGGTGGGCCGGTGAAGCCTACGCGACATCACAGCCGGTCACGAGAGGAGGGAGCAGGTAGTCCCGCTGGCACTGGTTTAGGCGGCTAGAGCAGGAAGATCAGAGATTAAAGAAGCACGTCGGACGTTGGATGGACATCCAACAGTCACTGCAGCTAGAAACGTGTGTTGACTATAACTTGACAAAGCCTTGCGTAAACAAGCCAGCCGCAAAATCTATGGCGTGTACAACCCATTTGCTATTATGGCGTGTACACAATACATGAGTGTGAGCAATGGACATAGCACTATAGGTGGAATAGAAGGTGGTAGTGGAGAAGACAAAAAGAAGGAGATAGTCTCACATCAACTAGCCGTATCAACGAGATATGGAGATGCCCATATGTAGATATCAATGTGAGTGAGTAGGGATTGCCATGCAACGGATGCACTAGAGCTTATAAGTTTATGAAAGCTCAAAAATAAAACTAAGTGGGTGTGCATCCAACTTGCTTGCTCATGAAGACCTAGGGCAATTTGAGGAAGCCCATCGTTGGAATATACAAGCCAAGTTCTATAATGAAAAATTCCCACTAGTAACATTGCCCCTTCTCTATTTTTCTCTCATTTTTTCCTTTTTTGTTTTTTAATCTTACTTCCTCACATGGGACAATGCTCTAATAATGAAGATCATCACACTTTTATTTACTTACAACTCAAAAATTACAACTCGATACTAGAAAAAATATGACTCTATATGAATGCCTACAGCGGTGTACCGGGATGTGCAATGAATCAAGAGCGACATGTATAAAAAATGGTGAAGGTGGCTTTGCCACAAATACGATGTCAACTACATGATCATGCAAAGTAATATGACAATGATGGAATGTGTCATAACAAACGGAGCGGTCAAAAGTTGCATGGAAATATATCTTGGAATGGCTATGGAAATGCCATAATAGGTAGGTATGGTGGCTGTTTTGAGGAAGGTATATGGTGGATTTACGATACCGGCAAAAGTTGCGCGGTACAAGAGAGGCTAGCAATGGTGGAAGGGTGAGAGTGTGTATAATCCATGGAGTCAACACTAGTCATAAAGAACTCACATACTTATTGCAAAAATCTATTAGTTATCGAAACAAAGTACTACGCGCATACTCCTAGGGGGATAGATTGGTAGGAAAAGACCATCGCTCGTTCCCGACCGCCACTCATAAGGAAGACAATCAAAAAATATCTCATGCTCCAACTTCGTTACATAATGGTTCACCATACGTGCATCCTACGGGACTCAACAACACAAGTATTTCTCAAATTCACAACTACTCACTAGCATGACTCTAATATCACCATCTTTATATCTCAAAACAAGCATAAGGAATCAAACTTCTCATAGTATTCAATGCCCTTTATATGAAAGTTTTTTATTATATCTCTCTTGGATGCCTATCATATTAGGACTAAATTTATAACCAAAGCCAATTACCATGTTGTTTAAAGACTCTCAAAATAATATAGGTGAAGCATGAGAGTTCATTAATTTCTATAAAATAGAACCACCGCCGTGCTCTTAAAAGGTATAAGTGAAGCACTAGAGCAAAATTGCCTAGCTCAAAAGATATAAGTGAAGCACATAGAGTATTCTAATAAATCACGATTCATGTGTGTCCCTCTCAAAAGGTGTGTACAGCAAGGATGATTGGAGCAAACTAAAAATCAAAGACTCAAATGATACAAGACGCTCCAAGCAAAACGCATATAATGTGGTGAATAAAAATATAGCCTCAAGTAAAGTTACCGATAGACAAAGATGAAAGAGGGGATACCTTCTGGGGCATCCCCAAGTTTAGGCTCTTGGTTGTCCTTGAATATTACCTTGGGGTGTCTTGGGCATCACCAAGCTTAGGCTCTTGCCACTCCTTATTCCATAGTCCATCAAATCCTTACCCAAAACTAGAAAACTTCACAACACAAAACTCAACAGAAAATCTCATAAGCTCCGTTAGTATAAGAAAATAAATCACCACTTTTGGTACTGTTGTGAACTCATTATTTATTTATCTACTGTATTCCAACTTTTTCATGGTTCATACCCCGAAACTACCCATAGATTCATCAAAATAAGCAAACAACACATAGAAAATAGAATCTGTCAAAAACAGAATAGTCTGTAGCAATCTGGATATTTCGAATACCTCTGTAACTCCAAAAATTCTGAAAAATTAGTACGACCTAACCAATTTGTATATTAATCTTCTGAAAAAAGAATCAAATCAAAATCACGCTTCTGTAAAAAATGAAAATTATTTTCCTGGGCGCAAATGTTTCTGTTTTTCAGCAATATCAAATCAACTATTGTCGGTGTACAAAAGTAGGGGTCCTTCTTGTACCCCTTTACTTGTGCGCGGGCAGTCGCAGCCACACGCGCCCATGGCCGCACTTGGCGGGGCAGAAGAGGAAGCAAAGACACGAGACTACTAGAGCCGTGCCCAAGACCAGAAGCATGAAGAGCAGAGCGGCGAGGTGAGCCCCCCTGGCAAGGCCCTTTATGGGGCTTCACGGCCCCGGCAAAAGCCTTGCCGGGGAAACTTTCCCAATACCAACAAGGCAGCCACCCATGAGTCTAAGGGTTCCGACGCCATCAACCACATTGGGACCAAGGCTCGCGAGACGCCTCCATGGTGGCATGCAGATCTTTGTGAAGACAAAGGGCCTGCAAGGCATTGATAGGAACCAGGAAACAAGACAACAACAAGGCTCCTTGCCGAGGATGCCCACGAGGCCCCGGCAAGGCTCCTGCCGAAGATGCCCACGAGGCCCCGGCAAGGCTCCTGCCAAAGATACCCACAAGGCCCCAGGAAGACTCTTGCCGAGGGCGCCCACAAGACCCCGACAAGACCCTTGCCGGGAATATCAGCAAGACCGCGGCAAGGTTTGCCGCCCTGTCGCCGCCCCAGCTCAGCGGCCGACCCACCAACCAAGCAGGTACCCACGTGGCAGTCCTTCGCTCCTAAGCCAACTAGTCAAGCAACTACGTGGTGGCATGCGGATCTTCGTGAAGACCCTGCCACCACCCCAGCTCAAAGAGCTCGCCAAATTTACATAGCGCCAGCATACCGCTATTCGACGCTGTCGAGCAACGCAGCGTTGATTTGACGGGATGGGGGTCCTTACCGTACCCAATAAATTAAGAGGACACCTAAGTAGCACATTTAATGCGTTTTGTCCTACGGTGCCAGAGATAAACTCGACCACCGTACAATTTTCCACCTCCTGTGTGCCACTTTGGTAGCCCCTTTGACTATAAAAGGAGGCCCGCGGCATACTGAGAGAGGATTCGGACTTTTTGGATCTTGCACGCTTTGTAGGTAGTCCAAGAACACTATATAAACACAAGCCAGCAGGAGTAGGGTATTACGCATGACTTGCAGCCCGAACCTGGATAAATTTCCCGTGTTGATCTGTTAAACCCGCTCTTTCCACAGCCCCGCGTCCGCCGACCGTAGAAGGGATTCCCAGTGATCCCATAGGTGTCGTTTCCACCGAAATTCTTTAGCACACCAGGTAGGGGGCGCAAGCTGTGAAAATCTGCTTTTGGAGCCAACCTATCGACGCCCTCGTCGCGGTGGCCCGAGAAGAGAAGGCGGCATCAATCAGCCGCACTCTGGTGCCGTCCGCGGTAGCAACGATCATCTGCGTGGCCGCAAAAAGCTAAGTCGCGCAAAAGTTTGAGTAATTTCCTTTTCTTTTATAAAGTTATTTTCCACGAAAGATCTCGCTCTTTGTATGGAAAACCTGCACGCAATGGGACCCTCCCGCTATTGGCAACACCCTTGTTCTGTTTCGAGTCCGCTAAACAGTTTGAGCGGCCGAGCTAAGAACGGCAGGGTGGCCTATCCGCTATCGGCAACGCCCTTGTCCTGTTTTGAGTCTGCTCAATAGTTCAAGCGGCCGCGCTGAGAGCGGTAAGGTGGTTTGCCCGGCAGCAAGCACACCCGGCAGGCCGCTAAGGAACCGTCCTCAAAGCGCCGCGGCTTGGGTTTACGCGCCGGCAAGCCTTCCAACTAAGCGTAGGGCGTACATACCAGGAAAGATCGAACAGGAAAATAGCATGCATCATTTAAAATATACTGCAGAGTTATATTACATCAATTGTTGCTGTGGTTCTAACTTGAGATAAAACCATCTTGGTTATGAACTCGCAGCGGCAAAGGGAAACGGGGTGCCTATTCTCGGCGCTGGCCCTCCACCCTCCGGACCCTGTCGACGCGCTTGATGATGGGCTCGATACGCTCCTCGAGCGCCGCGAGGTCCACATCCTCCGGCAAGCTCTCTAGTGCGGCGGTGAAGTCGACGTTGGGGTTCCATTACGCCACCTTGGTGAGGACCTTGGTCAGGGCGCCCCGGCAAAGCTTCCGGGCCTCGTTGGCTAGAGAGGTCACTCGGTTAGAACGGAGCTGCTCCAGGGCTCCAAGAACGCCCTCGAAGAATAGAGTCAGCCTGGCATTGGGACTCACGTTCGGCTCCTAGGAGTACCTAACATTCGGCATCCCCATGGCGGCTAGCTTTGTGGTGATCCTGTCTACGACGTCGACGAGGTGGCTGATCCAAAGGTTTACGCCCTTCGCGTACTCCTCATGTTCGGTGGCATCATTCCTCTGCAGCTGCTTCTCGTCCTCCAGGACCTTGTTCAAGGTCTCCTCGCGAGCCCCGGCCTCCGAAATCTTCCCCTCCAAGCTGTCCAGCTTCAACTTCAGATCGTTGATGGAGTCGTTGGCCTCGGAGAGCAGCTTGGCCTTGTCGGAGACTGTGGCCTGGACATCCGCCAAAGAACGGTTGGCCATGTCCCTCTCCTTCGTCAGCTCCAAGGCCACCTTCTTGAGCTCCTCCTGCTCCAGCTCCAGCTCCTTCATCTTGTCAGCATGGACCAGGGCCTGAGCATTGAGTGCCTCCTTGTGCCTCTGCTCCAGCTCCTGGGTCTGCTGCACGACGAGCTTCTCGACCTCCTCATCCTTCCCACGGAGTGTGGCAGAGAGCGCCTCCTCACAGGCGGCAAGGTTCTCCTCCTAGGAGTTTAGCAGAGACTGGTGTTGATGCCGAGCGGCCTCGTCCTTGGCGGCCTGTTCCTTCGCCGCCTCCTGGGCCTTCTCGACGTCAGCCTGTTTCAGGATGAGCTCCTATTTGCACTCAGCCAGCAAACCCTGGGCAACCCTCAGTTCTTTGTAGGCATCGTGGAACCAAGCCTGCGTCTCAGCGACGCACTCCTCAAGATCCGCCCCCGCCTTGTCTGTCACCGCCATCCTAGATTTTGCCTTGTCCAGGCGGGCACGGTGGAGCGCCTGGAGCTTCTGGAAGTTGACGCTCATGGCCCGAAGAAGCTGCTCCTCTTGGGAACCGCCACCACGGGCGCTTGGTTCATCGACAACCTGAAGCCCGGCGGTGGCGAGCGCATCGTCGTCAAGCACATCCCCCTCGGTTGGCACCCTGGTGCTCGCCGTCCCTGGGAGGTGCATGAACAAGTCGTCGCCCACCTACAGGTACTTGCCCGAGCCAGAGGCAGCGGAGGAGGAGGGTTGGTTGTCAACCACCCCCTCCCTGGCAGGCCCCTTGCCGGCCTCCTCGGTAGCGGCCTTGCCGGCCTCCCCGGCAGGCCCCTTGGCGGCCTCCTCAATGGCGGTCTTGGCGGCCTCCTCGGCGGCAATCTTGTCGGCCTCGGCCTCGGCATCCTTGGCGACCTCCTCGATGACGGTGTCAATATCCTCCCCGTCCACCGAGGAAGGGTCTGGATACCAAGAGGGGGAATGAGACGGGGCCAAGGTCAAGGTTAAAAAAGAAGAAGAAAGAACAGGGAAGGGAAGCACACAATTTACTCACACCAGGCTGGGAAGAAGTGGTGCCCTCCGCGCCAGCATTCGTTGTCGGGGCAGGACCACCGGCTCCCAAGCTCGCCCCCTCCTCCTCCATATGCATGGTCTCAGTGGTGGATGCCCTTGCCGGGGACGCCCCTCTGGGCGGCGTAGTCGAGGGGGCGGCATGTTGGGAGTGGCCCTCGGTGGCTCCTCCTGCTGCCGTTCCCCTCCTGCAAACCCAGCAAGGTCAGCATCAAGAATTCACACCCTGATGTTCATTAGTGAAGGAGTGAGTGATGAACTCACGTTGGGGGCTGAAGCGGGGGCTGCGCCGGGGGCTGCTGTCCGGACTGCTCTCCACCAACACCGACGTACGCGAAGTACCCACCGGGGGCTTGTCGCCCGTCGAGGCCTTGGCCCTCTTGGCCACCCTCTGGGCCAGCTTCTCTGTGTCCCTATGAAGATAACATCAAATCAAAGGAGGATAACACATGCGTAAGGTCAGGAGATGATGGAGGGCGAAATACTTACTCGTCCTCCACCTCCCCCTCCATTGGCTCTTCCTTTTCGGGCTAAAAGATCCGAGGTCGAATTCGGCCTCTAGGGTGCTGTCCGAGGGAGGGGGAGAAGGAGATGGGGACCAGCGCCGCTTGGACGACGAGGAGGCAGTCGCCGTCTTCTTCGCCACCATGGCCTTCACCGTCTTCTTTGCTGCCGCGGCCTTCATCGCCCTCATCTGGCGCACGAGCTGCTCCTGAGCCGGTTGCTGCTGCGTGGTCCTGCCGGGCCGGACCGGCTCGCCAGAGATAGCCCACCGCAGGACGCGCTTCTTCTCCGCGGACGGAGGGTCATCCACTTCGGCTTCCTCTTCGGGCGACTCGTCGCCCGCGTCTTCATTAAGGGGGGCCCCAGCACCGGCGCCGGCGCCGCTGGCCTCCTCGAAAGACTCTGCTCACTGGGCGAGCTCCTTCTCCTCCGCGGCCGCGTCGGCCTCGTCCTCCATGGCGCCGGCGCTGCCGGCCTCCTTGGCAAGCGCCGCCTCCGCCGCCCTGGCGGTGATGTAGTCCAGTTCCTCCTTGGTGGTGTCGTGGATGAGCAGCGGCTCGTCACGGACATAGCCCTACGAAAAGTTGTGAAAAAACTCCTACACCTTCTCTGCTGGCGGCTCGGCCCAGGCCGGGTCGAGGACATGCGCGTTGAAATCCGGCATCATGGCAATGATAGCGGACCGGCGAGACTTGTTGCTCAGCGGGACCACTCCCGCCGGCAACCCAAACAGGGGCCCCTTGACAGCCTTGCCGGTCTTCGCGGCCCTGTCGGTCCTCTCAACCTAGCCTTCTTCGTCCACATTGAGCTGGAAGAGCCTCTGGCAAAAATGGGCATGCCCCAGCACCGTGAAGTTATGCTTCAGGCCAGGGCGGAGCCTCATGACGTCGGCCACATTCCTAAAGTCCCAGGCCGGCCTCCCCTTGTTGTGCAGCGGGGTGATTCGGCGACGGATGAAGTCGGCCCCAATCATCTCAAGGGTGAGCCCGACCATGCTGAGGTGATGGATCCTGGTGGTGGTGACCATGAGCTTCTTGTCGTTGGCGTTAAGGTCGCTCCAGTCCTTGCGGTGGATCGGCGGCTCTGATGAACTCGGCAGAACTCCTGTGGATCCTCCTCCTTGATCCAGAGCCACTAGCCCCGCCACTCGTCCCACCTCTCCTTCTGGGCACCCTCCGGGTACGTGACCTTCTCCTGGGTCCTCGGGATCCAGGTAATGCACCCAGAAATGGCGTCCCCTGGCTGGATGCGAGGATAGAAGTAATGGCGCAAGAGCGCCGTGCTGGGGAGCACTCCGGCAAAGCCCTTGCAGAGGTGGGCGAAGAAGGCCATGCACGCCACGACATTTTGCGTAAAGTCGAGGAGGTGAAAGCCGTAGGTGTGCATGATGTCATTGAAGAAATCAGAGAAAGGGGGGCAGAGCCCGCAATAAAAGTAATCGACGAAGAAGGGATACCGATTTGGGCCTGCCTTGGTGAAATCGGCAGGGATGATGTGCGTGGCAGGGTGCCCTGTCGTCTTCCTCCCCCACAGGGGCTTGAAGTAGTCCCTGAGGTGGCCCGCGTTGACCGTCGAGGGGAAATAGGCGTGCTGCGCCCGCAGCACCGCCAACTCGCTCTCCGGCGCCTCTTTCTCCCAGACGTCCTTGGGCACCCCTTTGCCTTTGCCTGTCTTGGGCACCATGGCGACTAAGAGGGGATGGAGGATTAAGAGCAGTGAGAGCGCGGCGGCGGCGAGCAAAGGCAAGAACTTGAGGAGGAAGAAGGGAGCGGCGTTTCCAAGATTGGAGAAGGCACAGGGGGTAAATGAGCAGCGCGCCTATGGCTTCTCCTTTTTTATGGGGAAGGCGCAGGCCGCCTCTTTACCATTCATCACGATGTGACACAGGCGTGCAGCAACCGCCCCACACACGACCCATTCAATGCGGGTCGTGGGGAAGCGCAACTAGCGAGGGAGTTATTGTGGTAAAACTCTGCCGCGCACACGCCCGCACACCATTCAGGGCCTGGCCCAATAATGCTTCACGCTTATATGTGGCCCAGGCCCGGGGGCTCCTGTCGGTGTACAAAAGTAGGGGTCCTTCTGGTTCCCCTTTACTTGTGCACGGGCAGTCGCAGGCACACGCGCCCACGGCCGCACTTGGCGGGGCAGAAGAGGAAGCAAAGACACGAGACTCCCAGAGCCGTGCCCAAGACCAGAAGCATGAAGAGCAGAGGGGCGAGGTGAGCCCCCTCCCCCCCGGCAAGGCCCTTGCCATGGAGGGGTGCCACTGCCCGGCAAAATCCTTGCCGGGGCAACTTGCCCAGCACCAACGAGGCCACCACCGTTGAGTCTAAGGGTTCTGACACCATCAACCACATTGGGACCAAGGCTCGGGAGACGCCTCCATGGTGGCATGTAGATCTTTGTGAAGACAAAGGGCCCGCAAGGCCTAGATAGGAACCAGGAAACAAGACAAGAGCAAGGCTCCTTGCCGAGGATGCCCACGAGGCCCCGACCAGGCTCCTGCCGAAGATGCCCACGAGGCCCCGGCAAGGCTCCTGCCGAAGATACCCACGAGGCCCCGACAAGACTCTTGCCGAGGGCGCCCACAAGACCCCGGCAAGACCCTTGCTGGGAATATCCGCAAGACCGCGGCAAGGCTTTGCCGCCCCGTTGCCGCCCCAGCTCAGCGGCCGACCCACCAACCAAGTAGGTACCCACGTGGTAGTACGTGGATCCTAAGCCAACTAGATAAGCACCTACGTGGTGGCATGCAGATCTTCGTGAATACCCTGCCACCAAGCCAGCTGAGCAGCCTGCCAGCCTACATGGCGCTGCATGCCTCGTTGGCCTGGACGCGTGTCGGAGCAAGGCGAAGCGGCGACGGACGGGAGGGGGTCATTACCGTACCCGATAAAGTAAGAGGACACCTAAGTAGCGCATTTAATGCGTTTTGTCCTACGGTGTCAGAGATAAACTCGACCACCGTACAACTTTCCACCTCCTGTGTGCCACTATGGCAGCCCCTTTGGCTATAAAATGAGGCCCGCGGCGTACTGAGAGAGGATTCGGACTTTTTGGACCCTGCATGGTTTGTAGCTAGTCCAAGAACACCAGATAAACACAAGCCAGCAGGAGTAGGGTATTACGCATGACTTGCGGCCCGAACCTGAATAAATTTCCCGTGTTGATCTCTTAAACCCCCTCTTTCCACCGCCCCGCGCCCGCCGACTGTAGAAGGGATTCCCCGTGATCCCATAGGTGTCGTTTCCACCGACAACTATCATCGTAAGCTATCCCAAAGGTCTTACTTGGCACAAACACTAATTAAAACATCAAGCCACATCTAACCAGAGGCTAGATGAATTATTTATTGCAAAACAGAACCTAAAAATCAAAAAAATATTGGGTTGCCTCCCAACAAGCGCTATTGTTTAACTCCCTTAGCTAGGCATAAAAACACGAATAGATCTAAGTATAATCGTAGTAATGGTAAGGCAAACCTTGAAAACTCATCTCATACTCCCTTCGTTCAGCAGCAAGTTTTCTTTGTGGTAAGGAATAGTAATTAAAAGGGCTAAACTTAATGGGATAAGAATCCCCAAGATCAATCTCGGGAGGAATTGGTTCCTCCTTCGGCCCTTCATATTGTATGACCAACTCATCATTGTAAGCATTCTTTTGGCAAAATCGCATGAGCTTGTGTCCAAGAGAGAAGCCCAATCCGTTGTTTTGTATAGAAAAATTATCATTAAGCTCAAAAATCTTATCAACTAAAACATTGGTAGGAACCCTCTTTCTTAAATTTTCGTTATAAGCAACATGATCTAAAGATCGTAAACGCATTATGTCCTCTTGATTAAAGAGAATTCCCCCTATGGGAGGACAGCCACCATCTACTTTATAATGCGCGAAAATTTCACTAGCTTCTTTCATAATAAATCTGAACTCATGTGCTAGAAATATAGTGGCGGTGCGCTTAACAAAAGAATGCTCAATATTAGAAAACTCTAGAAAAATCCTTTGTATGGATGGATGCATATGAACAAATTGTCTTTCAAGTTCAACCACGAGCAAAGATATAGCATCCGCAAGACTACTAGTTTTATGGAGAATAGATCCACCCAAAGTGAGGAGTGCACCGACACAAGTAAATAAATCTTGAATGACCCCTTTTCCAATAATATTGCCACTACCTATACGATGTCTTTTTGTGTGCAAGATAGTAGATTCTTCATGAGGATTAGTATTAGAAAAAGCATCAAAGTTTCCCCCACCATTATTACTATCCTTTTCAGCAATAACCTCCCCAATTTCAGACATGATGACAGCAAGCAAATCTAGCAAACGAGCGAAAGGCAAACAAAGAAGACGAACGAAAGAGGGGCGAAGAAAAGGCAAATATTTTCAAAAATCATTTTAGAAGTGGGGGAGAGGAAAACGAGAGGAGAATGGTGAATAATGTAATGCAAGAGATGAGAGTTTATGATGGGTACTTGGTATGGCTTGACTTGGCGTAGATCTCCCCGGCAACGGCGCCAGAAATTCTTACTGCTACTTCTTGAGCTTGCGTTGGTTTTTCTGTTGAAGTGTAAAGGGTGATGCAGCAAAATTGAGATAAGTATTTCCCTTAGTTTGAGAACCAAGGTATCAATACAGTAGGAGACAACGCACTAGACACTGAATACCTGCACAAACAATCAAACAACTTGCACCCAACGCGATAAAGGGGTTGTCAATCCCTTCACGGTCACACGCAAAAGTGAGATCTAATAGAGATAGATGAACGGTAAAGTAAATATTTTTGGATTTTTGGTTTACATATTGGAAAGTAAAAGATTGCAAAATAGTAGATCGGAAACTTATATGATGGAAAATAGACCCGGGGGCAATAGGTTTCACTAGAGGCTTCTCTCAAGATAGAAAATATTACGGTGGGTGAACAAATTACTGCTGAGCAATTGATAGAAAAGCGCAAAGTTATAATGATATCTAAGGAAATGATCATGAATATAGGCATCACGTCCGTGTCAAGTAGACCGAAACGATTTTGCATCCACTACTATTAATCCACACATCAACTGCTATCCAGCATGCATCTAGAGTATTAAGTTCATAAAGAACGGAGTAACGCATTAAGCAAGACGACATGATGTGGAGGAATTAACTCAAGCAATATGATGAAAACCCCATCTTTTTATCCCCGATGGCAACAATACAATACGTGCCTTGCTGCTCTACTGTCACTGGGAAAGGACACCGCAAGATTGAACCCAAGGCTAAGCACTTCTCCCATTACAAGAAAAACCAATCTAGTTGGCAAAACCAAACTGATAGTTGAAAGAGAATTACAAAGATATCAAATCATGCAGAAAAGAATTCAGAGAAGATTCAAATAATATTCATAGATAAGCTAATCATAAATCCACAATTCATTGGATCTCGGCAAACACACCACAAATGAGTATTACATCGAATAGATCTCCAAGAACATCGAGGAGAACATGGTATTGAGAATCAAAGAGAGGGAAGAAGCCATCTAGCTACTAGCTATGTACCCGTAGGTCTGTGGTAAACTACTCACGCTTCATCGGAAGGTCAATAGATTTGATGTAGAAGCCCTCCATGATCGAATCCCTCTCCGGCAGGGTGCCAGAAAAGGTCCCTAGATGGGATCTCACGGATACAGAAGGTTGCAGCGGTGGAAAAGTGTTTTCATGGACTCCTCTATTGGTTTCGGGATATATGGGAATATATCGGCACAAAAATTAGGTCAGGGAGTGCATGAGGGCCCCACAAGGGTGAGAGGGGGGGCATGCCTTACCCCCCTGGGCGCGCCCTCCGTCCTTGTGGCCGCCTCGTGGCTCTTCTAACTTCATCTTCCTAGTTGTCTTCTGGTCCAAGAAAAATCATCGCGAAGGTTTTATTCCGTTCGGTATTCATTTTGTGCGATACTCAAAAACAGGGGAAAAACAGGAACTGGCACTAGGCTATAGGTTAATAGGTTAGTCCCAAAAATAATATAAAATAGTATATTAATGCATATAAAACATCCAAAACAGATAATATAATAGCATGGAACAATAAAAAATTATAGATACGTTGGAGACGTATCACACAACGTCCACTACAGCCACTCCTGTTTCATGGATGGCCTTGTTGATGCCTGCAAGGCGCCCTGCATCTACAAGGGTTTCGGCTGCGAGAGGTACGTTGACTACCACTCGGTGGCGGATCATAGGTCCGGATGCACGCACGCGCCCTGCTACTGCAATGAGTGTATGCTGCCGTTTGAGGGCTCGCCAGTGAGCCTCGTGCATCACCTCACGGCACCATTCGGCAATCACTCCTGGCCCACAGTGAACATCAAGTACGAGACGTGCTACCCATTCGCCATGCCGGGGTCGCTGGAGAATCACCGCCGCCTGCTAGTCGTGGAGGAGGATGGCAACCTCTTCCTCTAGGTTGTGGGCACCGGCAAGGCGCGCAGCCGCCGCCTGCCTCTCGCTAGTGCGCCTGGGGCAACACCACCGCATCGACACGAGGCCGCCAGGCTGTGTGCTTGCTCATTGTTGTTGCCCTCCGCGCATTTAGGGTGAACTCGGTGCCTCCCTCATGCTGAATGGGAATGTGGCAAGCTGCTCTGTTCCCGGCAATGTGGACAAGGAAGAGGTCCGGTTTCATACAGTTTTTCACCCCAAGATGATGCACGGGGACTCCAAGGAGGTTCACCTGGGCATATGCATTACCAAGTTAATTGTTCATCATTAGTCTTCACTCAATGTAAGCCGCTTTCTAAGCATGTGGACACTTCTTATTTAGTATAGAATCTTCCATGCATGATCTTGCCCTATTAGAGTATCGGGCTTGAATAAAAGTGTATCCATTTATGGTTTAGTCTAGAATCTTCCATGTATGCTCTTGCTCCATTAGAGTTCTCGCTTGACATTTATGAGATTATTTGTGAACTTTTACTAATGGTGAAAGACTTATGATGAACCATTGCTTACAGTGCATATATCTTTTTCAGAGAATTTCAACCAAATGCCGCAACACTATATTTGCATATTCATGAATTTAGCCTTGAGGTAACATATAATGTATTGATGTCTACTACACAACTTTATTCTTGTACACACGTGTTGGGCCTCCAAGCATAGAGTTTTGTAGGACAGTAGCAATTTTCCCTCAAGTGGATGACCTAAGGTTTATCAATCCGTGGGAGATGCAGGATGAAGATAGTCTCTCTCAAACGACCCTGCAACCAAATACAAGAAATCTCTTGTCTCCCCAACACACCCAATACAATGGCAAATTGTATAGGTGCACTAGTTGCTAAGAGATGATGATTAAAGTGTAATATGGATGGTAGAAATTTATTTTTATAATCTGAATAAATAAAAATAGCAAGGTAGCAAATAGTAAACGGGCACAAAAACGGTATTGCAATGCTTGAAAATGAAGCCTAGGGTCCGTACTTTCGCTAGTGCAATCTCTCAACAGTGCTAATATAATTGGATCATATAACCACCCCTCAAAGTGCGATGAAGAATCACTCCAAAGTTCCTATCTAGCGGAGAACATAAGAATAAATTGTTTGTAGGGTACGAAACCACCTCAAAGCTATTCCTTCCATTTGATCTATGCAAGAATTCGTACTAAAATAACACAAAGCTATTCTTTCCGTTTGATCTATCCTAGAGTTCGTACTAAAATAACACCAAAGCAAATTCATATTCATAATACTCAATCCAACACAAAGAACTTCAAAGAGTTCCCCCAAGATTTCTGCCGGAGAAACAAAGACAAGAACATGCATCAACCCCTATGCATAGATTACCCCAATGTCACCTCGGGAATCCGCGAGTTGTGTGCCAAAACATATATCAAGTGAATCAATATGAAACCCCATTGTCACCATGAGTCATGAGTATTCAATTGCAAGACATATATCAAGTGTTCTCAAATCCATAAAAGTATTCAATCCGATAACAACGAAATCTCAAAGGGAAAAACTCAATTCATCACAACAAGATAGAGAGGGGAAAACACCATATGATCCGACTATATTAACAAAGCCCGCGATACATCAAGATCGTGACATTTCAAGAACACGAGAGAGAGAGAGAGAGAGAGATAGATAGATATTAAACGCATAGCTACTGGTACAAACCCTCAGCCCTGAGGGTGAACTACTCCCTCCTCATCATGATGGCCGCCGGGATGATGAAGATGGCCACCGGTGATGATTCCCCCCTCCGGCAGGGTGCTGAAATGGGGTCTAGATTGGTTTTCGGAGGCTACAGAGCCTTGCGGAGGCGGAACTTCTGATCTAGGTTAACCCCGAGGGTTTTTGGAATATTTTTGAATTTATAGGGTAAAGAGGGGGTGCATGAGGCCACCGAGGTGGGCACAACCCACCTGGGCGCGCCTGGCCCCCCAGGCGTGTCCTGGTGGGTTGTGTCCCCCTCGGGGCACCCCCCCCCATGTGCTGCTCTGGCCCATTGGTGGTCTTCTGGTCCATAAAAAATCCACAAAAAGTTCCGAGGTGTTTGGACTCCGTTTGATATTGATTTCCTGCGATGTAAAAAACATGCAAAAAACAGCAACTGGCACTTGGCACTATGTCAATAGGTTAGTCCCAAAAAATGATATAAAATGACTATAAAATGATTATAAAACATCCAAGAATGATAATATAACATCATGGGACAATAAAAAATTATAGATACGTTGGAGACATATCAGCAGCCCCAAGCTTAATTCTTGCTCGTCTCCGAGTTGGTAAATGATAAAAACAGAATTTTTGATGGGGAATGCTGCCTAACATGTCATCTCGTATTATTTTCTTTGTAGCATGGACATTTGGAATTTTATATGGTTCAAAGCAATAGTCTAGTTTTGACATGAGGACTTAAATACTCAAGCATATCAACAAGCGACAATGTCTTTCAAAATATCAACGCTAAAATAAGTTATCCCTAGCCCATCATGCTCAATCATTGATCCATTCATGAAACACACTCGCATATTAGCTACACCCAATGCTCAAGTACGATCATAGTGCCCCCTAGTTGGTGCTTTATAAGAGAAGATGGAGACTCATATTAAAAATAAAAATTGCGTAAAGTAATAGAAAGGCCCTTCGCAAAGGGAAGCAGGGATTTGTGGAGGTGCCAGAGCTCAAACCGAAAACTGAGAGATAATTTTTTTTGAGAGGCATACTTTTCCCACCAACGAAAACGACTTAGAACTCCCAACACTTTCCATGCTAGATATATCGTAGGAGGTTCCCAAACAGAAAATGAAGTTTATTCCCTTTTCCACCATACTTTCACTTTCCATGGCTAACCGTATCCACGGGTGCCCTCCATACCAACACTTTGCAAGGAATTTATTATTTGACAACATAAAGTAAATTCATTTTTCATTTTGGGACTGGGCATCCCTAATACCTTTGCCTTCCTCTCGTGCAATGACAAGTGAATAAACACTCATCGTGAGAATAACACATCTAACATGGAAAATATTGGCCACCCCTCACCACCTCGCGAGCGGTACGAGCACACAAAAGAGAAATTTATTTTGAAAATTAGAGATGGCACATACAAATTTGCTTAGAACGGCAAAAGAATACTGCATATAGGTAGGCATAGTGGACTCGTGTGGCAAGACTGGTTTAAAGGATTTTGGATGCACAAGTAGTGATCATACTTAGTGCAAAATGAAGGCTAGCAAAAGATTGGGAAGCGACCAACCAAGAAACGAATAATCTCATAAGCGAGCATTGAGCTTAATTAACACTTAATAATGCAGCACAAGTAGGATGCAATTTCATTGCATAACTATTGACTTTCGTGCTTGCATAGGGAATCACAAACCTTAACACCAATATTCTTACTAAAGCATAATTACTCACCAACATGACTCACATATCACATCATCATATCTCAAAACTATTACGAGGAATCAAGTTTATTTTGTCCAATGATCTTCATGAAAGTTTTTATTATATCCTTCTTGGATATCTATTACTTTGGAACTAATTTTCATGTGTTGCTTTTGATAAGCTCAAACAAATATAAGTGACGATCATGAGAATAATATTTCTTTCTCTCAAAATTAATTTAAGTGAAGCAAGAGAGAATTTCTTCAAAAATACAAAAGCACACTCTACTAAAAAATATATAAGTAAAGCAATAGAGCAATTCCACAAAAAAAGAGCTTTGTTGACAGGATGTGCGTGCCGCTTACCTTGCCTCCCTGGCAACTATTTGAGGACTCTATTTTACTAAAAACTTCCAGATCTAAGTACTTTACTAAAACAGCAAGCAAAACAAAATAAAATGACATTCCAAGGATAGAACAACTCATGTGAAGAAGCAAAAACTTAGGCTCAACGGATACTAACCGATAATTGTTGAAGAAGAAAGGTGGGATGCCTACCGGGGCATCCCCAAGCTTAGATGCTCGAGACTTCTTGAACATTATCTTGGGATGCCTTGGGCATCCCCAAGCTTGGGCTTTGGTGTCTCCTTAATTCTTCTCATATCATGGTTTTCCTAAATCTCAAAAGCTTCATCCACACAAAACTCAACAAGAACTCATGAGATAAGTTAGTATAAACTAATGCAAAAAACTTATCATTCTCTACTATAGCAAATCACTAAAATTATTATTCCACATTGTATACTAAATGCCTCTGCATATTTAATACTCCTATCCTCAAATAGGATCATTAAACAAGCAAACATATGCAAACAATGCAAACATAACAGCAATCTGCCAAAATAGTACAGTTTGTAAAGAATGCAAGAGTGTCGGTCTACAAAAGTAGGGGCCCCTTTTTGCACCCCTTTACTTGTGCGCGGGCAGTCGCAGCCCCACGCCCCTGGCCATGCTTGGCGGGGCAAAGGAAGCAAAGGCGCAAGACGACTAGACCAATGCCAAGCCGGAAACACAAAGAGCAGAAGGGCAAAGTAGACTCCCCCGGCAAGGCCCTTGCCGGGGCAGCCTCCACAGCACCGGCAAGAGCCTTCCGGGGAAACTTGCCCCAAACCAGCAGGGCTGCCACCCTCGAGCCTGGGAGCTCCGACGCCCTCAACCACATTGGAACCAAGGCTCGGGAGCCGCCTCCGTGGTGGCATGCAGATCTTTGTGAAGACCAGAAGCATACAAGACTAGATAAATAACTAGAAGATGAAGATCCCCGGCGAGAACCTTGCCAAGGATATCCACGAGACCCCTGGCAAGCCCCTTGCTAGGGATGACCACGACGCCACGACAAGACCCTTGCTGGGGCCCTGGCAAGACTCTTGCCAAAGACATCCGCGGGGCCGCAGCCAGGCCCACATCTGTCAAAGTTTCACCGCCGTCCCCATGCAGCTGCCAGCCCACCAACTAGGCGAACTCCTGCGTGGCGACGTGCGGCCTCTAGGACAACTCAGCTAGCACCTGCGTGGTGGCATGCAGATCTTCATGAAGACCCTACAACCACGCCAACTCAGCAGCCTGCCAGCCTACATGGTGATGCATGCCTTGTTGGCCTGGACACGTGCCGGAGCAAGGCGGAGCGGCGACGGACAGGACGGGCCTCGTTACTGCCTCCGATAAAGCAAGTGGACACCTAAGTAGTGCATTTAATGCACTTTGTCCTGGAATGACAAGCGACAAGCTTGTGCACTGGATACCTTTCCACCTCTTGTGTGCCACTGTGGCAGCCCCTTTGTCTATAAAAGGAGGCCCGCGGTGTACTGGGGTATTCGGATCTTTGGGACAACGCACGCACCATAGCTAGTTCAGAAAGCTCAAGAACACTCAAATATAAATAAAAGCAGGACTAGGGAATTACGCATCCTTGCGGCCTGAACCTGGGTAAACGATCTTTGTGCTGGCTTCTAGACCCGCTCTTTTCACAACCCTGCGCCTGCCAACCGTAGAAGGGATTCCAGTGATCCCATAGGTGTCATTTCCCCTAACATCTTTGGTCCGCCAGGTAGGGGGCGCAGTTGTGAAAATCCGGTCTAGCAGCTAGCTTGGCGATTCTTCGTTGCCATGGGTTCCAAGGAAGAAGATGACCAAGCGAGCGACATCATCTACAGGCACAGTAATCACCCGTATGGCGACAGAGAAGCTAAGCCATGCGAAACTTTGAATAATTTCTTTATATATAAGGTTATTCTCATCGGAGATCTGCTCTTTGTATGGGAAACCTGCACGCAATGGGGCCCTTCCGCTATTGGCAACGCCTTTGTTCTATTTCGAGTCCGCTCAACAGTTCGAACGGCCGCGTCGAGATCGGCAGGGTGGCCTTTCCACTACCGGCAACGCTCTTGCCCTGTTTTGAGTCTGCTCAACAGTTCAAGCGGCCGTGCTGAGAGCGATAAGGTGGTTTGCCTGGCAGCAAGCGCACCCGACAGGCTGTTGAGGATCCGTCCTCAAGGCGCCGCGGCTTGGGTTTACGCGCCGGCAAGCCTATCTAATTAAACGTAGGGTGGACATACAAAGAGAAATCGAACAGGGGAATAACATGCATCGTTTCAAAGTATTGAAGATTTATATTACACCAATTGTTGCTGCGGTTCTAACTAAAGAAAAAAATTGTCTTGGTGTTGAACTCGCAGCGGTGATGAGAAACGGGGTGCCAAGTCCCGGCGCTGGCCCTCTATCCTCCGAACTTTGTCGACGCGGCTGATGATGGGCTTGATATGCTCCTCGAGCGTCGCGAGGTCCACATCCTCCGGCAAGCTCTCCAGCGCGGCGTCGAAGTCGAGGTCGGGGTTCCAGTACGCTACCTTGGTGAGGATCTTGGTCAGGGCACCCCGGCAAAGCTTCCGGGCCTCGTTGGCTAGAGAGGTCGCTCTATTGGAGCGAAACTGCTCTAGGGCTCCAAAAACGCCCTCGAAGAACAGGGTCAGTTCGGCTTTGGGACTCACGTTCAGCTCTGGGGCGTACCTCACGTTCGGCATCCCCAAGGTAGCCAGCTTCGCGGTGATCCTGCCAGCGACGTTGGCGAGGCGGCTGATCCAGAGGCTTTCGCCCGCCACGTAATCCTCGTGGTTGGCGGCGTCGTTCCTCCGCAGCTACTTCTCGTCCTCCAGGGCCTTGGTCAGGGTCTCTTCCCGGGCCCCAACCTCCGAAAGAATCCCCTCAAGACCCTCCAGCTTCAGCTTCACGTCTTTGACGGAGTCGTTGGCCTTGGAGAGCTTCTCAGCCTCGCCAAGGACTGCAGACCGCGCCTCCACCAAAGTGTCGTTGAGCATGTCCTTCTCCTTCGCCAGCCCCAGGACATGTTCCTTCAGCCCATCCCGCTCCACCTCCAGCTCCTTCACCTTGCCGGCAAGGACCTGGGCCTGAGCATTGAATGCCTCCTTGTGCCTCTGCTCTAGCTCCCGGGTACGCTGCGCGGCAAGCTTCTTGACCTCCTCATCCTTCCCGCGGAGGGTGGTGGCAAGCGCCTCCTCACGAGCGGCAAGGTCCTCCTCCTGGGAGTTCAGCTCGGCCTGGTGCTGGTGCCAAGCGGCCATGTCCTTGGCGGCCTGATCCTTCGCCGCCTCCTGGGCTTTCTCGACATCGGCCTTCAGCAGGGTAAGCTCCTGTTTGCGCTCGGCCAGCAGATCCTGGACAACTTTCAGTTCCACGTGGGCCTGGCGGAACCAGGCCTGCGTCTCGGCAATGTGCCCCGCGAGATCTGCCTCCGCCATGTCCACTGCCGCCATCCGGGACTTTGCCTTGTTCAGGCAGGCGTGGTGGAGCACCTGGAGCTTCTGGAAGTTGGCGCTCATGCCCTGAAGGAGCTGCTCCTCTTGGGAACCGCCGCCAGCGGTGCTCGGTTCGTCAACAGCCTCAAGCCCGGCAGCGGCGAGCACCTCGTCATCGAACACCTCCCCCTCGGTGGGTGCCCTAGTGCTCGCCGTCCCTGGGAGGTGGACCAACAGATCGTTGCGCACCTTCAGGTATTTGCCCGAGCCATAGGCAGTAGAGGAGGAAGGTTGGTCGTTGACCGCCCCCTCCTCGGCAGTGTCCTTGTCGGCCTTCCTGGAAGGCCCCTTGCCGGCCTCCTGGGCAGCGGCCTTGCCACCATCCCCGGTAGGCTCCTTGGCGGCGTCCTCATCGGCGGTCATGGCGGCCTCCTCAGCAGCGATATTATTGGCCTCGGCCTCGGCGTCCCTGGCGACCTCCTCGATGACGGTGTTGATGTCCTCCCGGTCCGCCGAGGAAGGGCCTGGATACCAAGAAGGGGAATGAGACGGACCCAACGTCAAGGCTCAAGAAGAAGAAGGAAGAACAGTGACGGGAAGTAAGCAAACTTACCAGCGCCGGGCTGGGAAGAAGTGGCACCCTCCCCGCCAACGTTCGTTGCCAGGGTGGAACCACCGGCACCCAAGTCCGTCTCCTCCTCCTCCATAGGCGTGGGCTTGGCGGTGGATGCCCTTGCCGGGGATGCCCCTTTGGCGGCATAGTCGAGAGGGGCGGCGTGTTGGGGGTGGCCCTCGACGGCTCCTCCTGCTGCTTTTCTTCTCCTGCAAACCCGGCAAGATCAGCATCAAGGATTCACACCCCAAGGTTCATTAATGGAGGAGTGACTGATGGACTCTCGCTAGGGGCTGAAGCAGGGGCTGCGTCGGGGGCTGCTGTCCGGGCTGCTCTCCACCACCAGCGGCGTACTCGAAGTACCCGCCGGGGGCTTGTCGCCCGTCAAGGCCTTGGCCCTCTTCGCCACCCTTTGCTCCAGTGTCTTCGTGTCCCTGTGAAGACAACATCAAATCAAAGAAAGATGACACAGGAGTAAAGTTGGGAGATAATGTGGGGGGGGGGGGGGCGAGATACTTACTCTTCCTCCACCTCCTCCTCCACTGGCTTCCTCTTCCTCCTTGGGCTAAGAGACCCAAAATCGAAGACGACCTCCGTGTCAACATCTGTGGGAGGAGGGGAAGGGGATGGAGTCCATCGACGCTTGGACGAAGAAGAGGCGGTCGTTTTCTTCTTCGCCACTGCGGCCTTCACCGCCTTCTTCGCTGCCGCGGCCCTCGTCTGGCGCACGTACTGCTCCTGAACCTATTACCGCGGCACGGCCTCACTGGGCCGAACTGGTTCACCGGAGCCAGCCCGACACAGGACGCGTCTCCTCCGTGGGGTCGGAGGGTCGTCAGCCTCGGCCTCCCACTCGGTCGACTCTTCGACCACGTCTTCGACAAGAGGAGCTCCAGTGCCCGCATTGCTGGCCTCCCCAGCAGACTCCACCCATCCGGCAAGCTCCTTGTCGTCCGCGGCTGTGCCGGCCTCGTCCTCCATGGCGCCAACACTGCCGGCCTCCCGGGCAAGCTCCGCCTCAGGGCGGCAATATAATCCAGCTACTCCTTGGTGGTATCCCGGATAACAGTGGCTCATCATGGACGTACCTCTCCGACAAGCTATCAAAAAATCCTGCATCTGCTCTGCTTCCGGATCGATCCAGCTCGGGTCAAGGCCGTGTGCATTGAAGTCCCACATCATAGCAATGATGTCGGTCTGACGAGAATTGTTGCTCAGCGGGACCACTCCCACCGGCTACCCAAACAAGGGCCCCTTAACGGCCTTGCCAGCCTTCACGGCCTTGCCAGTCCTCTCAGGCCTGCCGTTGCGGTCCACGTCGAGCTGAAAGAGCCTCTGGCAAAAGTGGGTGTGCCCCATCACCGTGAAGTTGTGGTTCAAGCTAGGGCGGAGCCTCATGATGTCGGCCACGTTCCTGTAATCCCAGGCTGGCATCCCCTTGTTATGCAATGGGGCGATCCGGCGGTGGATGAAATCGGCCGCCAATCATTTCAAGGGTGAGCCCGGCCATGGTTAGGCGATGGATCCTGGTGGTGGCGACCGTGAGCTTCTTATCATTGGCATCGACATTGCCCCAGTCATCTGTACGGACCGGCGGCACCTGATGGACACGACAGAACTCCTGCGAATATTCTTCTTTAATCCAGCACCACCGGCCCCGCCACTCTTCCCACCTCTCCTTCTGGGCGCCCTCCGGATACGTACCCTTCTCCTGACTCCTTGGGATCCAGGAAATGCATCCAGAGATGGCGCCTCATTTCTGGATACGAGGATAAAAGTAGGCGGAAGAGTGCCGTGTTGGGATGCACTCCGGCGAAGCCCTCACAGAGATGGGCAAAAATGGCCATGCACGCCACCGCATTTGGGGTGAAATCAAGAAGGTGGAAGCCGTAAGTGTGCATGACGTCATAAGAAATCGTAGAAGGGGGGCAGAGCCCGTAGGAGAAGTAGTCGACAAAGAAAGGATACCGATTCGGGCCGGCCTCAGCAAAATCGGCGGGGATGATATGTGTTGCCGGATTCCCTGTCGTCTTCGCCCCCCACAGGGGCTTGAATTAGTCCCTGAGATGGACGACATCGACCGTAGAGGGGAAGTAGGCGTGCAGCGTATGAAGCGCCGCCAATTTGCTCTCAGGCGCCTCCTTCTCCCCAGCATCCTTGGCCGCTCCCTTGCCAATGCTGGTTTTGGGCGCCATGGCAGCTGGAGGAAGGCGAAGAATCAAGAGCAATGGGGGCGGCGGCGGTGAGCAGAGGCAAGAGATTTTTTTGCTTTGAGGAAGAAGAGAGGAATGGCGGTTCCGAGATCGAAGAGACGCGAAGGGTAAATGAGCAGCACGCCTGCAGTTTCCCCTTTATTTTTGGGGAAGGCGCGGGCCTCCTCTTCACCGTTTTACTGCGATGTGACGCATGTGGGCAGCAGCCGCCCCACGCATGACCCCCACGTCACGCACAACCCCCACGCCGCGCATCCAACGCGGGTCGTGGGGAAGCGCAGTGGGCGAGGGAGTTACTGCGGTAAAAACTCCGCCGCACGCGCACCCGCGGACCGTTCTGGGCCTGGCCCAATAACGCACCGCGCTTATATGTGGCCCAGGCCCAGGGGCTCCTGTCAGTGTACAAAAGTACGGGCCCCTTTTTGCACCCCTTTACTTGTGCGCGGGCAGTCGCAGCCCCACGCCCCTGGCCACACTTGGCGGGGCAGAGGAAGCAAAGGCGCAAGACGATTAGACCAACGCCAAGCCGGAAACACAAAGAGCAGAAGGGCAAAGTAGACTCCCCCGGCAAGGCCCTTGCCGGGGCAGCCTCCACAGCCCCGGCAAGAGCCTTGCCGGGGCAACTTGCCAACACCAGCAGGGCTGCCACCCTCAAGCCAGGGAGCTCCGACACCCTCAACCACATTGGAACCAAGGCTCGGGAGGCGCCTCCGTGGTGGCATGCAGATCTTTGTGAAGACCAGAAGCATACAAGACTAGATAAATAACTAGAAGACGAAGATCCCCGGCGAGACCCTTGCCAAGGATATCCACGAGACTCCGGCAAGCCCCTTGCCAGGGATGACCACGACGCCACGACAAGACCCTTGCTGGGGCCCTGGCAAGACTCTTGCCGAAGACATCCGCGGGGCTGCAGTTAGGCCCACATCTGTCAAAGCTCCGCCGCCGTCCCCATGCAGCTGCCAGCCCACCAACTAGGCGAACTCCTGCGTGGCGACGTGCGGCCTCTAGGACAACTCAGCAAGCACCTGCGTGGTGGCATGCAGATCTTCATGAAGACCCTACCACCACGCCAACTCAGCAGCCTGCCAGCACATGGCGATGCATGCCTTGTTGGCCTGGACACGTGCCGGAGCAAGGCGGAGCGACGACGGACAGGACGGGCCTCGTTACCGCCTCTGATAAAGCAAGTGGACACCTAAGTAGTGCATTTAATGCACTTTGTCCTGGAATGACCAGCGACAAGCTTGTGCACTGTATACCTTTCCACCTCCTGGGTGCCACTGTGGCAGCCCCTTTGTCTAAAAAGGAGGCCCGCGGCGTACTAGGGGGGGGGATTTGGATCTTTGGGACAACGCACGCACCGTAGCTAGTTCAGAAAGCTCAAGAACACTCAAATATACACAAAAGTAGGACTAGGGTATTACGCATCCTCGTGGCCCGAACCTGGGTAAACGATCTTTGTGCTGGCTTCTAGACCCGCTCTATGCACAACCCCGCGCCCGCCAACCATAGAAGGGATTCCAGTGATCCTATAGGTGTTGTTTCCCCCGACATCTTTGGCGCGCCAGGTAGGGGGCGTAGTTGTGAAAATCTGGTCTAGCAGCTAGCTTGGCGGTTCTTCGTCGCCATGGGTTCTAAGGAAGAAGATGACCAAGCGGGCGACATCATCTACAGGCACAGTAACCACCCGTATGGCGACAGAGAAGCTAAGCCATGCCAAACTTTGAATAATTTCTTTATATATAAGGTTATTCTCCTCGGAGATCTTGCTCTTTGTATGGGAAACCAGCACGCAATGGGGACCTTCCGCTATTGGCAACACCTTTGTTCTGTTTCGAGTCCGCTCAACAGTTCGAACGGCTGTGTCGAGATCGGCGGGGTGGCCTTTCCGCTACTGGCAACGCTCTTGCCCTGTTTCGAGTCCGCTCAACAGTTCAAGCTGCCACGCTGAGAGCGGTAAGGTGGTTTTCCTGGCAGCAAGCGCACCCGGCAGGCTATTGAGGATCCGTCATCAAGGCGCCGCAGCTTGGGTTTATGCACAGGCAAGCCTATCTAATTAAACGTAGGGTGGACATACAAAGTGAAATCAAACAGGGGAATAACATGCATCGTTTCAAAGTATTGGAGAGCTACGCTTTTCTTTAATGCCTTTTAGCTAGGCATGATGATTTCAATGATGCTTGCGTAAAAGATAAGAATTGAAACATAAAGAGAGCGTCATGAAGCATATAACTAGCACATTTAAGCCTAACCCACTTCCTATGCATAGGGATTTTTTGAGCAAACAACTTATGGGAACAAGAATCAACTAGCGTAGGAAGGCAGAACATGCATAACTTCAAAACTTTCAACATAAAGAGAGGAAACTTGGTATTATTGCAATATGTAAAAGCATATTTTTCCCTCTCATAATAATTTTCAGTAGCATCATGAATGAATTCAACAATATAACTATCACATAAAGCATTCTTTTCATGAAACAAAAGCATAGAAAACTTATTACTCTCCACATAAGCAAATTTCTTCTCATCAATAGTAGTGGGAGCAAACTCAACAAAATAACTATCATGTGATTGGAAATTAAAATCATGATGACAAGTTTCATGGTTATCATTATCAAATATAGCATACATGTCATCACCATAATCATCATTGATAGCAACTTTGTTCTCATCATAATCAATTGAAACCTCTTCCAAAATAGTCGATTTATCACTAAATAAAGTTATGACCTCTCCAAATCCACTTTCATAATTATTATAACAAGATTCAACACCCTCAAAAATAGTGGGATCATTAGTTCCTAGAGTTGACACTTTCCAAACCCACTTTCATCAATATAATCATCATAAATAGGAGGCACGCTTTCATCATAATAAATTTTCTCATCAAAACTTGGGGGAGTAAAAATATCATCTTCATAAAATATAGCATCCCCAAGCTTGTAGCTTTGCATATCATTAGCATCATGGATTATTCAAAGAATTTATACTAACAACATTGCAATCATGCTCATCATTCAAATATTTTGTGCCAAACATTTTATTGACTTCTTATTCTAACAATTGAGCATAATTTTCTAATCCATCATTCTCAAGAAAGATATTAAAGATGATCAATAATATGATGCAACATCAATTCCATTTTTATGTAGTTTTGTTTTATAAACCAAACTAGTGATAAAACAAGAAACTAAAAGATTCAATTGCAAGATCTAAAGATATACCTTCAAGCACTCACCTCCCCGGCAATGGCGCCAGAAAAGAGCTTGATGTCTACTACGCAACTTTATTCTTGTAGACACATGTTGGGCCTCAAAGCGCAGAGTTGTGACAGCCTGAATTTTTGTCTTCTCTCTTTTGCCGGACTTGTCTTCTCTCTTTTTCCGGACTTGGTTTTCACCGTGGTTTTTACCCTGATTTGACTTGGTTTTTGAATCACTTCATATGGACTTGTCACTTGGGCATATCCTTGGATTTCACCCAAATGACCTATCTGCATTATTCTTCCAAAAAATTCCAAAATAATCAAATGAATATTTTTCCTAAAAGAAAAATATTCATTTCCCTCTCTCAAACTCACTTCAGAACCTTGTGCTCCAAAGAAACCTCAATTTTTCTTGCTCAGAAAAATCTGAGATAATTCCTGAATATTCTTAGGACCCTGACACATCTTCCCATGCAAAAATATTGCATCACTTTTTGTAATATTTTTCCTGTAGAAAATCTTTTCACTTCTGGACCAGAAATGCACTTTGTACAACAACTGCATTTTTCCTTGAGCTTTGGGCACTGAGTTATCTTGAGCTTAAACACCTTCCTAAGAAACCCTAAACCCCAGGAGATTAGCCCTAATGGCCTTCTAGAAGGTGGCCAAACTTGTCGACCAAGTTTCTGACCAGAAACTTGCCAGCTTGGTAGAGTTGCGTCTGGTCGTCCTGGGTATGATCCATCACCAATCCTAGACGTAACACTACACGGTCGAGCGCGTACACAAGGTTTGGATGCTCCTGGACGTTGTTTTGATCATGCCAGCTTGGCGACCGCGCGAGGACACGACGCCTGGCAGCGTCTCGACGCGCTCTGGCTGGCGCCTTGCTCTCTGTTTCGCGCGTGCTCATTCCAGCGCTCGCCCCCGACTGCCGCACCGCGCCACAACCCTTGACCCATCAAGCTTGACCCCTCCCTGGCACCCGCCGACACTTTTGCCGCCGCAGCAAGCATGGGCGCGTCGCGGCCAAAATGCCACAGTGCGCGCGTGTGCTTGTCTACTTCCCCAACCGCCTCCTGTGCGCGTCCGCAAGCGTGGGCAAGTCCCTGAGTCGACGCAGCACCTTGCCCCCTCGTGTTGGAGCTTCTCGTCGACGTTCGCCGCGTGTCCAGAACGCTCCGGTGGCGACACGTTGCCCCCTCTCTCGCTCCGGCTATATATATAAAGCCACCTCGACTCGAATCCTGGCCACGCACCACTCCACACAACCACCACGAACACGTAGAACGGCCGCAGTTCGGTCGGGCAGGTCTCTGGCCGTCGCCCCAACCCGAGGACTACGGCGATCCCCGCAGGCCAGCTGCCGCTCTCCGGGGCCTCTCGAGCTCAGGCAACTGCTTGGGCAGGGCCTTGGTGGTCCGTTGGTGCTGCTTGGAGGCCGCCAAGCCCTCGGAGCTGCCTCTAGCCGTCGTCTTCAACCTCTCTAGCGAACCCCGTCCGCCACCGAAGCTTGCGAGCTAAACCCCGAGCTGCTCCGTCCACCTCTCGCCAAGCCACGGGTACGCGAAGGTGCGCCGCGAGCCCCGCTTCCAATCTATCCCTCTAGCCTAGCCCCAAACCCCCTCATCGTCGGCGTGAGCTCCGGCGAAACGTTGCCCCTCCTCTGATCTCGATCCCCCTCCCCCTCTCCTGATCGTCGGGGCCCAGTGTCAGCCTCACCACTCGCGCCCGAAGTGGTACGAGTGGGCGCGACTCCCGCTTTCACGCCTTCGACGCCACCCCCGATTTTCTGTTTATTCAAATTTTAATTCAGAAATTTGACTAAACTTTGACCAGCCACCATTTTCTAAACCATAATCCAAATGAGTTGATTCATTTTGCATTGTCTTTGTTACAGAAAGCTCTAACAGCACAAGGTGGATTTTTCCTTGCTTTCTAGAATTTCTGGTGATTTTCAGAATGTATTTTGACATTTATTTTTGTGGTTTTAAATTATTTTTTAGAAGGAGAAGCTTGTCTTGAAGCAAACCAAGAGGGGTGTGATCCTCCTCTACACTAAGGCAAGCCACACCAGCATTTGGATGGTGTCATTTCAATATCTATGATTTTCTACTTGAATATGATTTCTTATTTGCATTTAAAATTTGGTAAATAATTTTGGCAAATTGTTAGTTACTTTATTCTATTAGAAATGCTTGTTTTAGTTACTGGTTGCATGCAATGAACTTGTTTGGTTAAGTAGGGTAAGATTTTGCACTATGCATATTGCTATGGAAATTAATGGTAGAAATTTTCACTTAGTGATATTTTCATTTAAATAAAGAACTAATAAAAATGTTGCTTGCTGGTAAAAATGAGGTGTAACCAGAAAGGTTGATCCTTAGTGTTGCAAGATAGTTGTGTGATTAAGTTTGATCCATGAACATGAGGGGTTTGTTTTGCATGTCGACTAGTTACATGATTTCCGTTATTATGCCATGTTAGTAATAAAAAGTTTTTATCAAAGTTAAACTTGATTAAGTTCAACTTGAATATGATATTGATCACATCATGGTGCCACTGAATCGGGTTTTTAATTCAGTGCGACCACATTTACCTAATGGGAAGGTCTTGATTCGGTCCTTTTTGTGGCTCTCACGGTGCCTCATGTAGGGAAGGTTATGGGCGTGCATACCCTGGCCCGGTAGGCAGACATAACCTTGTGTGCTCGTTTTTGTTTTTATGGTACCTTGTCCCCGTTTGGGACCGTTTTGCCACGATGGTGGCTGTTGGTGTCTTTGGTAGACACGGGGCCATCCAAGACCTAGCCTTGAGAGGGAGATGGTCGGATTGGCCGGGGAGAGTGCATGACAAAGGGAGGGTTTCGTCGGAATATTTTGGTCCACCCGAATGGGAAAGCAAGGCCAGGTACTCCATAGTGTGGGTAAAGTGCGCTACCTCTGCAGAGTGTATTTAATCTATCGATAGCGCGGCGCCCTCGGTTATGGGCAAGACTCGGGAGTAAGTCACACCATGGATCAACTTTTATAATTAATCTTGCAAACTAAGTGATTGTTGTGATGCATTGTTTCGTGGTGAACCTTGAACACTAGATGTGTTCATGGGTTTTTGGTTTCAGGTGTGACTCCGGTATGGTCACCGTTTGGTTACGAGGTAACCGTCTGGTAAGCGAGTCCGCGTGACTCGGTGCACTGTTTGGCTGCATTGCATCTGTAGTATTTCTTGCATTAATTTAACTTGATTAATTATCATGATATTGTCTGTCATCGTGCTTATGTTTGTTGTGAGCTTGCAAGTACATTGCATGTACCGACCTGGCGTGTTATGCCAGCTTTCAGGCAAGTCGATTCGCATCGGAGTGCACCTCGTGTCTAGGCTGTGTCCACGTCGGTGTCCCTGTGCTATGGAGTCCTGCTACGTCGTTCTTCCGCTGACGTGTAGTTTCATGTGATCATTAGATAATGTACATACTGTCCAGCAGCACCGTGTGTGCCGCTTGGCCTCGCATCTCGATGTAATATCAGACCTATGTATCCCGCTAGAATCAATAAAGTGGTTATTTCTGTACCAAGTTGTTGTGTATTGCCAGAAGACTCGATCTCTGGGCTGGCAATGTAGGGTAAACCAGTTGCTCTGAGCCAGGGTGCCACAAGAGTTTTGTAGGACAGTAGCAATTTTCCCTCAAGTGGATGACCTAAGGTTTATCAATCCGTGGGAGGTGTAGGATGAAGATAGCCTCTCTCAAACAACCCTACAACCAAATACAAGAAATCTCTTGTGTCCCCAACACACCCAATACAATGGCAAATTGTATAGGTGCACTAGTTTGGTGAAGAGATGGTGATAAAAGTGTAATATGGATGGTAGAAATATATTTTTATAATCTGAATAAGTAGAAACAGCAAGGTAAAAAATAGTAAATAGGCACAAAAACGGCATTGCAATGCTTGAAAATGAGGCCTAGGGTCCGTACTTTCGCTAGTGCAATCTCTCAACAGTGCTAATATAATTGGATCATATAACCACCCCTCAAAGTGCAATGAAGAATCACTTGAAAGTTCCTATCTAGAGGAGAGCATAAAAATAAATTGTTTGTAGGGTACGAAACCACCTCAAAGCTATTCCTTCAGTTCGATCTATTCAAGAGTTCATACTAAAATAACACAAAGCTATTTTGTCGGTGGGAACGACACCTATGGGATCACTTGAATCCATTCTACGGTCGGCGGGTGCGGGGTTGTGAGAAGAGCAGGTCTAACAAAAAGCACACGGATCGTTTACCCAGGTTCGGGTCGAGAGGATGCGTAAAACCCAAGTCCTACTTTGGTGGATGTATTGAGTGTTCTTGAGCTTCTGAACTGGCTACGGTGGCTGCGTAGTTCCAAAAGGCCGAATCCCTCTCCTGGTCACCTCGGGCCTCCTTTTATAGGGAAAAGGGGTTGCCACAGTGGCACACAGGACGTGGAAAGGCCTACAGTGAGTGAGCTTATCGCACGTATTATAGGACAAGACGCATTTAATGCATCGCTTAGGTGTCCCTTAGCTTTATCGGGGACGGGAACGAGGCCCCTCCCGTCCGTTGCCGCCTCGCCTTGCTTCGACACGCGCCCAGGCCAGCGATGCATGCGGCGCCATGTAGGCAGGCAGGCAGCTGAGGTGGCACGGTGGTAGGGTCTTCACGAAGATCTGCATGCCACCACGCAGGTGCTTGCTCAGTCGGCGTAGAGGCCGCCCGTCGCCATGCAGGAGACTGCCTAGCTGGTTGAGCTAGCAGCTGCTTGGGGACGGCGGTGGAATCTTGGTTGACGCGGGCCTGGCTATGGCCCCACTGACGCCCTCGGCAAGGGCCTTGCTGGGGGCCCGGCAAGGGTCTTGCCGTGGCGTTGCAGTTGTCCCCGGCAAGGCGCTTCCCGGGGGTCTTGTGGATTCCCTCGGCTGGGATCCCACCGTGGGTTGCCATCTTCTGGTCCTCATCTGATCTTGTGAGTTTATGATCTTGACGAAGATCTGCATGCCACCACGGAGGTGCCTCCCGAGCCCTGGTTCCGACACAGTTGGCTGGGTTCGAACCCGTGGGCTCAAGGGTGGCTCACTCTGCTCGCGTTGGGTGTGCCGCCCCGGCAAGGGTCTTGCTGGGGCTGCTGAGGCTGCCCCGGCAAGGGTCTTGTCGGGGAGCCTGCTTCGCCCTTTCTGTCCTTTGTGTCTCTGATCTTGGCGTTGTCTTGGTTGTCTTGGCTTCTCTCCATCTCCCCTCCTCTGCCTCACATCAGAGTGGCCAAGGGCTTGTCTGACTCCCGCCTGCGTGCACAAGTAAAGGGGTACAAAGGAGTGCCCCTACTTTTGTACACCGACATATTCTCTCTGTTCGATCTATCCTAGAGTTCGTACTAAAATAACACCAAAGAAAATTCATATTCATAATACTCAATCCAACACAAAGAACTTCAAAGAGTACTTTCGGTGTCAAAACCGGCGGATCTTGGGTAGGGGGTCCCGCACTGTGCGTCTAGGCGGATGGTAACAAGAGACAAGGGACACGATGTTTTTACCCAGGTTCGGGCCCTCTCGATGGAGGTAAAACCCTACTCCTGCTTGATTAATATTGATGATATGGGTAGTACAAGAGTAGATCTACCACAAGATCAGGGAGGCTAAACCCTAGAAGCTAGCCTATGGTATGATTGTTGTTCGCCCCACGGACTAAAACCCTCCGGTTTTTATAGGCACCAAGAGGGTTAGGTTACAGAGTCGGTTACAATGGTAGGAGATCTACATATCCAGATCGCCAAGCTTGCCTTCCACGCCAAGGAAAGTCCCATCAGGACACGGACGAAGTCTTCAATCTTGTATCTTCAAAGTCCAGAGTCCGCCAAAGGCTATAGTCCAGCTATCCGGACACCCCTAATCCAGACTCCTCAAGAGCCCCTCGAACCAGGCTTCAATGACGATTTAGTCCGCGCGCGCATATTGTCTTCGGCATTGCAAGGCGGGTTCCTCCTCCAATTCTTCATAGAAGATTTTGAACACAAGGATAGTGTCCGACTCGCAAAATAAGTTCCACATACCACCGTAGAGAAAATAACATTTACACAAGTTCAATCTGCCGACGTATTCGGGCGTGACATCACACCACGGCCAAGCCTTTATTCAATCGCTTTTACTATCCCACCTCGGTAGCGCTTAGCGAGGCGGCGGTTTTGGCACGCCTTGTCAAAGCAGAGATCGTGTCCCCTTATTCCGGGATTCTCATCAATACGGGCGTGGGTAACTCAACCACTCCATTGATTACGGTGCCTGGGAGATAAGCGAGTTTTGTCAGGCCAGTGGGGACGCATAGCTTTGTCCGTCCATATAAGGGGATAAGGATCCATCTTTTCACACACGCCTTCTTCCTCCTTTGCTCATCCATTTCCGCGCACTTGAGCTCCAGCACCCAAGTCCGCACATCCCACCTCAACCTTCTCCAACTATGTCCGGAGCGGGAGGCAAGTGGATGGCCTCCTCCGTCACGAAGGGGCACATAAAAAAGCTGCGGGAGGCCAGATACTTGTCCGACGACATCGCGCATCGGCTCCCCGACAAGGGGCAGCTTATCCCCACCCCCAGGCCCCATGAGAGGGTGGTGTTCCTCCCCCACTTCCTCCGCGAACTAGGGTTTCCACTTCACCCGTTTTTCCGGGGGCTCATGTTCTACTACGGCCTAGATTTCCATGATCTGGCCCCAAATTTCATCCTCAACATCTCGGCGTTCATTGTCGTGTGCGAGGCCTTCCTCTGCATCCAGCCCCACTTCGGCTTATGGCTGAAGACCTTCAATGTCAAGTCAAGGTAGTGGGCGGCCGCTGCCGGAGTGCGGAGGTGCCATGGTGGGCAAGATGGCCAACGTCCTATGGCTCGAGGGCTCCTTTGTGGAGACCATCAGGGGATGGAAATCGGGGTGGTTTTACATCACCGAGCCACGCGGCTCTAAATGGGCGGCGGCCCCCGAATTCCGATCTGGCTTCCCTACACGGCTCACCTCGTGGAAAGAGACGGGCCTGACGTGTGGTAATTCGGAAGAGCTGACCGGACTCCAAACCTGCGTCCGAAACCTGGTGGACAAGAAGCTCAAGCTTGTCAACGTAGTCCAGGTTATGCTAATCCACCGGATCCTCCCATGCCAGCAACGTGCCTTCAACTTGTGGGAGTTTGATCCGGCACAACACCGAACCTTGAGCCGGCTCTTCGACACTACGTACGAAGATGCCTGGAAGGTTCTGTTCAAGGGCGCCGAGGCTCCCGCATCCGCTACCGAAGATCGCGGATTCAGCTTGCAGCATCAAGCCAGCGAGGTAAGCTCTTTTACCCTTTACGGGACTCTTTTTTTCATAGTTTGACTCTATGCGGGATCTAAAACTCCCCACCTTTGACAGACTGGTTGAAGACGCCCCGGACAGGTTGATTCGTCCGCCCTTGCCGAAGACCCAGCGGACGCTCGATTGACGGGGCTGCTAGTTCCGGCACCTCACGTGGTGCTGGAGAAGAAGGCCAAGAAGAAGGCCACGGGAACTCGAAGGAGTTCTCGGCGCCAGGTGCTGTCGGACCCATCGTCCGATGACTCCGAGGCGGACTCCTCCCGCGAAGACGAGGAGGAGGAAAAAGAGGCCTCTCCTCCAGCGGGGGGAGAGAAGAAAAGGAAGGCCGCCCCAACTGGGGAGGCCGGAGGGTCCAAGAAGGGAAGGACCCTTCCTCTGGTCTACACCGCCAATGCCGACGACGGCGAAGAGGGGTGGGCACCAAGGACCAAGCCCCTGTGAAATCGTAAGTGTACGGACACCAGAATAACTCATGGCGTTCCATTTGTCGCACATCATCTTCTAATGCCGAGTATAACCGTGCAGCCCGCCCAAGGACGGGCTCGACGATTCGTCGAGTGGCTCCCTGGATTCGTCGGAGGTGAATAGCACCTCACTTCCGACCGCCTCATCTCCTCCCGCCATGGATGACGCCGGGTGGAGTCCCAAAGGGCCCAACCAGAGGAGGTGGCCATGGAGGCGCCTCAGGCGACCTCCGGACTCCAGTGACGGTGTCTGGACTAGGGGTACTCACCACGCCATCTCCCGATCAGCTTGATTGGGCCGAGGACCCACATGGTCAGATACTCATGGGCCAGTCCGACAGATTGCCGCATACAAGGAAGATTCCACAAGACTTGGCGATCAAGACAAGGACTCCTCCCCACCGGCGATTCGGGTTAGGACTCTTGTTATCCTAGGCCTCGTGCATTATATAAACCGAGGCCAGGCTAGTCGATAGAGGGACAATAGACAACAATCATACCATAGGCTAGCTTCTAGGGTCTAGCGTCCTTGATCTCGTGGTAGATCCACTCTTGTAAACATCCACAATATCAATATCAATCAAGCAGGACGTAGGGTTTTACCTCCATCAAGAGGGCCCGAACCTGGGTAAACATCGTGTCCCTTGTCTCCTGTTACCATCCGCCTAGACGCATAGTTCGGGACCCCCTACCCGAGATCCGCCGGTTTTGACACCGACATTGGTGCTTTCATTGAGAGTTCCTCTGTGTCGTCACCTATAGGCCCGATGGCTCGCCTGCAGATCAACTGCGACTTAGGCATCTTCGTCACCAGCTCGACTTGTCACCTTGGTTCGACCAAGGACTGCGCCCTACCTCCGATCGTCATGTTCTGATGAGGGCCTTCATCAACATCAGCTCCGATCTCTATCAAGATCATGGAGGGGTCATCCAGGGAGCCCGGGGGCTTAACCTCAACACTGCCCTCGGGCGAACGTACTGTATTTCTGGACAGCGGAATTGTGTCCGCTGCCACCGCCTCCTCAGGTGTCGTTCTAACGACTGCTTCGGTGGAATTGTGCGGAATTGAGTCTACAACAACCCTGGAAAATTTCGTCGAGTTCCGATGGAGGAATCTTCGCAATCTCCGTATACCGAGCCGCATTGAATCTGGACGAGAATCCGGACGAGTTTAGGGCGTGGTGTCCAGCTTCTAGCTCGGACTTCCTTTGGAAGATCCAACCGTTTATCGGCTGCGGAATTCCTATATCTACCACCCCTCAAAATCTCAGCTCGATCCGACCGTCCAAACTCCGGGAACCATCCGATTAGTGTATCACTTTTCGGATCTGTTTTCTGCGCGAAACGAATCCGACCCGAGTTCGCCTTTTTATGAACGGGATTTGGACATCCTTTTGAAGGAAGTTTTGTATGGGTTATTGTGTTTTGTTTCCAACACATCCCACTAACTTTAAGATCTTTTGAACATGATCTTCAACATCATGCTGGTGTCAAACCAGTCCGCAATATTGCTCCACGGCCGCCGACCGCGCGTGACACGTCATCACTTTGTTGAGCCAAGCTCAACTTCTTCGGATCATCATCTTGGCAAGCCGAACAAGAGTCCGCATCGCAGCGATAAATCATCACCAACATCGCCGCCCCACGGATTACACGGAGCGGGCATACCAGCATCGCCAAGACGGTCCCTTCATCAAACCAGCATCGACCACGCCACGACCTGCATCGGCAGGGCCGCACTCATCGCTTCTTCAAGCTGGTGTCCATCACGCCGACCTACTTCGACATCTCGGCTGGACCGGGGCTTCGCCATCTCTTCATCAACCTACGCCGGACACTTCAAGGCCACTAGCCGACCAGGCATGGGTGCGCGGATCAAGTCCCAATTTTGGGAATCACCTTCCTTCGGATTGCTACAACAAATAAACCAGGTGCTATTAATCCTAGTATTTCTTTTCGCTTGTTTGGGTTAAATTTTTCCCAAGGAATTATTACTCTGGTTAGTCCAGCATATGTACACAGGTCTATCAAATGGTGGCCGATTATCGACGGTCGCATGATGGTTCGGCAGTTTCAGACACAAGTTCGGGCGAACGCCAGATCCGAACTCGGACCGACACAGTGAATCAAGGCTTTGCCACGCCTTTATTGCATTACACCGACGACCTGCATCGACATCAACTTCGCGCCAGCCATATTTCTTTTACTACTCACTTTGCATAAATTATTTATTATGCAACATTTTTTAATTTCTATTATTACTATTATCCCGGTCTGCACTATTTTTGTGCACGGAAAATGATCCAGCCGACTATATCCTTTGACGCCACCTCGGCTGGACGGGGCTTCATCAACACTTCATTACCCCATGCCGGGACTTCGCATCACTCTGCCGTCCTGCATTGACCGTGCTATGTCACCACTTCGAGTGCCGAGCTCCTTGTCCGCCACCGGACCGGCTTGGGGATGGAACCTTGTACCGCATCAAGCTCGGACGCGTCGTCAATACCGAACACATTAACCAGCTAAGTTGCCTTCATGCTCAAAGTTTTAAATTTCTAACTTGTGTTCGGTTCGACCAAGAATTATACTTTTTGTAAAAGTTGCTTGTACAAATTTTCCTTGTCGAAACTTTGTTCAAGACACTTGACGCGCCACCGCGCCACTATACTCGGGGCTTCTTTAATGAAGCTTATTAATACGGGCTTTATGCCCAACACATGTGTCACACTTCCGCATGTACCTTTTATTCACCATTATATGCATCGATATGACTTAAGTTTTGGCCAAGCTGGGTTGCCTGGCTCCTGTGCTTACCCCTACGTTCCCGATTGTTCGGCTAGGTGGTAAAGGGAGCACCTCTGCGATTGTTACTGCCGGGTCAGCGGATGTGTACCTCAGACGGGTGAAGCCGAAAGCTAGCGCTCTTAAGGGAATACTCGGTCGGTGAACTAAAAGATGATTTTAATTATTTACCCATCTGCCCCTGATGATTTTTCGCTTTCATAGCAGCTTTGACATGCACTTTAGGGCATGCATCCCAAATAAAGGAACCCTTAACGGAACTATTCTCCCCGAAGATGTTTCTTACTACCCATGTAATATAACATAACTAGTTGGGCACTTGTCGATACAGCACTAATGACCCCTACGCCTTGTCTCCATGCATACCACGGTTCTTATATAACCACGAAGGTATTCGGACACACTCCGGACTATTGGGTCCTGGGATCGGGCTTAAAAGGTCCGCTATGACAAACGATCTACAATCCGCTAGAAGGCATTCTACATGTCACCTTACATTATCAACTTTTACCCAAGTCACTTGGGGCTCTTATGTTATTTGAGCCGTTTGCACTAAGTGTTTTTCTTCTTAGTCCTTGCAAAGTTTTTATTATTTATCACTCCTTTCTCGACACGAGTGTGCGGTCACTAGCCGAGGAGCCTAATTTCTCTCTCGAAATCGCTAGAGTTTAGTTTTCTAAACTTGCCTAATCCGTAGGCTGACCCACTTGACGCCTTGAGATAGGATGTGTCATGTTCAAGCACGGCAGAAGCACTTTTTTCTACCGTCCAATTTTGGATTGGCACGAACACTTGATCTTGTTGGACGTCATGTTTTTACCGACCTTTTGGTTTACCAAGATTTTGGCACTTTTCAACTATTTGTGTGTTTTCAGCACAAGTCTCGCGAAGGCAACGCCGACTCCTTTAGAGATTTGGCAAAAACATTCTCGGATATTGCTATATATGCATCAGTTTCAATTGTGTCTTCGGTCAATAGTTGGGTTGTTCGGCTCGCGCTTGCCTCCTACGCCCGCTTTGTTCGCTAGGTGTGCAAAGGAGAACCACTACGATTGCGCTTCCAGCTTGCATGGTCAAGCACCTCGATGGACAAAGCCAAAACTGATCGTCACAATAGGTGTAAACTGGTCAGCGATCCGATGACTATATTAAATGACGGGCCATTCATAACATTGGTCAAGTGTTTCCGCTTGACCTCATCTGTCAGCCAACACGGCGGGGCTAGTAATCGCCTCCCAAACTAAATCCTCGATCTTTTGCTCTTACATTGAGCTGAGGTTTCATGATCATGCTTAGCATAACAACCCAAAGAAAGGACCCGATAAGCGGGACTATTTTCTTTGGAAGACATTTCTTCCGTTAAACAGCAATATAACATATCTCTCTGCGTACCTTTGTTTAGAAAGCCGATGACCAGATTGCCTTGTTTGTCGTAAATCTTTGCCCTCATAAAGGCTTTATAAAGTAGGATTAAACACTCCTCGCCACCGCCGAGGAGGTTAAAGCCCATGGTCGGTCAACAAAGTTTTGTACAATGCGGATCCGAGCATTAATGACATAAAGTACTTGGATACATTGAGTCATTACACATAATTTGTGATTTTACTATGGATATTGATCCTTAATTCGGCCACCCGTGCCCGCATTAAGGCTCGGGGGCTACTGGGCTTCGGGCTTATTACTTACAAATATTAAAGGGGCACATTGATCCTCGATGCGGCGTTGCCACCCGACCCGATGTCTCGGGGCTACTGCATTGCTTTGTTCTATGCGTAAAATCTTAAGTGCAATACAGCTCGAGGAGATTTTGATCTCAAAGTTGGTCGGCCGCACCCAACCTGAGTCTCGAGGTCGAGCACGCCGCTTTTATGTCCCAAGTATCCTGCCGAGTTAGGACTTGATCCTCGGACCGATTTTGCAAATCAACTTTGAGTCTCAGCGGCTATGGGGATCAGCGGTCTTATGTCGCCCTTCATGTGCATCTCAGGTTTTAGACCGATACACACCTTGAGGGCTACCGCTATATATCTCGTCCGAGAATAAATTGCATCAATAAAAATATTGACAAAATCGCCCACATTCGTGGTGGTGCACCACCGAAGCAATCCGCATAAAGCTCGGGCGCTAGTGGCTGGCTCCATAGAGGGCATTTCCGCATTAAGCTCGGCTAAACTCCTTCAAACTTCTTTTGAACCAAGGTGATTTACGACACCTCGGACACATAGTCCGGCGTTGGAGCTCGGACACATAGTCCGGCGTTGGAGCTCGGATACAGTCTGGCGTTGGAGCTCGGATACATAGTCCAGCGTTGGAGCTCGGACACATAGTCCGGCGTTGGAGCTCGGATACATTCCGGCGTTAGAGATGGGAAGCGGTCCAGCGTTGGTGCTCGGCTGCAAAAAGATACCTCGAATGCAGTCCAGCGTTGGAGCTCGGACGCAAGAGGACGCTGCCGCCCGGGAACAACTTCAACCCCGAGGCGTGGCATAAAAATAACAAGGCATTGATAAAGGCCGTAAACTTAAAGGGGCTCCTCGGATACCCAACGTGTAAACTCGCCGAATGCATTTCGGCGATCCTCAAGATCGAAGATGAGAAGATTTGTTGAACCAGTTTTCAAGACCGACAACCGAAGATGGAGAACAGTTCGGAAGAATCGAGGAGCATCCCTAACTTGAAGACCGGTTCAGGGGGCTACTGACGGTGTCCTGGACTAGGGGTACTCACCACGTCGTCTCCCGATCAGTTGGATTGGGCCGAGGACCCATATGGCCGTATACTCATGGGCCAGTCCGAACAGTTGCCGCATACAAGGAAGATTCCACAAGACTTGGCGATCAAGACAAGGACTCCTCCCCACCGGCGTATTCGGCTAGGACTCTTGTTATCCTAGGCCTCTGGTGCATTATATAAACCGAGGCCAGGCTAGTCGATAGAGGGACAATAGACAACAATCATACCATAGGCTAGCTTCTAGGGTTTAGCCTCCTTGATCTCGTGGTAGATCCACTCTTGTAAACATCCACAATATCAATATCAATCAAGCAGGACGTAGGGTTTTACCTCCATCAAGAGGGCCCGAACCTGGGTAAACATCGTGTCCCTTGTCTCCTGTTACCATCCGCCTAGACGCACAGTTCGGGACCCCCTACCCGAGATCCGCCGGTTTTGACACCGACACCGGGCCCAAAGGGGATAAAACCCCAAAGGGCTTCAAGTCCGCCCTGTGTCGATTCGCATCGAACCTTCATGGTTCCGAGTCCGACAGCGCCCTTCGTAAGAAGGGCAAAACTGCGACGGCGGTGACCTCCGTCCAATCGGAGGCACCGGATGATTTGATGGAGGCGCTTAACAGCGCTTCCATCGACGAGGAGCACCGCACTGTTATGAGTGTGGTGATCCAGAGGGTTAAGTCCGCCAAGAGCGGGCTGACTGAAGCCTGTGCCAGCCTTCTAACAGGCTTTGAGGTATGTATTTAGGATATGTAAAAATATTACCGCATAGACAGTAGCCCCTGATGCTCAGTTTGGTGTTCGGAAAGATATAGCCGAACTGAGGATCTAGAAAGATATACGCAGGAGTCTAACATAAGTATGTCAATATGGGAACGCAGGCTGCGCTGCTAACCTCTCGCCAGACCGATCATGGAGGTTGATGCATTAAAGCAGAGCCTCGAACGGTCCGAGAACGAGCTCGGACTTGCCAAAAAGCAGCTCGAGGACAAGGAAGGTAAGTAATACCTTATGGGAGTATTTAAAAGATGTGGTTGCAAAAAATGACAGGAATAACGTGAGTATTGCAGGGGCCACGAACGAGGTGGCGACCCTGAAGGAAGCGGTGTCCAAGTCCGAAAGCAATGCGGTCGCGGAGCGCACCGAGCGAGAGAAACAGGAGGCGTGGGTGGCGGAGGTGCGGCAAGAGCTCCAGGCTCTCGTGGAAAAACACGAGAGTTTGGAGCGTGACTCAAAGACTCGAGAGTCCGAGCTCGCCTCGGCCCTTGAGAGCGCAAAAGCCGCTAAGGCCGAAGCCCAAAAAGCCCTCCAGGAAATTGAGGCGATGAAGAAGATAGCGGCGAGTAAGGCATTCTATATGCAAAGCAAGCATGTGAAAGTGAATTATCTGTTACTTACCCGATTCCGGAGCTCTCCCAGAGCATTCGCAGATCTGCCCCAAGAGGTGTCTAATGCTGCCGCATTCTACCGAGCCGAGGAGGGAAGCTCGACGGAGAAGGTGTTCGGTCTCAAGATGTCGAGGCCGGACACCGTGCCCTTAAGCGACCAGTTGAAGCAGCTGGTCGAGCTCTGAAGGTGGCGAACAGGCCATGAAGGGCCTCATAGTTCGGGTGTGGCCTAAGGAAGCCATGCCCGGGAGTTACTGGCTGGTGAGGCGGCTGGTGGGCGCCTGTCCATGGGTTGACGTCATCAAGCGCTCCGTCTGCATCGAAGGTGCTCGTAGGGCCCTTGCCCTTGCTAAGGTGCACTGGGGCAAGATGGACGCTGAGAAGCTTGTGACGGACGGACCACCACCACACAAGGAGCATCGCAAGCCTGAAATGTATTATGAGGGCGTCCTGAAGGGTGCCCGGTTTATAGCGGATGAATGTTCCAAAGATGTAATATTTGAGTAGACTCGCATTTGTTATCCTGTACGCTGAAAACTTGTTCATATGCGCTAAGCAACACTTTTGAATTTAAAATATTACCCTATGTGCGGCCGTGTATTAAATTTGAGAGATGGCGAGTCGTCGGCTTCAGCCCCATGCCACAGTCTTTGGGGTGTTCGGATAAACTTGCGCTCTTGTTCCCATTCTTGGGTCCTTCGAGGAGGCGCCAACGCGATTTAACAAGGCAACTGGACTTATAATGCTTGAACACTCTCACTTAGCCATAGAATTCTATAATTTTAAATTTCGGCGACGCCCCTAGTATTCGGAAGACCGAGTTCAGGGCGCTATCCACGCCTAGGCCGGACAATGCCGATTCCTCGCTCTAAGCGGCATAAGTCTTTAGGGACTCGAAAACCTCTCGAACAGCGACTGGCTCTCGCCCTATCATGACGGTCAGTTTTAGCTTTCTCCACTGAGGTGCTCAACCCAGCTCAACTGGGCACAATCGCAGTGGTTCTCCCAGCGCTACCTTAGCCGATATAACGGAACATAAGGTACCAAAACATGGGAGCCGGGCAAACCCAACTATTGACCCAAGACATGATTCGGAGCCGCTGCATATAATGTTATAAGTTCGGGGTGCCGCACTTGTGAAAGTGTTCGGACTTGTCACACCATGTTGTGGGGTACTTAAGCCCTCGGTGTATTGCCGCACTAAAGTGTACGGTTGCACAATGTCATAGATGAATATATATATATATATATATATATATATATATATATATATATATAGAGAGAGAGAGAGAGAGAGAGAGAGAGAAAGGGAATTCAATAATAGGCGAAGCTATGTATTGTTTATTCAAAAGGTGCGAGAAGAGCAGAACGATACAAATAGTGCGATAAGCAAGGGACGGACTTTTAACATGTCCCCTCGAGGGTAAGTCATGGATGGTGTGTAAAACAGGTATACTGCTCGTAATAGAGACCAAGGTTGTTAGAATCGCGACTCTGTTATACGATTCTACGACTTTACGATCCAAACTTACCCATCTGATTCTACGATTTTAGTTCATAAAATATACGTTTCTACGATCCTGGTAGTGAAGATTCTATGATTTACGATTCTACCATCAGAGCTCCGATCCGATTCAAAATCGTGATTCTGACAACCTTGATAGAGACCACCTGGACACTCGACGTAGCTTTCTGCTTCCCTGGCTGTTGCATCGTGTGTTCGGCGGTTCTACTACCGGACAGGGCTTCGTGAGAACGGAGTCCTGAAAGTAAAAAAAGAAGAAAAGAAAAGAATGACACAATCGGGAGCCCCTGGTGCGGTTGAGCCGCATTCTGGGCATGCCGTGGTCGTGCCCCTTCCCTATGCCCATGGTACTTCTAGAGCATAATTATGTACGCGTAGTGCTGGTTTTGCAATTTCGCGAGGGCTGGGGCTTTGGGCCGCATTGCTATGCGTGCTCGGAACGTGCCAGGCAGTCTTGTTGTAGGTTACTCCGGGCGCGCTTGACGGTGTCCGGACGTTTAATAGCCGGACTCGAGAATTGCCTTAGGAGGCTGCTTTGTAATTCCGCCGCGAGGGCAGCGGTATGCTCCTCCGTCCGGAGAGAGCGTTCGGTGTTTCCATTGACCGTAATGACTCCTCGAGGACCTGGCATCTTGAGCTTGAGATATGCGTAGTGCGGCACGGCATTGAACTTTGCAAATGCGGTTCGTCTGAAAGGTGCGTGATAGCCGCCATGAACGGGACTATGTCAAGATTAACTCCTCGCTTCGAAGTTATTCGGGATCCAAGACCACTTCAAGTGTAAGCGAGCCTGCATATTGGCCTCTACACCTGGTATGACGCCTTTAAAGGTCGCCGTGGGTTTAATCCTTGATGGGTCTATGCCCATTTTGCGCACTATGTCCTGATAAAGCAGGTTCAGGCTGCTACTGCCGTCCATTAGGACTCTGGTGAGATGAAATCCGTCAATGATTGGGTCTAGAACCAATGCGGCGAATCCTCCATGGCGGATGCTAGTGGGGTGGTTCCTTCGGTCAAAAGTGATTGGGCAGGAAGACCACGGGTTGAACTTTGGGGCGACTGGCTCCATCGCATATACGTCCCTTAGTGCATGATTCCGCTCCCTTTTGGGTATGTGGGTTGCGTATATCATGTTCACCGTCTGCACTTTATGGGGAAGCCCTTCATCCTCTATTGTTCGGCGGCCGGGCTCCTCCTCGTCATCGCTATGCAGCCCCTTGTCATTGTTTTGGCATTCAACTTGCTCCTGCTTGAACACCCAACAATCCTGTTGGTGTGATTGGCTGCTTTTCGGGGTGCCGTGTATCCGCACGAGCGATCGAGTATTCGGTCCAAATTGGGACGGGCTCGAGTATTTCTTTTAAATGGCTTTTTCCACGACGGGTTTAGAGCCTCTGAATCCAGCATTGACTGCCGTATCCTCAGCATTATCGCCGTTAATGCGGCGCTTGTGCTTGTTGCGACGTGACCTGCCACTGCTGTCCTTGGTATCCAAATTACCAGGGCTCTTGGTCATGTTGTTACTACGAGCTAGCCATCTGTCCTCTCCCACGCAAAAGCGGGTCATGAGTGTTGTGAGGGCTGCCATGGATTTCAGCTTTTCCTGTCCTAGGTGCCGGGCAAGCCACTCGTCGCGGATGTTGTGTTTGAAGGCTGCAAGGGCCTCTGCATCCGGACAGTCGACGATTTAATTTTTCTTGGTTAGGAACCGTGTCAGAATTGTCCGGCGATTCCTCTGGCTGCTGAATTATGTGGCTTAGGTCATCGGCGTCTGGTGGTCGCACGTATGTGCCCTGGAAATTCTCGAGGAATGCGGCTTCCAGGTCTTCCCAACAACCAATTGACTCTGCTGGCAAGCTGTTAAGCCAATGTCGGGCTGGTCCTTTAAGCTTGAGTGGGAGGTATTTGATGGCGTGTAGATCATCACCGCGGGCCATGTGGATGCGAAGGAGATAGTCCTCGATCCAAACCGCATGATCTGTTGTGCCATCGTATGATTCAATGTTTACGGGTTTGAAACCCTCAGGGATTTGATGATCCATCACTTCATCTGTGAAGCATAGTGGGTGTCTTGGCGCCTCAGATTGGGCTATATCACGACGGTGCTCAAATGAGCTTTGTTCATCGTGTTCGCCCACCGGAATTGTTATATCGGCGTGACGGTTATCGTCACGTGTCGTGGGGCGCCCACGCGATCCGTAGATCGATCTTGTCTGCCTTGCCTTGTCCTCCAATATATCTCGCAGGTCTGGCGCATTTCCCCACGCCTTTATATTTTTGAGCGGCGCGAGTGCGGCTTGAGTTGAGGGCGAGAGGCCTCTGCGCATGGCCACGAGGTGGCGGTCAGCCATATCATGCGATGGTGATGTAGGTTTGGGTGCTTCCTCCTCTAATCGGGGTAGCAGCCTGCGTCTTGGGTAGCTCTTGGAGGGGCGCTCGAGTTCATACTCTTCGGCCGCAAGGACTTCAGTCCATCTATCACTAGCAAGTCTTTGTCAGCTCTAAGCTGTTGCTGCTTTTTCCTGAGGCTGCTTGCCGTGGCCATGAGCCTGCGTTTGAAACACTCTTGTTCGACGGGATCCTCAGGCACGATGAATTCGTCTTCGTCGAGGCTTGCCTCATCTTCGGAGGGAGGCATGTAATTATCATCCTCTACCTCTTTTTCTGCCGCTCTCTCATGAGGGCTGGCTTCTCGATCCTCCTGCGCTGAATCCTGCTGGAGGGGGTTGTCTTCGGCACTATCCGGGGTGTTATTGTCTCCCGTGCCGAGATCACCATTTTTGCTGTGGCGGGATTTAGAGCGGCGCCGCTGACGCCGGCGCTTAGGCTGTTTCTTGGAGGGGTCATCCTCCGCTGTTCCATCGCCATTCCGATCTTTTGGGATGTCCACCATGTATATGTCGTATGACGAGGTGGCCTTCCAGTGCCCTGTGGGCGCTGGTTCTTGGTCGTCTCCTGCATCTCGTCCATATCGTCGATGTCTTCGGAGTCGAAGTCGAGCATGTTGGTTAAATCATCGACAGTGGCTACGAAGTGGGTGGTCGGTGGGTTTTGATTTTCTTCGTCGTCCGCATCCCAACCTTCCTGACCATAATCCGGCCAGGGTGAAAGTGCAATCATGCCCTTAATCATATTTTGATGTTGATGACAACACATATGCTCGGGACTAATCATGTTTATCAAGTATATCTCAGGATTATGTTCCAAAGACCGTGTGCATGGATCATGACTAGGGACAAAAGCATATAACTCAAGAATGGAGATACAAGATGTTAACTTCATTTATGGTTTGTTCTTGAGTATAGGGATCCCGCACTATTAAGAGGGGATCGATGGATCTGTGAAAAACTTGCTCAAAGCTGGTATCTATATACCTTACCTTCGGACATCCGGCGCTCTACGGACGTCTGGTCCTTCCTGATTGCCCGGACGTCCGGACACTTACGGACGTCCGACACTTCCACAACAGAAACATTTTTGCGGATGTCCGGAACCCTCCGGACGTCCGACACTTTCACATCAGAAGCATTCTTACGGATGTCCGGCCCCGCTCGGACGACCGTATCCTGTACATTGGTTTGTGGGTCACACTTTTCACAGCGGCCGGTCGTCCGATGGCTGTCGGACGTCCGGACCCATTTGGGCCTCCGGACGTCCGACGTTCTCCAGACTTCCGGCCATCCTGTACCCCAAACGGTCACCTTTTCCCACCACATATATATACTCCTTTCCCTTCCACGGGTTGGGGTTGACCATTCACTTTGAACAAACCCTAGAACACTTCTCACACTCTCTCTCATTTCTCCACACCAAATCCTAGATCCCCAAGGGATTTGAGAGCTTTGAAAAGAAGTTGTCCGATCAAGTGATAGATCCACTTCTCCTCCTTCTTTGCACCCAAGGAATTCGTGATTTGAGCAAGTCTTGAGAAAATCCCCATCAATCTTGTTACTCTTGGAGGTTGGAGACTCCTAGGCGGTAGGAGTCTTTCGGAGAGGAATCGACCTTTGTGATTACCCCCGGATAAGTTTGTGAGGGTTTGGAGACCACCCCAAGGTCTACCACTAGTGGTTGAGAAACGCCTTCGTGGTGTTGTCTCAAAGGGAGAATAGGGTGAGCCTTCGTGGCGTTGGTGTGCCTTCGTGGTAACATCCACCTCTCTAACGGTGACTAGCTTCCCTCCAAGGAAGTGAACATCGGCATACATCCTCGTCTCCCGGAGTTGCGGTTATTCCTAACCCTAACTCTATACTTGTGGTTACTTGTTTTGGTTTGCACTTACTTACATCATATTGTGCTTGCTCACTTATATGCTTGTGTTACTTGCCTAGTACTTCGTACTTACTAGCAATTGTTAGGCTCACCTTCATATTCCGCACTATTGCCTAAAATTGCTAAGTAATAATTAGAATTTGTAATTGTACCTATTCACCCCCTCTAGGTCCATCTCGATCCTTTCAATTGGTATCGAGCCTCGTGCTCTATTCTTGTGGCTTAACCGCCCTAGAGCGAGATGAACCAGATGGGACTCCTTGGTTGTAGATCCTAAGGATAAAGGCGGGCTTCTTCGAAGTCAAGTCCTTTACGTCGGAGGATCTAGAACGGCCCTTGCTAAGCAAAAAGAGGAGCATGATGCTTCTCTTGAGGCCTTGGTCCAATGAGATTAGCCACGTTGTCCTCGGTGCTTGCACCACTCTCGGTGGTGCTGCCTCAAGGCCAAGCTGTGCCTACTCCATCACTTGGTCAACAACCTCCTAACAATGAACACGCCGGTGTTCCTTGGCTTTATGCGAGACCTCGGTTGAGAAACCAAGATATAATCCTCAAGGCAGTCCTCCTTTCTTAGTGCCACTTCCAATTTTCCTTTGTGGAGAGTTGCTATGCAGGACCATCTTCGACATGGAAACGATGAGATGTTGGAGATCTTGGAGTATGGCTATCATGTGGTTGATCCAAAGAACCCCACACCAAGAGAAATATATGACAAGAACCTCAATGACACTGCAATCATGTGGATAAGGAGAGGTTTGGATGAAAAGCAAAGGAGACCGTTCATACACATCACAAGTGCCAAGGAACTATGGGAAACTGTTGTACGATCCAAAACTGGCACTTCTACCCTCCGGAGTGCTCAATATGAAATTGCCAAGGGGCAATTGCAAAACTTTTGTATGGAGAAAGGTGAAACCCCCAATCAACTCCATGAGCGTCTCATGACACTCACTGCCGATATTGAGTCATGTGAGTGTGACAAGACACAAGATGGATTCAACATGACTAAGAGGTTCCTTGTGGATAAGTTACTTCATGCTCTTGCTCCATTTCACCATCAAATGGTGTGGGACATAAGACAACACCATACCTTCAAGGAAATGACTACAGATGACATTGTATCCACCTTTCAACTATTTGAAGAGTCAAAGACTAATGCCACAAAACATCTTGCCATGCATGGTTCCCCATCATCAAAGATCAATCTTGCTTTGAAGGCCAAGCATGTATGTGAAGATAAACAAAGTGAAGAAGAAGAAGAGGATGACGAAGATGGTGATGAGATTGAATCCGACGAGGGCCCTACATATGAAGACATGGCTCTTTTTGTCAAGAATTTTAGCGCGGGTAAATTCAAGGGAAGATTTCAAAAGAAGAAAGTAAGAAAATGCTACAACCGTGAAGAAACCAATCATTTCTCCAATGAGTGCCCTTATGAGAAGAGAGAAGATAAACCAAGGTTTCCCAAGACCTTTCCCAAGAAGAAGTTGCCAAATCCTTTGAACTCCAAGCTCAAGAAGAGAGATGGAAAGGCAATGGTTGCTCAAGAAGAATCTGATCCGGATGATGTTAGTGGTGTTGCCGGAGTTGCTCAAGACTCTCAAAACACCTTGAGGTTAGTAAACAAGAGTGGTGACGTGGTCACCTACAACTACATGAAAGATTACAAGGACAACGCTCACAAATGCCTAATGGCAAAGGCCATGGTTGAAGAAGAAGAGGACCAAAGCTCTTCTGACAAGGTAAAGGTAATTCCACGATCAAATCCTCCTCTTTTCACGCCTTCTACTTCTAGTGATGAGTATCTTGATGCGGAGGATAGTTATGAGGATGATGATCTAACTGATCCTATGCTTGCTAAACTTAATAAGTTCATGTGTTCCCTCAAAGGAAAGAAGCTCACTATGTTTCGTATGCTTATGGAGATGGTGAGTAAGCACACCAACTCCATTAAGGAACTCAAACCCTCGTCATCGAGGAAAAGGAAAAATGTGAAATCCTTGAGCGGAAAGTCAAATATGAGGAAGCACGAAATGATGAACTATGCTTAAAAATTGGTGCAAATATTGATGTTCATACTAAAGATCTTGCCTCCTTGAAAAAGGCTATTGGCTCTTGTGAAGAGTTGATGAATGATAAAAGTAAGCTTGCAAAGTCTCATGCTTCTCTCACTAAGGATTGTGAGCTTCTATCCGTGTCTCTCAAGACTAAGGAAGAAGAGCTCACCCTTCTTACAAAGAGTTTTGAGACACTCAAACTTACTTATCTTGAAACTCTAGCTAAGGCTTACTCATCTCCTATTATCAATGTTGATGCATGTTCTACTAACTCTAGTAGTGATCTAGCATCCATTCTTGAGGAGAATCGGTTTCTCAAAGCTCAAATCGAGAAAGGGCTCATGACATGTGCTCAAGGGCAAAAGAACCTTAATGAGGTGTTGAGCCAACACAATGAAGCGTTAAGCCAAAGAGGGACTCGGGTTTGACCCAAGCACAAGCAAGAAGAAGACGTCCTCCCAAAAGTGCACCACCCTTTAAAAGAAACCTTTGTACGAGAAGGACACAAGAAGAAAGGTAAGGTTGTTAGTGGGAAGGCCACAAGGGGCATGCCCACTCTCAACAAGCCAAAAGAGTTCATGCCTCCATCCTATGTATTGCGTAAGACTAAGGATGGAGAAGTTTATGCAAAGTTTGTTGGTCCCCAAAAGGCATTTCGCTTTTATGCTATTTGGGTCCCTAAGACCCTTGTGACTAACTTGAGAGGTCCCATTGTAAAATGGGTGCCTCTAACCAAGTAATAATTGTGTGTAGGTAGCTTTCTCCGGTGGAGTAAAATGGGTGATTGATAGTGGATGTACCAATCATATGACCGGAGATAGCAAATTGCTCTACGATTTCATGGAAGCTATTCAACCATTTATGAGCATTATGTTTGGTGGAGGATCAAAAGGACAGGTACTTGGGTTGGGTAAGGTGGCTATCACAAATGACATGTCTCTTGCAAATGTCATGCTTGTCCAATCCCTTAAATATCATTTGCTTTATGTCCGCCAATTGGCTTACATTGGTTATGATACACTATTTGGACTAACGGATGTGAAAGTCTTTAAGAGAGATACTCAAGTGGCCTTTGTTGAGAGTTGGATGGCAACCTTTACGGTTGATTTCTCGAAGAGAGCACATTCCATGCAACTTGTCTAATGGCCAAGGCCGACAAGGTGGCTATGGCATCGCCGGCCAGCCCATGTCGGCATGAGGAATCTTCAAGATCTCTTAAAGGGGAATCACATCCTTGGACTAACAAATGTCTCTTTTGAGAAAGATCGTGTGTAGTGCATGTATAGCCGGAAGCAACATCAATCAAAGCACCCACCCAAGAATATTGTGTCTACTTCAAGGCCTTTGGAGCTCCTTCATGTGGATCTCTTTGGGCCTCCTTCATGGGATAGTCTTGGTGGGAAAAAGTATGGACTTGTCATTGTTGATGATTACTCAAGATATACATGGGTGTTTTTCCTCAAGTCCAAGGATCTAAACGAAGATCACTTTCATTGACTTTGCCAAGCAAGCACAACGCAAGTTTGACAAAGAAATCTTGGCAATAAGAAGTGACAATGGATCTGAGTTCAAGAACTATACCTTGGAAGAATTACTTAGTGATGAAGGGATTGAGCATCAATATTCAGCTCCATACACTCCTCAGCAAAATGGTGTAGCCGAAAGGAAGAACCGCACCCTTGTGGAGATGGCAAGGTCCATGTTGGATGAATACAAGTCACCACATAGTTTCGGGCCAAGTGTCAACACCGCATGTCATGCATCAAACCGGCTTTTCCTCCGCACTATATTGGAAAAGACTCCATATGAGCTTCTAACTGGAAACAAGCCAAATGTCAAGTACTTTCGTGTATTTGGGTGCAAATGTTTCATCCTCAACAAAAGAGAAAGGTTAGGGAAATTTCAATCCAAAACAATTGAGGGTATATTTGTTATTATGGATCAAACTCTCACGATATAGAGTCTACAACAAATCCAATGGATGTGTTGTAGAAACTTGTGACGTGGTGTTTGATGAATTTAATGGCTCCCATGGGGAGCAAGTTGATCTAAGTGATGTAGGTGAAGAAGATACTTCTCAAGACATTTTGACCATGGGTGTTGGTGCACTTCTTCCTATGGAACAAGAACCTCATGATGATGAAGAAGAAGATAGAAGTCTCACACATCATCAAACTACTTCAACATTCATAACACCACAAGCCCCTATTGCTCAACCGATACCTTTAGCCCAAGTTGAAGAGGATGATCAAGCTCCTCCTCATGACAATCTCCAAGAACAAGAACAAGAAAGTCCAATCATTGATGATGAACCTCAACAAATGCAATATGAACAAGAAGATCTTCCTCCACACATTAATGATCCATATGTTGAGGATGTGGATGATGGACATGAAGTTGAACCTCGTGAAACCCTTACCTCTATCATGCCACGAGTGGCGGTCGTGTTGATGTTGACAAAATACTCACCGCATATCGGAAGGTAGAGTTACTCGTAAACACTTGACCAACTTTTGTGCTCACTTCTCTTTTGTGTCTAGTTTTGAACCCATCAAGGTACAAGATGCATTGATGGACAACGATTGGCTAGTTGCTATGCAAGAAGAGTTGAACAGTTTTGAACGCAACCAAGTGTGGTCATTAGTCAAGAGGCCACCTACCGAACACAACGTCATTGGAACAAAATGGATTTTCAAGAACAAACAAGATGAGAATGGTGTAATCATCGAAACAAGGCAAGGTTAGTGGCACAAGGGTACTCACAAGTTGAAGGTTTGGACTTTGGTGAGACCTTTGCCCCGCTGTCTGCCTTGAATCCATTCGCATCTTACTTGCTTATGCTGCTTTCAATGGTTTTACACTACATCAAATGGATGTGAAGAGTGCTTTCCTTAACGGTCCTCTACAAGAAGAAGTATATGTATCACAACCACTGGTTCGTTGACCCGATCACAAAGACTATGTGTATAAACTTCATAAGGCTTTGTATGGCCTCAAACAAGCACCTCGTGCTTGGTATGATCATCTTAAGAAGTTTTTACTCGATGATGGTTTTGTGAGAGGGGTGATCGATCCTACTCTTTTCACTAAGAGGGATAAGGGTGATTTGATCTTATGCCAAATCTATGTAGATGATATCATTTTTGGTTCTCCTAACATTCGTTTGTGCAAGAAGTTTGCTGCTTCAATGACCAAGAATTTTGAAATGTCACTCAATGCGGATTTGAAGTTCTTCCTTGGTTTTCAAATTCAACAATTTCAAGAAGGAATTTTCTTGTCCCAAGCAAAGTACCTCAAGGATATCCTAGAGAAGTTTGGTATGTATGATGCTAGTCCATGTAAGACACCAATGCCAACCAAAATAACACTCACTGAAGACACACACGGTATCCCCTTCGACCCATCTAAATACCGCTCTATGATTGGTTCATTGCTTTATCTTTGTGCATCTAGACCAGACATCATGTTTAGTGTATGCATGTGTGCTAGATTTCAAGCTTTCCCTAGGGAAAGTCATCATAAGGCGGTTAAGCATATTCTAAGATACCTTGTTCACACCCCAAAGTTGGGTCTATGGTATCCCAAGGATGCTAAGTTTGATCTCATTGGATACACGGATGCGGAATGGGCCGGAGAAAAAGTGGATCGTAAGTCCACCTCTGGTGCATGTCAATTTCTTGGACGCTCCTTGGTAAGTTGGTCATCAAAGAAACAAAATTGTATTGCCCTCTCTACCGCAGAAGCTGAATACATTGCTGCCGCCACCAGTAACTCAGTTATTATGGATGAGGCAAACTTTGAAGGATTATGGTATCACCGATAGACATGTGCCTCTTCTATGTGATAATGAAAGTGCTATCAACATTGCCGAGAACCCCAAGGATCATCTCCGCAACAAACACATTGATATTAGATATCACTTCTTGAGAGATCATGTTGAGAAAGGCGATATTCACATTGATCACATTGGGACAGATTTGCAATCGGCAGATATTTTCACCAAACCATTGGATGAAGCAAGGTTTCATCGACTTAGGCGTGAACTTGGTATCTTGGAGCTTGACAACATTATGTGAAATCTAGTACTCATCCATGCTTAAACTTAATGTCTTGTCGTGATGTAGGCATATATTTAGGGGAGACACTCAATCCATGAGTTCTCTCACCTTACATAATGCATAAATTGAACAAACACTCTCAAAGTTATCATAGTTTTTTTAAACTAGGATACTTTAATATGATGGAGTAGTGACTATGCACTTAAAGTACAAGTCTTTCTGTGTCATGTCATGTCTACTCAGACATGGTGGCATTAGCCACCACTTGTAGTCTATGGCTATGATTGAGTAAGGTGGGATCTGAGTTCCTACATAAATAAGTTTTACTGTGAGAAAATGTTTTCTCATCATCATGATCAGCCCTCCTGTCCAAACTTCGGCTCCGGACGTCCAGTAGGTTTCGGACGTCCGAAAGTATTGATCACGGACGTCCGTAAAACTCCGGACGTCCGTATATTCTGCTCTGGTTACCTTCGACCGGTCGTCTGGCCTCGCCGGACGTCCGTAAAATCCACTCCGGTTCACTTAAGTTGGCCTAGCAAATGAAGCTTCGGACGTCCGGAAGACTCCGGACGTCCGTAAGAACCGTTCTGTTACAATATGCCCGGTCGTCCGATGCCGTTGGACGTCCGTAAAAGCATCTCTGTTATCCTCTCTTTGCTGATGGTCCAGACTCCGGTCGTCCGTCTGTTCCCGGATGTCCGGACGCATATATGACTCTGGTCGTCCGTAGGCTCCGGACGTCCGTACGTTTTTACTAGGGTCTATATATACTACGCCGTAGGGTTTTGGTCAACCAACCCCATCCTCTCCACTTAGTTCGCCGCCACCGCCGTTTCTGTCGTGCGTCCTCTCCCCGCAGCTGCCCGCCGCCGTACCCCTCGCCGGGGTTTCTCCCCGCCGTGGATCTGCGACTTGCCGTCCGGCCCGTCCAGCCGTTCTGCTCGGAGCTTCTCTCCCCGTCCGTCCGTCGATCCCCTGCTCCGGCACGTCGCTCGGCTCCTCCGTGCTCTTCCTCGCCTGGTAGGGCAAACCCCCCTCTTCACTTGTCACCCTGGTCTATGGAGGGGTGTTGACATGTGCTTTCCTTCTCCCCTAGGTCATGATGCCTCGGTCCAAGCACTCCACACGCAAGCAAGTCGCCGGAGGGCCGGCGCGTCCGTCTCGTCGTGGTGGCTCCAAAGACTCCCAGGAGGAAGATCGCCCTCGGAAACGTGCCGCCCGTCCTCCCAGCTCGTCCAGTGATTCCTCTTCGGAGGGGTCAGATTTTGAGGATGAGCTTGGAGAGGTGGATCCGTCCCCGATGATTGGCGTCCGCGTCGCTGCCCCCAAGCCCGGCACTCATCGTCCAACATTTCAACCTCCTCCTCCTTCGGTGCAACCCCACGGTGATGCCCGTCACATCTCCATTGAGCCTCCACTATCACTAGGCCGTCATGTTAAGCGTTTCAATGAAGTCCCCAAATCTTCATATCTCAAATTGCGTCGTGATGTAGATCAATTTATTGTTGTTAGGGATTCTCAGGATAGTCGCTTTCGCACAAATGTCCAAGCCGACATCTTCACCACGATTGTCATTCCTAAAGGCTTGTCACTTCATGTTTGCATTGATCTTGAGCACATTCGCACTCATCCGGAGAAATATCCGGGAGCCATTGAGCTCATTGAGTCGTCAAACCTAGCTGCCCCATTCGCCTTTCAACACGATTTTAACCAGGCTGCCATCCATCAGTTTTATGCCACATGTTACTTTGCTCCTGATAACACTGTCACATGGATGACCTCCGACACTGCCCTCACAGGATCTTATGCTGAGTTTGTCACCGCACTTGGATTTCCCGACACTGGGTTCAAAATCCACAAGGATGACCCCAACCATAAGCCCAAAGGCATTGCGGTCTGTGCGGATCTCCTTAGACCCATATCATCTTTGTCTAGTACTGAAAAACAAAAGGGTCTAAATCAAGTCTCTATTTGGCGTTTTCCATTCAACATCATTTATCAGTGTGTCATCCGCACCATTTATCCCAAGATGGGTGACAAGGGCTCCTACAGCAGCTACTACATTGATCCCATGCATCGCCTCTACACATCTCCTAAAGGGAAGATAAATGTTCCACACTTTCTATGGCATGAGATTCGCCTTGCTAGCTTCCAGCACAAGCGGGCTTTTCCTCATGCACCTTTTCTTCAGGCATTTATCGAGAGTGCAGCTCCCTTTCCCATTGCACGCACTCATATACATGAGAGATGGGTCATCCCACCTCACATGGCGGCTGACCATGTTCCTCCTCCTCCCGCTACTACTAGTCGCACCGCCGCTAGTTTTCCCTCTCACGCTAACCATCCTCATTCCAGTGATGCCCCCTTTGGGCGCATTGCTCGTTTTCTTGGGAAGGCTCATTCAGCCATGATGAAGATGTTCACCTTCCATTGCTCCCAACACCACGATGTGGTCACTCGCATGGTCACTTCCAAGGACGCTCTGAAGGCTCGTCTGCGAGACTCAGGCGTATATGATGTGAGTGACGATGAGCGCCTTCCTGCAGACCCCTTTCGATTTTGGTTTTCCTCCGGTCCTGAGTGGGCTGATTTCTTTGACGAGACTGGTGGCAGTGGTGTTCATGATGATGATGATGAGGATGAGCTTTAATACTATCATGTCATTCCCCCTTTGTTTTTGGATACTTGATGCCAAAGGGGGAGTAGGCTCCATATGTATTACTCTAGCTCATTATGTAATCGAACCTATGTTAGGAGTAGTTTGTTGAACTATGTTATGAGTTTGTTGGTTATGAATTTGGTGAATCTATATGAAGTGATCCAACTATTGTGGCATCAGTTTGAGGGGGAGCCCTCATCATTTTTGTTTTTAGTAGTATCAGTGGTATCACTTTGAGGGGGAGCTCGCTCGCTACTCGCTACTTATTCTTATTATGGTTATTGAGCTCCACAAAAAATACTTCCGATTACTATTATGAGTATGCATATGAGTTGTCATCAACTACCAAAAAGGGGGAGATTGAAAGTGCAATCATGCCCTTAATCATATTTTGATGTTGATGACAACACATATGCTCGGGACTAATCATGATTATCAAGTATATCTCAGGATTATGTTCCAAAGACCGTGTGCATGGATCATGACTAGGGACAAAAGCATATAACTCAAGAATGGAGATACAAGATGTTAACTTCATTTATGGTTTGTTCTTGAGTATAGGGATCCCGCACTATTAAGTGGGGATCGATGGATCTGTGAAAAACTTGCTCAAAGCTGGTATCTATATACCTTACCTTCGGACGTCCGGCGCTCTACGGACGTCCGGTCCTTCCTGATTGCCAGGACATCCGGACACTTACGGACGTCCGACACTTCCACAACAGAAACATTTTTGCGGATGTCCGGAACCCTCCGGACGTCCGACACTTTCACATCAGAAGCATTCTTACGGATGTCCGGCCCCGCTCGGACGACCGTATCCTGTACATTGGTTTGTGGGTCACACTTTTCACAGTGGCCGGTCGTCCGATGATTGTCGGACGTCCGGACCCATTTTGGGCCTCTGGACGTCCGACGTTCTCCGGACGTCCGGCCATCCTGTACCCTAAACGGTCACCTTTTCCCACCACATATATATACTCCTTTCCCTTCCACGGGTTGGGGTCGACCATTCACTTTGAACAAACCCTAGAACACTTCTCACACTCTCTCTCATTTCTCCACACCAAATCCTAGATCCCCAAGGGATTTGAGAGCTTTGAAAAGAAGTTGTCCGATCAAGTGATAGATCCACTTCTCCTCCTTCTTTGCACCCAAGGAATTCGTGATTTGAGCAAGTCTTGAGCAAATCCCCATCGATCTTGTTACTCTTGGAGGTTGGAGACTCCTAGGCGGTAGGAGTCTTTCGGAGAGGAATCGACCTTTGTGATTACCCCCGGATAAGTTTGTGAGGGTTTGGAGACCACCCCAAGGTCTACCACTAGTGGTTGAGAAACACCTTCATGGTGTTGTCTCAAAGGGAGAATAGGGTGAGCCTTCGTGGCGTTGGTGTGCCTTCGTGGTAACATCCACCTCTCTAACAGTGACTAGCTTCCCTCCAAGGAAGTGAACATCGGCATACATCCTCGTCTCCCGGAGTTGCGGTTATTCCTAACCCTAACTCTATACTTGTGGTTACTTATTTTGGTTTGCACTTACTTACATCATATTGTGCTTGCTCACTTATATGCTTGTGTTACTTGCCTAGTACTTCGTACTTACTAGCAATTGTTAGGCTCACCTTCATATTCCGCACTATTGCCTAAAATTGCTAAGTAATAATTAGAATTTGTAATTGTACCTATTCACCCCCCCTCTAGGTCCATCTCGATCCTTTCACAGGGCTCTCCTGATAAAGAGAGAGACTTTAGTGAATTCAGGATGTCGCCAAAGGACGAGTGCTGAAAGATGTCTGCGGCGGTGAATTCCATGATCGGCGCCCAATGGGATTCGATTGGCGGGGGCGCGAAAGGCTCGGAGTCCGGAGAGGAGTCCGGCGCCTTGGAGTCACGAGCTTCGCAAAGGAAGGGGTAGGTGTACGGCTCAATCGCCGTAGAGATTGCAGCCCCCAAGGCGGTGTCCAGCCACCCGTCCTCGATCGCCGCGGTCGGCTCCGAGCTAAAGGTCGGAACGGACTCTGGTGCGTCCTCCATGACACTGTTCGGCGGCAGAGCTAGATCATGCCCCTCGTGACAGTGCGGCGCGCTTGGCTGTGGTTCGAACCAGCCGAAGATCAAGTCTCCGCGGACGTCAGCCGTGTAGTTCAAACTCCCAAATCTGACCCGATGGCCAAGCGAATTGGCCCGCAGTGCAAAGCCGTCGAATACGAAGATCTGTCCGAGGAGAAAAGTCTCACCCTGGAGCGCATCGTTATTGATGATCGGAGGAGCCATCGGGCCTAAAGGTGACGACACAGAGGAACTCTCAATGAAAGCACCAATGTCGGTGTCAAAACCGGCGGATCTCGGTAGGGGGTCCCGCTTTGTGCGCCTAGGCGGATGGTAATAGGAGACAAGGGACACGATGTTTTACCAGGTTCGGGCCCTCTCGATGGAGGTAAAACCCTACTCCTGCTTGATTAATATTGATGATATGGGTAGTACAAGAGTAGATCTACCACGAGATCAGAGAGGATAAACCCTAGAAGCTAGCCTATGGTATGATTGTTGTTCGTCCTACGGACTAAAACCCTCCGGTTTATATAGGCACCAAGAGGGTTAGGGTTACACAGAGTCGGTTACAATGGTAGGAGATCTACATATCCGATCGCCAAGCTTGCCTTCCACGCCAAGGAAAGTCCCATCCGGACACGGACGAAGTCTTCAATCTTGTATCTTCAAAGTCCAGAGTCCGCCAAAGGCTATAGTCCGCTATCCGGACACCCCTAATCCAGGACTCCCTCAAGTACCCCAAGATTTCTACCGGAGAAACAAAGACAAGAACGTGCATCAACCCCTATGCATAGATTAACCCAATGTCACCTCGGGAATCTGCGAATTGAGTGCCAAAACATATATCAAGTGAATAAATACGACACCCCATTGTCACAAGGAGTGTTCAATTGCAAGACATATATCAAGTGTTCTCAAATCCATAAAACTATTCAATCCGATAACAACGAAATCTCAAAGGGAAAAACTCAATTCATCACAACAAGATAGAGAGGGAAAAACACCATATGATCCGACTATATTAACAAAGCCCACGATACATCAAGATCGTGACATCTCAAGAACACGAGAGAGAGAGAGAGAGAGAGAGAGAGAGAGAGATTAAACACATAGTTACTGGTACAAACCCTCAGCCCCAAGGGTGGACTACTCCCTCCTCATCGTGGTGGCCGCCGGGATGATGCAGATGGCCACTGGAGATGATTCCCCCTCTGGCAGGGTGCCGGAAAGGGTCTAGATTGGTTTTCGGTGGCTACAGAGACTTGCGGCGGGGGAACTTCCGATCTAGGTTAACCCCCAAGGGTTTTGGAATATTTGTGAATTTATAGGGTAAAGAGGGGGTGCGGGAGGCCAGCGAGGTGGGCACAACCCACCTCGGCGCACCTGGGCCCCCAGGCGCGCCCTGGTGGGTTGTGCCCCCCTCGGGGCACCCCCTAGGTGCTGCTCTAGCCCATTGGTGGTCTTCTGGTCCTTAAAATCCCACAAAAAGTTCCGCGGTGTTTGGACTCCGTTTGATATTGATTTCCTGCGATGTAAAAAACATGCAAAAAAACAGCAACTGGCACTTGGCACTATATCAATAGGTTAGTCCCAAAAATGATATAAAATGACTATAAAATGATTATAAAACATCCAAGAATGATAATATAACAACATGGAACAATAAAAAATTATAGATACGTTGGAATGTTGATGACCCACAAGTATAGGGGATCAATTGTAGCTCTTTTCGATAAGTAAGAGTGTCGAACCCAACGAGGAGCAGAAGTAAATGACAAGTAGTTTTCAGTAAGGTAATGTCTCCAAGTGCTGATACTATAAGTAGCAAGTAGTTTGATAGCAAGATAATTTATAATGAGAAATTAACGATAGTAGTAGTAAGTATGCAACAAGGTAGCCCAATTCTTTTGAGGCAAAGGATAGGCCAAAACGGTCTCTTATGGTGAGCAAAGCGTTCTTGAGGATACACGGGAATTTCATCTAGTCACTTTCATCATGTTGGTTTGATTTGTGTTCATTACTTTGATAATTTGATATGTGGGTGGACCGGTGCTTAGGTGATATTATTACTTGAACAAACCTCCTACTTATGATTAACCCTCCCGCAAGCATCCGCAACTACGAGAAAAGTATTAAGAATAAATCTAACCATAGCTTTAAACTTTTGGATCCAATCGGTCCCTTACGGAATAGCGCATAAGCTAGGTTTTAAGATTTTGTCACTCTCGCAACCCATCATCTAATTGCAACTCCACAACGCATTCCCTTAGGCCCAAATATGCTGAAGTGTCATGTAGTCGACGTTCACATGACACCACTAAGGGAATCACAAAATACATACCATCAAAATATCGAACACATATCAAATTCACATGATTACTTGCTACATGATTTCTCCCGTGACCTCAAGAACAAAAGTAACTACTCACAAACAATAAACATGCTCATGATTAGATGGGTATTAATATGCATAATGGATCTGAACATATAATCTTCCACCAAATAAACCATATAGTGATCAACTACAATATGTAATCAACACTATTAGTCACCCCCTAGCAACAATCTATAGTTCCGGTAACAAGATTGAACACAAGAGATGAACTAGGGTTTGAGATGAGATGGTGCTGGTGAAGATGTTGATGGAGATTGCCATCCCCAAGATGGGAGAGTTGTTGGTGATGATGATGACGATGATTTCCCCCTCCGAGAGCGAAGTTCCCCCGGCAGAATCGCTCCGCCGGAGGGCAAAAGTGCTCCTGCCCAAGTTCCTCCTCGAGACGGCGGTGCTCCATCCCGAAAGTATTATTCTGATTTTTTCTAGGTAAAAACCACTTATATACCAGAAGATGGGCACGGGAGGTGGGCCGAGGAGGGCACAATACACCAGGGCGCGCCAGGGGGGCCTGGCGCGCCCAGGTGGGTTGTGCCCACCTGGTGGCCCCCCTCTGGTAGTTATTCGCTCCAATATTCCTTATATATTCCATAAAATATCTCCGTGAAGTTTCAGCCCATTTGGAGTTGTGCAGAATAGGTGGCCTGACGTAGCTTTTTCAAGTCCGGATTTCCAGCTGCCGAAATTCTCCCTCTTGGTGTGTACCTTGCAAATTATGAGAGAAAAGGCATTAGAATTACTCCAAAAAGCATTATTATGGATAAAAACATTATAAATAACAGTAAGAATACATGATGCAAAATGGACGTATGAACTCCCCCAAGCTTAGACCTCGCTTGTCCTCAAGCGAAAACCGAAATCGAGAAACATGTCCACATGCTTCGAGAGAGAGGTGTCGATAAAATACAGACATAAAAGCATCATGTTGATTATAATTACAACCACAAATTTAGACATAGGACTTTTATCATAGAACTTGCATCATATACTTCCAATGAATAAGTAATAGTTATGCATTTCCACCTCCCAAAAATTACTCCATGTGTTTGGCTTTGGCGAAGTTCCTACACGATGAAAATCAAAGTTTTTGGTTGGTTTCTCTTTTTCGATCGACTCAATACACGGGACCTACTTCTCAGGAGGCATTGGAGGACAAACCAAGATGACAATTTTTGTGTTGTTTGTCCCACACGCCTACATGAAGATAGGTTTCACCTTTTTCTTCAATTGCAATTTCAGTCAAAGGGTATGGTCTTATCTGCAGATCGATTGGATGGGGGGTCAGGACTTGACCTCATGCCTATTGCATGCCAAGAAAAATTTCCAGCACCCTTTCTTCTTTGAGGTTATGCTCACTGCGGCCTGGTGCATCTGTACTACTAGGAATGGGAAAATCTCCAGATCAGAGAGGGCTTCTTTTGGTGTGTGGAGGAGTAAATTTGTACATGATAGCAGACCAAGGCATAGCCTAGTGGTGGGAAGGGGCTGATGCCTTCCCACCCACCCAGGTTCAAGGCATGGTACTTGCAATTTGGGTTTGTTGCACCAATTATACTGTAAGGGGTTCCCTTACAGTCTTTTTGTCAAAAAAAATTGTACATGATATCTCCTTGTTGTATCATATAGTGAGGGACAGTGTTAAACCTATTTTTTTATCTTGGGTTAACAACCTACCTTAGATTGTAGTATTTTGTTTCATAGGTAAGTAGGTAAGTTTCTTTCTCTCTACCCACCTGTAACGCCCACAATGCGGCTATATCTCTCACGTGTCGAGGCACGACTTGGAGGCATAACCGCATGGTGGTTTTATCGCAAGAAGGGTCATCTACACACAATCCCATCTAATGAACAAGAATGGGATAAAGAGTTGGCTTACAATCGCCACTTCACACAATACATAAATTAAACATACATCATTCAGTGTACAATCAAGGTCCAACTACGGAACCCAAAATAAAAGAAGACAACCCCAAATGCTAGATCCCCGATCGTCCCAACTGGGCTCCACTACTGATCATCAGGGAAAGAAACATAGTAACGACCACGTTCCTCGTCGAACTCCCACGACCGTCACCTGCACTGCACTGGCATCGTCGACACCTGCAACTGTTTTGGCAGAATATGTGAGTCATGAGGACTCAGCAATCTCACACCCATGAGATCAAGACTATTTAAGCTTGTAGGAAGGATGGGGTAATAAGCTGGAGCTGCAGCAAGCACTAAGCATATATGGTGGCTAACATACGCAAATAAGAGCGAGAAGAGGAGCAACGCAACGGTCGCGAAGCTAGAAGTGATCAAAGAAGTGATCCTGAAACTACTTACGTTCATACATAACCCAAAACCGTGTTCCCTTCCCGGGCTCCACCGAAAAGAGACCATCACGGCCACACACGCGGTTGATCTATTTTAATTAAGTCAAGTGTCAAGTACTCTACAACCGGATATTAACAAATTCCCATTTGCCACATAACCGCGGGCACGACTTTCGAAAGATAATACCCTGCAGGGGTGTCCCAACTTAGCCCATCACAAGCTCTCACGGTCAACGAAGGATATTGCTTCTCCTAGGAAGACCCGATCAGACTCGGAATCCCGGTTACAAGACATTTCGACAATGGTAAAACAAGACCAGCAAGACCACCCGACTGTGCCGCCAAATCCCGATAGGAGCTGCACATATCTCATTCTCAGGGCACACCGGATGAGCACTCCATACAACTAAAACTAGGCCTCAAGTTTCCCCGAGGTGGTGCTGCAAAGGGCTCTAGTTCGGACCAACACACAGAGGAGCACTAGCCCGTGGAGGTAAATAAAGATGACCCTCGGGCTCGCGAAAACCCAAGGGAAAGGCTTAGGTGAGGCAAATGTAAATCCAAGGTTGGGCCTTGCTGGAGGAGTTTTATTCAAAGAGAACTATCAAGGGGGTCCCATAAATCACCCAACCGCATAAGGAACGCAAAATCAAGGAACATAACACCGGTATGACGGAAACTAGGGCGGCAAGAGTGGAACAAAACACCAGGCATAAGGCCGAGCCTTCCACCCTTTACCAAGTATATAGATGCATTAAAGTAAATAAGAGATATTGTGATATCCCAAAATATCCATGTTCCAACATGGAACCAACTTCATCTTCACCTACAACTAGCAACGCTATAAGAGGGGCTGAGCAAAAGCGGTAACTTAGCCAAACAACGGTTTGCTAGGAAAAGATGGTTAGAGGCTTGACATGGCAACATGGGAGGCATGATATAGCAAGTGGTAGGTAGCGCAACATAGCAATAGAGCGAACAACTAGCAAGCAAAGATAGATGTGATTTCGAGGGTATGGTCATCTTGCCTGAGATCCCGCAAGGAAGAAGAACGAGTCCATGAAGAAGACAAACGGACGAAGTCGAACGAATCCTCACAAACGCGACGTTATCGGAACTAACCCGAAGGGCAACACCGGAAAGAAGCAAACAACATGGTAAACAACCATCACATGAACATGGCATGATGCACAATCAAGTATGATGCATGTCCGGTTTAATGAGGCATGGCATGTCAAAGTGCACAAACAACACTACAAATTAAGTGGAGCTCAATATGCAACGACTTGCATATTGACGAAACACCACATGACTCATTTAGTTCTCTCTCGGTTATGTACCCAAAAATATTAAATGTTATTAAACATCGCAAGGGGTGAAGCATATGAAAACTACCTATCTAGGCAAGTTTAAATGAGGCCGGAACAACAAACAACAATTCCGGAAAATCCCCAAGTCCTTTTTTTCGAATTAGCTACTGTTCTGCCCTAAAACATATTTTAATGTTGTTAAACAGTAAATCAAAGTGCACCATGTTAATCTATGCATTTTTCTACCCCATTTACATATAAAGTTTATTAAATTCTGAGTTACGGTTAATTAGTTATGAAATAAATCATTTTAACATGGCATTTATGCAAATTTTAACAAACATTTTAAACATGGATGAAAATAGCATATTATGAAAGTAGATGAAATTCTAAGAATTTTACATGTTTAAAACATTTCAATTCGATGCACGGTTGTTGAGTTATTATATGCATGAACATGAGGGTGCAATCTGTAAACATGCAGTTTTCGGGATAATTGGACAAATTCGTAGCAGCAGAAAAAAAATACTACGGGCCGAAACTGGCTGGTCCAACATGCACAGGAGAGGGGCGGGTGCTGCTCACCATGGGCCATGGCCCAGTCGGTGGAGAGGCAGGCCGGCGGGGCGCTGACTGGGGCTGATCTGGAGGCCAGCAAGCGACCCACGCGCGAGGCGGGCGCAGTCAACGCGCGGTCGAGCGCTGTGGCGCGCTGCTCGACCTGAAGCAGGGGATGTAGGGGAAGTAGGGCGGCGATGGTATTGGCGGTCTCCGGTGGGGTGGCGCGATGATCTGGAGACGGGGATGCAAGGCCTTGGCGTGACGGCATCGGTGCCGGAAGCAGCAGAAGCAGCAGGCAAAGCGGCTCCATGGACTTGCGGGGCAACGGGTCAACGCGGGGTCGAGCGGCGCTCGATGCAGAGGTGATGCAGCGGCTGTGGCAGGCGCGAGGTTCAGCGAGACGGAGACGACCGGATCCGGCGAGGAGGGGTCGGATAGAGCCGGATTTTGGGTTCGGGAGGCGTCCAGAGATGCTCCTAGGGCGGTGGCTGCATCCTGGTACAGAGAGAGAACAAGAGAGAGATGAGATACAGAGAGGAGGAAAATGGAGGAACGAGAGGGCGCGACGGGGGCTCGCCTGGGTGGCGGAGGGCGTCGGCAGGAGGAGCTCTTCTCCGGCGAGGTGGAACTCCGGTGTGACATGCGAAGACGACTACGATGGTGAGACAGTTTGCGATTAGCCACAACAAAATGAAACAGTTACATAGATCAACGTGTGTGCGCTAGACGGGCACACCCATTCTAATTAAAAGAAGCGTGCGCGATGGTAATAACGAGCGCGCACGGTTGTTGGAACAAGACGTGTGCTGACATTGCCTATTGCGGTGCACCCTATGGTGCAAACGCCACGTACGCAGCCGAGAAGGCGTACGTGCCCACGTTACGCCTTCCGAGAATAGTGCCGCACTTATAACCGTCAGTAAATTTTGAGCATGCGTCCCATCACAATTTTTTTAGAAGAACAGGCAGGCCCTGTCCCGTCACATTCCAAATTGCAAACCTGTTCACACCGATCAAAATCTAAACGGTTTCCCACTTAGGAGCATATTACTACGCAGTTATAAATACTACTACTCCAAGATGACTGCACATTCCTCCTCAACTCCTCATCCACAAAAAGTCAAAAACAAACAAGTCATTCATCATCGTTCCCTTGCGTCTGCCATGGCCAGCGTGAGTTCTGGGTCGAGAGATTGCCACTAGGGAGAGGCGATCCTGGAAGCGGGAGCACGAGAGATGTCCCGCCTCACCGGGAAAGCAGCCAACATGTCCCGCCGCACGGCCATAGCAGCAGAGAGGTCCTGCCACGCGCCGTAGCAGCACGGAGGACCCGACGCGCCGTCGATGCAGCAGACTGGTCCGGCGCGCCACGGAAGTAGAAGAGATGTCCCGCCGCTCCGCAGATGATTAAGCATGATGGGCTAGGGATAACTTGCTTTAGTGTTGGTATTTTGAAAGACATGGTTGCTTGTTGATATGCTTGAGTATTGAAATCTTCATGTCAAAACTAGACTTTTATTTTGAATCATATAAAAGTCCAAATGTGCATGCTACAGAGAAAAGAATATGTGAGGAACACGTTAGGCAGCATTCCATATCAAAAAAATCTATTTTTATCATTTACCTACTCGAGGACAAGCAGGAATGAAGCTTGGGATGCCGATATGTCTCCAATGTATCTATAATTTTTTATTGTTCCATGCTGTTATATTATCATTCTTGGATGTTTTACAATCATTTTATAGCAAATTTATATCATTTTTTGGGACTAACCTATTGACATAGTGCCCGGTGCCAGTTGTTGTTTCTTACTTCACAGAAAAGCAATACCAAACGGAGTCCGTACGCAGCGAAACTTTTTGGAGATTTTTTCTGGACCAGAAGACACTTGTTGGGCCAAAGAAATACCAGAGGGGGCCCCGAGGGGAGCACAACCCACCAGGGCGCGCTTGGGCCAGGCACGCCCAGGTGGGTTGTGCCCACCTCGGTGGCCTCCCGCACCGCCTATTTGCTCCATAAATACCCCAATATTCCAGAAACCCTAGGGGAGTCAACGAAAATCAATTCCAGCCGCTGCAAGTTCTAGAAACACCAGATCCATTCTAGACACCATCATAGAGGGGTTCATCATCCTCATTGGTGCCTCTCCGATGATGCGTGTGTATTTCATTGTAGACCTACGGGTCCGTAGTTAGTAGCTAGATGGCTTCCTCTCTCTCTCTCTTTTGATTCTCAATACATTGGTCTCTTGGAGATCTATTTGATGTAACTCTTTTTGCGGTGTGTTTGTTGGAATCCGATGAACTTTGAGTTTATGATCAGATCTATGTTTTTATCCATGAAAGTTATTTGAGTCTTTTGATCTCTTATATGCATGATTACTTATAGCCTCGTATTTATTCTTCGAATCTTTGGTTTAGTTAGGCCAACGAGATCGATTTTTATTGCCATGCGAAGAGGTGCTTTGTGATGGGTTTGATCTTATGGTGTTTGATCCCAGTGACAGAAGGGGAACGGACACGTATGTATCATTGCTGTTTGCTACCTCTTGAGCACTGCGTTGGTTTTCCCTTGAAGAGGAAAGGGTGATGCAGCAAAGTAGCGTAAGTATTTCCCTCAGTTTTTTAGAACCAAGGTATCAATCCAGTAGGAGGCCACGCACGAGTCCCTCGCACCTACACAAACAAATAAATCCTCACAAACAACGCGATAAGGGGTTGTCAATCCCTTCACGGTCACTTACGAGAGTGAGATCTGATAGATATGATAAGATAATATTTTTGGCATTTTCATGATAGAGATGCAAAGTAAAGTAGAAGCAATAATAAAAGGCAACGGAAATAGCTAAGTATTGGAAGATTAATATGATGGAAAATAGACCCGGGGGCCATAGGTTTCACTAGTGGCTTCTCTCAAGAGCATAAGTATTTACCGTGGGTGAACAAATTACTTTTAAGCAATTGACATAATTGAGCATAGTTATGAGAATATCTAGGTATGATCATGTATATAGGCATCACGTCCGAGACAAGTAGACCGACTCCTGCCTGCATCTACTACTATTACTCCACACATCGACCGCTATCCAGCATGCATCTAGAGTATTAAGTTCATAAGAACAGAGTAACATTTTAAGCAAGATGACATGATGTAGAGGGATAAATTCATGCAATATGATATAAAACCCATCTTGTTATCCTCGATGGAAACAATACAATGCGTGCCTTGCTGCCCCTACTGTCACTGGGAAAGGACACCGCAAGATTGAACCCAAAGCTAAGCACTTCTCCCATTGCAAGAAAAGATCAATCTAGTAGGCCAAACCAAACTGATAATTCGAAGATACTTGCAAAGATAACCAATCATACATAAAAGAATTCAGAAGATTCATATATTGTTCATAGATAAACTTGATCATAAACCCACAATTCATCGGTCTCAACAAACACACCGCAAAAGAAGATTACATCGAATAGATCTCCACGAGAGAGGGGGAGAACATTTTATTGAGATCCAAAAAGAGAGAAGAAGCCATCTAGCTAATAACTATGGACCCGAAGGTCTGAGGTAAACTACTCAGACATCATCGGAGAGGCTATGGTGTTGATGTAGAAGCCCTCCGTGATCAATGCCCCCTCCGGCGGAGCTCCGGAACAGGCCCCAAGATGGGATCTCACGGGTACAGAAGGTTGCAACGGTGGAATTAGGTTTTTGGCTCCGTATCTTGTAGTTTGGGGGTACGTAGGTATATATAGGAGGAAGAAGTACGTCAGTGGAGCAACAGGGGGCCCACGAGGGTGGAGGGCGTGCCTGGGGGGTAGGCGCGCCCCTACCTCGTGCCCTCCTGGTTGATGTCTTGACATAGGGTCCAAGTCCTCTGGATCACGTTCGTTCCAAAAATCACGTTCCTGAAGGTTTCATTCCGTTTGGACTCCGTTTGATATTCTTTTTCAGTGGAACTCTGAAATAGGCAAAAAACAGCAATTCTGGGTTGGGCCTCCGGTTAATAGGTTAGTCCCAAAAATAATATAAAAGTGTGTAATAAAGCCCAATAATGTCCAAAACAGAATATAATATAGCATGGAACAATAAAAAATTATAGATACGTTGGAGACGTATCACTATTAAGAATAACAAGATGGGGTCTATTTCTACATAAATAGATCATGTCTACATCATGTCATCGTTCTTATTGCATTACTCCGTTTCTCCATGAACTTAATACACTAGATGCATGCTGGATAGCGGTCGATGTTTGGAGTAATAGTAGTAGATGCAGGCACGAGTCGATCTACAAATCTTGGACGTGATGCCTATATAATGATCATTGCCTGGATATGGTCATGATTATTTGAAGTTCTATCAATTCCCCAACAGTAATTTTTTTACCCACCGTATGCTATTTTTCTCGAGAGAAGCCACTAGTGAAATCTAAGGGGCCTTGGTCTCTCCTTTATTATATTTGCCTTCGAGATCTATTTTTATTTGCTTTTATTTTCAGATCTATTAATCCAAAAACACAAAAATACCTTGCTGCAATTTGTTGTTATTTATTTTATCTCGCGTTCCGGCAAGATCAATCCAATCTACTATAATTTTACCTATGTTTTTACCCGTGAGGGATTGACAACCCCTCTCTTACATCGGGTTGCAAGTATTTGTTCTTTGTGTGTAGGAGCCATTCACGTGGTGCTGGATGGTTCTCCTACTGGTTCGATAACCTTGGTTCTCATCACTAAGGGAAATACCTACCGTAGCTGTGTTGCATCATCCCTTCCTCTTTGGGGAAATAGCGATGTAGTTCAAGTCGCATCAGCTAGCCATATCCACGGGTACCGTCAATACCAACGCTTTCCAAGGAGTTTATCATTTGACAACATAAAGTAAATTTCTTTTTCATTCGGGACTGGGCATCCCTATTACCGCCGTACTCTCATGCAATGACAAGTGAATAAACACTCATGTTGAGAATACCACATCTAGCATGCAAAATATTGCCCACCCCCTGCCACTTCTTGAGGGGTACGAGTGGACAAAAAGGAAATTCATTTTGAAAATTAGAGATGGCACATACAAATTTACTTAGAACGGCACGGAAATACCGCATATAGGTAGGTATGGTGGACTCATATGGCAAAACTGGGTTTAAGGATTTTGGATGCACAAGTAGTATTTTTACTTAGTACAAATGAAGGCTAGCAAATAGATTGAGAAGCATCCAACCAAGAAACAAAAATTCACATAAACGAGCATTAAGAATAACTAACACCGAATAATTCACCACAAGTATGATGTAATTTCATTACATAACTATTGACTTACGTGCTTGCATATGGAGTCACAAACCTTAACACCAATATTCTTACTAAAGCATAATTACTCACCAACATGACTCACATATTACTATCATCATATCTCAAAACTATTACAAAGAATCAACTTTATTTTGTCCAATGAGCTTCATGAAAGTTTTTAGTATATCCCTCTTGAATATCTATCACTTTGGGACTAATTCAATATGCTGCAAATGCTTTTGATAAGCTCAAACAAATTTAAGTGAAGAGCATGAGCATAAAAAATTTCATCTCTCAAAATAATATAAGTGAAGCATGAGAGAATTTCTTCAGTTTTTTACTAAATCTCAAATAAATCTAAGTGAAGCATGAGAGTATTTCTCCAAAATTATTAAAGCACACCATGGTCAAAAAGATATAAGTGAAGCACTTGAGCAGCTCCATAGCTGAAAAAATTTAAGTGAAGCACATAGAGCAATTCTATCAAATCATAGCATAATTTTGGCTCTCTCAAATAGGTGTGTCCAGCAAGGATAGATGAGACAAAATAAAAAGCAAAACAAGCAAAGACTCATATAATACAAGACGCTCGAAGCAAAACTCATGATATGTGATGAATAAAAATATAGCTCCAAGTAAAATTACCGATGGTCATTAGAAGAAAGAGGGCATGCCTTCCGGGGCATACCCAAGCTTAGTTGCTTGGTTCTCCTTGAATGTTAACTTGTGGTGCCATGGGCATTCCCAAGCTTAGGCTCTTTTCACTCCTTATACCTTCATCCATCATGATCTCACCCAAAACTTGAAAACTTCAATCACACAAAACTCAACAAAACCCTCGTGAGATCCGTTAGTATAATAAGCAAATCACTGCACTAGGTACTGTTGCAAACCCATTCATATTTTATTATTGCATTATATCTACTGTATTCCAACTTTTCCATGGCTTATACCCTGCAATACAATGCATAGATTCATCAAAATAAGCACACAATGTAACGAAAACAGAATCTGTCAAAAACAGAACAGTCCGTAATAATCTGGACTTTTTCCATACTTATGTAAATCCAAAAATTATGAAAACTTAGGACAACGGAAATTTGTATACCAATATTGTGTAAAAAATTCAGAATTTTATCACGCTTCTGTGATTTTTAACAATTGTGCTACATTGCATAAAAGTTTCTATTTTCAACAATATCAAATCAACTATCACCCAAGATGATCCCAAAGGCTTTACTTGGCACAAACAATAACTAAAACTTAAAAACACAATCATAACAGACGCGTAATTGTGCGAACACACAAAAACAGAAAGAAAAAAGCAAAAATAAAATTTATTCATTGGGTTGCCTCCCAACAAGCGTTATCGTTTTATGCCCCTAGCTAGGCATAAGATTTTATTGATGCTCACAAGAAAGATAATAATTGAAACACAAAGAGCACATCATAAATCATGTGACAATCACATTTAAGTCTAACGTACTTCCGATGCATAGCCATTTTGTAAGAAAACAAATTATCAAAACAAGCAAAAACTAGCATACGCAAGGAAGAAAAATAAAACATTGACAATCTCAACATGAAGAGAGGTAATTTAGTAACATGAAAATTTCTACAACCATATTTCCCTCTCTCATAATAATTACATGTGGGATCATATTCAAATTCAATAATATAGCTATCACATAACATATTCTCTACATGATCCACATGCATGCAAAGTTGACACTCTTCCAAAATAGTGGGATTATCATCAAATAAAGTCATGAACTCTCCAAGCCCACTTTTATCAAAAAATTCATAAGATTGAACACTCTCCAAATGTGGGATTATTTTTACCTATAGTTGACACTCTTCCGAATCCACTTCAATATTATTGCAAACATATTCATCATGAGGCTTAAATAAACTATCAAGATCATAAGAATCATCACCCCAATCATGATCATTGCAACAAGTAGTGGACAAAGCAAAATAAGCATCCCTAAGCTTGGGGTTTTGCATAGTATCAACACAATTGACATTAATAGAATTTCTAATAACACCACTGCAATCATGCTGGTCATTCAAGGGGCTATCGTGAATCACTTTATAAAATTCTTGTTTTAACACTTCATCACAATTTCCAGATTCACGAATCTCGAGGAAAACTTCATAAAGATAATCTAGAAAACTCAATTCACTAGCAATTGGTTCATCATAATTGGATATTTTAAAAAGATTAGAAAGTGGACGAGGATCAATATCAATAGATTTTTAGCAAGCGAAGATGCAAGCAAATAGAAGGCACATGGCAATACAAGCAAACATAAGATTAGACGAGAAAAAGGCAAATAAAAAGAAGGCGAATAAAACGGCAAAATATTTGTAAAGTGGGGGAGATGAGAACGGGAAGAAAATGGCAAATAATGTAAATTGCCAGGAAATGAGATTTGTGATTAGGAACCTGATAGATGTTGATGATGTCTCCTCGACAATGGCGCCAGAAATTCCTTTTGATGCGGCTTGAAACTGCGTTGGTATTTCCCCAAAGAGGAAGGGATGATGCAGTACAACTATGGTAGGTATTTCCCTCAGTTATGAATCCAAGGTTATCAATAAATTAAGAGAACCAAGCAACACTATGTAAAAGGTACCTGGACACAAAGAACAAATACTTGCAACCCGACGTGTAAGAGGGGTTGTCAACCCGTCCTCGGTAAAAAGATAGATAAATTTGTATGAGTTTGGATAAATAGGTCTTGATAAAACATGAAATAAAATAAGTAAAGAAATAGTGCATCAAGGTATTTTCGGGTTTTTGGAAATATAGATCTGGAAAAAATATGGCAAAAGATAGATCGGAAAGCAAATATGAGAAAAGATAGATGCGGGGGCCGTAGATTTCACTAGTGGATTATCTCGAGAAAATAGCACACGGTGGGTAAACAAATTATTATTGGGCAATTGATAGAAGAACAAATAATTATGATGATATCCAAGGCAATGATCATGAATATAGGCATCACGTCCAAGATTAGTAGACCGACTCCTGCCTGCATCTACTACTATTACTCCACACATCGACCGCTATGCAGCATGCATATAGTGTATTAAGTTCATGGAGAAATGGACTAATGCAATAAGAACGATGACATGATGTAGAAAAGATCTATTCCTGTAGGAATAGACCCCATCTTTTTATCCTTAATAGCAACAATAAATGCGTGCCTTGCTACCCCTTCTGTCACTAGGTGAGGACACCGCAAGATCGAACCCATCACAAAGCACCTCTTCCCATTGCAAGAAAAATCAATCTAGTTGGCCTAACTAAACCAAAGATTCGGAGAAGAAATACGAGGCTATAAATAATCATGCATATAAGAGATCAAAGAAGACTCAAATAAAATTAATGGATAAAAATCTGATCATAAACTCGAACTTCATCAAATCCCAACAAACACACCGCAAAAAGTCATTACATCAAATAGATCTCCAAGAGACCATTGTATTGAGAATCAAAAAAGAGAGAAGAAGACATCTAGCTACTGCCTACGAACCCGTAGGTCTACGGTGAACTACTCATGCATCATTGGAGGAGCACCAATGAGGATGATGAACCCCGCTGTGATCGTGTTCCCCTCCAGCGGAGTGCCGGAATAGGGCTCTAGATTGGATTCGTGGTTCTGGAACTTGCAGCGGCTGGAATTGTGTTTCTTCGACTCCATAGGGTTTCTGGAATATTTGGGTATTTATAGAGCTGAGAGGCGGTGCAGGAGACCCCCATGGGCCCCACAACCCATCAGGGTGCACCAGGGGCCTCTGGCACGCCCTGGTGTCTTGTGGTCCCCACGGGCCTCCCCCCAGGTGCTTCCTTGGCTCCCAAGTTGTCTTCTAGTTCAAAAACAATCTCCAAAAAGTTTCACTGCGTTTGGGCTTCGTTTGATAGGCATATTCTATGAAGTAAAAAACAAGCAAAAAACAGCAACTAACACTGGGCACTAGGTCATTAGGTTAGTCCCAAACATTGATATAAAGTTGCTATAAAATGAATATAAAACATTCAAGATTGATAATATAACAGCATGGAACAAGCAAAAATTATAGATACATTGGAGATGTATCAATTGCGCTTAGGGCAGTGTTGTTGCACAAAGGGGTTATCGATGCTGACAACTTGTACTTGTCGTCTGCCCTAAATAGCTGCTGGCAGAGGGTTGTGTGCTTGATACGTCTTCGTCGTATCTACTTTTCTAAACACTTTTGCTCTTGTTTTGGACTCTAATTTGCATGATTTGAATGAAACTAACCCAGGCTGACGCTGTTTTCAGCAGAATTGTCATGGTGTTGTTTTCCTACAGAAATCAAAGTTGTCGGATTGACCTGAAAATTTACAAAGAATATTTATGGAATATATAAAAAATACTGGGGGAAATATACTAGAGGGGTCTAGCTAGGAGCCATAAGCTCAGGGGGCATGCCCACCCCCAGGCGGCGCCCTACAAGTTTGTAGGCCCCCTGAACCTCCGGCAACCCAAACTCCAACTCCATATATACCTATTCGCCAAGAAAAAAACCAGAGAGAAGGATTCATCACGTTTTACGATACGGAGCCACCGCCACCTCCTATTCTTCATCAGGAGGGCTGATCTGCAGTGCGTTCGGGGCACCGGAGGGTGGAATTTGACACCGTCGTCATCATCAACCTTCCTCCATCACCAATTTGATGATGCTCACCACAGGGAGTGAGTAATTTCTTCGTAGGCCTGTCGGACGGTGATGGGTTGGATGAGATCTATCATGTAATCGAGTTAGTTTTGTTAGGGCTTGATCCCTAGTATCCACCATGTTCTGAGATTGATGTTGCTATGACTTTGCTATGCTTAATGCTTGTCACTAGGGCCCGAGTGCCATGATTTCGGATCTAAACCTATTAAGTTTTCATACATATGTGTGTTCTTGATCCTATCTAGCAAGTTACATGCACCTACTATGAGTTATGATCCACATACCCCAAGGTGAAAATTATTGGGATTCTTTCCGATGATTACCGTAGTTTGAGGGGTTCATGTATTCACTAAGTGCTAATTCTTTGTTCCGGTTCTCTATTAAAAGTAGGCCTTAATATCCCTTAGTTTCCTTATGGACCCCGCTTCAATGGGAGGGTAGGACAAAACATGGCATACAAGTTCTTTCCCATAAGCATGTATGACTATATACGGATTACATGCCTACATTACATTAATGAATTGGAGCTAGTTCTGTGTCGCTCTAGGTTATAACTGTTACATGATGAATGACATCCAACGCAATTATCCATCACTTATCCAATGCCTACGCTTTTCATATATTGATCTTTGCTAAGTTACTTTTGTCGTTACTGCTGTTACAATCACTACTATTTCTGCTACTGTTGTCGTTACTATAAAACTACCATACTACTTTGCTATTGATCACCTTGATGTAGATATTAAGTCTTCCAGGTGTCGTTGAATTGACAACTCAACTGCTAATACTTGTGGATATTCTTTGGCTCCCCTTGTGTCGAATCAATAAATTTGGGTTGAATACTCTTCCCTCGAAAACTGTTGCAATCCCCTATACTTGTGGGTTATCAATGCCGCAGGACCGTCAAGTTGTTATTCAAGCCTGGATGCACGGGGCTTCTAATTGCAAGGACAAGATGATTAGCCTAGCTCTAATTATTCAAGTATGACCAACTAGAACTAGAACTAGAAGCACTAGAGAAGGCTCCAAAACTTGTGTCTCAAAGGACAAAATCCTCTAGTATATATAGGATAGAGGGGAGAGGAGGGGCTTCCACCAAAGGGGAAGGAGTCCCCCATGGGGTGCCGGCCTAAGGAGGGGAGGAGGAATCCTCCCCCTCCTCCAATTCGGTCTCCTTCCTCCACTTGGGCCTTTGTGGCCCAAGTTGCCTTCCACCTCTTGGCCTTCTTAGGCCTGCTGATATTAAATTAAATATAAAATAGTTCTAAATATTTTTAAACCATTGTATATAATTTAACATCCCCGGAAACATTTTCCACCTATATATATTTATCGATAATACCCGGTATTACGCGATATTCACTGAAACCCTTCCGGTGACCCCGAACGCTTCTGGATCCTCTCGGAACTATTCTAAATATTAATGAAACAATTACACATATATATCTCATCACTCCCATCCTACTAACACTCAGCAGATCCTGATTGTCTTAAGCTTGTGACCCCATAGGTCCGGTAACTCATAGAGTTGAACAAAACCGTTCGTTCAATGACCAATAGCGGGACCGTGGACATCCATATGGTCCCTATGAGCACATGAATGATATTCAAGTGAAACTATGGTTATCATGTGATGTTCCATTTGCTTCGCGATACTTCACAAAACCTGGTATGCATCGGTATCCTCCTGAGTCATCACCATACCCATTATACCAAATCCTCATTACCGGTTTTGTCCTTCTTTCTTGTTATTGTGTTCCGGCATCCCCGTGACATTGTCAGCTTGTCTGGCCAGATGATGATGGATGACATCACACCGAGAGGTCCCTAATAATATCTCTCCATCGTCAGAGGAGCAAATCGCACTCTCGAGCTATCTGACCACTTGTCAAACTTTTCGATGAACATGTATGTTGTCATTATGATCACCGTGTTCCATGTTAGATCTGAGCAACCCCAAAGCCTAATATGCAGTAAAAAGTGATCATGATACTCTCATGGTCTAATGAGCAAAATCACACGTTAACACTTGAACCGATTGGGTCGATTGATAACAGACGATATTAACTAAATTCATAACATACAAGATTGGGTTGATTCAATATGACCGTTCTTCTAATGTCATAATCTCAATATTGTTTTAGGACTATCGTTACACTTAACGATGCCCTAAGATCCAAAAAACATGATCACCAACAACACTTGAGCTAGTCCTAGAGGCAAGACTAGGAACCTTTAATTTAACTGTTTATCGTTCCACACGTGCATATGAGTTTTCCACTAAATCGCATACTCCAGGAGCATAGCAATTATTGTTGGGGACGTAGCAGAAATTCAAAATTTTCTACGCATCACCAAGATCAATCTATGGAGATTCTAACAACAAGAGAGGGAGAGGATGAGCATCTTCATACCCTTGAAGATCGCTAAGCGGAAGCGTTACAAGAACGCGGATGAAGGAGTCGTACTCGCAGCGATTCAGATCGCGGTTGATTCCGATCTAAGCACCGAACAATGGTGCCTCCGCGTTCAACACACGTACAGCCCGGGGACGTCTCCTCCTTCTTGATCCAGAAAGGGGAGAGGAGAAGTTGAGGGAGAACTCTGACAGCATGACGGCATGGTGGTGATGGAGCTCGTGGTTCTCCGGCAGGGCTTCGCCAAGCACTACGGAGGAGGAGGAGGTGTTGGAGGAGGAGAGGGCTGCACCGGGGAAGGTGTGGCTGCCTCTCTCTCTCACTATATATAGGGGAAGGGAGGAGGGGAGGCGCCTAGGGTTCCCTAGGGAGGGCGGCGGCCATAGGGTAAACCCTAGATGGGTTTTGGCGCCCCACCCCTAGGAAACTTGCCCCCAAGCCGGGAGGGTGGCTTCCCTAGGGGTGGCGCCCCACCTCTCGAGTTACGTGAGATGGGGTGGGAGGGGCGCTCAGCCCCTAAGTGGGCTGATGTGCCCTCTCCCCTTGGCCCATAAGGCCCCCCAAAGCATGCCGGGGCCTCTGAAACCCCTTTCGGACACGCTGGTCATCACCTGGTACCCCCGGAACAATTCCGGACTCCAATACCCTTCGTCCGACATACCGATCTTCACCTCCGGACCATTCTGGAGCTCCTCGTCATGTCCGGGATCTCATCCGGGACTCCGAACAACCTTCGGTAACCACATACTATTTCCCATAACAACTCTAGCGTCAGCGAACCTTAAGTGTGTAGACCCTACGGGTTCGGGAACCATGCAGACATGACCGAGACGTTCTCGGTCAATAACCAACAGCGGATCTGGATACCCATGTTGGCTCCTACATGTTCCACGATGATCTCATCGGATGAACCACGATGTCAAGGATTCAAGCAATCCCGTATGCAATTCCCTTTGTCTAGCGGTATTGTACTTTCCCGAGATTCGATCGTCGGTATGCCGATACCTTGTTCAATCTCGTTACCGGGAAGTCTCTTTACTCGTTCCGTAACACATCATCCCGTGATCAACCCCTTGGTCACATTGTGCACATTATGATGATGTCCTACCGAGTGGGCCCAGAGATACCTCTCCGTCACACGGAGTGACAAATCCATCTCGATTCGTGCCAACCCAAGACACTTTCGGAGATACCCATAGTGCACCTTTATAGCCACCCAGTTATGTTGTGACGTTTGGTACACCCAAAGCATTCCTACGGTATCCGGGAGTTGCACAATCTCATGGTCTAAGGAAATGATACTTAACATTAGAAAGGCTTTAGCATACGAACTACACGATCTTTGTGCTAGGCTTAGGATTGGGTCTTGTCCATCACATCATTCTCCTAATGATGTGATCCCGTTATCAACGACATCCAATGCCCATGGTCAGGAAACCGTAACCATCTATTGATCAACAAGCTAGTCAACTAGAGGCTTACTAGGGACATGGTGTTGTCTATGTACCCACACATGTATCTGAGTTTCCTATCAATACAATTATAGCATGGATAATAAACGATTATCATGAAAAAGGAAATATAATAATAATAACTAATTTATTATTGCCTCTAGGTCATATTTCCAACAGTCTCCCACTTGCACTAGAGTCAATAATCTAGTTCACATCGCCATGTGATTAACACTCACAGATCACATCGCCATGTGACTAACATCCACAGAATTTACTAGTGTCACTAAACTAGTTCACATCATCATGTGATCAAGACTCAATGAGTTCTGGGGTTTGATCATGTTTTGCTTGTGAGAGAGGTTTTAGTCAACGGTTCTACAACATTCAGATCCGTATGTACTTCGCAAATCTCTAGGTCATATTGTAAATGCTGCTTCCACGCTCCACTTGGAGCTATTCCAAATGGTTGCTCCACTATACGTATTCGGTTTGCTACTCAGTGTCATTCAGATAGGTGTTGAAGCTTGCATCAATGCAACTCTTTACGTCGAACTCTTTATCACCTCCATAACCGAGAAACATGTCCTTATTACTCCAAGGACAATTTTGACCGCTATCTGGTGATCCACTCCTTGATCACCTTTGTACCCTCTTGCCAGACATGTGGCAAGGCACACATCAGGTGCGGTACACAGCATAGCATACTATGGAGCCTACGTCTAAGCATAGGGGACGACCTTCGTCCTTTCTCTCTATTCTGCCGTGGTCGAGCTTTAAGTTTTAACTTCATACCTTACAACTCAGACAAGAACTCCTTCTTTGACTGATCCATCTTGAACACCTTCAAGATCATGTCAAGGTATGTGCTCATTTGAAAGTACCATTAAGCGTTTTGATCTATCCTTATAGATCTTGATGCTCAATGTTCAAGCAGCTTAATCCAGGTTTTCCCTTGAAAAACTCCTTTCAAACAACCCTTTATGCTTTCCAGAAATTCTACATCATTTCTGATCAACAATATGTCAACAACATATACTCATCAGAAATTCTATAGTGCTCCCACTCACTTCTTTGGAAATACAAGTTTCTCATAAACTTTGTATAAACCCAAAATCTTTGATCATCTCATCAAAGCGTACATTCCAACTCCGAGATGCTTACTCCAGTCCTTAGAAGGATTGCTGGAGCTTTGCATACTTGTTAGCGTCTTTCAGGATTGTCAAAACCTTTCCGGTTGTATCACATACAACCTTTCCTCAAGAAAATTGTCGAGAAACAATGGTTTTGACATCCTATCTGCAAGATTTCATAAATGATGCGAGAATCGCTAATCCAATTCAACAGACTCTTAGCATCGCTACGAGTGAGAAAGCCTCACCGTAGTCAACTCCTTGAAATTGTCGGAAATCATCTTAACGATAAGTCGAGCTTTCTTAATGGTGATACATACCATCATTGTCCGTCTTCCTTTTAAAATCCATCTGTACCCAATAGCCTTACGACCATCAAGTAGTTCTTTCAAAGTCTACACTTTGTTTTTATACATGGATCCTCTCTCGGATTTTATGGCCTCGAGCCATTTGCCGGAATCTAGGCCCACCATCGCTTCTCCATAGCTCGTAGGTTCATTGTTGTCTAGCAACATGACCTCCAAGACAGGAGTACGTACCACTCTGAAGTAGTACGCATCCTTGTTGACCTACAAGGTTTGGTAGTGACTTGATCCGAAGTTTCATGATCACTATCATAAGCTTCTACTTCAATTGGTGTAGGCGCCATAGGAACAACTTCCTGTGCCCTGCTACACACTAGTTGAAGTGCCAGTTCAATAACCTCATCAAGTCTCCACCATCCTCCCACTCAACTTTCCGAGACAAACTTTTCCTCGAGAAAGGACCCGATTCAAGAAACAATCCCTATTGCTTTCGGATCTGAATTAGGAGGTATACCCAACTGTTTTGGGTGTCCTATGAAGATGCATTTTATCCGCTTTGGGTTCGAGCTTATCAACCTAAAACTTTTTCACATAAGCGTCGCAGCCCCAAACTTTTAAGAAACGACAACTTAGGTTTCTTCAAACCATAGTTCAAACGGTGTCGTCTCAATGGAATTACATGGTGCCCTATTAAAGTGAGTGTGGTTGTCTCTAATGCCTAACCCATGAACGATAGTGGTAATTCGATAAGAGACATCATGGTACGCACCATATCCAATAGGGTGCAACTATGATGTTCGGACACACCATCACACTATGGTGTTCCAGGCGGTATTAATTGTGAAACAATTTCCACAATGTCTTAATTGCGTGCCAAAGCTCGTAACTCAGATACTCATCTCTATGATCATATCATAGACATTTTATCCTCTTGTCACGATGATCTTCAACTTCACTCTGAAATTACTTGAACCATTCAATAATTCAGACTTGTGTTTCATCAAGTAAATATACTCAATATCTACTCAAATCATCCGTGAAGTAAGAACATAACGATATCCACTGCATGCCTCAGCACTCATTGGACTGCACACATCAAAATGTATTACTTCCAACAAGTTGCTTTCTTGTTCCATTTTACTGAAAACGAGGCTTTCAGTCATCTTGCCCATGTGGTATGATTTGCATGTCTCAAGTGATTCAAAATCAAGTGAGTCCAAACGATCCATCTGGATGGAGTTTCTTCATGCGTATACACCAATAGACATGGTTCGCATGTCTCAAACTTTTCAAAAACGAGTGAGTACAAAGATCCATCAACATGGAGCTTCTTCATGCGTTTTACACCAATATGACTTACATGGCAGTGTCACAAGTAAGTGGTACTATCATTACTATCTTATATCTTTTGGCATGAAAATGTGTATCACTACGATCGAGATTCAATAAACCATTCTTTTTAGGTGCAAGACCATTGAAGGTATTATTCAAATAAATAGAGTAACCATTATTCTCCTTAAATGAATAACCGTATTGCGATAGACATAATCCAATCATGTCTATGCTCAACGCAAACACCAAATAACAATTATTTAGGTTTCACACCAATCTCGATGGTAGAGGGAGCGTGCGATGCTTGATCACATCAACCTTGGTAACACTTCCAACACATATCGTCAGCTCACCTTTAGCTATTCTCCGTTTATTTCGTAGCTTTTATTTCGAGTTACTAACACTTAGCAACCGAACCGGTATCTAATACCCTGGTGCTACTAGGAGTACTAGTGAAGTACACATTAACATAATGTATATCCAATATACTTCTATCGACCTTGCCAGCCTTCTCATCTACCAAGTATCTTGGGTAGTTCGCTTGATGTCCGTTCCTCATTACAGAAGCACTTAGTCTCGGGTTTGGATTCAACCCTGGGTTTCTTCACTGGAGCAGCAACTGATTTGCCGTTTCATGAAGTACCCCTTCTTGCCCTTGCCCTTCTTGAAACTAGTGGTTTCATTAACCATCAACAATTGATGCTCCTTTTTGATTTCTACATTCGCGGTGTCGAACATTGCGAATAGCTCAAGGATCATCATATCTATCCCTGTTATGTTATAGTTCATCACGAAGCTCTAGTAGCTTGGTGGCAATGTCTTTGGAGAAACATCACTATCTCATCTGGAAGATTAACTCCCACTCGATTCAAGTGATTGTTGCACCCAGACAATCAGAGTATAAGCTCAACGATTGAGATCTTCTCCCTTAGTTTGTAGGCTAGAAAACTCATCGGAGGTCTCATACCTCTTGACGTGGGCACGAGCCTGAAATCCCAATTTCAGCTCTTGAAACATCTCATATGTTCTGCAACATTTCAAAAATGTCCTTGGTGCCTCAATTCTAAACCATTTAACATTGCCAAACTATCATGTAGTCATCAAAACGTGTATGTCAGATGTTCGCAACATCCACAGACCACGTTAGAGGTCCAGCACACCGAGCGGTGCATTAAGGACATAAGCCTTCTACTGTACGCATAATTGCTACTGTCAACTTTCAACTATATTTTCTCTAGGAACATATCTAAAACAGTAGAACTAAAGCGCGAGCTATGACATAATTTGCAAAGACCTTTTGACTATGTTCAGGATAATTAAGTTCATCTTATGAACTCCCACTCAAATAGACATCCCTCTTAGTCATCTAAGTGATTACATGATCCGAGTCAACTAGGCCGTGTCCGATCATCACGTGAGACGGACTAGTCATCATCGGTGAACATCTTCATGTTGATCGTATCTACCATACGACTCATGCTCGACCTTTCGGTCTCTTGTGTTCCGAGGCCATGTCTGTACATGCTAGGCTCGTCAAGTCAACCTAATGTTTCGCGTGTGTAAATTTGTCTTACACCCGTTGTATGTGAACGTTAGAATCTATCACACCCGATCATCACGTGGTGCTTCGAAACAACGAACTTTCGCAACGGTGCACAGTTAGGGGGAACACTTTCTTGAAATTTTAATGAGGGATCATCTTATTTACTATCGTCGTTCTAAGCAAATAAGATGCATAAACATGATAAACATCACATGCAATCAAAAAGTGACATATATGGCCAGTATCATTTTGCTCCTTTTGATCTCCATCTTCGGGGCTCCATGATCATCATCGTCACCGGCATGACACCATGATCTCCATCATCGTGTCTCCATGAAGTTGTCTCGCCAACTATTACTTCTACTACTATGGCTAACGGTTTAGCAATGAAGTAAAGTAATTACATGGCGTTATTCAGTGACACGCAGGTCATACAATAAATAAAGACAACTCCTATGGCTCCTGCCGGTTGTCATACTCATCGACATGCAAGTCGTGATTCCTATTACAAGAACATGATCAATCTCATACATCACATATCATTCATCACATTATTTTTGGCCATATCACATCACATACCATACCCTGCAAAAACAAGTTAGACGTCCTCTAATTGTTGTTTGCATGTTTTACGTGGCTGCTATGGGTTTCTAGCAAGAACGTGTCTTACCTACGCAAAACCACAACGTGATATGTCAATTGCTATTTACCCTTCATAAGGACCCTTTTCATCGAATCCGATCCGACTAAAGTGGAGAGGCGGCACCGCTAGCCACCTTATGCAACAAGTGCATGTCGATCGGTGGAACTTGTCTCACGTAAGTGTACGTGTAAGGTTGGTCCGGGCCGCTTCATCCCACAATACCGTCGAAACAAGATTGGACTAGTAACGGTAAGCATATTGAACAAAATCAACGCCCACAAAAACTTGTGTTCTACTCGTGCATAGAATCTACACAATAAACCTGGCTCATGATGCCACTGTTGGGGAACGTAGCAGAAATTCAAAATTTTCTATGCATCACCAAGATCAATCTATGGAGATTCTAACAACAAGAGAGGGAGAGGATGATCATCTTCATACCCTTGAAGATCTCTAAGCGGAAGCATTACAAGAACGCGGATGAAGGAGTCGTACTCGCAGCGATTCAGATCGCGGTTAATTCCGATCTAAGCACCGAACAACGGTGCCTCCGCGTTCAACACACGTACAGACCGGGGACATCTCCTCCTTCTTGATCCAGCAAGGGGAGAGGAGAAGTTGAGGGAGAACTCCGACAGCACGACGACATGGTGGTGATGGAGCTCGTGGTTCTCCGGTAGGGCTTCGCCAAGCACTACGAGGGAGGAGGAGGTGTTGGAGGAGGGAGAGGGCTGCGGCAGGGGAAGGGTGCAGCTGCCCTCTCTCTCTCTCTCTCACTATATATAGGGGGGAGGGAGGAGGGGGAGGCGCCCTAGGGTTCCCTAGGGGAGGGGCGGCGGCCATAGGGGAAACCCTAGATGGGTTTTGGCGCCCCCACCCCATAGGAAACTTGCCCCCCAAGCCGGGAGGGGTGGCTGCCCTAGGGGTGGCGCCCCACCTCTCCAAAGTTACGTGAGATGGGGTGGGAGGGGCGCTCAGCCCCTTAGTGGGCTGATGTGCCCTCTCCCCTTGGCCCATAAGGCCCCCCAAAGCTTGTCGGGGCCTCCGAAACCCCTTTCGGACACGCTGGTCATCACCTGGTACCCCCGGAACAATTCCGGACTCCAATACCCTTCGTCCAATATACTGATCTTCACCTCCGGACCATTCCGGAGCTCCTCGTCATGTCCGAGATCTCATCCGGGACTCCGAACAACCTTCTGTAACCACATGCTATTTCCCATAACAACTCTAGCGTCACCGAACCTTAAGTGTGTAGACCCTACGGGTTCGAGAACCATGCAGACATGACCGAGACGTTCTCCGGTCAATAACCAATAGCGTGATCTGGATACCCATGTTGGCTCCCACATGTTCCACGATGATGTCATTGGATGAACCACGATGTCAAGGATTCAAGCAATCCCGTATGCAATTCCCTTTGTCTAGCGGTATTGTACTTGCCCGAGATTCGATCGTCGGTATGCCGATACCTTGTTCACTCTCGTTACCGGCAAGTCTCTTTACTCGTTCCGTAACACATCATCCCGTGATCAACCCCTTGGTCACATTGTGCACATTATGATGATGTCCTACCGAAGTGCGCCGGAGATACCTCTCCGTCACACGGAGTGACAAATCCGATCTCGATTCGTGCCAACCCAATGACACTTTCGGAGATACCGTAGTGCACCTTTATAGCCACCCGATTACGTTATGACGTTTGGTACACCCAAAGCATTCCTACGGTATCCGGAGTTGCACAATCTCATGGTCTAAGGAAATGATACTTAACATTAGAAAAGCTTTAGCATACGAACTACACGATCTTTGTGCTAGGCTTAGGATTGGGTCTTGTCCATCACATCATTCTCCTAATGATGTGATCCCGTTATCAACGACATCCAATGTCCATGGTCAGGAATTTGTAACCATCTATAGATCAACAAGCTAGTCAACTAGAGGCTTACTAGGGACATGGTGTTGTCTATATACCCACACATGTATCTGAGTTTCCTATCAATACAATTATAGCATGGATAATAAACGATTATCATGAACAAGGAAATATAATAATAATAACTAATTTATTATTGCCTCTAGGGCATATTTCCAACAATTATAGCATAGAATATAAAATCTTTAATTATGAATATGGCAATATAATAATACAAATAGTATTGCCTCTAGGGCATATTTTCAACATCTCCATGTGAGGTCGTTGCCCCAGGGCATTGATGCCCGGCACCGGCGGCGGCGGGCTCCAACTCGGGTGTGGGCTCCAAGTCTGGCGTGGGCTCCAACTACGGCGCTTCAATAGTGGGCCCGGGCTCCAACTCAAACAACTCCGAGCTCGAGCCCATGCCATCCGAGCTTTCACGTAACCGCAAAGGAGGTTGAGGAGGAGGACACCGAGGAGGAGGTGGCCTTCGAGGCGATGCAGGAGTACCTCGACGTCCACGGTTTGGAAGATGAGGCCAAGGAAGAAAAGCCTGCCCCAATATATGATGTTGTCGTGCTCACTGCCTAGGCCAAGGAGGCCCTGCGCACAGCGCAGTAGCAGCTCGACCAGGCAGTGCTAGCCACGTCTATGTGCATGGCACCGACACAGGCTGTCAGGCGTTGGGCGGCTGAAGAAGAGGCTGCAACTCGAGGGAAGAGGAGGGCGGTCACTCTACGTGTAGCGGCCGCTGTCGAGGTGGAAGGCGAGGGACCAGACATCGCCGTCCTTTCCTCCTCCTCCAACGTCGACCACAACAAAGACGACGGCACCATTGTCCTTTCGGACGATGAAGACAAGTAGTCATCCATCTACCGGCGTTGGTCGGCCATCTTATGTTGCCCATTTTAAAAAAATTGTATTAGTTGAAGGAATCCCATTATGATGATTTAAAATTTTTGTAATGTCAATATGCCAGTTCTCTCTGTTAAGCATTGATCAAATCTAAGAACGTGCTTGTTAAGCTTAGCTGAATCTCTGAATCTCTAAATCTGCCGTGTTTTATACCGCCATGTTCTATCTTTCCAGGGCGACTGATACGTCTCCAACGTATCTATAATTTTTGATTGCTCCATGCTACTTTATCTACTGTTTTGGACTATAATGGGCTTTGTTTTCCACTTTTATATTATTTTTGGGACTAACCTATTAACCGGAGGCCCAGCCCAGAATTGTTGTTTTTTGCCTATTTCAGTGTTTCAAAGAAACGGAATATCAAACGGAGTCCAAACGGAATGAAACCTTCGGAAACGTGATTTTCTCACCTAACGTGATCCAGGGGACTTGGACCCTACTCCAAGGAACGAATGTAGCGACCCGACCCGAATGGATCAAGTCTCTGTGCTTAGGTGTCATCCCTGGATCGGTATGCTGACACACACAGTACTCGAAGGATTTATAACAGAGGTAAATCACATGTATAAAGTAACGTAAATACTATTACCTCAATCCAAAAGATAGCGGAAGCAACAAGGTTGTGGATTCCCATCAACACCAACGGCAAAGTTGAGTATAGGAAATCGTAACCCTAACGTATCACTTACTGTCGTTCGAAAAGTCTCGCAACATGAAAAGTTGCAGCCCGAAAACGGGTCAGCACATGGAATATGCTGGCAATGTAACACATAGAGAGTAATGAAGGAACAAGCCTATACTACATGCATATATGGCTGGTGGAAAAGCTCTATGGTTACAGTTTTTGTGAAAAAGCCAATTTTTCCCTACTGCAAAGGAATAAGTTTTACTTTTAACTATCATGGTGGTTGAAACATCATTGAGAAGGTATAACCCCAACTCAATCCCAATTAAAGTGATTAACAACCCAGCAATATTAATTTAGAGTGATGAGATACATGTGAATACTCAAGTACTAGATACTCGAATTGTCCATAACCGGGACACGGCTAACCATGATTAGATTGTACACTCTGCAGAGGTTTATGACTTTTCCCCACAAGACTCGATCGCCTCCGTTGATTTCTCGCACTACATGGTGTTTGAGAAAGCGGATGACCGAGACACGATCTTTCGAAACATTAACTCTCTACTCCGGATAGATCATACCAAACCTATAAAACCCACTACTGCTGATCTACCTCTTGAGAGCTTCACGTAACTTACTCAACTATCCTAGAGCCCATAATAGCTTGTGGCTGCACACGGAAGTTTCTAGCATGAATAATCTCAGTTCCCTTTGAGCACAGGTGGCGGTCCATAGGAAGATCACACGGGTACCCCGGATTTCAAAGATAAAAGCAGACAACTTTGGGTTCCCCGGTGCCTCAATCCACCCAGATGTGTATTTAAGTTGCCACCTTAAAGTAAACCATTAATTAACAATCTCACATCTGTCGTGAATATCTCTCAAACCCAAACCACGTCTACGAGCATAGCATAGCAATATAAGCAACACGTAGAAGTAACTCCCAAGGGTTTGATAGTAACAGGGCAATAGGTTCCTACCTCATCATCTACTTCCCAACCCATAAATTAATGACATCCTAATCATGCAATGTTTGAGGGTTGAGCTAATGCATAAAACTGGGTATGAAAAGGTATGATCAAGTGTTACTTGCCTGCAAAGTTGATGAAGATTATTCGCACTCAAAACTCTTGATAGGTCTACTCGTCACACTCCGGTCAATCTATCGTAAGCAATCAATAGTAACCACACATAAGCAATCACACAAAGGATTGGAAAGAACGTAGAAAACAATTCGGAAACATCAAAACCAATCAAATAACTCTTGCAACACAAAACAATTTCTAACAGTACCAAAATTATGTGAATTTGGCCTTATCAGAAATTTTAGGTCAAGAGCTTCGATTTGCAAAAAGAATCAACTAAAACGGAGTTATAAAACTCAAGTTATGATCAAACGAGGTTCAAATACAAATCAGTTTGAATTCAAATTTTAAAACTTTCAAAAACATGTTTAGGTTGGATTACTGGATAGAGGAGATCATAACGAAGAAGTGGGCGTTGGTTTCGTTGAATTTGGACTAACGAGTAAAAAGTTATAGTCGTTTGAAAATTAGGGACTAATCTGTGAAGAAAATAATTACATACAGGTCCCTGGTAGAAATCTATATATAAAAGAAAAACTCTACCGAGCGAACGTTCGCTTTCTAACTCTAACCAGCGAATGCTCTCTGAATAACTAGATTAAAACAGAAAACCGGGTTTTTTAAATAAAACCGAGATTAAAAGAAAATCGGATCGGTTTTCGGGGTTGTACCGGTTCGGAGAGGGGAAACCGGCGGCGGCGGTGGCGGTTGACTCCAGCGAGTCCGGCGAGGCGGCACGGGGCTCCGGCAGGCGGCTCTGGTCGTCGGAGGAGACGGCGAGGCGACGGAGAGGGCGGCGGCTGGTGAAGTGGTGGCGATGGCGGTGGGCATGGGCGGCGGGGTGGCGGCTTGGCGGCGTGGGGTGGATCTCGCCCGGCGGCGACTTGGGCGGTGGGGGCGAGCGAGGGAGAGAGGAGGTCGGGGCCGAGGCGGCTTAAATAGGGAGGCGGCCTCGGGAGGCGTGGAGAAGGGCAACGAGAGGCGGGGGAGAGGCAAGGCGGCGTCTGTGTGGCGATGCCATCGTGGCGGGTCTCTCTGGGAGCTTAGGGGCGGCGTGGCGTATTGGTGGGCTGACTGGCTCAGTCTTTGGGCAGCCCAGTCAGTAGAGGAAGGTTTTTTATTAAACATTTTCCAGACAAATAAAACAAATTAAATGAAAATATTATATGGGCATATAATATATCAAAATTTTCAGAAAAAGATTTTCTACAACCTGGACATTTTTATAGCATTAAATAAAATTCACACAAATTCAAATAAAGCAAAGAGTGCTTCTGGTCCAATAAAATCCAACAAAAATTATTTTAAAAATACCAAAATGACTTCAAATTAATTTCTCTCAAATTTCTGATGTAGGGAATCATGTTACCCTATTTTCCATATATTTTAGTTTTGAAGAAAAATAATTTGAATAAAACTCAAATAATTCCAAACTGGAAATAAATTCAAGAGAACTTTGAATTTAATTCTTTTAAAACTCCCAACTCATATTTCATATAATTTGAAGAAGTCATTTTATCTTATCTCGTGAAAATCATTGAGTTGCATAAAGTTTTAGAATTGGAAATATTCTCAAATGAAATTCAAATATTTTCAACACCCCTTGTCATTTAAATAAATGGAAGAAGTCATGTCATCTTCTCTCTAGGGTTTTGTGATGAAAAGAATTTGAATTCCCGGAGATCATAAAAGCAAAATGAAAGTTTGGGAAAGTCCTTTTATTCCCTCTCATTTAACTTTCAAAAAGTTTCAAACTCACTCACTTTCAGTCAATCAATCAAACAATCAATCAAAACTATCTATGTATTATAACATTCCAAACTTTAGAATTTTGGGATGTTACAACGAAGAAGGCGGTCACGAGGGTGGGGGGCGCGCCCCCCTAGGGCGCGCCCCCTACCTCGTGGGCCCCCTGTCGCTCCACCGACGTACTCCTTCCTCCTATATATACCTACGTACCCCCAAACGATCAGATACGGAGCCAAAAACCTAATTCCACCGCCGCAACTTCCTGTATCCACGAGATCCCATCTTGGGGCCTGTTAGGAGCTCACCGGGGGGCATCCACCACGGAGGGCTTCTACATCAACACCGTAGCCTCTCCGATGAAGTGTGGGTAGTTTACTTCAGACCTTCGGGTCCATAGCTAGTAGCTAGATGGCTTCTTCTCTCTTTTTGGATCTCAATACAATGTTCTCCCCCTCTCTCGTGGAGATCTATTCGATGTAATCTTCTTTTTGCGATGTGTTTGTTGAGATCGATGAATGGTGGGTTTATGATCTAGCTTATCTATGAATAATATTTGAATCTTCTCTGAATTCTTTTATGTATGATTGAGTTATCTCTGCAAGTCTCTTTGAATTATCCGTTTGGTTTGGCCAACTAGATTGGTAGTTCTTGCAATGGGAGAAGTGCATGGCTTTGGGTTCAATCTTGCGGTGTCCTTACCCGTGTGTAAAGGGTTGCAAGGCACGTATTGTATTGTTGCCATCGAGGATAACAAGATGGGGTATTTATCATATTGCATGAATTTATTCCTCTACATCATGTCATCTTGCTTAAGGCATTACTCTTTTTAACTTAATACTCTAGATGCATTTGGATAGCGGTCGATGAGTGGAGTAATAGTAGTAGATGCAGAATCGTTTTGATCTACTTGCCATGGACGTGATGCCTATATACATGATCATACCTAGATATACTCATAACTATGCTCAATTCTGTCAATTGCTCAACAGTAATTCATTCACCCACCGTAGAATATTTATGCTCTTGAGAGAAGCCACTAGTGAAACCTATGGCCCCCGGGTCTATTCTCATCATATCAATCTCCATCACTTTTATACTTGCTTGTTTTTACTTTGCTTTTTACTTTTCACTTTGCATCTATATACCAAAAATACCAAAAATATTTATCTCTATCAGATCTCACTCTCGTAAATGACCGTGAAGGGATTGACAACCCCTAATCGCGTTGGTTACGAGTAGCTATCGTTTTGTGCAGGTACGAGGGACTTGTGCGTGGCCTCCTACTGGATTGATACCTTGGTTCTCAAAAACTGAGGGAAATACTTACGCTACTGTGCTGCATCATCCTCTCCTCTTCGGGGAAAACCAACGCAAGCTCAAAACGTAGCAAGAAGGTTTTCTGGCGCCGTTGCCGGGGAGTCTACGCAAAAGTCAACATACCAAGTACCCATCACAATCCCTATTTCTCGCATTACATTATTTGCCATTTTCCTCTCGTTTTCCTCTCCCCCACTTCACACTTGCTATTTTATTCGCCCTCTCTTTCGCTATCTCCTCCTCTTTTTCCCGTTGCCTTTTGATTGCTCGTGTGTTAGTTTGCTTGCTTGTCGTCATGACTAAATCCTTATCCGCTCCTATGTCTCCCGAGTTTGAAGTTCTTCACTTCAAGCAAAGGCAAGGAGAAAACTTAAAAGATGCTTGGTATAGGATGATGGAATCTTATCGCAAGTGCACCCTAGAGGTGAACTTTAGAATTCTTCTTCGTAATTTTTATGTTGGGTTAAATATGACGCATAGACAACTCTTGGATTGCATTGCCAAGGGAAATTTCATTGAGATTGATCCTAGTATTGCGCATGTAATTATAGAGGGGATAGTGGGAACACTACCCCAAAAGGGAGGATCTCATCCTACCCAAGAAGAAACCCAAGTGTTTGGAAAGGTTTGCGAAGTAACAATTTTTTTACAAAAGTCTCTTGAGCTTCTTAAAAGTGTTAGTGGAAATCTTCACCGCATGAATATGTTGATTACTCTTTGTAATAAGCGGTTGGATTCTTTAGATCCAAAAATCTCCGAGTATGAAGGGAAGCGGAAAGAACCTCCCGGATTCGAGCATGACTCCGCTAAAAAACTGAAAATTAAAGATGGCAATACATAGATCTATCCTTGCTTTTATGCCTAGCTAGGGGCGTTAAACGATAGCGCTTGTTGGGAGGCAACCCAATTTTATTTTTAGTTTTTTTTGCTTCTGTTTAGGAATAAATAATCCATCTAGCCTCTGTTTAGATGTGGTTTTATCTTTTAATTAGTGTTTGTGCCAAGCTAGACCTATTGGATCTTCTTGGATAATAGTTATTTGATCTTGCTGTAATTTCCAGAAACTTTGCGCTCAGTGCCCGAATTGTTAAAAATCACAAGAACGTGATAAAATACTTATTCCAATTGCTGCTGATCAATAAACAAATTTTCCAGGTCGTCTAATTTTAGTAGAATTGTTTGAGTTCCAGAAGTTTGCGTTAGTTACAGATTACTACAGACTGTTCTGTTTTTGACAGATTCTGTTTTGCGTGTGTTGTTTGCTTATTTTGATGAATCTATGGCTAGTTAAATAGTTTATAATCCATAGAGAAGTTGGAATACAGTAGGCTTAACACCAATATAAATAAATAATGAGTTCATTACAGTACGTTAAAGTAGTCTTTTGTTTTCTTTCTCTAACGGAGCTCACGAGATTTCTATTGAGTTTTGTGTTGTGAAGTTTTCAAGTTTTGGGTAAATTCTTTTGATGGATTATGGAACAAAGAGTGGCAAGAGCCTAAGCTTGGGTATTCCCAAGGCACCCCCAAGATAATCCAAGGACACCAAAAATTCAAAGCTTGGGGATGTCCCGGAAGGCATCCCCTCTTTCGTCTACTTCCATCGGTAATTTACTTGGAGCTATATTTTTATTCACCACATGATATGTGTTTTGCTTGGAGCGTCTTGTATTATTTGAGTCTTTGCTTGTTAGTTTACCACAATCATCCTTGCTGTACACACCTTTTGAGAGAAGCCAATTTGATTGGAAATTGCTAGAATACTCTATGTGCTTCACTTATATCTTTTGAGCTTGATAGTTTTGCTCATAGTGCTTCACTTATATCTTTTGAGCGTGATAATTTTTGCTCTAGTGCTTCACTTTGATCTTTTAGAGCACGGTGGTGGATTTGTTTTAAAGAAACTATTGATCTCTCATGCTTCACTTAGATTATTTTGAGAGTCGTTAATAGCATGGTAATTTACTTAATGTTAATATACTTGGTATTCAAGATATGTGAAACTTTATTTTGAGTGAGTTGAATACTAAGAAAAGTTTGATGCTTGATAATTGTTTTGAGACATGGAGGTGATAATATCAAAGTCGTGCTAGTTGAGTAGTTGTGAATTTGAGAAATGCTTGTGTTGAAGTTTGCAAATCCCGTAGCATGCACGTATGGTTAAAGTTGTGTAACAAATTTGAAACATGAAGTGTACCTGACTTGTGCATCCTTATGAGTGGCGGTCGGGGACGAGCGATGGTCTTTTCCTACCAATCTATCCCCCTAGGAGCATGCGCGTAGTACTTGATTTTTGATGACTTTTAAATTTTTGCAATAAGTATATGAGTTCTTTTGACTAATGTTGAGTCCATGGATTATCGCACTTTTACCTTTCCGCCTTTGCTAGCCTCTTGATGCCGTGCATTGCCCTTTATCACCTTGAGAGTTGGTGCAAACTTCGCGGTGCATCCAAACCCGTGATATGATACGCTCTATCACACATAAACCTCCTTATATCTTCCTCAAAACAGCCACCATACCTACCTATTATGGCATTTCCATAGCCATTCGAGATATATTGCCATGCAACTTTCCACCGTTCCGTTCATCATCATCATGACATACTTTACTTTTGTCATATTGCCATTGCATGATCATGTAGTTGACATCGTATTTGTGGCAAAGCCACCATGCATTATTTTTCATACATGTCACTCTTGATTCATTGCACCATCCCGTACACACGGAGGCATTCATATAGAGTCATATCTTGTTCTAGTTTCGAGTTGTAATCCTTATGTTTTAATCAATAGAAGTGTGATGATCATCATTATTAGAGCATTGCCCAAAAAAAGAAAGGCCAAAAAGAAAAAAAAAAGGCCCAAAAAAAGAAAATAAATAAAAAGGGCAATGTTACTATCCTCTTTTTCCACACTTGTGCTTCAAAGTAGCACCTTGTTCTTCATGTAGTGAGTCTCATATATTGTGCTTCAAAGTAGCACCATGTTTTTAGTGAGTCTCATAAGTTGTCTTTTTATACTAGTGGGAATTTTTCATATAGAACTTGGCTTGTATATTCCTACGATGGGCTTACTCAAATGCCCTAGGTCTTCATGAGCAAGTGAGTTGGATGCACACCCACTAGTTTTCTTTTGTTGAGCATTCATAGCTCTAGTGCATCCGTTGCATGGCAATCCCTACTCCTCATGTTGACATCAATTGATGGGCATCTCCATAGCCCGTTGATTATCCTCGTCAATGTGAGACTTTCTCCTTTTTTGTCTTCTCCACACAATCCCCATCATCATATTCTATTCCATCCATAGTGCTATATCCATGGCTCTCGCTCATGTATTGCGTGAAGGTTGAAAAAGTTTGAGATTATTTAAGTATGAAACAATTTCTTGGCTTGTCATCGGGGGTATAGAAGTTGGGAACATCTTTGTGTGACGAAAATGAAGCATAGCCTAACTATATGATTTTGTAGGGATGAACTTTCTTTTGCCATGCTATTTTGAGAATACATGATTACTTTGATTAGTATGCTTGAAGTATTATTATTTTTTATGTCAATATGAACTTTGAATCTTTAGGATCTGAATATTCATACCACAATTAAGAATATTTACATTGAAATTATGCCAAAGTATCACTCCGCATCAAAAATTCTCTTTTTATCATTTACCTACTCGAGGACGAGCATGAATTAAGCTTGGGGATGCCTGATACGTCTCCAACGTATCTATAATTTTTGATTGCTCCATGCTACTTTATCTACTGTTTTGGACTATAATGGACTTTATTTTCCACTTTATATTATTTTTGGGACTAACCTATTAACCGGAGGCCCAGCCCAGAATTGCTGTTTTTTGCCTATTTCAGTGTTTCGAAGAAACAGAATATCAAACGGAGTCCAAACGGAATGAAACCTTCGGAAACATGATTTTCTCACCAAACGTGATCCAGGGGACTTGAACCCTACTCCAAGGAACGAAAGAGGCGGTCACAAGGGTGGGCCCCCCCTAGGGCGCGCCCCCTGCCTCGTGGGCCCCCTGTCGCTCCACCGACGTACTCCTTCCTCCTATATATACCTACGTACCCCCAAACGATTAGATATGGAGCCAAAAACCTAATTCCACCGCCGCAACTTCCTGTATCCATGAGATCCCATCTTGGGGCCTGTTTCGGAGCTCCGCCGAGGGGGCATCCACCACGGAGGGCTTCTACATCAACACCATAGCCTCTCCGGTGAAGTGTGAGTAGTTTACTTCAAACCTTCGGGTCCATAGCTAGTAGCTAGATGGCTTCTTCTCTCTTTTTGGATCTCAATACAATGTTCTCCCCCTCTCTCGTGGAGATCTATTCGATGTAATCTTCTTTTTGCGGTGTGTTTGTTGGGAGCCGATGAATTGTGGGTTTATGATCCAGCTTATCTATGAATAATATTTGAATCTTCTCTGAATTCTTTTATGTATGATTGACTTATCTTTGCAAGTATCTTTGAATTATCCGTTTGGTTTGGCCAACTAGATTGGTAGTTCTTGCAATTGGAGAAGTGCATGGCTTTGGGTTCAATTTTGCGGTGTCCTTACCCAGTGACAGAAAGGGTTGCAAGGCACGTATTGTATTGTTGCCATCGAGGATAACAAGATGGGGTATTTATCATATTGCATGAATTTATTCCTCTACATCATGTCATCTTGCTTAAGGCGTTACTCTGCTTTTTAACTTAATACTCTAGATACATCTTTGGATAGCGGTCGATGAGTGGAGTAATAGTAGTAGATGCAGAATCGTTTCGATCTACTTGTCACGGACGTGATGCCTATATACATGATCATACCTAGATATACTCATAACTATGCTCAATTCTGTCAATTGCTCAACAATAATTCGTTCACCCACCGTAGAATACTTATGCTCTTGAGAGAAGCAACTAGTGAAACCTATGGCCGCGGGTCTATTCTCATCATATCAATCTCCATCACTTTTATACTTGCTTGTTTTTACTTTGCTTTTTACTTTTCACTTTGCATCTATATACCAAAAATACCAAAAATATTATCTCTATCAGATCTCACTCTCGGAAGTGACCGTGAAGGGATTGACAACCCCTAATCGCGTTGGTTGCGAGTAGCTATCGTTTTGTGCAGGTACGAGGGACTTGTGCGTGGCCTCCTACTGGATTGATACCTTGGTTCTTAAAAACCTAGGGAAATACTTACGCTACTGTGCTGCATCATCCTCTCCTCTTCGAGGAAAACCAACGCAAGCTCAAGACGTAGCAGCGACTGATTCACGGGTCCTTCAACAACGTAGAAGATATTAGGTCATATAGTCGAGGCTCTACCCATAAGCACACAGACGCAGGAAAATGAAATGGCTCGCATGATACATATTCAACCTTTGCTCTCATGTTCGACCCCTAGAAGTGGCATTGTATACCATCCTTCATTTTGCAATTAAATCAGACACTGACATGTGGGCCCTGGATTGTCCTACACGTCATTATATTCCACTATTTTTCTAGTAAACCAGACACTGACATATGGGTCCTTTGTGTCCCACGCGTCAGTATATGCGCCAGGTAATGGTCAACTACATTGACCCCGGAAACGCTTTGTTTTGGGCATTTATGAGTGTGGGGCGAGTGGTGGACGGGGAAAGTGAGGGACGTTAGTTGAGTGGGGCAAAACTGAGGACTAAGAAACCGAGGGCATAGAAATAGAAATCCCTATATTTGGAGGTCAAATTTTATGCCTAGTGACAATGTTCGAAAAAGTGATAGCCATGACCTAGTCGGTTGCCCTTCGCCTAGCACCTACATGACACTTAAGCACCCTAGACACAGTGTAGGCAACCTAAACTTGTGTCTACTGAGCTGTATTTGGGATACTTTATATGCATCAATATTCATTTAGTGCATATAAGTGAGTAAACTAATTTGCAAAAAAAATCTAAGTGGGTAAACTACTACCGACTGCCAGTGGAATATGCCCTATTCTGGTGTGTTTGTCCAATATCACATGATTTATTGCATGGGTGCACAATTTCTTGCCTGTCATGCCTATAATTTCACTTATGACCTAGGTCAGGCATTTGGTCAACACCTAGTGGCTGAGTGTGCCTCGTACGCATCGCGTTTTCTAACGAGATGCAATGATAGTAAGAGGAAGGTGAGTTGTAACTGTACTGATTGAATATCAAAACTATTAGCATAACTAAATAGTTTTGGAAACACGAGTGTGTTTGCTAATTGATTGTGAAATCGACTTGAAGATGAGATATTTTGAAATAACAATGATTTCTTTCAAAATCATGCATGCCAGTGATTACATACAAGAGTTACGTAGTTTATGTCGAAGGTAAAGCTCAAAGATTTGATAAGAGCTATTAGTGAATAAAAACAAAGCTTAAGATGGAACTAAAAGTCCTAAACACATCACTAAACCAAGAAAAATAAATGATAAAACCTGAGTATACATTGTAATTGCTGAACTGCAAACTATAGACGGTGAAGTCTTGCGCTAGACTCTAACATCCAAACAACAAACCCCAAACAATAACTCATAAACGCATTGCTATACAATGAAAAATAAAGGATAAACCCTGACAATATACATTGATGAAGTACAAGCTCTAGATAGTAAAGTCTAACAGTAAGCACTAAAGAGAAACCATAATCCCTAACCTATAACTCTAAACTGTAAAGTAGGTGAGTTCATTCTACAGTGAAATTAAGAAGTCCTAGCTCATAAGCATTAAACTATACCTGTATACTGTGGTATCTAATGCTTAAACCCGAAGACGAATATGTAAATACCAATTAATGTGTGTGGTCATAACACCTAAAAATCTTGGAGATACCACTAAGAAAGCGAGAGAGTGTAGCATCTCATTAAATCATGAAATGTGTTGACATCACACAAGATTAGTATGAAAGAGTACAAAATAAGATCTGTGCATCAACACCACATATCTACAAAAAGTTCAGTGCAACACGATTAGTACAATTGGCAGATCACAGCATACTCTTAAATTCATACTCAAATGCGAGCAAGGAACGGACAAACACCCTGACTATTCTGGTGATGAATGAACATTGGGGAGTCTCCAACTTTGAATTTAGTCGGCCCCAATACATGTCGTCAGGGATTAATGATCACATGATCATTGACAGAAAATTTGTATGTGATGAGGACATCACTACTATAGTTACACCCACAACCCCTGCTACTACATATACTGGACCGATTACTAGAGCTCGCGCACGCCAACTAAATTACCAGGTACTTTCGTTTCTTGGTAGAGATTCTAATGTTCATGAGAATATGGTGCTCTCTAAGTTGGATACTTTTGATTTGCTTATAAATGAAGGACCCGACATGGAGAAGAAGGATGAACATTGGAGCATGATCAAGCATGGAGAGGACAGTGCGTGCAAGGGGAACAAGAACAGAGTTTCTGGTGGAGTTTTCATCACTTTGGAGCCACCATGATGATATCCAAGGACATGGGAAAAATATACAAGATGACCTTTCATAAATTTCATCCATAGCTTAATATAGGTGTTGCGCCACCTTATTTTTGGGCCAGGCCCATGTAATTTCAAAATACTACTTCATAGGCTGGTTCTAGTGTCCATGTTTGTAGGGGAAATGACTCATGAGTTGTTTTCCCACCTTGCCAAGGGGGGACGAAATACCCTCCTTTTCCCCTCTAAATACAGCCCTAAGGCACCATTTAGACTTGGGTTTGTTTGGATTAAAGTTTGCCATAGCTGCAACTCGCTTCCTTCGTTTGTGTACAACAACCAGACCAAGACGTCACAGAACTCCACTTTCATTAATAAAGCTTTCCTCTTATATTCACAATATCCATATTGCGATTTCGGTTTCTTGCTTGTTCTTCATTTGCGTGTAGGAAATAGACCATAGTGGTCAGGTTGATCATGCTCCAACGTGGTTAATAAACTCTCAGAGTTGGTTTAGCAATTGCTAAGGCGCGACGTCCTCGCACGTTCGTAGTCGGATTGTCAAAGTATACTCCCCCAAAAACGATAGTCACATCTCATTGAAAGATCTGGACCCTCACCTGTATCAGTATGTAGATGTGAAGTCAATGTCAGGCTCTAAAAGAATCCTCATTGAACTTGCTACATCTGTCAGCCTGGGCATCACACGTTTTGGCGGTTGTTACAAGAAAATATTGTAAGCAAGGCAGTACTATATGTAGTGTTAGGCACTATTTTGAAAAAATGATATTGAATAGAAATATTACCAGATGTTTTTATCGATGTTAGACTTCGTCAAAGAGTGCAGTAGTGGAGTGTATACATGATCAAGATTATGAATTCCATATTTTCTTCGAAAGCGCTCAATACACTTGATAAATTTAATTCCACGCCCCATGTCTATCCACATATGATCTCAGGTATATGTAGTATCAAGGTTACTCATAACTCTTTTTTTGTGCTCGATTCATTTTGAAATAAGCCATAACATATACATGAGAAAGTTTGGTTAGATAGTAAGTTCAAATTGGAGGGGGGAATAATGGTGTACAAGTACAAGTATTAACTAGAGATAATAGTATGAAAATGTGCATGTATAACCGAACAAATTTGTACTAAAGTGTGGTAGATATATACATGGATGAAACTAGGCCGAGTTAGCAGTTGGACAAGTAAGGTGCCGACTTGGTTGGTACATAAATTGATGTGCATCTCCTCATTAAATCCATGATGAAGGTGGTAGACATATATGAATTTTCTCTACTTGTTACTAGTGAAATAAGACTTTTTTAGTATTGATGGCATCAACTAAAAAACTAATACCTTGTTTTGTCTCAAGAAAAAATGAAACTTTAACTGAAATGGTTCGTGTAACGCGGAAATTTTTTCATTCCTTGCAAAGCAGGGTATGACTTGAGGAAAGTGGAAGTGAAAAAATAAGTATTGTTACAGAAAATTATGAAGTGAATATTCGTACGAAAACAGGACTATATGTTGGTGATATTATTGTTTAAATACTATATGTACATAATGATATGTAGGGTCAATATTCAAATCTAAGAAGTGTCATGTGAGAGAACATGGGAATTAAAGATATGTGGTGGTACAGTAGTAGGTTAAATGTGACACTACTATCATGGGAGAGGATTTGCAACAGAAATGCAGGTGGTACGTACATAAGGAATCATTCCTAAGAAAGCATAGCATTATATAGGAACATACGAGTAAATAAAGAACTGATATTAAAAACAACTCTGAAGTAAATATTCTTATGAAAATAAGATTGCATGTTGCTGATATTATGCTCTTTAAAGACTATATTTCAGAGAATGATGTGTAGGCTTCAAATTAAAGTATAAGAAGTGTCATGTGACAGAACTTCAAAATTGCAGATACATAGACATGTATATCAAAAATAATACCCCAAAAAATTTATGTATGCTAAGGTTGTGATCTAGCAGTAGGTAAAATATTGATTATAGTTTGTAGGTTTGAATTTGTATCAAAATCAGGATACATTAAAAGAACAAATCAGACTAAAATTTTGGAAAGATGATCAAATAAATAGAGGCAATTGAAAGACTATTGGATGTACATTTTGTTCATTCAATAAGAAAATATAGAATGAACTAACAACTAACAATTAAATCACAAATCGAACATTTCGTTGAAACTTGTCGTTCTTTCTTTGTGGCCATGTCTCAAAAAGAGAGAGAAACACTTGTTCTTCAAAATCGTGTCCTCGTGGAACAAGCCTCTGCGGCCGTTGCAAACAAGGCACTACAAATATGCCAACGGGTAATCTAGAAAAAATAGTTAGAGATGCTTTGGAGGAGATTAAGAAGTATACATCGTGATTTACCTCCACATGCACTGCATTAGAATCAGCCGTGGGATTTTTTTTATGTCTCTTCTTGCCGGTGCAATGTCGACCACAACCACATGATGATAGTGTACTCCTCATCCACGAATTTTACGGTCGATATTCGACAAGGGTTAGCAACAACGTCTGGTAGAACTCTGAACAGAGCAGATCTAGAGGATGGGACTGGAAAGAAAGAAGATGATGGGGAAAGAGAAGCAAGAAAGAAGATGATGTGTCTATGTTCCACTGGAATAGGCACAAGTTCCAACGGCCAAAACTGACTGTGCAGACTAAGTTTTGTGACGAAAAGCATCTGTATTGTAGACTGTAACTAGGTAGAACAAGAGAAAACATGTTAGCATTGAAAATGAAATCAAATAATCTAAAAAGTAGTGCATTTTGAAGAACAAGGTTGAAATCATATCTGCTAGGGTAAAAATCATAACTATGACATCAAAATGTTTTCACAAATCAATATTTGACAATACAAGGATGCAAGTATTGAAGAATAGAAGGATGCATATTTGAGGCAAGAGAACAGAAAAACTTGGAAAAATAGCAATTTTGCATGGGAAGAACGATGCATGAAACAGAGAACACATAGGATAGCATGATCAGATGAGTGAAGATCACGTAAACAAAAGAATTGGATAGATGGGAAACAAAGCTATAAGAAGAGGAGAAAATAGAACTAAAACATACCATAAGAACTAGGAAGGGACGAAGGAATAAGAATATAAACAGTGGTCGGAATTCATGAAACATAGTTTGTAAGATAATGGGGGTTGTATGATACGCACAGGCAGATACACGTATAAGCATGGCCCGTAGAAGTATTTAAACAGAATAAACATGTATACTATTTTGTACTTAGTCAATTAAGAATTTCCATCCATTTTTTTAACCATTTTCTCTCCAAACATGTGTCTGGATTGTTGAACATGCACAGATTGCATGTATGTATATAGGTATGGGTTTTGTATATAGCACCTGTCATGTCTCTCTCCCCTTGTATGTATCTTGGGAGACAAGACAATTGGTGCACCCACTTGTATCTATATATATGTGCCTAGTGCGTGATCAATCAAATTATCGATGCATGCAATCCCTCTCTTCCTAACTTACATGGTATCAGATAGCATGTTGATCCTCTCCTCAACCTCCGCTGCCTCCAGCCGCCGCATCTAGCTGCCGCCGCCCATCCCCATCACTGCCGCCATCCCTCTTGCAGTCGTGCCACACCCCCCAAAACCCTAACCCTACAGCCGTCACACCGCCACCTCCATCACCCAACCCCGCCACGCTGCCGCTTCACCTTCTCCTCTCTACAGCCGCTGCGCCATCGACGCCATCCCATCACCTAACCCCACCGTGCCGCCGCTTCCCCATCTCCCGTCTACAACCGCCGTGCTGCCGCCTCCACTCCCTACCGCAGCCGCACTAATACGTCTCAAACGTATCTATAATTTTTTATTGTTCCATGCTATTATATTATCTCTTTTGGATGTTTTATATGCATTAATATGCTATTTTTATATTATTTTTGGGACTAGCCTGTTAACCTAGAGCCTAGTGCCAGTTTCTTTTTTTCTTGTTTTTGAGCTTCACAGAAAAGGAAAACCAAACGGAGTCTAAATGGAATAAAACTTCATGATGATTTTCTTGGACCAGAAGACACCAAGGAGACTTGGAGTGCAAGTCAGAAGAGCCACAAAGCGGTGGCAAGGGTGGAGGGCGCGCCCCCTACCTTGTGGGCCCCTAAGTGACCCCTGACCTAGATCTTCCTCCTGTATATTCACATATATTCGCAAACCACCAGAAACATCCACGAAAATACATTTCCACTGCCACAACCTTGTGTTCCCGTGAGATCCCATCTTGGGGCCTTTTCCGGCATCTTGCCGGAGGGGGATTCGATCACGGAGGGCATCTACATTACCTCTATTTGCCCTTCCAATGAAGCATGAGTAGTTTTCCTCAGACCTACGGGTCCATAGCTAGTAGCTAGATGGCTTATTCTCTCTGTTTGATTCTCAATACCATGTTCTCCTCGATGTTCTTGGTGATCTATCCGATGTAATCTTCTTTTGCAGTGTGTTTGTCGAGACCCGATGAATTGTGGATTTATGATCAGCTTATCTATGAATATTATTTGAATCTTCTCTGAATTCTTATATGCATGATTTGATATCTTTGTATTTCTCTTCGAACTATCGGTTTGGTTTGGCCAACTAGATTGGTTTTTCTTGCAATGGGAGAGGTGCTTAGCTTTGGGTTCAATCTTCCGGTGTCCTCACCCAGTGACAAAGTAGGGGTAGCGAGGCACGTATTGTATTGTTGCCATCGAGGATAAAAACATGGGGTTTACATCATATTGCATGAGTTTATTCCTCTACATCATGTCATCTTACTTAAAGCGTTACTCTGTTCTTTATGAACTTAATACTATAGATGCAGGCAGGAGTCGATCGATGTGTGGAGTAATAGTAGTAGATGCAGGCACGAGTCGGTCTATGATACGGACGTGATGCCTGTATTTCATAATCATTGCCTTGGATATCTTCATAACTTTGCAATTTTCAATCAATTGATCGACAGTAATTTGTTCACCCACCGTATTATTTGCCTTCAAGAGAGAAGCCTCTAGTGAAACATATGGCCCCGGATCTATTTTCCATCATATTAGTTTCCGATCTACTATTTTGCAATCTTTTATTTTCAGATCTATAAACCAAAAATCCCAAATATATTTTATCTTTTATTTATCTATCTCTATCAGATCTCACCTTTGCAAGTGATCGTGAAGGGACTGACAACCCCTTTATCGCGTTTGGTGCAAGTGTTTAATTGTTTGTGCAGGTATTGGTGATTTCTGTGTTCTTCTCCTACTGGATTGATACCTTCGTTCTTAACTAAGGGAAATACTTATCTCTACTTTTCTGCATATCACCCTTTCCTCTTCAAGGGAGAAACCAACGCAAGCTCAAGAAGTAGCACGCACCACCGCTCTTCCCTCCACCACCATGTCTTTCAACTCCTCCATCTCCAGTGCCACCAACCCCTTCGCTGTCTCAGATCCCGCTGATATCCGCAACCTCAACATCCATGAGCGTGTTCCCGTGTGTCTCGATCCTCGTGACTCCACGTACTATGCGTGGAAAACCTACTTCTCGCCCGTATTTTGCAAGTACAACCTCGTGGATAATGTCGACGGCTCCGTCGACTCGAGCGCCATGAAGGATGACTCCGCGTGGACCGCCATCGATGCTACGCTCATCCGGTAGTTCTTTCTCACCGTCTCGAAGGACTTGTTTCACACCCTCGTAAGTGATGGTGATGATGCGCACGCCGTGTGGGTGAAGCTCAACGGCCTCTTCACCGACAATCGTCTTCAGTGTTGCGTCTTTTTGCAGCAATAATTTTTTGGTTGTCATCAAGATGATCAATCAATTGATAATTACTACCGATGCCCCAAGACGCTTTCTAATGAGCTCCGTGACATTGGCGCCAAGATCAACGACGATCTCCTCCTCAGCACGCTCACGGCCGGCCTCGGCAATGACTTCGGCAACGCTGCTGCCAACCTCACCTTGATGCTGGAGCCCTCCTTCCCCAAGTGCATTGCATACTTGTGTCTGGAGGAATGCCAGATGAAACAGGTGAAGAAGCGGGTGCAACACACCGCCCTCACCGCCAGCACTTCTCGCGGTGCCCCGCCGCCGCTCGCATGTCGGCGCCGCAGTCTTCGGCCCCTCCCGCGCCGCCGGGCTTCTACCCGCTACCGCCACTCCACCTCCCCCCCCCCCTCCCCGTGACTCAACAGCAGCAGTCCAGCGCTGGCCAGTGCAACAACCGCTGCGGGGGTGGGGCACGGGGGGCGCCCCGTCAGCAGCAGCCCACACCGCCCGATACCTACGACACCAACCCGTGGACTGACGTCGTCCACTCCTATTCGATTTCGGTGCCATGGCCTGCAACGCCAGGCCTCCTTGGGTCTCGACCGGCGGGCCATCAGGCATATCTTGACACGCTACGTGCCGCCGGATACGCGGGTCTTCCTGCCGCCCAGCGCCACTTTATGGCGGGTCCTACCCGCCACATGTTCCTCCACTATGGGACCCCGCCCTCCTGGCCGCACTACACTCAGCCTCGTCACCGCATAACTATGGTGGCGATGGAGATTGGTACATGGACTCGGGTGCCACCACTCACATGACATCTCATCCTGGTAACCTAACCTCCTCCACTTTAGTTCATACTCCTACTCGCATCACCGTTGGTAACGGTTCCTCTTTACCCATTACACATATTGGTTGTACTTCGTTTCCTTCCACATCTACGCCTATCACCATGTCTAATGTTCTTGTTTCTCCTGACTTGGTCACGAACCTTGTATCTGTTCGTCATCTTGCTCGTGAGAATCCCATTATCGTTGAATTTGACGATGTTGGTTTTTCTGTGAAGGACTCCCATACCCGGATGGTTCTCCACCAATGTGATAGCCCTGACTAGCTCTACCCGGTGCACTCCTCCGCCACCACCTCCACCCATCCAGTCGCCCTCGCCGCCAGTGTCAACCTATGGCATGCTCGTCTGGGACATCCCAACTCCACCGTTTTGCGTCAAATTCTTCAGAGTTTTTCATTCTCATGTAATAAGGTTGACGACCATACTTGTGAGGCTTATCGTGTTGGCAAGCACGCTCGTATCCCCTTTAGCACGTCTACAACTATTTCCACTTTTCCATTTCAATTCTTCATAGTGATGTTTCAACATCTCCAGTTGCAAGCAACATGGGATACCGTTACTATTTGGTGATTTTAGATGATTTTTCTCATTTTGTGTTGACATTTCCTCTTCATCGCCAGTCCGATGCATTTTCCACACTCACCACATTTTATTCCACATAGTTCGGTCATCCCATCCTTGCCCTCCAAAACGATAAAGGAAAGGAACTTGAAAATGTCGCTGTTCGCAACCTTCTTGCCTCACACAGTACTATGTTTCACCTCACTTGTCCCTACACGTCACAACAAAATGGCCGTGATGAGCGCATCCTACACACTCTCAATGATTGTCTCCGCACGTAACCTTTCACTCTAACATGCCTCCCCAATTCTGGCTTAATGGTCTCGCCACCGCCACTCTTCTTCTCAACATCCACCCATGTCGTCCGCGTTGGAACTACACCCCCCCACCAACTCCTGTTTGGTGCGCCTTCATCCTATGATGGTCTTCGCATCTTTGGGTGTCTTTTTTATCCTAGTACCGCGTCCACCACCACCCACAAACTCGCCCCATAGTCCATTCCTTGCTTCTTCCTTGGCTACCCTCCCAACACCAAAGGTTACCGGTGCTATGATCTAGTGTCCCAAAACACATGTACACATCGCGGCACGTGTACTTTGACGAGATGGTGTTTCCTTTTCAGCAGGTCCCACCCGCTGCCGAGTCCCTCGCGGTACCTATTGCCACGCCCCTGACCTAGCGTGGAACCCGGCCGCGGCCTGCCCCTGCTACCACCTTTGTCTGGCAGCTTCCCTCTCCGAGTCCCGCTCTGGCTACGCCTCCGAGCCCGGCCCCTTCTGCCTCGGTGGTCCCGTTGGAAGCCTCTGGCACGGCCCCCTCCGGCTCGGCTGCCTCGATTACTATGGCCGGCTTCCCTGGTGCGGCCCATTCCGGCTCGGCCGCCACAGCGGTCCCGTCGGACGCCTTTGGAGTGGCCGACACCTCTGGCGTGGCCCCCTTTATCTCGGTTGCCTCGGGTGTTGCGACTGCCTCGACCTCGGGGCCCTGCCAGACGGGCTCGCCTTCAGCGTCGCCTATCTCCTCCCCGGATCATCCGAAGGTCGCTACGCCCCTCTCCGGGATGGTGACCCGGGCTCGTAATGGGACTTTCCGGGCTACCATGAGCTACACCTCCGACGAGTACGTGTGTGCTGCTTCGACCTCGACACCGTCTCCTCTACCTTCCTCCGCTCGTGCAGCCCTTCGCGATCCGCACTCGCTTGCTGTGATGCATGAGGAATTCGACGCCCTATAGCGCAACCATATGTGTCAGCTTGTTCCGCGGCCTCCCCATGCGAACGTCATCACCAGCAAGTGGGTGTTCCACCACAAGACACGTCCCGATGGTTCTCTTGAGCGATATAAGGCGTGTTGGGTGGTGCGTGGTTTTTGACAGCGAGCCGGCGTGGAATTCACCGACACCTTCGCTTCGGTTGTCAAATCAGGCACGATTCGTGCGGTGCTTCAGTTGGTCATCTCGCGTGCCTGGCCGGTACACCAGCTGGACGTGTCCAACGCCTTCCTTCATGGTTATCTGGATGAGCGGGTGCTCTGTCAGCAGCCTACTAGATTTGTCAATGCCGCATACCCAGAACATGTGTGCTTCCTCTCCCGTTCACTCTATGGGTTGAAGCAGGCACCCCGGGCATGGTACCAGTGTATCGCTGGCTTCCTTCAGCAGTTGGCGTTTCGGTCCACCCGGTTTGACGCCTCACGTTTCGCCTATCATCTGGGAGCCACCACTGTGTGTATATGTCGACGACATGATATTGACAGCATCATCTTCTTTGCGGCTCCAGCAGATCACTGCCTGTCTCAGCGCCGAGTTTGCCCTTAAGGACTTGGGGCCCTACATTAGTTCCTCGACATCGAGGTTGTCCGTCGTGCCACAGGCTTCTTTCTGCATCAGCAGAAGTATGCCCACGAGCTTCTGGAGCGAGCTAGCATGCTTAACTGCAAGCTTGCTTCCGCGCCTGTCGATACGAAGGCCAACATGCCCGTCGTCGAGGGATCTCCGACGTCACGTCTGATGCTGCCTTCTACCGCTCCATTGTTGGCGCCCTCCGGTATCTCACGCTCACGCGGCTGGATCTACAATAAATCGTGCAGCAGGTGTGCCTTCACATGCACTCCCCTCGTTACACTCATTGGGCTCTGGTGAAACGTATTCTTTGGTATATACGTGGCACCATGGCTATGGGTCTCACCCTAACGGCTTCCTCTGCCACCGACCTTGTCGCCTACTCCGATGCTGACTGGGTTGGCTACCCCGACACTCATCGATCTATATCTGGCTACTGTATCTACCTCAGGCCCTCGCTGACCATGCGGTCGTCTAAACGACAACCCACAGTTTCTCGCTTGAGTGCTGAGGCGGAGTACTGGGTTGTGGTCAACACTGTTGCGGAGTGCTCCTGGCTACGTGAGTTGCTTCAGGAGCTATTGTGTGAGGTTCCCAAGGCCATGATTGTCTACTGTGACAACGTCTCAGCGGTCTACCTCTCAGCCAATCATGTTCATCATCGACGAACAAAGCACATTGAGCTCGACATTCACTTTGTTGTGAGCAGGTTGTGCTTGGCCGCATTCGAGTTCTGTGTGTGCCTACCGATCAGCAGTTCACTGATGTGATGACGAAGGGTTTACAGACCTCGATTTCGAGGTCTTTTAGTCCAGTCTTTGCATCTCCGACGACGCTCGATCGCTGGCGGGGTGTTGAACATGCACACATTGCATGTACATATATAGGTCTGGGTTTTGTATATTGCACCTGTCACGTCTCTCTCCCCTTGTATGTATCTTGGGAGACAAGAAAACAGGTTCACCCCCTTGTATCTATATATGTGCCTAGTGCATGATCAATGGAATTATCGATGCATGCAATCCCTCTCTTCCTAACTTACACAGATCATGGCGCGGATGGATGGCTGCAGTCATTTTGGTAGGTGCATGCCCGTGCGCATTTTTGATTCCTCTAGGGAGAGCTCTCTGGACTCCATCGCGACATATGCCGTAACATGATCTCATTCGTGATCCGGATTTGGAACTTGATGTTGCCAGCAAATCTGTGGGTCCGTCATGAAAATCTACTCGCCGTGTGCTTAAGCTGGCTACCCAGCCTTTTGAAGGGGTTGGAGAAAACTTGGCACCAACTAAGCATGGATCAAGGGTTTCGCGGTGGAAATTTTTGTACTGCAAAGATTGTTAGAATATAAACGTGTTTAGTTAGAGATAAGGAGAGATGGAGATATAATTAGTTTGAATATAATATACTAGGACTTATCTTGTACTCCAAGCCTCACCGCGCGTTGTATTCTATATATACCCCATACGAGGGCCAGATCAATACAACAACGAATATTGTAGGTTCTATATTTTCTGCATGGTATTAGAGCGGTTAGTCTCACGACACCGATCCTAGAACCTTCCACCACTACTACAGCGCGCCGCCCCAAGGGAGATCAATCTTCTCTCTCCAGGGATGCGGCACCCGATCGATCAAAGATTAGATCAGTTCTTTAGATTAGTTTAGACCAAAATTTCCTTTAGCCACGAAATAAATCTTGTCAGATCCCTCCGGTGAAAATCCAGCAAAATTGATGCGAACGGCGGCCAACCGCCGCCGACCTCCATGTGCAACTCTGATGAGCGGTGCGCCAGGTCGGTTGTGCATGAACATGTGCTTCCAATCTCGTCCAGATCGACGGCCCGAGGACAGATGGCTCCGCGGCTCCGGCTATATGCATGGCACGCATCTGGCTTATCCATCTGGTAGGCGCCAGCACGAACTTCATCGAATCCACGAGCTCATCATCGACCTTCACCTATCGCACGTACATGCAGAACAGCGAGCACGGCGGCTCTCGTCTACACCAGCACACGCCATCTCCATCGATGCATGTAAGCATGCATTTGTAGGGGCGTGTTTGGTTGCAGTAGTGAACAGTAGCTGCATTGCATACACATCTCAACCCAGCCTGGTTGAGCAAAAATAGCCCCAAATGTGTCATCTGCAAGTTGTTTGGTTGCCTGCATCTGGGGTCCTTGCATTAGGTAATATGCAAGTGCACTTTGTCTGGTTGCCTGCATTGGCCCAAGCGGCACATAATTAAGAGCTAGCACTTGCACTTAGCATACAGGGTTAAGAGCTAGCAGAGGGAGGGGAGAAGAAATACAGTGTGCGTCGGACAATGGCGACTACGTGGATAGTGGCCATGGCGCCATGTCTGAGATGACGAGCATGCAGTCGTGGATGAGTGACCCCGTCTGTGGCATGGCGAGTGACACCGTCGGCAAACTAGTTGCGGTGCTCGCGCAAAGACAGTCGACGGAGGAGGAGAATGCAGTGCTCGTGCCATGGTATCTGACACGTCCATTTTGCATCATGTTTTCTTACTATTATTTATGATGTTGTTATCCATAATAATGCTTTTTGGAGTAATTCTAATGCCTTTTCTCTCATAATATGCAAGGTATACACAAAGTGAGAGAATTCCGGCAGCTGGAAATCTGGACCTGGAAAAGCTACGTCAGGCCACCTATTCTGCACAACTCCAAACTAGCTAAAACTTCACGGAGATTTTTTATGGAATATTTGAAGAATACTGGAGAAAATAACTACTAGAGGGGGCCCACCAGGTGTACACAACCCACTTGGCGCGCCAAGGAGCCCAGGCGCACCCTGGTGGGTTGTGCTCACCCATGCCCACCTCCGGTGCCCATCTTCTGGTATATAGGTCGTTTTGACCTAGAAAAAATAAGAGGAGGACTTTCGGGATGGAGCGCCGCCGTCTCGAGCCGGAACTTGGGAGGAGCACTTTTGCCCTCTGGCGGACCGATTCCGTCGGAGGAACTTCCCTCCCAGAGGGGGAAATCATCGTTATCATCATCACCAACAACTCTCCCATCTCGGGGAGGGAAATCTCCATCAACATCTTCAACAACACAATCTCATCTCAAACCCTAGTTCAAGTCTTGTGTTCAATCTTGTTATCGGAACTATAGATTGGTGCTTGTCAGTGACTAGTAGTGTTGATTACATCTTGTAGTTGATTACTATATGGTTTATTTGGTGGAAGATTATATGTTCAGATCTAATATGCTATTTAATACCCCTCTGATCTTAGGCATGATTATCATTTGTGAGTAGTTACTTTTGTTCTTGAGGTCACGAGAGAAATCATGTTGCAAGTAATCATGTGAACTTGATATGTGTTCGATATTTTGATAGTATGTATGTTGTGATTCCCTTAGTTGTGTCATGTGAACGTCGACTACATGACACTTCACCATATTTGGGCCTAGGGGAATGCATTGTGGAGTACCAATTAGATGATGGGTTGCGAGAGTGACAGAAGCTTAAACCCCAGTTTATGCGCTATTCCATAAGGGACCGATTGGATTCAAAAGTTCAATGGTATGGTTAGAATTTATTCTTAATACTTTTCTTGTAGTTGCGGATGCTTGAGGGTGGGTTAATAATAAGTAGGAGGTTTGTTCAAGTAAGAACATCACCAAATCACAGGTCCACCCACATATCAAATTATCAAAGTACCGAACACAAATCAAACCAACATGGTGAAAGTGACTAGATGAAAATCCCGTGTACCCTCAAGAACGCTTTGCTTATCATAAGAGATCGTTTTGACCTGTCATTTTCCTCAAAAGTATTGGGCTACCTTGCTGCACTTTTTTACTACTATCATTACTTGCTCGTTACAAATTACCTTGCTATCAAACTACTCTGCTACTTATAATTTCAGCACTTGCAGACATTACCTTGCTGAAACCCACTTGTCATTTCCTTCTGCTCTTCATTGGATTCGACACTCTTACTTATCGAAAAGAGCTACAATTGATCCCCTATACTTGTGGGTCATCAGTATCGTCAGTGCAGTTGACGAGAGAGGAGGCCGAGATGATCGACGCCGGAAACAACTCCAGTGTAGTAGGGCGAGAGAGAGGAGGCCAAGATGATCGACCCCATCGGTAGCATGGTGAACTGCAGTGTGCACGGAGATAGAGGATACAAGAAAGCAGTGTGCGCGCCATTGCAGCGTCAGTGTAGTAGGAGGACGACAGAGAGTAGACCGAGATGAGCGACACCGGAAACGACTCTAGTGTAGTAGGATGTGGGCAAGGAGATCAAGGGGAAGGGCGTCGGCATCGAAAGGGGCAAATAGTAGGGCTCTTAGGAGAGGACAAAGGAGCTCGACATGGCGGCGACAGTGCAATAGACTGTTGTTCAAAGAGAGATGAAGCTACGATCATCGAAACCAAAAATTTACAACACGAATGTTGTGCGGAACTGGGAGATTAGGCTGCTGGTCAAAGGAAATTTCAAATGATCGATCGTGCGCCACGAATCTGACAAAATTCGTCCAGAATAGCTTCAAAGGTGAAGACAAAATTAAGGACTTATGACAGACGAAACTACGAACCGATCGCCTGAATGAAACCGTAGCATCGAGGTGCATCTTTTTCGTGTAGAGCTTACCTCGAATCGAAGCACCCTTGTGTAGATCAGAAGGGGCTAGGAAGAACGGGACTAGAGAGAAGGTTACTGGAGGTAGGAGAAGATAAGCACACACAAGCTGCATACCATCTTGTATCCCTCCCATCTCCCCTCGTCCAAGTGACCCACCATGTGCGCTCGCCTCAGCCTGGCTCGCTAGAAACTGCCGATCTGAGCGTTTCCAGCGAGCCAGGCCCAAGTGTGCTTTAAGTTTCGTGCTGTGCAGGCCCAACAGTAAATGCAACCAACCAAACTGGCTCAATCTTTCCCGCGCGGGCCAGGCTGGGCCTAATGCAGGCAACCAAACACGTCCTAGATTTCATCTGATGCATGCACACATGTGCATCACGCACCTTGCTCCGCACACATCCTGATTTCCATCAACTCATCCCCCAATCATGGGAGGACAAACTCCCGCACCGCGACACCAAGTTGTACACCTACATCGACATGTAACTGCACTATCATCAACGAACACACTGACACCTCTGCATTGACCGGTGCCACTGCATCGACCTGTACGACTGCACCAGACTAATGAGTCGAGTCTTCGCCAAGACATCAAGTTGTACATCAGGCCGGTGTGGAAAGAGATGCAATTCTGCATCGACTTCTCCGGCATGACATGGCATCGACACTTGGTTGCCGCGAGGGACGCCTTCAAGTGACACATTATCGTCGACATGCTTCTGCGACGCCATTGCCGACACTTCATCGCCAAGGTCTTCATCAAAGTGGTCTTCACCAACATCCTCGTCAACACACTTCCGCCGCCTTGTCCACAAGATGGACACCTAGTGTCCTCTGACAGACTTTTCTGCAAGATGCGACCTCGACGACGGCAATCACTGTGTCACGACGACGGCATCGACCGCGTCATTCACGATGCCACGACTGCATCGACACGGCGTCACTACAGTGATAACCCTACATAGCCACATGGTTCTGGCAAAACCTATGTGTGCTCGATGGGTTTCCTCCGGTCTTGGCAAAACCGGTGGACTCATCGCCGACTACACCCTCTGACATCCGCAAGGTGCATTGTCCATGACTACAGCTCCGTCATCTACAACATGCACTACTGCAGGATGGTCCAAACGCGACACTACGATCAGAGACCCTTCGACGAAACTGTGTGCGATGCCATAATCACAAACGGTGGTGTAAAAAACCCGTCAAAAAAGGTGCAAAACGTTTGCAATGACAGATGCATCAAACACGGTTCAGAATTTAGTTGCGTGTGCGATGCAGGACATACAATTCAGCTCAATTAACGGTTTGGGATGAGGAGGCACAAAAGAAACGGGTAGCTAGATGAAGGTGTGTGCGATATACAACATACGGTTCACTGGGATGAACTATGTGTGATTAGGAAACACAATGGAAACGGTTCAACTGAATAAGATTTGTGTGATATGCCGCAAACAGGTCCGTAATCTGAAATGTGTGCGAAGACCAATAATAACACAGACGATTGATGCTAATAAGCCGTGTGAATTGCTCTATCTATAGTAGAATAACATGTGTATATATATAACTGAAATAAACATCCAATTACATAAGAGACTATACAGATCATTCGCACACACCTCAATAAACAATTGCATGCATTCTAAAGTAGGAGAAACGATCGTCTAGTCATCTTCTTCTTGTGACGCTCCCGCCACTGCTATGTGGCTCGATCCCTCGTCTGGGTCAGGAAGAACACAAAAAAAGCCCCTTTTCCAATGGAAACCTGTGGAAATACAGTTGCTCAATTCATTCGATTTGGAAATAGCGTATAAAGTGATTCTTGCAATTTCACTGCAGGCAGCATAGCAATTCTCGCGGGAATCTTGGTGTTGTTTGGGCTGATTCCTTAAGGAGAGCCTAGTCGAAAGCGCCCATAAAAACAGTAAATCGTTTTCGGTATGGGTACGCTAGCCCCTACGAGGGGCGGTAAGCAAGGTAGAGACCAGGGAGCAGGACCGCGAAGGGTCTTCCCATCTCTTCTTCTTATTGTCTTTGTCTGAGATGCCCGGTTCACCAAATGATAATTCAAATCGAGATTGTGTGAAGTAAAGATCTTTTTCTTGAAAGTGGATTTCTCCCTTCAAAATATCATCCATCTAATTTTTTAAAGTATGGAATTCTCACCCAGAGCTGCGGAACTCACGACTCTATTAGAAAGTAGAATGACCAACTTTTACACAAATTTTCAAGTGGATGAGATCGGTCGAGTGGTCTCAGTTGGAGATGGGATTGCATGTGTTTATGGATTGAACGAGATTCAAGCAGGAGAAATGGTGGACTTTGCTAGCGGTGTGAAAGGAATCGCCTTAAATCTTGAGAATGAGAATGTAGGTATGTTGTCTTTGGTAGTGATACCGCTATTAAAGAAGGAGATCTTGTCAAGCGCACTGGATCTATTGTGGATGTTCCTGCGGGAAAGGCCATGTTAGGCCATGTGGTCGATGCCTTGGGAGTACCTATTGATGGAAAAGGGGCTCTAAGCGATCACGAACGAAGACGTGTCGAAGTGAAAGCCCCAGGGATTATTGAACATAAATCCGTGCACGAACCCATGCAAACAGGCTTAAAAGCACTGGATAGCCTGGTTCCTATAGGCCATGGTCAAGGAGAACTTATAATCGGGGACAGACAAACTGGAAAAACTACAATAGCTATCGATACTATATTAAACCAAAAGCAAATGAACTCAAGGGGCACAAATGAGAGTGACACATTGTATTGTGTCTATGTTGCGATTGGACAAAAACGCTCGACTGTGGCAGAATTAGTTCAAATTCTTTTAGAAGCGAATGCTTTGGAATATTCCATTCTTGTAGCAGGAACCGCTTCAGATCCTGCTCCTCTGCAATTTCTGGCCCCATATTCAAGGTGTGCCATGGGGGAATATTTACACAATAATGGAATGCATGCATTAATTATATATGATGATCTAAGCAAACAGGCGGTGGAATATCAACAAATGTCATTATTGTTACGCCGACCACCAGGCCGTGAGGCTTTCCCAGGAGATGTTTTCTATTTACATTCCCGTCTCTTAGAAAGAACCGCTAAATGATCGGACCAGACAGGTGCAGGTAGCTCGACTGCGTTACCCGTGATTGAAACACAAGCTGGAGACGTATCGGCCTAGAGTTGTATAAGTTGGAAAATGGAGATTTGCCTGTGACATTGGCCGTTGGGAAGCTAGCTATTGCATTTGAAGGCTCCACAGAAATAACCCGTAGGTACGATTACAACAGGTGGCTTCGAATCCAGTTTGTTAGTCGTTTGCATCTCGGTTAACAAAAATAAGCTTGAATCCCTCCATTCATAGATCAATCAACTAAAGTTGTTAAAACAATGCCCCAATAAAAAGGTAGCAGAAGGTCGTTCTTTCTTACTCGAAGTTGCACTCAGGAGTTGCCCTTTTAGAGCTAGGCGATATTCTCTGTGTAAACCAGTATCGTATCTGTTCGATATGGACCATTCTATAAGTATCGTCATTTCAGTCTTCCTCAAAGGATCTCTGATCTATTGAGCAACCTTCCCTTCGAAACCCACCCCACACGAATACTTCTACCCCTTATCACAACTCCAATGCCCACAGGCATCTGTCTCTAGCACAATTCTTTTATTGAAATCAGGGAGAACCAACACAGGGGCCTCAATTAAAGGTTGCTTGAGAACATCAAAGGATTGCTTTGGCTTGTCCACACAAATGGTACTCCTTTCTTTAACAAGTTCGTGAGAGGTCTCTTAATTATGTATATACAGGATGAGTCACATCTTGACCGGAGCCATGCGGAGCATAAAAAGTGAAGAGAAAGGATTTGTTCACCACTTTAAGCCAAAAGATAGAAATGAAAGTTGTTCCCATAGAATGAGATTAGATCCTGCAAGTGAGCTATTTATACCGAAGCTTACAAGAAGCAAAGTTGAAACGGGAGCTTTCCCACCACGGCATCCAACTCTTCTCTTCCGTAAGCAAAGGGGCTTTCAACGAGATAGGGAGCTGTACAATTTCATCCGTGGCTGGGGCTGGCTATGCTTGCTAGATTGGATCAAATATACGTGTCTTACGCTAGGCGGAATCGTCGTTTCACTCCTCCAAGTGTTCCTTGCCAATGGGTAAAGCCTTTATTTGTCACTTCGGTCGGAGACATATTAATTACCTTTTTTATCCTGGGACCCTTGAAAGCTCGCTTCCCTTCCTGAACTGAGGGAAACTGGTGCCTGAGAGATCCGTTATCTGCAGTCTCTGAGCTTGATTGCACATCTTTTCCTTCTCATAAATGTGTTTTTGCACGCTTGAGACCTCCTCTTTCGCTTGGCTATCCGAGGAAAGATGTCTTACGAGGTGGGTTGGACAATGTACGTAGTGAGCCTGGTGCTATCAGTGTGAAGATGAGCATCTATCTTTCTTTTTCAGGATTTAGTGTGTGTGTGCTTGTTCTTAAGGGAACGTACAAATCACCCAATCATATCAGGATGGATCCAATGGGTGTGATTTTTGTCTGTATTGATCACGTACCCACGCTATAAGAAGAACGGCGCCATGGAAGAGTTTGGGGTCCAAAGCCACACCTTCTTTCCCCATAGGAACAGAGGTCGGGAGCTGCGGCAGGCAATCGCATTCAATCGATCGATGGCTCAAGATGACGACTTGAGATAGATAATTTATGTATTTCGCTATTTGAATACCTAAACTGCTGCTAACAAGAATAAGTACGGAGATTGGATCTCCTGGCGTAGTCCTTGAGAAGGTTTGAACTCCTCAAGACGCTCCCCATTGAAAAGAACCGAGAAGGTAATCAAGTCACTAACCTCATCACCATAGAAATCCCACCTTCGCTGAAAAAAGTGGGCTGGATAGCCGTCCGGGCCGAGGGCCTTTCAGGTACATCTTAAAAGGTCACACTTCGAGAACCGAAGAAGGGCGCGATCAATTGCTCATTCATTGCACGAGATACTTTCCGAGGAACTGTCGACGTAAGCGAACACCCTCCATTCTTTTAGTACCCTTCAGCGGTATAGAGATGTTTAAAGAACTCATTCGTCATCCCACTCATCTCCTCTGAAGGGACAATGAAGGATTGTCTGAAGTAGGACCTATTCGTAGCTCATTTCAAATGGTCCAAAGAAACTAGGGCCACAGACCCCCCCCCATGTCATGAAAAGAGAAACTTTTGGTAGTCACGCAACCCTATTTTAAGAAATAAGTCATTAGATCCCGTACCAACTATAGTAGTGAAGTTCTCATAAGCTTTCGATCTATCAAGTGTAAACCATGTCAAACCTAGACCGATCAATATCCGAACGGAACGGATTCGAACTTCTCCTAGAAAAGATTTCGGTGCGAAATTCAAAAAAAAGAGTAATTCAAAGGAAAAATGAATTTGAGGCATGCGCTGGACTGAAGAGACTGATTCCTTTCTCCGGGGCCATTTCTTTGTTTGCGTCAGAGAATCCCGCACCCTGTTTGCAATCAATGCAAATTAACATTGCTCAAGACCCCGAGAAGGCCCTGATAGAAGTGGGACTGTCTCTTCTGAGCTTTGAAGTCCCTTTTCCATTTCGTAATTCCTTTACGACAAAATCCCCGCTAATCCCCAAAGACGCAGCTTGTCCAACCTGGGTTTTAGATAGTGGTTGATTGCCCTGGATTCGTAACTACTACCCTCGCCCCCCCCCAACATATTTTTATTACGATTCACTCATTTTAAAGGTTCGTTCTGCTTTTGGTCTTCAAGAAATTCAGAATATTTCTGAATTCCCGTTTTTGCGTTGGGTCATGGGATGCAATTCAAGAGACAAGTTCTACAAGTTCTCATGGCGAGATCCCAGATTAGTAACGGGCTGGTGCTGACTTCGTCAGAGAACAGACCCCCGATGTTCTTGGGAAGAAAGAGAGAAGGACGGCCATGTAAGGGAGATCCTGTGTTGGAAGATATTAGTGGGTATCATCTCATTCAATTCTGGGTCAAATGACAAGAGGGTCGTTCAAGCAGATTAGAAGTTGATGTTGTTGAGAAAAGGTCAAAGTGCCACTATGGAGATCGGAACAAGCGTCTACCTACCAAGTGAATTGTGATTGAAATGACGATGGCAACAGGTTGAGCTCTATCCACTAAAATTGAATCCATCGATGCGGTAAAGGACAGAGCAGAAACAAATCCTCCATTTCCCTGCCTTGCGACCGAACAAAGAAGAAATGCTAGAGTGAGGAGACCTGTTGGTTGACCAACTGAAGGAAACGACGCCTCTCCTGCTTTGCTTACTATTGGCCAGCATTCGTCTTCAGCTTATAGTAGCGTTTGCAGCTCTACTGTAAATCAAATTTCTATGTCCGTCCATAAAAAGCATCAACTTCTAGTGCCGCCATCCACCAATAGAGTAGGTAACCTGCTCGCTCATTTTGACTGAGGATTGAATAAGTTGGGTCATGAGAATGGAAGTTGAGTCATGTTGATACAAGATCCATGTCTTGATTATTCGACTTTTCCATTCCAATGCACGATACTATGGATTCCATTCCAAAGATTCATTACTGTGATCTTTTTATATTTAATTGAATTGAACTACCGAGATCTGGAATAGGTGGATATGTTGCAGAGGAAGCGTACGTATATATACTTTTTAGTTCCTCATGTCAACGATTCGCCTGTACATCTCGTAGCTTGTTTACGCGTCCATGGCCGCGTACTTGACATGTTGTTCATCCAGTCTCTTATGCCACACACTGTGCCAGACATTCTTGTCCTTATTGCTCTCTTGCTTCATCTTCGTGTAGTAGGGGTCGATGATGGCCGAGGCGAGGTCAATCAGGGAGTTCTGTTTGCTTTTGTCGCTGCCCCATACCCTACAGTGGTGCTGGATGTTGACAAGATTCGGGCATTTCAAGTCCGAAACCTTGAGCGCTTTTAGATCATTGGTGGTGTCCACCGTAGCGAAACTGTAGTTGGAGCTCTTGATAAACCTGGAGAAACGCTCGCAAGGCCTTGTGGCAAGGTGGAAGTGGTAGACGAGGACGTCATGTCACACGCACAACTGGGCGACAGCAACCTTCTGATCGTGCCCGGCACGACCGATGGTGTACTTGAGGTCGAAGCCGACCACTCGGTACTTGTCCTCAGCAAGGAACTGCTCCATAGTTTGGATGGAGCTGTCCACCACGACCGGATCAATCGTGTGCACCACCAGAGGGCCTTCCCCCTCACGTGGGTGTCCACTACGTGATGCGTGGTGAACTGCCCGCCGTTGTCATCGTCGGCCGCTGGGAGCACCATTGGAGCCACGGGGAGCGCCATTGGAACCGCTGGATGTCCTCTGTGTATGTGTCCTCATGGGTGTGCTTATTGTATCGTGTGAGACGAGAGATGAAGGTAAATGGCCGTAGGAATAAAAGGGGGCCGGGTGGCGTGGATTCCCAGCGCGTCCGCATGGCAGTTTTTGCAGCGAGTAACTGCATCGTCGCGCCACGCCCGACGCAACTGCTTGCACACGAACGTGCGTGATCGTGCGCCGGCCCAAAACACAGGCAACACATGTGGAGGGACGAGGGCAGAGCACCCATAGGGATGCGAGAGCAGAGCGCACCGCGGCCGCCTGAACCGCAAGCAACCACACGCATGGAGCAGTTGAACATGCAGGAAATGGTCGCCTACAAGCCGGCCAATAGTTGGTACCACCTCCGTCTAGTCTATAGTCTCCTTTATGTTCCGTGCCATACTTTGCCCTCAAATTTAACCAACAAAATGTTAATGCATGTTTTAAAAATTATATAATTGGAAACTATGTTCAAATACAAATCCAACTATATAATCTTTAGCGACATGCATTCGTATTTTATTAATTAAATCATACTTATAAACTAGGACGGTGGTATAGTACGTAATTAAATCGCAAACATTTTTTTATTAACCGTATGTGTAAGTGGCCTTTCGTCCTCCTCTCGCACGTCTTGTAACCCCGTTGCCGTGAAGCGGCTCTGGTCACAAGCTTGCTTGTGTGGGGTCTTCTTTTTGTCAAACGGTAGTAGTAGCAGTAGTAGTAGTGATAGCGATAGCGAGCGATAGTGATAGCGATAGCGATAGTGATGAAAGTAGTGATCGAAATGTGATGGCGAAGAGATGATGATGTGATGGGAGTAGCGATAGCGATAGCGATAGTGATAGTGATAGTAGTAGCGATAGTAGTAGTAGTAGTAGTAGTAGTAGTAGTAGTAGTAGTAGTGAGTAGTAGTAGTAGTGATAGTAATAGTAGATAGTAGTAGTGATAGTAGGAGTAGCGATAGTAGAGTGATAGTAGATAGCGATAGCGATAGCGATGTGATGTGATGCGATGTGATGAAATAGCGATGTGATAGCGATGAAAAGTAGCGATAGCGATGTGATGCGATGCGATGTCGATGTCGATGGCGATGTGATGTGGCAATGACGATAGTAGTAGTAGTAGTAATGTGACAATATAGTAGTAGTAGTAGTAGTAGTAGTAGTAGTAGTAGTAGTAGTAGTAGTAGTAGTAGTAGTAGTAGTAGTAGTAGTAGTAGTAGTAGTAGTAGGAGCAGCAGCAGCAGCAGGAAGCGATAGCGATAGCGATAGCGATAGCGATAGCGATAGCGATGTGATAGCGATGGTGATGCGAGCGATGATAGTAGTAGTAGTAGTAGTAGTAGTAGTAGTAGTAGTTCATCTGAGTATATATGTGGTGGAACTGTACAACGTACTTAAAATTAGCTAGTATATATAGTTGAACTAGCTATTTCAGTATGTGGTTGGCAACAATTGGAGAAAAGTTTGGTCGGTTCAGCTGTCAAGTTGAACTGTTTGTATAACTTAAGAACGAGTGCTTAATCTATGAATGAAACCTATGCTTAATTACTGAATTTTAGTTGCAAAAATTAGATACTTCTAGTGATTTTTAGCTTCATATTTTGAAAAAACGCAGTGTTACAAGGATTGAGAAATCATACCAAATTGTTTGCACACGGGTCATCCGAAACAACCGTTTGCGTTGAACGGATGAACAAATCGTGCGCTGCTCTCACTTAAGGTTGTTCTATCTAAAACGTTTGCGATCAAGAGCTGCAGAAATCCTGCTCGGCACATTTTCTCTTGGTTTCCTGGGGAAGCTGTAGGTTTGCATACAGATGTTCTAACTAAAACGTTTGGGATGAGTGTTTTATATTTAAAAAGCGAATTAATCTGTGGCTTGGGCACCATTAATGGAGAGGACGCGAGCAAGGCGGGCGGCCACGGAAGTCAGAGGGCTCGCTTCCTAGTGAGCATGCGCAGCGTACAGCTCGCATGCTTCCCGGTGAGCCTGCGCACTCAAGGACAGCTTGCACGCCTCTCGGTAAGCCTGCGCACCGAACGACGCTCGCGCGCCTCCCGTTCAGTCAAAGTCAAGCAGCTGTCCACACATCACCTCCTACAGCCATTAAAACAAAGACACGTGGCCTCATGTGAATGGTTAACAGAATTTTGGATTTGCTAGAATTTAAAAACCAAGCATCTTAAAGTTTTGCCGGCAATCAACGGTGCCCTGGTATTTGAAATTCATTCCCATTCCTTGCATGGGACCTAAGCATGCACCCAAGAACACATATTTGATTTTTCAACCAATTTATATGCACTGGAGCATGTGCATGTAGTTCAAATTTGAATTATGCACATAAATGCATTGAATACTCAGTTAATGCATAAAAGAGTCCAAACGAACCCCAAAAAATCAAAAAAAATCACACAACACTACTGTTGTTCTATGTTGACACGAGAATTTCTTTTGAAAGCAATAAGAGGCAATGGATATCGTTTCGTCCACAAAGGTGGGACGTTCCCTACCGAAAACCATCATGCTTGTTGTGAGAAGCTCCGGTTTGTGAGAAGCATATACCCAAACATGCCCCAAATGGGACAAAATGTGTACCACGGCACGTTGATGCCGCTCCATGATAGCATGCCATGTTTCATGAATTTCATACGAGTTTTGGATTTACTAGAATTTAAAAACCAGGCATCTCAATGTTTTGCCGGCAAACAACGGTGCCCTGGTGTTTGAATTCATTCCCATTTCTTGCATGGGACCTAAGCATGCACCCAAGGACACATATTTAATTTTTCAACCAATTTATATGCACTGGAGCAAGTGCATGTAGTTCAAATTTGAATTATGCACATAAAATGCATTGAAAACTCAGTTAATGCATAAAAATGTCCTAACGAACCCCCAAAAATCACAAAAAATCACACAACACTCTTGTTGTTCTATGTTGACACGAGAAAAAAGTTTGAAAGCAATAAGAGGCAATGGATATCGTTTCGTCCCCAAAAGTGGGACGTTCTCTATCAAAAACCATCATGCTTGTTGTGAGAAGCTCCGGTTTGTGAGAAGCATATACCCAAAATTGCCCCAAATGGGACAAAATCTGTACCACGGCATATTAATGACTCTCCATGATAGCATGCCAAGTTTCATGAATTTCAGATGAGTTTTGGATTTACTAGAATTTAAAAACCAGGCATCTCAATGTTTTGCCGGCAATCAACGGTGCCCTGGTGTTTGAAATTCAATCCCGTTTCTTGCATGGGACCTAAGCATGCACCCAAGGACACAAATTTGATTTTTCAACCAATTTATATTCACTGGAGCATGTGCATGTAGTTCAAATTTGAATTATGCACATAAAATGCATTGAAAACTCAGTTAATGCATAAAAATGTCCAAACGAACCCCGAAAAATCACAAAAAATCACACAACACTCCTGTTGTTCTATGTTGACACGAGAAATTATTTTGAAAGGAATAAGAGGCAATGGATATTGTTTCGTCCCCAAAGGTGGGACGTTCCCTACGGAAAACCATCATGCTTGTTATGAGAAGCTCCAGTTTTTTAGAAGCATATACCCAAACCTGCCCCAAATTGGACAAAATTTGTACCACGGCATGTTAATGCCGCTCCATGATAGCATGCCAAGTTTCATGAATTTCAGACGAGTTTTGGATTTACTAGAAGTTAAAAACCAGGCATCTCAATGTTTTCCCGGCAATCAACGGTGCCCCGGTGTTTTAAATTCATTCCCATTTCTTGCATGGGGCATAAGCATGCACCCAAGGACACAGATTTGATTTTTCAATCAATTTATATGCACTGGAGCATGTGCATGTAGTTCAAATTTGAATTATGCACATAAAATGCATTGAAAACCCAGTTAATGCATAAAAATGTCCAAACAAACCCCGAAAAATCACGAAAATTCACACAACACTCCTGTTATTCTATGTTGACAGGAGAAAAAAAATTGAAATCAATCAGAGGCAATGGATATCGTTTCGTCTCCAAATGTGGGACGTTCCCTACCGAAAACCATCATGCTTGTTGTGAGAAGCTCCGGTTTGTGTGAAGAATATACCCAAACCTGCCCCAAATGGGACAAAATTTGTACCACAGCATGTTGATGCCGCTCCATGATAGCATGCCAAGTTTCATGAATTTCACACAAATTTTGGATTTACTAGAATTTAAAAACCAGGCATCTCAATGTTTTGCCGGTAATCAATGGTGCCCCGGTGTTTGAAATTCATTCCCATTTCTTGCATGGGACCTAAGCATGCACCCAAGGACACATATTTGATTTTGAACCAATTTATATGCATAAGAACATGTGCATGTAGTTCAAAATTGAATTATGCACATAAAATGTATTGAAAACTCGGTTAATGCATAAAAATTTCCAAACAAACCCCGAAATATCACAAAAAATCACACAACACTCCTGTTGTTCTATGTTGACACGAGAAAAATATTTGAAAGCAATAAGACGCAATGGATATCGTTTCGTCCCCAAAGGTTGGACCTTCCCTACCAAAAACCATCATGCTTGTTGTGAGAAGCTCCATATACCCAAACCTGCCCCAAATGGGACAAAGTTTGTACCACGGCATGTTGATGCCGCTCCATGATAGCATGCCAAGTTTCATGAATTTCAGACAAGTTTTGGATTTACTAGAATTTAAAATCAAGGCATCTCAATGTTTTGCCGGCAATCAACAGTGCCCCGGTGTTTGAAATTCATTCCCATTTCTTGCATGGGACCTAAGCATACACCCAAGGACACATATTGGATTTTTCAACCAATTTATAAGCACTGGAGCATGTGCATGTAGTTCAAATTTCAATTATGCACATAAAAGGAATTGAAAACTCAGTTAATGCATAAAAATGTCCAAATGAACTCCAAAAAATAAAAAAAAATCACACAACACTCCTGTTGTTCTATGTTGACACGAGAAAAATATTGAAAGCAATAAGAGGCAATGGATATCGTTTCGTCCACAAAGGTGGGACGTTCCCTACCGAAAACCATCATGCTTGTTGTGAGAAGCTTCGGTTTGTGAGAAGCATATACCCAAACCTGCCCCAAATGGGACAAAATTTGTACCACGACATGTTGAAGCCGCTCCATGATAGCATGCCAACTTTCATGAATTTCAGACGAGTTTTGGATTTACTAGAATTTAAAAACCAGGCATCTCAATGTTTGGCCGGCAATCAACGGTGCCCCGGTGTTTGAAATTCATTCCCATTTTTTGCATGGGACCTAAGTATGCACCTAAGGACACATATTTGATTTTTCAACCAATTTATATGCACTGGAGCTTGTGCATGTAGTTCGAATTTGAATTATGCACATAAAATGCATTGAAAACTCAGTTAATGCATACAAATGTCAAAATGAACCCCGAAAAATAAAATAAAAATCACAAAAAACTCCTGTTGTTCTATGTTGACACGAGAAAAAAAATGAAAGCAATAAGAGGCAATGGATATCGTTTCGTCCCCAAAGGTGGGACGTTCCCTACCGAAACCATCATGCTTGTTGTGAGAAGCTTCGGTTTGTGAGAAGCATATACCCAAACCTGCCCCAAACGGGACAAAATTTGTACCACGGCATGTTGATGCCGGTCCATTGTAGCATGCCAAGTTTCATGAATTTCAGACGAGTTTTGGATTTACTAGAATTTAAAAATAAGGCATCTCAATGTTTTGCCGGCAATCAACGGTGCCCCGGTGTTTGAAATTCAATGCCATTTCTTGCATGGGACCTAAGCATGCACCCAAGGACACAAATTTGATTTTTCAACCAATTTATATTCACTGGAGCATGTGCATGTACTTCAAATTTGAATTATGCACATAAAATGCATTGAAAACTCAGTTAATGCATAAAAATGTCCAAACGAACCCCGAAAAATCACAAAAAATCACACAACACTCATGTTGTTCTATTATGACACGAGAAAAAATTTTGAAAGGAATAAGAGGCAATGGATATTGTTTCGTCCCCAAAGGTGGGACGTTCCCTACGGAAAACCATCATGCTTGTTATGAGAAGCTCCGGTTTGTGAGAAGCATATACCCAAAGCTGCCCCAAATTGGACAAAATTTGTACCACGGCATGTTGATGCCGCTCCATGATAGCATGCCAAGTTTCATGAATTTAAGACGAGTTTTGGATTTACTAGAATTTAAAAACCAGGCATCTCAATGTTTTGCGGGCAATCAACGGTGCCCCGGTGTTTTAAATTCATTCCCATTTCTTGCATGGGACATAAGCATGCACCCAAGGACACATATTTGATTTTTCAACCAATTTATATGCACTGGAGCATGTGCATGTAGTTCAAATTTGAATTATGCACATAAAATGCATTTAAAACTCAGTTAATGCATAAAAATGTCCAAACGAACCCCGAAATATCAAAAAAACACAAAACACTCCTGTTGTTCTATGTTGACACGAGAAAAAAAATTGACAGCAATAAGAGGCAATGGATATCGTTTGGTCCCCAAAGGTGGGACGTTCCCTACCGAAAACCATCATGCTTGTTGTGAGAAGCTCCGGTTTGTGAGAAGCATATACCCAAACCTGCCCGAATGGGACAAAATTTGTACCACGGCATGTTGATGCCATTCCATGATAGCATGCCAAGTTTCATGAATTTGAGATGAGTTTTGGATTTACTAGAACTTAAAAACCAGGCATCTCAATATTTTACCGGCAATCAACAGTGCCCCGGTGTTTGAAATTCATTCTCAATTTTTGCATGGGACCTAAGCATGCACCCAAGGACACAGATTTGATTTTTCAACCAATTTATGTGCACTGGAGCATGTGCATTTAGTTCAAATTTAAATTATGCACATAAAATGCATTGAAAACCCAGTTAATGCATAAAAATGTCCAAACGAACCCCGAAAAATCAAAAAAAAATCACACAACACTGCTGTTGTTTTATGTTGACCTTAGAAAAAAAATTGAAAGCAATAAGCGGCAATGGATATCGTTTCATCCCCAAAGGTTGGACGTTCCCTACCGAAAACCATCATCCTTGTTGTGAGAAGCTCCGGTTTTTGAGAAGCATATGCCCAAACGTGCCCCAAATGGGACAAAATTTGTACCACGGCATGTTGATGCCGCTCCATGATAGCATGCCAAGTTTCATGAATTTCATACGAGTTTTGGATTTACTAGAATTTAAAAACCAGGCATCTCAATGTTTTGGCGGCAATCAACGGTGCCCCGGTGTTTGAAATTCATTCCCATTTCTTGCATGGGACCTAAGCATGCACCCAAGGACACAGATTTGATTTTTCAACAAATTTATATGCACTGGAGCATGTGCATGTAGTTCAAATTTGAATTATGCACATAAAATGCATTGAAAACTCAGTTAATGCATAAAAATGTCCAAACGAACCCCGAAAAATCACAAAAAATCACAAAACACTCCTGTTGTTCTATGTTGACATGAGAAAAAAATTTGAAAGCTATAAGAGGCAATGGATATCATTTGGTCCCCAAAGGTGGGACGTTCCCTACCGAAAACCATCATGCTTGTTGTGAGAAGCTCCGGTTTATGAGAAGCATATACCCAAACCTGCCCCAAATGGGATAAAATTTGTACCACGGCATGTTGATGTCGTTTCATGATAGCATGCCAAGTTTCATGAATTTCAGACGACTTTGGATTTACTAGAATTTAAAAACCAAGCATCTCAATGTTTTGTCACCAACGGTGCTCCAGTGTTTGAAATTCATTCCCATTTCTTGCATGGGACCTAAGCATGCACCCAAGGACACAGATATGATTTTTCAGCCAATTTATATGCACTTGAGCATGTGCATGTAGTTTAAATTTTCATTATGCACATAAAATGCATTGAAAACTCAGTTAATGCATAAAAATGTCCAAACAAACCCTGAAAAATCACAAAAAATCACACAACACTCTTGTTGTTCCATGTTGACACGAGAAAAAAATTTGAAAGCAATAAGAGGCAATGGATATCGTTTCATCTCCAAAGGTGGGACGTTCCCTACCGAAAACCATCATGCTTGTTGTGAGAAGCTCATGTTTGTGAGAAGCATATACCCAAACCTGCCCCAAATGGGACAAAATTTGTACCGCGTCATGTTGACGCCGCTCCATGATAGCATGCCAAGTTTCGTGAATTTCAGACGAGTTTTGGGTTTACTAGAATTTAAAAACCAGGCATCTCAATGTTTTGCCGGCAATTAACGGTGCCCCGGTGTTTGAAGTTCATTCCCATTTCTTGCATGGGACCTAAGCATGCACCCAAGGACACATATTTGATTTTTCAACCAATTTATATGCACTGGAGCATGTGCATGTAGTTCAAATTTGAATTATGCACATAAAATGCATTGAAAACTCAGTTAATGCATAGAAATGTCCAAACGAACCCCGAAAAATCACAAAAAATCACACAGCACTCCTGTTGTTCTATGTTGACACGAGAAAAAAATTTGAAAGCAATAAGAGGCAATGGATATCGTTTCATCCCCGAAGGTGGGACGTTTCCTACCGAAAACCATCATGCTTGTTGTGAGAAGCTCCGGTTTGTGAGAAGCATATACCCAAACCTGCCCCAAATGGGAAAATAATTGTACCACGGCATGTTGATGCCGCTCCACGATAGAATGCCAAGTTTCATGAATTTCAGACGAGTTTTGGATTTACTAGAATTTAAAAACCAGGCATCTCAATGTTTTGCGGGCAATCAACGGTGCCCCGGTGTTTTAAATTCATTCCCATTTCTTGCATGGGACATAAGCATGCACCCAAGGACACAGATTTGATTTTTCAACCAATTTATATGCACTGGAGCATGTGCATGTAGTTCAAATTTGAATTATGCACATAAAATGCATTGAAAACCCAGTTAATGCATAAAAAAGGTCAAACAAACCCCGAAAAATCACAAAAATTCACACAACACTCCTGTTGTTCTATGTTGACACGAGAAAAAAAAATTGAAATCAATAAGAGGCAATGGATATCGTTTCTTTCCCAAGGGTGAGACGTTCCCTACCGAAAACCATCATGCTTGTTGTGCCGGTTTGTGAGAAGCATATACCCAAACCTGCCCCAAATGGGACAAAATGTGTACCACGGCATTTTGATGCCGCTCCATGATAGCATGCCAAGTTTCATGAATTTTAGATGAGTTTTGGATTTACTAGAATTTAAAAACCAAGCATCTCAATGTTTTGTCGGCAATCAACGATGCCCCGGTGTTTGAAATCCATTCCCATTTCTTGCATGGGACCTAAGCGTGCACCCAAGGACACATATTTGATTTTTCAACCAATTTATGTGAACTAGAGCGTGTGCATGTAGTTCAAATTTGAATTATGCACATAAAATGCATTTAAACTCAGTTAATGCATAAAAATGTCCAAACGAACCCCGAAATATCAAAAAAACACAAAACACTCCTGTTGTTCTATGTTTACACGAGAAAAAAAATTGACAGCAATAAGAGGCAATGGATATCGTTTGGTCCCCAAAGGTGGGACGTTCCCTACCGAAAACCATCATGCTTGTTGTGAGAAAGCTCCGGTTTGTGAGAAGCATATACCCAAACCTGCCCAAATGGGACAAAATTTGTACCACGGCATGTTGATGCCATTCCATGATAGCATGCCAAGTTTCATGAATTTGAGATGAGTTTTGGATTTACTAGAATTTAAAAACCAGGCATCTCAATGTTTTACCGGCAATCAACAGTGCCCCGATGTTTGAAATTCATTCTCAATTTTTGCATGGGACCTAAGCATGCACCCAAGGACACAGATTTGATTTTTCAACCAATTTATATGCACTGGAGCATGTGCATTTAGTTCAAATTTAAATTATGCACATAAAATGCATTGAAAACCCAGTTAATGCATAAAAATGTCCAAACGAACCCCGAAAAATCACACAACACTGCTGTTGTTTTATGTTGACACGAGAAAAAAAATTGAAAGCAATAAGCGGCAATGGATATCGTTTCGTCCCCAAAGGTTGGACGTTCCCTACCGAAAACCATCATCCTTGTTGTGAGAAGCTCCGGTTTATGAGAAGCATATACCCAAACCTGCCCCAAATGGAATAAAATTTGTACCACGGCATGTTGATGTCGTTTCATGATAGCATGCCAAGTTTCATGAATTTCAGACGAGTTTTGGATTTACTAGAATTTAAAAACCAAGCATCTCAATGTTTTGTCACCAACGGTGCTCCAGTGTTTGAAATTCATTCCCATTTCTTGCATGGGACCTAAGCATGCACCCAAGGACACAGATATGATTTTTCAACCAATTTATATGCACTTGAGCATGTGCATGTAGTTCAAATTTTCATTATGCACATAAAATGCATTGAAAACTCAGTTAATGCATAAAAATGTCCAAACAAACCCTGAAAAATCACAAAAAATCACACAACACTCTTTTTGTTCCATGTTGACACGAGAAAAACAATTGAAAGCAATAAGAGGCAATGGATATCGTTTCATCTCCAAAGGTGGGACGTTCCCTACCGAAAACCATCATGCTTGTTGTGAGAAGCTCATGTTTGTGAGAAGCATATACCCAAACCTGCCCCAAATGGGACAAAATTTGTACCACGTCATGTTGATGCCGCTCCATGATAGCATGCCAAGTTTCGTGAATTTCAGACGAGTTTTGGGTTTACTTGAATTTAAAAACCAGGCATCTCAATGTTTTGCCGGCAATCAACGGTGCCCCGGTGTTTGAAGTTCATTCCCATTTCTTGCATGGGACCTAAGCATGTACCCAAGGACACATATTTGATTTTTCAACCAATTTATATGCACTGGAGCATGTGCATGTAGTTCAAATTTGAATTATGCACATAAAATGCATTGAAAACTCAGTTAATGCATAAAAATGTCCAAACGAACCCCGAAAAATCACAAGAAATCACACAGCACTCCTGTTGTTCTATGTTGACACGAGAAAAAAATTTGAAAGCAATAAGAGGCAATGGATATCGTTTGGTCCCCAAAGGTGGGACGTTTCCTACCGAAAACCATCATGCTTGTTGTGAGAAGCTCCGGTTTGTGAGAAGCATATACCCAAACCTGGCCCAAATGGGATAAAATATGTACCACGGCATGTTGATGCCGCTCCATGAAAGCATGCCAACTTTCATGAATTTCAGACGAGTTTTGGATTTACTAGAATTTAAAAACTAGGCATCTCAATGTTCTGCCGGCAATCAACGGTGCCCCGGTGTTTGAAATTCATTCCCATATCTTGCATGGGACCTAAGCATGCACCCAAGGAAAAATATTTGATTTTTCAACCATATTATATGCACTGGACCATGTGCATGTAGTTCAAATTTGAATTATGCACATAAAATGCATTGAAAACTCCGTTAATGCATAAAAATGTCCGAACGAACCCCGAAAAATCAAACAAAATAACACAACACTCTTGTTGTTCTATGTTGACATGAGAAAAAAATTGAAAGCAATAAGAGGCAATGGATATCGTTTTGTCCCCAAAGGTGGGACGTTCCCTACCGAAAACCATCATGCTTGTTGTGAGAAGCTCCGGTTTGTGAGAAGCATATACCCAAACCTGCCCCAAATGGGACAAAAGTTCTACCCACGAATGTTGATGCCGTTCCATGATAGCATGCCAAGTTTCATGAATTTCAGACGAGTTTTGGATTTACTAGAATTTAAAAACGAGGCATCTTAATGTTTTGCCGACAATCAACAGTGCCCCGGTGTTTGAAATTTATACTCATTTCTTGCATGGGACCTAAGCATGCACCCAAGGACGCAGATTTGATTTTTCAACCAATTTATATGCACTGGAGCATGTGCATGTAGTTCAAATTTGAATTATGCACATAAAATGCATTGAAAACTCAGTTAATGCATAAAAATGTCCAAATGAACCACGAAAAATCACAAAAAAGCACACAACACTCCTGTTGTTCTATGTTGACATGAGAAAAAAATTTGAAAGCAATAAGAGGCAATGGATATCGTTTGGTCCCCAAAGGTGGGACGTTCCCAACCGAAAACCATCATGCTTGTTGTGAGAAGCTCCAGTTTGTGAGAAGCATATACCCAAACCTACCCCAAATGGGATAAAATTTGTACCACGGCATGTTGATGCCGTTTCGTGATAGCGTGCCAAGTTTCATGAATTTCAGACGAGTTTTGGATATACTAGAATTTAAAAACCAGGCATCTCAATGTTTTGCCGGCAACGGTGCCACGGTGTTTGAAATTCATTCCCATTTCTTGCATGGGACCTAAGCATGCACCCAAGGACACATATTTGATTTTTCAACCCATTTATATGCACATGAGCATGTGCATGTAGTTCAAATTTGAATTATACACATAAAATGCATTGAAAACTCAGTTAATGCATAAAAATGTCCAAACGAACCCCGAAAAATCACAAAAAATCACACAACACTCCTGTTGTTTAATTTTGACACAGGAATTTTTTTTGAAAACAATAAGAGGCAATGGATATCGTTTCGTCCCCGAAGGTGGGACATTCCCTACCGAAAACTATCACGCTTGTTGTGAGAAGCCCCGGTTTGTGAGAAGCATATACGCAAACCTGCCCCAAATGGGAAAATAATTGTACCACGGCATGTTGATGCCGCTCCATGATAGAATGCCAAGTTTCATGAATTTCATACGAGTTTTGGATTTACTATAATTTAAAAACGAGACATCTCAATGTTTTGACGGCAATCAACGATGCCCCGGTGTTTGAAATTCATTCCCATTTCTTGCATGGGACCTAAGCATGCACCCAAGGAAACATATTTGATTTTTCAACCAATTTATATGCACTAGAGCATGTGCATGTAGTTCAAATTTGAATTATGCACATAAAATGCATTGAAAACTCAGTTAATGCATAAAAATGTCCAAACGAACCCCGAAAAATCATTAAAAATCACACAACACTCCTATTGTTCTATGTTGACATGAGAAAAAAATTGAAAGCAATAAGAGGCAATGGATATCGTTTGGTCCCCAAAGGTGGGACGTTCCCTACCGAAAACAATCATGCTTGTTGTGAGAAGCTCCGGTTTGTGAGAAGCCTATACCCAAACCTGCCCCAAATGTGATAAAATTTGTACCACGACATGTTGATGTCGTTTCATGATAGCATACCAAGTTTCATGAATTTAAGACGAGTTTTGGATTTACTAGAATTTAAAAACCAGGCATCTCAATTTTTTGCCGGCAACGGTGCCCCGGTGTTTGAAATTCATTCCCATTTTTTGCACGGGACCTAAGCATGCACCCAAGGACACAGATTTGATTTTCAACCAATTTATATGCACTGGAGCATGTGCATGTACTTCAAATTTGAATTATGCACATAAAATGCATTAAAAACTCAGTTAATGCATAAAAATGTCCAAACGAACCCCGAAAAATCATAAAAAATCACATAACACTCCTGTTGTTCTATGTTGACAAAAGAAAAAAATTTGAAAGCAATAAGAGGCAATCGATATCGTTTCGTCCCCAAGGTGGGACGTTCCCTACCGAAGACCATCATGCTTGTTGTGAGAAGCTCCGGTTTGTGAGAAGCATATACCCAAACCTGCCCCAAATGGGACAAAATTTGTACCACGGCATGTTGATGCCGCTCCATGATAGCATGCCAAGTTTCATGAATTTCAGACGAGTTTTGGATTTACAAGAATTTAAAAACGATGCATCACAATGTTTTGCCGGCTATCAACGGTGCCCCTGCGTTTGAAATTCATTCCCATTTCTTGCATGGGACCTAAGCATGCACCCAAGGACGTAGATTTGATTTTTCAACCAATTTATATGCACTGGAGCATGTGCATGTAGTTCGAATTTGAATTATGCACATAAAATGCATTGAAAACTCAGTTAATGCATAAAAATGTCCAAACGAACCCTGAAAAATCAAAAAAATCACACAACACTCCTGTTGTTCTATGTTGACACGAGAAAAAAACTTGAAAGCAATAAGATGCAATGGATATCGTTTGGTCCACAAAGGTGGGACGTTCCCTACCGAAAACCATCATGCTTGTTGTGAGAAGCTCCGGTTTGTGAGAAGCATATACCCAAACCTGCCCCAAATGGGACAAAATTTGTACCACGGCATGTTGATGCCGCTCCATGATAGCATGCCAAGTTTCATGAATTTCAGACGAGTTTTGGATTTACTAGAATTTAAAAACCAGACATCTCAATGTTTTGCCGGCGATCAACGATGCCCGGTGTTTGAAATTCATTCCCATTTCTTGCATGGGACCTAAGCATGCATCCAAGGACACATATTTGATTTTTCAACCAATTTATATGCACTGGAGCATGTGCATGTAGTTCAAAATTGAATTATGCACATAAAATGTACTGAAAACTCAGTTAATGGATAAAATTGTCCGAACGAACCCCGAAAAATCACAAAAAATCACACAACACTCCTGTTGTTCTATGTTGACACGAGGAAAAAAATTGAAAGCAATAAGAGGCAATGGATATCGTTTCGTCATCAAAGGTGGGACGTTCCCTACCGAATACCATCATGCTTGTTGTCAGAAGCTCCAGTTTGTGAGAAGCATATACCCAAACCTGCCCCAAATGGGAAAAAATTGTACCATGGCATGTTGATGCCGCTCCATGATAGCATGCCAAGTTTCATGAATTTCAAACGAGTTTTGGATTTACTAGAATTTAAAAACCAGGCATCTCAATGTTTTTCCGGCAATCAACGATGCCCCGGTGTTTGAAATTCATTCCCATTTCTTGCATGGGACCTAAGCATGCACCCAAGGACACGTATTTGATTTTTCAACCAATTTATATGCACTGGAGCATGTGCATGTAGTTCAAATTTGAATTATGCACATGAAATGCATTGAAAACTCAGTTAATGCATAAAATTGTCCAAACGAACCCCGAAAAATCACAAAAAATCACACAACACTCCTGTTGTTCTATGTTGACACGAGAAAAAAAATTGAAAGCAATAAGAGGCAATGGATATCGTTTCGTCCCCAAAGGTGGGACGTTCCCTACCGAAAACCATCATGCTTGTTGTGAGAAGCTCCGGTTTGTGAGAAGCATATACCCAAACCTGCCCCAAATGGGAAAAAATTGTACCACGGCATGTTGATGCCGCTCCATGATAGCATGCCAAGTTTCGTGAATTTCAGACGAGTTTTGGATTTACTAGAATTTAAAAACCAGGCATCTCAATGTTTTGCTAACAATCAACGATGCCCGGTGTTTGAAATTCATTCCCATTTCTTGCATGGGACCTAAGCATGCACCCAAGGACACATATTTGATTTTTCAACCAATTTATATGCACTGGAGCATGTGCATGTAGTTCAAATTTGAATTATGCACATAAAATGCATTGAAAACTCAGTTAATGCATAAAAATGTCCAAACGAACCCCGAAAAATCACAAAAATAACACAACACTCCTGTTGTTCTATGTTGACACGAAAAAGTGAAAGCAATAAGAGGCAATGGATATCGTTTAGTCCCCAAAGGTGGACGCGTTCCCTCTGAAAACCATCATGCTTGTTGTGAGAAGCTCCGGTTTGAGAAGCATATACCCAAACCTGCTCCAAATGGGAAAAAAATGTACACGGCATGTTGATGCCGCTCCATGATAGCATGCCAAGTTTCATGAATTTCAACGAGTTTTGGATTTACTAGAATTTAAAAACCAGGCATCTCAATGTTTTGCCGGCAATCAACGATGCCCCGGTGTTTGAAATTCATTCCCATTTCTTGCATGGGACCTAAGCATGCACCCAAGGACACATATTTGATTTTTCAACCAATTTATATGCACTAGAGCATGCATGTAGTTCAAATTTGAATTATGCACATAAATGCATTGAAAACTTAGTTAATGCATAAAAATGTCCAATCAAACCCCGAAAAATCAAAAAAAATAACAACACTCCTGTTGTTCTATGTTGAGACGAGAAAAAAATTGAAAGCAATAAGAGGCAATGGATATTGTTTCCTCCCCCAAGGTGGGACGTTCCCTACTGAAAACCATAATGCTTGTTGTGAGAACCTCCGGTTTGTGAGAAGCATATACCCAAACCTGCCCCAAATGGGACAAAATTTATACCACGGTATGTTGATGCCGCTCCATGATATGATGCCAAGTTTCATGAATTTCAGACGAGTTTTGGATTTACTAGATTTTAAAAACCAGGCATCTCAATGTTTTGCCGGCAATCAACGGTGCCCTGGTGTTTGAAATACTTTCCCATTTCTTGCATGGGAACTAAGCATGCACCCAAGGACACATATTTGATTTTTCCACCAATTTATATGCACTGGAGCATGTGTATGTAGTTCAAATTTGAATTATGCACATAAAATGCATTGAAAACTTAGTTAATGCATAAAAATGTCCAAATGAACCCAAAAAAAAAATCACACAACACTCCTGTTGTTCTATGTTGACACGAGAAAAAAATTGAAAGCAATAAGAGGCAATGGATATCGTTTGGTCCCCAAAGGTGGGACGTTCCCTACCGAAAACCATCATGCTTGTTGTGAGAAGCTCGGTTTGTGAGAAGCATATACCCAAACCTGCCCCAAATGGGACAAAATTTGTACCACGGCATGTTGATGCCGCTCCATGATAGCATGCCAAGTTTCATGAATTTTAGACGAGTTTTGGATTTACTAGAATTTAAAAACCAGGCATCTCAATGTTTTGCCGGCAATCAACGGTGCCCCGGTGTTTGAAATTCATTCCCATTTCTTGCATGGGACCTAAGCATGCACCCAAGGACACATATTTGATTTTTCAACCAATTTATATGCACTGGAGCATGTGCATGTAGTTCAAATTTGAATTATGCACATAAAATGCATTGAAAACTCAGTTAATGCATAAAAATGTCCAAACGAACCCCGAAAAATCACAAAAAATCACACAACACTCCTGTTGTTCTATGTTGACACAAGAAAAAAATTGAAAGCAATAAGAGGCAATGGATATCGTTTCGTCCCCAAGGTGGGACGTTCCCTACCGAAGACCATCATGCTTGTTGTGAGAAACTCCGGTTTGTGAGAAGCATATACCCAAACCTGCCCCAAATGGGATAAAATTTGTACCACGACATGTTGATGCCGCTCCATGATAGCATGCCAAGTTTCATGAATTTCAGAAGAGTTTTGGATTTACTAGAATTTAAAAACGAGGCATCTCAATGTTTTGCCGGCAATCAACGGTGCCCCGGTGTTTGAAATTCATTCCCATTTCTTGCATGGGACCTAAGCATGCACCCAAGGACGCAGATTTGATTTTCAACCAATTTATATGCACTGGAGCATGTGCATGTAGTTCGAATTTGAATTATGCACATAAAATGCATTGAAAACTCAGTTAATGCATAAAAATGTCCAAACGTACCCCGAAAAATAAAAATAAAAATCACACAACACTCCTGTTGTTCTATGTTGACACGAGAAAAAAATTTGAAAGCAATAAGAGGCAATGGATATCGTTTCGTCATCAAAGGTGGGACGTTCCCTACCGAATACCATCATGCTTGTTGTGAGAAGCTTCGGTTTGTGAGAAGCTTCGGTTTGTGAGAAGTATATACCCAAACCTGCCCCAAATGGGACAAAATTTGTACCACGACATATTGATGCCGCTCCATGATAGCATGCCAAGTTTCATGAATTTCAAACGAGTTTTGGATTTACTAGAATTTAAAAACCAGGCATCTCAACGTTTTGCCGGCAATTAACGATGCCCAGGTGTTTGAAATTCATTCCAATTTCTTGCATGGGACCTAAGCATGCACCCAAGGACACATATTTGATTTTTCAACCAATTTATATGCACTAGAGCATGTGCATGTAGTTCAAATTTGAATTATGAACATAAAATGCATTGAAAACTCAGTTAATGCATAAAAATATCCAAACAAACCCCGAAAAAAATCACACAACACTCCTGTTGTTCTATGTTGACACGAGAAAAATATTTGAAAGCAATAAGAGGCAATGGATATCGTTTCGTCCACAAAGGTGGGACGTTCCATACCGAAAACCATCATGCTTGTTGTGAGAAGCTCCGGTTTGTGAGAAGCATATACCTAAACCTGCCCCAAATGGGACAAAATTTGTACCACGGCATGTTGATGCCGCTCCATGAAAGCATGCCAAGTTTCATGAATTTTAGACGAGTTTTGGATTTACTAGAATTAAAAACCAGGATCTCAATGTTTTGCCGGCAATCAACGGTGCCCCGGTCTTTGAAATTCATTCCCATTTCTTGCATGGGACCTAAGCATGCACCCAAGGACACATATTTGATTTTTCAACCAATTTATATGCACTGGAGCATGTGCATGTAGTTCAAATTTGAATTATGCACATAAAATGCATTGAAAACTTAGTTAATGAATAAAAATGTCCAAATGAACCCCGGAAAAAAAATAACACAACACTCCTGTTGTTCTATGTTGACACGAGAAAAAAATTTGAAAGCAATAAGAGGCAATGGATATCGTTTGGTCCGCAAAGGTGGGACGTTCCCTACCGAAAACCATCATGCTTGTTGTGAGAAGCTCCGGTTTGTGAGAAGCATATACCCAAACCTGCCCCAAATGGGACAAAATTTGTACCACGGCATGTTGATGCCGCTCCATGATAGCATGCCAAGTTTCATGAATTTCAGACGAGTTTTGGATTTACTAGAATTTAAAAATGAGGCATCTCAATGTTTTGCCGGCAATCAACGGTGCCCCTGTGTTTGAAATTCATTCCCATTTCTTGCATGGGACCTAAGCATGCACCCAAGGACGTAGATTTGATTTTTCAACCAATTTATATGCACTGGAGCATGTGCATGTAGTTCGAATTTGAATTATGCACATAAAATGCATTGAAAACTCAGTTAATGCATAAAAATGTCCAAACGAACCCGAAAAATCAAAAAAATCACACAACACTCCTGTTGTTCTATGTTGACACGAGAAAAAAATTGAAAGCAATAAGAGGCAATGGATATCGTTTGGTCCACAAAGGTGGGACGTTCCCTACCGAAAACCATCATGCTTGTTGTGAGAAGCTCCGGTTTGTGAGATGCATATACCCAAACCTGCCCCAAATGGGACAAAATTGGTACCACGGCATGTTGATGCCGCTCCATGATAGCACCCAAGTTTCATGAATTTCAGACGAGTTTTGGATATACTAGAATTTAAAAACCAGGCATCTCAATGTTTTGCCGGCAATCAACGATGCCCCGGTGTTTGAAATTCATTCCCATGTCTTGCATGGGACCTAAGCATGCATCCAAGGACACATATTTGATTTTTCAACCAATTTATATGCAATGGAGCATATGCATGTAGTTCAAAATTGAATTATGCACATAAAATGTACTGAAAACTCAGTTAATGGATAAAATTGTCCGAACGAACCCCGAAAAATCACAACAAATCACACAACACTCCTGTTGTTCTATGTTGACACGAGAAAAAAAATTGAAAGCAATAAGAGGCAATGGATATCGTTTCGTCATCAAAGGTGGGACGTTCCCTACCGAATACCATCATGCTTGTTGTCAGAAGCTCCAGTTTGTGAGAAGCATATACCCAAACCTGCCCCAAATGGGAAAAAATTGTACCATGGCATGTTGATGCCGCTCCATGAAAGCATGCCAAGTTTCATGAATTTCAAACGAGTTTTGGATTTACTAGAATTTAAAAACCAGGCATCTCAATGTTTTTCTGGCAATCAACGATGCCCCGGTGTTTGAAATTCATTCCCATTTCTTGCATGGGACCTAAGCATGCACCCAAGGACACGTATTTGATTTTTCAACCAATTTATATGCATTGGAGCATGTGCATGTAGTTCAAATTTGAATTATGCACATGAAATGCATTGAAACTCAGTTAATGCATAAAATTGTCTAAACGAACCCCGAAAAATCACAAAAAATCACACAACACTCCTGTTGTTCTATGTTGACACGAGAAAAAAAATTGAAAGCAATAAGAGGCAATGGATATCGTTTCGTCCCCAAAGGTAGGACGTTCCCTACCGAAAACCATCATGCTTGTTGTGAGAAGCTCCAGTTTGTGAGAAGCATATACCCGGACCTGCCCCAAATGGGAAAAAATGGTACATGGCATGTTGATGCCGCTCCATGATAGCATGCCAAGTTTCATGAATTTCAGATGAGTTTTGGATTTACTAGAATTTAAAAACCAGGCATCTCAATGTTTTGCGAACAATCAATGATGCCCCGGTGTTTGAAATTCATTCCCATTTCTTGCGTCGGACCTAAGCAAGCATGCAAGGACACATATTTGATTTTTCCACCAATTTATATGCACTGGAGCATGTGCATGTAGTTCAAATTTGAATTATGAACATAAAATGCATTGAAAACTCAGTTAATGCATAAAAATGTCCAAACGAACCCCGAAAAATCACAAAAAATAACACAACACTCCTGTTATTCTATGTTGACACGAGTGAAAGCAATAAGAGGCAATGGATACCGTTTCGTCCCCAAAGGTGGGACGTTCCCTACAGAAAACCATCATGCTTGTTCTGAGAAGCTTCGGTTTGTGAGAAGCATATACCCAAACCTGCTCCATATGGGAAAAAAATGTACCACGGCATGTTGATGCCGCTCCATGATAGCATGCCAAGTTTCATGAATTTCAGGCGAGTTTTGGATTTACTAGAATTTAAAAACCAGGCATCTCAATGTTTTGCCGGCAATCAACGATGCCCCGATGTTTGAAATTCATTCCCATTTCTTAAATGGGACCTAAGCATGCACCCAAGGACACATATTTGATTTTTCAACCAATTTATATGCACTGGAGCATGTGCATGTAGTTCAAATTTGAATTATGCACATAAAATGCATTGAAAACTCAGTTAATGCATAAAAATGTCCAAACGAACCCTGAAAAATCACAAAAATCAAACAATACTCCTGTTGTTCTATGTTGACACGAGAAAAAAAATTGAAAGCAATAAGAGGCAATGGATATCGTTTCGTCCACAAAGGTGGGACGTTCCCTACCGAAAACCATCATGCTTGTTGTGAGAAGCTCCGGTTTGTGAGAAGCATATATGCAAACCTGCCCCAAATGGGAAAAAAATTGTACCACGGATGTTGATCCCGCTCCATGATAGCATGCCAGGTTTCATGAGTTTCAGACGAGTTTTGGATTTACTAGATTTTAAAACCAGGCATCTCAACGTTTTGCCGGCAATTAACGATGCCCAGGTGTTTGAAATTCATTCCAATTTCTTGCATGGGACCTAAGCATGCACCCAAGGACACATATTTGATTTTCAACCAATTTATATGCACTAGAGCATGTGCATGTAGTTCAAATTTGAATTATGAACATAAAATGCATTGAAAACTCAGTTAATGCATAAAAATATCCAAACGAACCCCGAAAAAAATCACACAACACTCCTGTTGTTCTATGTTGACACGAGAAAAATAATTGAAAGCAATAAGAGGCAATGGATATCGTTTCGTCCACAAAGGTGGGACGTTCCCTACCGAAAACCATCATGCTTGTTGTGAGAAGCTCCGGTTTGTGAGAAGCATATACCTAAACCTGCCCCAAATGGGACAAAATTTGTACCACGGCATGTTGATGCCGCTCCATGAAAGCATGCCAAGTTTCATGAATTTTAGATGAGTTTTGGATTTACAAGAATTTAAAAACCATGCATCTCAATGTTTTGCAGGCAATCAACGGTGCCCCGGTGTTAGAAATTCATTCCCATTTCTTTCATGGGACCTAAGAATGCACCCAAGGACACATATTTGATTTTTCAACCAATTTATATGCACTAGAGCATGTGCATGTAGTTCAAATTTGAATTATGCACATAAAATGCATTGAAAACTTAGTTAATGAATAAAAATGTCCAAATGAACCCAGGAAAAAAAATAACACAACACTCCTGTTGTTCTATGTTGACACGAGAAAAAAAATTGAAAGCAATAAGAGGCAATGGATATCGTTTGGTCCGCAAAGGTGGGACGTTCCCTACCGAAAACCATCATGCTTGTTGTGAGAAGCTCCGGTTTGTGAGAAGCATATACCCAAACCTGCCCCAAATGGGACAAAATTTGTACCACGGCATGTTGATGCCGCTCCATGATAGCATGCCAAGTTTCATGAATTTCAGACGAGTTTTGGATTTACTAGAATTTAAAAACGAGGCATCTCAATGTTTTGCTGGCAATCAACGGTGCCCCGGTGTTTTAATTTCATTCCCATTTCTTGCATGGGACCTAAGCATGCACCCAAGGACGCAGATTTGATTTTCAACCAATTTATATGCACTGGAGCATGTGCATGTAGTTCGAATTTGAATTATGCACATAAAATGCATTGAAAACTCAGTTAATGCATAAAAATGTCCAAACGAACCCGAAAAATCAAAAAAATCACACAACACTCCTGTTGTTCTATGTTGACACGAGAAAAAATTTTGAAAGCAATAAGAGGCAATGGATATCGTTTCGTCATCAAAGGTGGGACGTTCCCTACCGAATACCATCATGCTTGTTGTGAGAAGCTTCGGTTTGTGAGAAGCATATACCCAAACCTGCCCCAAATGGGACAAAATTTGTACCACGACATATTGATGCCGCTCCATGATAGCATGCCAATTTTCATGAATTTCAAACGAGTTTTGGATTTACTAGAATTTTAAAACCAGGCATCTCAATGTTTTTCCGGCAATCAACGATGCCCCGGTGTTTGAAATTCATTCCCATTTCTTGCATGGGACCTAAGCATGCACCCAAGGACACATATTTGATTTTTCAACCAATTTATATGCACTGGAGCATATGCATGTAGTTCAAATTTGAATTATGCACATAAATGCATTGAAAACTCAGTTAATGCATAAAAATGTCCAAACGAACCCCAAAAAATCACAAAAAATCACACAACACTCCTGTTGTTCTATGTTGACACGAGAAAAAAAATTGAAAGCAATAAGAGGCAATGGATATCGTTTCATCCCAAAGGTAGGACGTTCTTTATCGAAAACCATCATGCTTTGCGTGAGAAGCTCCGGTTTGTGACAAGCATATACCCGAACCTGCCCCAAATTGGAAAAAATTGTACCACGGCATGTTGATGCCGCTCCATGATAGCATGCCAAGTATCATGAATTTCAGACGAGTTTTGGATTTACTAGAATTTAAACACCAGGCATCTCAATGTTTTGTGAACAATCAACGATGCCCCGGTGTTTGAAATTCATTCCCATTTCTTGCGTGGGACCTAAGCAAGCATGCAAGGACACATATTTGATTTTTCAACCAATTTATATGCACTGGAGCATGTGCATGTAGTTCAAATTTGAATTATGAACATAAAATGCATTGAAAACTCAGTTAATGCATAAAAATGTCCAAAGGAACCCCGAAAAATCACAAAAAATAACACAACACTCCTGTTATTCTATGTTGACACGAGTGAAAGCAATAAGAGGCAATGGATATCGTTTCATCCCCAAAGGAGGGACGTTCCCTACAGAAAACCATCATGCTTGTTCTGAGAAGCTTTGGTTTGTGAGAAGCATATACCCAAACCTGCCCCATATGGGAAAAAAATGCACCACGGCATGTTGATGCCTCTCCATGATAGCATGCCAAGTTTCATGAATTTCAGGCGAGTTTTGGATTTACTAGAATTTAAAAACCAGGCATCTCAATGTTTTGCCGGCAATCAACGATGCCCCGGTGTTTGAAATTCATTCCCATTTCTTGCATGGGACCTAAGCATGCACCCAAGGACACATATTTGATTTTTCAACCAATTTATATGCACTGGAGCATGTGCATGTAGTTCAAATTTGAATTATGCACATAAAATGCATTGAAAACTCAGTTAATGCATAAAAATGTCCAAACGAACCCTGAAAAATCACAAAAAATCAAACAACACTCCTGTTGTTCTATGTTGACACGAGAAAAAAACTTGAAAGCAATAAGAGGCAATGGATATCGTTTCGTCCCGAAAGTTGGGACGTTCCCTACCGAAAACCATCATGCTTGTCGTGAGACGCTCCGGTTTGTGAGAAGCATATACCCAAACCTGCCCCAAATAGGAAAAACATTGTACCACGACATGTTGATGTCGCTCCATGATAGCATGCCCAGTTTCATGAATGTTAGACGAGTTTTGGATTTACTAGAATTTAAAAACCAGGCATCTCAATGTTTTGCCGGCAATCAACGATGCCCCGGTGTATAAAATTAAGTCCCATTTCTTGCATGTGACCTAAGCATGCACCCAAGGACACATATTTGATTTTTCAACCAATTTATATGCATGTAGTTCAAATTTGGAGCATGTGCATGTAGTTCAAATTTGAATTATGCACATCGTTTCGTCCCAAAAATGCATTGAAAACGGTTTGTGAGAAGTTAATGCATAAAATGTCCAAAGCGAAGTTTCATGAATTTTAGACGAGTTTTGATTTACCTCGAAAAATCAAAAAAATCACACAACACTCATGTGCTGTTGTTCTATGTTGACACGACACGAAAAAAATTGAAAGCAATAAGAGGCAATGGATATCGTTTCATCCTCAAAGGTGGGACGTTCCTCACGAAAACCATCATGCTTGTTGTGAGAAGCTCCGGTTTGTGAGAAGCATATACCCAAACCTGCCCCAAATGGGACAAAATTTGTACCACGGCATGTTGATGCCGCTCCATGATAGCATGCCAAGTTTCATGAATTTCAGACGAGTTTTGGATTTACTAGAATTTAAAACCAGGCATCTCAATGTTTTGCGGCAATCAACGGTGCCCGGTGTTTGAAATTCATTCCCATTTCTTGCATGGGACCTAAGCATGCACCCAAGGACACATATTTGATTTTTCAACCAATTTATATGCACTGGAGCATGTGCATGTAGTTCAAATTTGAATTATGCACATAAATGCATTGAAAACTCAGTTAATGCATAAAAATGTCCAAACGAACTCCGAAAAATCACAAAAAATCACACAACACTCCTGTTGTTCTATGTTGACATGAGAAAAAAGTTGAAAGCAATAAGAGGCAATGGATATTGTTTCGTCCACAAAGGTGGGACATTCCCTACCGAAAACAATCATGCTTGTTGTGAGAAGCTCTGGTTTGTGAGAAGCATATACCCGAACCTGCCCCAAATGGGACAAAATTTATACCACGGCATGATGATGCCGCTCCATGATAGCGTGCCAAGTTTCATGAATTTCAGATGAGTTTTGGATTTACTAGAATTTAAAAACCAGACATCTCAATGTTTTGCCGGCAATCAACGGTGCCCCGGTGTTTGAAATTCATTCCCATTTCTTGCATGGGACCTAAGCATGCACCCAAGGACACATGTTTGATTCTTCAATCAATTTATATGCACTGGACCATGTGCATGTAGTTCAAATATTAATTATGCACATAAAATGCATTGAAAACTCATTTAATGCATAAAAATGTCCAAACGAACCTCGAAAAATAAAAAAAAAATCACACAACACTCCTGTTGTTCTATGTTGACACGAGAAAAAAATTGAAAGCAATAAGAGGCAAATGATATCGTTTCGTCCCCAAAGGTGGGACGTTCCCTACCAAAAACCATCATGCTTGTTGTGAGAAGCTCCGGTTTGTGAGAAGCATATATCCAAACCTGCCCCAAATGGGACAAAATTTGTACCACGGCATCTGGATGCCGCTCCATGATAGCATGCCAAGTTTCATGAATTTCGTATGAGTTTTGGATTTACTAGAATTTAAAAACTAGGATCTTAATGTTTTGCCGGCAATCAACGGTGCCCCGGTGTTTGATATTCATTCCCATTTCTTGCATGTGAGCTAAGCATGCACCCAAGGACACATATTTGATTTTCCAACCAATTTATATGAACTGGAGCATGGGCATGTAGTTCAAATTTGAATTATGAACATAAAATCCATTGAAAACTCAGTTAATGCATAAAAATGTCCAAACAAACCCTGAAAAATCACAAAAAAATCACACAACACTCCTGTTGTTCTATGTTGACACGAGAAAAAATTTGAAAGCAATAAGAGGCAATGGATATCGTTTCGTCCCGGAAGGTGGGACGTTCCCTACCGAAAACTATCATGCTTGTTGTGAGAAGCTCCGGTTTGTGAGAAGCATACACGCAAACCTGCCCCAAATGGGAAAAAAATTGTACCACGGCATGTTGATGCCGCTCCATGATAGCATGCCAAGTTTCATGAATTTCAGACGAGTTTTGGATTTACTAGAATTTAAAAACCAGGCATCTCAATATTTTTGCGGCAATCAACGATGCCCGGTGTTTGAAATTCATTCCCATTTCTTGCATGGGACCTAAGCATGCACCCAAGGACACATATTTGATTTTTCAACCAATTTATATGCACTTTGGAGCATGTGCATGTAGTTCAAATTTGAATTATGCACATAAATGCATTGAAAACTAAGTTAATGCATAAAAATGTCCAAACGAACCCGCAATGGAAAAATCACAAAAATCACACAACACTCCTGTTGTTCTATGTTGACATGCCAAGAGAAAAAAAATTGAAAGCAATAAGAGGCAATGGATATCGTTTAGTCCCCAAAGGTGGGGCGTTCTCTACGAAAACCATCATGCTTGTTGTGAGAAGCTCGGTTTGTGAGAAGCATATACCCAAACCTGCCCCAAATGGGACAAAATTTGTACCACGACATGTTGATGCCGCTCCATGATAGCATGCCAAGTTTCATGAATTTCAGACGAGTTTTGGATTTACTAGAATTTAAAAACCATGCATCTCAATGTTTTGCAAGCAATCAACGGTGCCCCGGTGTTTGAAATTCATTCCCATTTCATTCATGGGAGCATGCACCCAAGGACACATATTTGATTTTTCAACAAATTTATATGCACTGGAGCATGTGCATGTAGTTCAAATTTGAATTATGTACATAAAATGCATTGAAAACTCAGTTAATGCATAAAAATGTCCAAACGAACCCCGAAAAATAAAAAAAATCACACAACACTCCTGTTGTTCTATGTTGTCACGAGAAAAAAATTGAAAGCAATAAGAGGCAATGGATATCGTTTCGTCCCCAATGGTGGGACGTTCCCTACCGAAGACCCTCATGCTTGTTGACAGAAGCTCCGGTTTGTGAGAAGCATATACCCAAACCTGCCCCAAATGGGACAAAATTTGTACAACGGCATGTTGATGCCACTCCATGATAGCATGCCAAGTTTCATGAATTTCAGACGAGTTTTGGATTTACTAGAATTTAAAAACAAGGCATCTCAATGTTTTGCCTGCAATCAACGGTGCCCCGGTGTTTGAAATTCATTCCCATTTCTTGCATGGGACCTAAGCATGCACCCAAGGACACATATTTGAGTTTTCAAGGAATTTATATGCACTGGAGCATGTGCATGTAGTTCAAATTTGAATTATGCACATAAAATGCATTGTAAACTCAGTTAATGCATAAAAATGTCCAAACGAACCCCGAAAAAAAAATCATACAACACTCCTGTTGTTCTATGTTGACGCGAGAAAAAAAGTTGAAAGCAATAAGAGGCAAATGATATCCTTTCGTCCACAAAGGTGGGACGTTCCCTATCAAAAACCATCATGCTTGTTGGGAGAAGCTCCGGTTTGTGAGAAGCATATATCCAAACCTGCCCCAAATGGGACAAATTTGTACCACGGCAACTGGATGCCGCTCCATGATAACATGCCAAGTTTCATGAATTTCGTATGAGTTTTGGATTTACTAGAATTTAAAAACCAGGATCTCAATGTTTTGCCGGGAATCAACGGTACCCCGGTGTTTGAAATTCATTCCCATTTCTTGCATGGGAGCTAAGCATGCACCCAAGGACACAGATTTGATTTTTCAACCAATTTATACGCACTCGAGCATGTGCATGTAGTTCAAATTTGAATTATGCACATAAAATACATTGAAAACTCAGTTAATGCATAAAAATGTCCAAACGAACCCCGAAAAATCATAAAAAATAACACAACACTCCTGTTGTTCTATGTTGACACGAGAAAAAAATTGAAAGCAATAAGAGGCAATGGACATCGGTTCGTCCCCAAAGGTGAGACATTCCCTACCAAAAACCATTATGCTTGTTGTGAGAAGCTCCGGTTTGTGTGAAGCATATACCCAAACCTGCCCCAAATGGGACAAAATTTGTACCAGGGCATGTGGATGCCGCTCCATGATAGCATGCCAAGTTTCATGAATTTCAGACGAGTTTTGGTTACTAGAATTTAAAAACCAGGCATCTCAATGTTTTGCCGGCAATCAACGATGCCCCGGTGTTTGAAATTCATTCTCATTTCTTGCATGAGACCTAAGCATGCACCCAATGACAATTTTTTGATTTTTCAACCAATTTAAATGCACTGGAGCATGTGCATTTAGTTCAAATTTGAATTATGCACATAAAATGCATTGAAAACTCAGTTAATGCATAAAAATGTCCAAACGAACTCCGAAAAATCACAAAAATTCACACAACACTTCTGTTGTTCTATGTTGACACGAGAAAAAAAATTGAAAGCAATAAGAGGCAATGGATATCGTTTCATCCACAAAGGTGGGATGTTCCCTACCGAAAACCATCATGCTTGTTGTGAGAAGCTCTGGTTTGTGAGAAGCATATCCCCAAACCTGCCCCAAATGGGACAAAATTTGTACCACGGCATGTTGATGCCGCTCCATGATAGCATGCCAAGTTTCATGAATTTCAGATGAGTTTTGGATTTACTAGAATTTAAAAACCAGGCATCTCAATGTTTTGGAGGCAATAAACGGTGCCCCGGTGTTTGAAATTTATTCACATTTCTTTCATGGGACCTAAGCATGCACCCAAGGACACACATTTAATTTTTCAACAAATTTATATGCACTGGAGCATGTGCATGTAGTTCAGATTTGAATTATGGACATAAATGCATTGAAAACTCAGTTAATGCATAAAAATGTCCAAACGAACCTCGAAAAAACACAAAAAATCACACAATAGTCCTGTTGTTTTATGTTGACACGAGAAATTTTTTTGAAAGCAATAAGAGGCAATGGATATCGTTTCGTCCCCAAAGGTGGGACGTTCCCTACCGAAAACCATCATGCTTGTTGTGAGAAGCTCCGGTTTGTGAGAAGCATATACTCAAACCTGCCCCAAATGGGACAAAATTTGTTCAACGGCATGTTGATGCCGCTCCATGATAGCATGCCAAGTTTTATGAATTTTAGACGAGTTTTGGATTTACTAGAATTTAAAAACCAGGCATCTCAATGTTTTGCCGGCAATCAACGGTGCCCCGGTGTTTGAAATTCATTCCCATTTCTTGCATGGGACCTAAGCATGCACCCAAGGACACATATTTGATTTTTGAACCAATTTATATGCACTGGAGCATGTGCATGTAGTTCAAATTTGAATTATGCCCATAAATGCATTGAAAACTCAGTTAATGCATAAAAATATCCAAACGAACTCCGAAAAATCACAAAAAATAACACAAAATTCCTGTTGTTCTATGTTGACACGAGAAATAAATTTGAAAGCAATAAGAGGCAATGGATATTTTTTCGTCCACAAGGTGGGACTTTCCCTACCAAAAAACATCATGCTTGTTGTGAGAAGCTCCGGTTGGTGAGAAGCATATACCCAAACCTGCCCCAAATAGGACAAAATTTGTACCACGGCATGTTGATGCCGCTCCATGCTAGCATGCCAAGTTTCATGAATTGCATATGAGTTTTGGATTTACTAGAATTTAAAAACCAGGCATCTCAATGTTTTGCAGGCAATCAACGGTGCCCCGGTGTTTGAAATTCATTCTCATTTCTTTCATGGGACCTAAGCATGCACCCAGGGACACATATTTGATTTTTCAACCAATTTATATGCACTGGAGCATGTGCATGTAGTTCAAATTTGAATTATGCACATAAAATGCTTTGAAAACTCAGTTAATGCATAAAAATGTCCAAACGAACCCCGAAAAATCACATAACACTCCTGTTGTTCTATGTTGACACGAGAAAAAAATTGAAAGTAACAAGAGGCAAATGATATCGTTTCGTCCCCAAAGGTGGGACGTTCCCTACAGAAAACCATCATGCTTGTTGTGAGAAGCTCCGGTTTGTGATAAGCATATATCCAAACCTGCCCCAAATGGGATAAAATTTGTACCACGGCATGTTGATGCCGCTCGATGATAGCATGCCAAGTTTAGTGAATTTCATACGAGTTTTTGATTTACTAGAATTAAAAACCAGGATCTCAATGTTTTGCCGGCAATCAACGGTGCCCCAGTCTTTGAAATTCATTCCCATTTCTTGCATGGAACCTAAGCATGCACCCAAGGACACATATTTGATTTTTCAACCAATTTATATGCACTGGAGCATGTGTATGTAGTTCGAATTTGAATTATGCAGATAAAATGCATTGAAAACACAATTAATGCATAAAAATGTGCAAACGAACCCCGAAAAATCACACAACACTCCTGTTGTTCTATGTTGACACGAGAAAATAAATTGAAAGCAATAGGAGGCAATGGATATCGTTTCGTCCCCAAAGGTGGGACGTTCCCTACCGAAAACCATCACGCTTGTTGTGAGAAGCTCCGGTTTGTGAGAAGCATATACCCAAACCTGCCCCAAATGGGACAAAATGTTTACCACGGCATGTTGATGCTGCTCCATGATAGCATGCCAAGTTTCATGAATTTCAGACGAGTTTTGGATTTACTAGAATTTAAAAACCAGGCATCTCAATGTTTTGCCGGCAATCAACAGTGCCCCGGTGTTTGAAATTCATTCCCATTTCTTGCATGGGACCTAACCATGCACCCAAGGATACATATTTGATTTTTCAACCAACTTATTTGCACTGGAGCATGTGCATGTAGTTCAAATTTGAATTATGCACATAAAATGCTTTGAAAACTCAGTTAATGAATAAAAATGTCCAAACGAACCCCGAAAAATCACACAACACTCTTGTTGTTCTATGTTGACATGAGAAAAAAATTGAAAGCAATAAGAGGCAATGGATATCGTTTCGTCCCCAAAGATGGGACGTTCACTGGTGCGCGTCGGTCCTAAACAAACGGTTTTTTACCCCTTTCCACGACGGCATTTGGAACCGTCGCCAAGTGAGTGTGTGCGATAGGGTGTCCTTCCCACATGACCCAGAAATCGTCGGAGATAGGCCCTCCTGGGACCCAGGCTGGGGCCGTGTGTGATCGGGCGAGGCATCGAAACCCAATCATTTCCGTAGGTATGTATATCCCACGCGGTGAATCGCAAAAATCATTTCCATAGGTATGTACATCCCACATGGTGAATCCCAGAAATCATTTTCGTAGGTATGTACATTCCACACGGTAACCCGAGAAAATCATTTCCATAGGTATGTACATCCCACATGGTGAATCCCAGAAAAACATTTTCGTTCGTATGTATATCACACACAGTCAATCCAAGGAATACATTTTTGTTCTTATGTACATCCCACACAGTCAATCCAGGGAAAATGTTTCTGTTCGGACGTACATCCCACACAGTTTTATGTGTAGGCTCGTGTGTGAAAGGTGTAACTATCACACACGGTCTTCCTTGGTTAACAGTTTGCTTTTATCAACTGTATCACACACGATTTGATGAAGAAAACTGTGTGGCATTGGGCTATCCATCGCAACCGCTTTTACTACTAGAACCGTTTGCAAAGGTCCATGACACATTTAGCAGGTTTATTAATTTACAATTAATAATTCCAGTATTACGCAAATTCACATTTCATATCGAACAGGTGTTTGCCAATTTCATATCCAGCGCATAAATATATTATAACATCATAGTACAATAGCTACATGAAAACAGCACAGGACAACACATAGCTAGTTCAACTTCATAAGAACAATATAATCATTTCCCTAATCGAGATCATCCAGGCTCGTCTTATCCACCTCCGCTTTCAGTTCAGTAAGAACTCGTTTTGCACGGGCCAACTGGGAAAGTGCCTCCTCCTTCGCCAACACCATCTTAGCAAAGTCTTTTAAAAAAAATCTGAGCTCATTCTCCAGCTTCAACTTTTTATCCCGCATCTTGAAATATGCTTCAGCGTTGACAAGACATTCTCTAAGCCTAGCTGTGTTCACTTCCTCATACATGCTCCAGAGCTTCGTTAGGCACATCTTCAAATACTGTGGCCACTCTTGATCAACCCACTCCAAGTAAGAACACTTCCGTTTATCCTATAATATTTAAAACTAGATCAGTAGAAATTGTAGGCGAAATGGGTTTATAGCAACATAGAAAATCACCAATGCTTATTTTGAAAAACTGAAGAAACATGTTAATTATGACATATCTTATCAAAAAGATCAATGTGCAAATGAAATAATTGGTACTGAGACAACAACCAAATTCTAGAACATCAGAAGCTATAATTAACTACAACGACGCTACAAGTTCTTACTCATGTACAATAAATAACAAATTGAACATTTTATGAGGAAGGTAAATATAACTGCAACAGCATAGAGACAGTGTTTGGATGATAGCAAATTGATACTAACAGGTGTGTACATGCACAAATTTAGTAACATAGAACTAATAGCACTAAGGCCGTCCACATGTATGCCAAAACTGGTGTAAAGACAATTGTTGCTACATCTCGCACAAGTGCCCTGAACTGGCGAGCCGATGCAGCGAAAAAAAATCAGGGATCCGGACTCCGGAGCACGTAGTTGCTCCGATGCCCAGTTCCTTCGTGCCATAAAGATTTAGTATTTTACTGCTTGGCTTCTCTGTGTGGACCAAAGTTGGCTGCACAAACTTCTGAAGCGGTGCCAAATAATTTTCTAATGGCACCGCTAATGAGATGGCAACAATTTAAGATACTAGGTACAAACTGTGACACTGTTTTAGGATGCGTTAGGTTGAAGGTGTGGTATGAATGGGTTGGGATCGTGATAGTGTCTGAATCACATCTAACAAATGATTTGTAACAACGGAAGAGGGTCTAACCTTCTCTACACATGCCAGAAACTTCCTCCCGGTGTCCATAGAATCAAAGGCAAGTAGCTTCACGCATGGAGATTGATGGTGACAACAAGCAGATACATCTTCAGCCACCCCGCTCCATTCGTTGCCACTGATGGCCTTAGGAAGCTACAAGAGGAATAAACGACTCAAATCGACCTCCAACTAAAAATCCTTCATTCCAAGTCATAGCCCGAGAGAGAGAGAGAAGAGAGGCATACCCGGGTGTTGAAGTAGTAGTCGCCGGAGGAGGAACCGCTGGAGATGTCTTTGAAGAAGACCATGGCGACCCCGACGGTAGGATGCGAGACGGCGAGAGCGAGGAAGCGGCTATAGCTTAGCAAGGAAGGAAGGAAGGAGGAAACAGGGGAAATGTGACTTGTAGTCGGGGAGAAAAGGGGGTGGGGAAGGGGGGAAGGGGGCGGGGTAGATATTTTGGCGGTAGGCCAAAATTTTGGAAATGTGGAGGGAAACTTTGTGTGCGGTGCCGCCGGACCATTCACTTTGAACGACTGTGTGCATCGCAAACGATTCTTCTGCTTTACGCGCATGGGATGAGTTTGATAATTCAAATTTTGGTCTCAAGGCATGGGCACATTCACTTTGAACGCGCGTGGTGCCGCCGGACCATTCACTTTGAACGATTGTGTGCATCGCAAACGATTCTTCTGCTTTACGCGCATGGGATGAGTTTGATAATTCAAATTTTGGTGGAAATTTCCCTGGGTACGTCATTGCATAATTAACATCGCTTGCTAATTTGGGCACACAAAAGAGCGTACAGCAGACAGACCACACTTACTGAATCGAGCAATTTTAGTAATTACACAGAGCCAGTTGACCTAAACATTGCTCTAACAAAAGACCAGCATTAAAAACAAAGCCTAAGTACGCATAATTAAAAATCCGCCGCCGCGCCGGCCTATGCATCGCCGGTGTGAGATGAGACATCGATGACTTGTCCTGGCGACATGCCGCCATTGGTGGACTCCGCGTCCCCCCAGCCGAAGTCGACCGCGTCCTCGTCCTAGGCGCCACCCTCAAGGTTGTAGTACTCGTAGTAGTGGTTGCGCCACAGCTCGCGTTGGTACTCCACCGCGGATTCCTCGACGGACAGACTCTTCTCTACCTCGACCTCGGCCACGCGCAACTCCTCCTCCCGGCGCTCCACGATCTCCGCCACCTCCTGCATCTCCAGCTCCCGCTCGGCGGCCTTATGAGGAAGCAGGTGCTCCATGGCCACCGCCGCCTTTTCAGACGTGGGTTGCATGCTGGAGTCCGAGGTGGCCTGGAATATCTTGGCGTGTGCATCCTCGATATTGACGTGGATGGCCTCGACCCGGGCCAGGGTGACATCAGCGGCACGAACGGCAGCTCGAGCGCTCTCGGCATTTGCAGCCGCCATCGTAGCAGCAGATGCGGCCGTCTCGGCTGCTGGTGCTGCCCTGTCGGCTGCCGCAGACGCCCTCTCGGCGGAAGCGGCCGCGCTCAATGCGGATGCGGCAGCACTCTCGGCGTAGGCAGCTGCACTCTCGGCGCAGGCGGCAGTGCTCGGGGGGACGCGGCCATCGTACGGGCCTTCACGAAGCGTTTCCACGGCCTCATCTTTGCAAGAAGGGGGTGCAGGAATGGGGATTGGGATTCGTGGATTCGGGGGTTGCCGGCACTGGAGCAGACGAGCCGGCAAAGCTTAAGGAGGGAGACTTAAATAGACCCAGATATTTTCATCGCAAACGGTTCTTAGAAAACAACTGTGTGTGATGTTGTAGATATTTTTTATTAGCTATGAAAGACGAATTTGGAGTAAAGTGCCAAAGGATGGTGTTTTAAATGAACGAGAAATTTTGTAGTACTAGTACAACTGTCATGTCAAATTTTGGAAAATTTCAGGGGTCATGCCTTCTAAGACATTTAAGTGATTTTCTAGCCATTTAATGGCCGTAATTCAAATTTGAACTACATCTACATGCAACAGCTAACCATAACGGTTTGAAAACTCATATTTCGTGTACTTGTGTGCATTTTAATTCCATGTGCAGTAAATTGGAAGGAATTTTCAAACATATTGGTCTAACGGCTATGACACAATTAAGCATGGAGTGACATGGCATTTTAATTCCAAAAATATTTTAAAAAATCAGAAACACATGAAACCTTGGTCGATGTAATGTCATGCCACCAAGATGATGTGGTAAAAAAATTGGCATGTTTGGCCAAAGTTTGGACACACACCCCTCACAAACCAGAGCAACTCACTAGAAGGCTCGTGGTCCGATAGGGAACAATGCATGTTTGATGACGAACGGGAGATAACTTCCTCTTACGGCCTTCAAATTTTTTTCTACGTCTAACGTGCACTACTACAACAGTAATGTGAATTTTTTGAAAATACTAGGGGTCATTTGACCTTTTAAAGACATTTAAGTGATTTTCTAGCCATTTAATGAGCCTAATTCAAATTTGAACTACATCTACATGCAACGCGTAACCGAAACGGTTTGAAAAATCATATTTGTGTACTTGTCGCGAGTTAATTCCATGTGTTGTAAACTAGAAGGAATTTTCAAACATATTTGTATCACGACATGGACACACATGCATGAATACGTATGCATGGAGTGGCATGGCATTTTAATTCCAAAAAAATCAGAAACACATGAAAACTTGGTTGATGTAATGTCATGCCACCAAGATGATGTGGTAAAGAAATTGGCATGTTTGATGAAAGTTTGGACACATGCATACGTATGCATGGAGTGACATGGCATTTTAATTCAAAAAATAGAAAAATGAGGAGAAACACATGAAACCTTGGTTGACGAACGTTTGGACACGCGCCCCTCGCAAACCGGAGGAACTCGCTAGAAGGTTCGTGGTTCCGAGAGGGAACAATGCATGTTTGATGACGAACGGGAGATAGCTTCCTCTTACGGCCTTCAAATTTTTTCCTACGTTTAACATGCACTAATACAACTGTCATGTAAAAATTTGTTAAATTTCAGGGGTCATTTGACCTTCTAAATAGATTTAATTGATTTTCTAACCATTTAATGACCGTAATTCAAATTTGAACTACATCTACATGCAATGCCTAACCAAAACGGTTTGAAAAATCATATTTTTGTGTACTTGTGTGCGTGTTAATTCCATGTGCAGTAAATTCGAATAAATTTTGAAACATACTGGTGTCAAGGCATGGGCACATGCATGGAGTGCATGCCATGGCATTTTAATTCCAAAAATTTAAAAATGATCAGAAAAACATGAAACCTTGCTTGATTTAATGCCATGCCACCAAGATGATGTGGTAAAAAATTGGCCTGTTTGATGAAAGTTTGGACACACGCCCCTCACAAATCGGAGCAACACACTAGAAGGTTCATGGTTCCGAGAGGGAACAATGCATGTTTGCTGACGGACGGGAGATAGCTTCCTCTTACGGCCTTCAAATTTTTTCCTATGTTTAACGTGCACTAATACAACTGTCATGTGAAAATTTGGAAATTTTCAGGGTTCATTTGACCTTTTAAAGACATTTAAGTGATTTTCTAACCATTTAATGACCGTTATTCAAACTTGAACTACATCTACATGCAATGCCAAACCAAAACGGTTTGAAAAATCATATTTTTGTGTACTTGTGTGTGAGTTAAAAAATCATCAGACGATGTAAATATCTGGTGTTCAAAAAACAAAATGTAAAGATCTGGCAAGACAACCGGCCCCCACACGATTGGCATTCTATCTCGCGGCTCGAGGTTTGGTAGGTTATTGGCGGGGGTCATTAATCAAACATGGTTCTGTATTGGAAACCGTCAGCTATTATGTTCCCACATGGATTTGTTGCGGGAATTGTGTGTAATTCAAACTACAGTACTCGTAAACTCCGGCGACCGGCATGTGTACTGTCCCCGTCGACCTAGATTCCGGCCACCAATAAATACTACCTTGCTCACGTCATCCCGCCTGCATTCTCATCTACATCCTCCCCTCGCCCTCTCTCTCTCTCTCTCTCTCTCTCTCTCTCTCTCAAATCTCTGCCATGGCGCCGCCGGTCTGCCCATGCGCCGATGAGGAGTCGCCGCCCCCCGAGGACGCTCACTCGATTAGAAGCGACGAGGACCCCTACGCGCCGCCTGACAAGGTTGCGTTGGACCCCCAACTTTGGATTGGTTTTGGGGCCAGTACAATCTTTGTGTGTGGAAGTAGCTGTCGCCGGCTGAGAAAGCCAGGCAAGTGGCGTTCAAGAAGGAGATGGTGGAGGAGGAAGCCAGGTACCAGGCGGCCTGTTAAGCCCGTGATGCCGCCTGGAAAAAGGAGGCGGCGGAGCTTTGGGGGCGGGCGCGTCGTCGTGCCAAGGAGGTGTACGAAGAAGGGTACTTCACGAGGAAGGTCATAGGCGCTGGGCGCCTCGTCGCCGTGTGGAGGTGGGACGATAAGCTCCAGCGTGCCACCGACGAGGAGCTCCGGTGGGCGCCCAACGAAATGGCAAGATCGGCCACGTGCATCCGCCAGTAAGAGGCAGATCGGTACGTTAAGCGCTGCGAGGCGGAGGAGTCGGAGTACTGCCTCCGCACTGGGAAGACGCCGCGCACCAGGGAGCTGCTAGCGAGGGGCTGCCGGAATACTGGCCCCAGGAGGGATTATTAGTTTTAGTATTGTTCGTTTTCAATTTTATGCATTGTACCTAGTAGTTAAGTATCATCACGTATATATCTTCTGTGATGATCTAATGAACAATTAATATATATATTATGAATTCCATTTTCTATCTGATTTTGTATACTAATTTGAATCTAGCTATTATCATCCACATATACAGAATGGAAAGCGTATATACACACATTGAAACAGAACATATAAGAATGGAAAACAGAGTACACACATTGAAACAGAGCAATAAATTGAGCAATACTATGATTGCTGTGAATACAAAGCTATCCACGTCGAAACAACTTTTCAAAATAAAACATGTCCATGAGACCATGACCAGCAGCCCTTGCCAGGGTAGCTCTTGGCTCTGCATGAACTCGTGCAGGCGTTCGTCCAAGCGGTCGACACGCTCGCGGTACATCTAGAGCGTGATCTCGAGCTCCAAGTTGGCTATTTCATCGGAGATCACCAGCTCGAGGATGCGACGACCATGTTCCTCTACTACGCCCAGTTGGACACCTGGGCCAAGGAGGCGGTCAAGCCTATGGACTAGCGCGTTGGCATCCAGCGGGCCGCGGACAAGGCGAACGGCGGCACCCATGCGAACGGCGCGGCGGGCATCCGGTGCAAGTATGGCGTGGCCGGCATCTGGTGCAAGTACAGCGCTGAGGGCCTCTGCCCACTCCTGGCGAGGAATGGGGGTACTGGCCGGACGTGTACCCAGCTGCGATGCCGTGTTGATAGCAGGCAAGCGCCGATGGATCCACTCTTGCTGTGCGGCGCGCCGCGCCTCTCGCTCTGCGGAGCTCCAACAGTCTCGTCGTGCGGCGAGCAGCAGCCTATTGCCGCGGACGCGCCTAGCTTGCTCTGCGGCGCGCCATCGATCATGTTGTGCGGCGAGCTGCAGCCTGTCGGCGCTGACATGCCTATCTTGATCCGCGGCGCTCAAGCGCCATGCGCCAAAGGTCTGCTCAAACCTGGCGATGACGCGCATCACAGCGTCGTCCATCGCGTTGCCGGGGAGTTCCTCGGCGTCGACGGGCCGTGGCGCCTGCGCGTTTTCCTTGTCGATGAGGTTGATGGCAGAGGCGGCGCTTTGGTGGGTTGGCATGCTTGGAAAAGGTGGATGTGCTATAGGCTGCGCTTGTTGCCTCCGTGCGTCGCGCGCCCCCTATGTGCAATATAGCAGGGTGGCGGGAAACATGTGAGGAAATGGCGGGAAACGGTGGCGTGTTCATAAAATGCCATCAATTAATGGAAACTTAGCATCGAGCTAGCACAAGAAGTAGATGATGATCAGATGAACACGGACCACACTAGGGATCTCGTCGGTGGTGAATTCATCAATCCCAAATGGTTTAATACTAGCAAGCGTTTGCCCACAACACACACGGCCTATTCCATCACAAATAGGTCAAATGGATCTACAGTATGCCACGTATCGCACATTGTCAAAAAGTAATGCGGTAGACCTTCTTTAACATGTGTTAAAAAATAAAAAAAATAAAAAACAAGGACCTAGAGGTTAAATTAGCTGAGGGAAACTTAGCATCGAGCTAAGACAAGAAGTAGATGATGATCAGATGAACACCGACCACACTAGGGATCCCGTCGGTGGTGAATTCATCAATCCCAAACGGTTGAATACTAGCAAGCGTTTGCCCACAACACACACGGCCTATTCCATCACAAATAGGTCGGATGGATCAACAGTATGCCACGTATCGCACATTGTCAAAAAGTAATGTGGTAGACCTTCTTTAACATGTATTAAAAAAATAAGGACCTCGAGGTTAAATTAGCTGAGGGAATGGGGCATTTCGGTCATTTGACCGAAATGACACATCCCATCACCTAATTTAACATCGACACAACTTCCCATCCAGTCACCCATCTGATGGCTGTTCCAGCCTGAGCCCACTTAACTTGATAGTTTTCTTACATAAGCTACTGGTGGAACAGCTAGTCCTTGCTGATAGGAATGCCTCTTCGCATCCTTATGGCGTATTCGGATGACCGCCCGTCCCACAATGGCCAATAGATGTTGTGTAGACAGAGCATATCACATGCGTCTTATTAGAAGCAATCGTCTGCGTTATTATCGGTCTTCACACACATTTCTGATTATAGACCTGTTTGTCGTGTATCACACACATCTTGTTATATTGAACCGTTTCTGCTCTCTTGCCTAATCACAAACAGTTCATCTGAGTGAACCGTATGTTGTACATCACACACACCTTTGATATGGTTGACTATTTCTTTTGTGTTTCCTAATCACAAACAGTTCATCCGAGTGAACAGTATGTTGTGTATCGCACATGCCTCCATCTGGCTGCCTGTTTCTTTTGTTCCTCCTCATCGCAAACAGTTCATTGAACTGAACCGTATGCCCTTCATCGCACACGCAACTAAAACCTGAACCATGTTTGATGCATCCGTCATCGCAAACGTTTTACACATTTCTGACAGTTTTCATACAGCACCGTTTGCGATTATGGCATTGCACACAGTTTCTCGAAGGGTCTCTGATCGTAGTGTCATGTTAGCAGCATCCTGCAGTAGTGGTTCCCTACCGAAAACCATCATGCTTGTTGTGAGAAGCATGTACCCAAACTTGCCCCAAGTGGGACAAAATTGGTACCACGGCATGTTGATGCCGCTCCATGATAGCATGCCAAGTTTCATGAATTTTAGACGAGTTTTGGATTTACTAGAATTTAAAAACCAGGCATCTCAATGTTTTGCCGGCAATCAACGGTACCCCGGTGTTTCAAATTACTTCCCATTTCTTGCATGGGACCTAAGCATGCACCCAAGGACATTTTTCAAACAATTTATATGCACTGGAGCATGTGCATGTAGTTCAAATTTGAATTATGCACATAAAATGCATTGAAAACTCAGTTAATGCATAAAAATGTCCAATCAAACCCCGAAAAATCACAAAAAATCACACAACAGCCCTGTTGTTCTATGTTGACACGAGAAATTTTTTTGAAAGCAATAAGAGGCAATGGATATCATTTCGTCCCCAAAGGTGGGACGTTCCCTACCGAAAACCATCATGCTTGTTGTGAGAAGCTCCGGTTTGTGAGAAGCATATACCCAAACCTGCCCCAAATGGGACAAAATTTGTACCACGGCATGTTGATGCCGCTCCATGATAGCATGCCAAGTTTCATGAATTTCAGACGAGTTTTGGATTACTAGAATTTAAAAACCAGGCATCTCAATGTTTTGCCGGCAATCAACGGTGCCCTGGTATTTGAAATTCATTCCCATTTCTTGCATGGGACCTAAGCATGCACCCAAGGACACAGGTTTTATTTTTCAACCAATTTATATGCATTGGAGCATGTGCATGTAGTTCAGATTTGAATTGTTCACCTGAAATGGCTAGAAAACAAATTTAATGTATAAAATGTTGAAACGAACCCTAAATAATTCCAATTCTTTTACGACACACATATAGTTGCATGTTCACTCCGGATAAAAGGTCTAGCAATTCAAACACCGCCCATTGCCGCTTTGACCCCATTATGTAATTCAAATCAAGACGAAAATTCAAGTAGATCGCACACAGTTTATTATCAGCAACCGTGTGAGATGTAGTACAAAATTTCTTGGAGCATCGTCGGTGTATAGTACGCCTATGGCTTATGGAAGAAGGTGCGTCAGCTACAGTCCACAGCTGGCGTCTCAAGCACACTAGCTCGCTCCCCAAATATCATTTCACTGTTCAATCATCGTCGGTGAAAGATGGGCACGTGGACCCGAGTCGTGAGGGCCACTTCCGTGGCCATGCGCGTGCCAACAAGGTGCATGAGTGCGGCTGCAATTTGCGACCGGGCGGCAAAGGCAGCCCAAACAGCCGCTGTTGCTTTTCATGTGGTGGCAGGAACATCTGCCTCGGGGATAGCAACTGGCGAGAGCGGCACAGCAGTTGTTCATTCCACAGCGGCGGCCTTAGCCCTGATGGAGGCCGCCCATGACCATGTCGAGGCCGCCCATGCCCAGCTCCTGGCGGCCACTGCACAAATCGAACGAAGCTTCTCCGACAACGGTCGGCAACCCATGGCCGAAGTGCTGGCAATCGCCGAGAGCGTTCGAGCAGCCGTTCGTTCCTCCACCGCATACCTTGCGACGACGGAGCCCGTCCAAGACCAGATCGCGTCCGCCCATGCCCAGCTCGTGGCGGCCTTTTCCAAAGAGATGGAGGACGTGAACGACGAGATGCTTGCCAAGTATGGTGCTATGGATGCCATGGAGCCCCTTCCCCAGGAGACCGTCAGGCGCGAGCTGGACATGGAGGCGGCGGAGATCGACAAGCACCAGCCGTAGTAGTACTCTTTGTTTTGTTTAATTAAGAGCGTCGACCTTTAATTTGTTAGAGTAATGTTTAGTTCAGCTAGCTCTGTTTAATTTCTGAACTTGCTCGATTAAGAAGTGTGGGTGTGCTATAGTCTCCTTTGTGTACCCAAATTATGCAATGACGTGGATGACCACTGTAACCATGGAAATTCGAACCAAAACTTTTGACGTTCAAACTCATCACACACGGGTTAAGCTATCTGAATCGTGTGTGATGTCCACATATCGTACACAGTTCTGAATAAGGGACCGTGTGTGATGACACTTTGCGCGCCAGTTTTTTGGCTGAAGCGATTCCAAATTTTCGGCTTCTGCGGAGATATCTACCTCCCGCCCCTCCCCCTTACCAAAAGCCACATTTCCCCTCTTTCCGCCTTCCCTTCCAAGTTGAAACCTTCACTCCTTGCTTGCAGCGCTGCCCCCTCCTCGCCGGCGACCCTCCTTCACACTGCTCGGCCTCATCTATCCAGGCAGGTAATCCACACCCAACCCCCATCCTCCTCCTTCTTCCACATCCCACATGCCCCGACCGTCGGCGCGAGCCCGACACCTTCCACCCAAATCACCAACCCCTCCACCAAATAAGCGTCGGCCTAAGCCATGGTGCACGAAGTATAGCCAGGACCTCAAGGAGCATTTGGCAGCGAAGAAGCAAATCGCAGCCGCACGCGCGGATGAGGTCGCGATGGCTGCCATTCACGCCGACCCCCAGATCTTGGAGGAGCACCTTGCCAATTGCTATCTACGCCGGTTAAGCATGCTCGGTTTACTCGTTGTGTGTGCTGCTCCTTCCTTTCCTTCACAAAATCTAGTGAATTGTGCTATCTAATTTTACCATGCAATATGTTGCTCTAGTGTATATGTTCCATATATCGTACAGTGTGGTGCTCACTTATTAACTGTTTTGTTAATTAGTTGTCATCTTCAGTTAACTGTTTGGTTCAATTCTTCATGCTGCAATTTTCTATTGTCTTCCATGTGAGAAATAAATCAAATTTATCTTTACAAAATTGTGGGCTCATTCTGTTATTGTATACCATGTGAGGAATAAATTGAATTTGGCTGTAGTAAATACATGAGAAATAAATACAATTGCTACAATTTGCTGTACTTAACTGTTTGGTTAACTCTCTGATCTTCTATTAGGAGTATGTTATATTGTGCAATGTGGTGCTCAGTTAATGTTTGGTTCATTTGTTGTGGTGTTTAGTTAACTGCTTGGTTCAATGTTATATTGTGCAATGTGGTGCTCAGTTAATGTTTGGTTCATTTGTTGTGGTGTTTAGTTAACTGCTTGGTTCAGTTCTGCAATGCGACGTCCAATTGTCGTGGGTAGAATTTTGTATTGTTGTGCATGTGAGGAATAAATCGAATTTGGCTGCAGTTAATACATGAGAAACATATACAAGTGTTATATTTCCTCGTTCTTAATCATGCTTGGTTTGGGTAAATGGGTTTTCCGTGTGGCTTCAATTAATCTGATGAATCTGCAATGTGCTTATTTTTCATCAACATATTTTACTGATAGCATGCGAACCCCTACTTAACCTGATGACTAACTACCTTATATGTGTTGCAGGGAAACAATGGGAAGCACCGAGGTTTACAATCGAGGTTAGCACGTGCATGGTCCGTTGTCTAATAGCACATTATTGTGCAATTGCAGGAACCATTCTAATATTTTGGTTTTTAACAATTTGGTCTTGCACATGTAGGTCCTGCTGTCAGAGGTTTTTACCAACTGTTGGACCCTTTTTGCATATGGGGAAATGAGTTGTCCATGAATATCAATCAAATCAAGAAACTCAGAAAGATTATTAGGATAAAGAAATTAGCGGCAAAAAACAAAAAGATCTTTGTCTGCACAATAAAGAAGACATCAGTTCACTACAAGATGGTACTAACTATAATACCTTGCCTTTTTTTATTCCTTTGCCCCATTTCCAATATAGAGAAGATATTTATGCACATCCTTGTTTTCAGGCCTTTCCGAAACAGTTCACTGATGATTACCTCTCAAACCACCTCTATGGTCAGGAGGCAAGGAAGGTTTTCATACAACACCCACGGTTCAATATTGAAGTGTTCCTGAAGAGGACGAAGGACGGACGATCAATCATCCACAGGCACTGGCCTAAAGTTGCATAGACCTTCAACATGAATGAAGGCTCAATATTCGCCTTCCGCTTCAGCAGTTTTCCAGATGAGATGCATCTACCTCCATCTATGATGCTAATTTCGAAAGGTTCGACATGTTGCATGTGGAACTTGTCTTTGGTGCGATTGTGTAATGGGTAGTGAGTGTCAAGCTATATCATGTTGTACTCTGATGTATTTCAATTATGAAATTTTGCTTCCTTAATATGGAAATGAAATATATTGTGTGTTTAATATGAATGTCAATTAGATTAATAAATGGATTATTAATAATAGGGAAATTAGCCTGCTAATGGCCAATTAGCCTGCTAATTGGGTTTTGATATTGCAAACGGTTGTTGAAAAAATACCGTGGGTGATGACCTCAGGAAAAACACATAGTTTCTAGGAATAAACCGTGTTGGATCAATGAATAATCACACACGACTTTCTCTAGAAAACTTTTTGCGTTAGGCCACCTTGCGCAAAAGTTTACCACATAAAAACTGTGTGTCATGGACAGCCTTTGCCACACAGTTTCTTCTATGGACCGTGTGTGATACATTCAATAACGCAAACGATTTAGCGGGAAAAATTGTGTGTGATGTACTTGTGAACGGAAACGTTTTCCTTGGAGCGACTGTGTGGGATGTGCATACAAACGGAAACGTTTAGCGGGGACTGACTGTGTGGGATGTACTTGCGACCAGAAACAATTTTGCCCTATAATTGTATTTTTGTTTAGCTCTATTGTACGTATTTCCGTATTTCAGTGCTCGCCGGTCGCACACGACCTCATTTTGCCGAACGTGTGTGCCAGGAGGGCATATCCCCGACGGTTTCTGGGTCGTGTGGGAAGGACCCCCCTATCACCCACACTCACTTGGCGACGGTTCCAAATGCCGTCATGGAAAGGGGTAAAAAAACGTTTGTTTAGGACCGAGGCGCACTAGTGATGGCACATTTTTTGCGCCTCCGGCTTTGTGGGGCTTCATCATCCACAACGACTACATCATCGACCACGACTACCTCGACCACGGCTAGATCGACATTAATGGTTTGGTCTATAACAACACATCGGCAACAACTCCAGTCAATAGCATCTGCGTCGTCACCTGTGCAAAGAGAGCCTTGGCTCAGTGGTTGGGTATGCGGTTGTGCAACCTAATGATCCGAGTTCAATTCCTAGAATTGATAGGTGATGCACAGGGGTTTTACCCGTTTATTGAGGATCAAGTTTGATGTGTGGTGGAACCACGCATCAAGAAATATCTTGATACTCATTAAAATAATTCTGAGGACCATGTTTAGGCCGTATGCATCCCTAGTTGGTGCAGAGGCCGGGAAGTGAAATTCTCTCCCATTTTCAAAAGCAAAGAGAGCTTCGGCTCAGTGGTTGGGCATGCGGTTGTGCAGCCTAACGACCCGAGTTCAATTCCTAGAATTGACATGTGATGCACAGGGGTTTTCCCCCATTTGTTGAGGATCAAGTTTGGTGTGTGGTGGAACCACTCATCAAAAAATATCTTGATACTCATTTAAAAAATTCTGAGGACCATGTTTATCTTGGTACTCATACTAAAATGGTCGTATGCATCCCTAGTTGGTGCAGAGGCCGGGGAAGTGAAATTCTCCCCCGATTTTAAATGAATGAAGGGAAGCCAGGGGAAGAAATATTATTTTTGGACAAACAATGGAGGGGAACGAGGAGGGCGACAACCCATGTCCGCCGGATGCGCATGCATCCTCACCGCCGACTCCGGCAACCTACGCCTCGCCCGATGGGCATGTAGCCTTGATGGAGCCGGCGGTCCGCGCATCGCCATCGCACTCCTTTGCGGCGGTGCCGTCGGGAGGACCGAAGGGGAAGGCGGGGCCGTTAGGCGCAGATCGCGGCGATGCCGATGATGGCGAGATCCAGATGATGGAGTGTTCAAGATCGGGGCAGTGGGAAGTTCATTTCACCGATGTGACGGCTTCCGGCGGCTGGATCATGGGGTGTCTCCGTTTCAATCCAGAGTCGAGATGGGTGGCATTGTTGGACATGGACAATGATGTCCTAGCCGGCGATTACCTTAACAATGACGTCCAGATTGAGGTAGGGTCTCATTTCATTATTGATGATTACAACGTGGATGTTGGTCGTTGTGTGCAGGAGCAGGTCTAGGATGCGACGAATCTCATCGATCTGACGATGACACCCAATCAAGGAAAACCGAGAGGATGTTTCTGGGTCCTTGTTGAGAGCGATGAAGACGAGGATATAGAGATCGGACATGCCCCGAGGGATATTACTACGGCCTCGGTGAATTTGGTGACGGAGAAGCCGCCGGCGTTATCTGAACTTGATTGATGATCCAAGGCTCCGAAGAAGACGAAGCCGATCGTGAAGCCCTGGATTGGGCTGATCCCGAAGGTAACCCAGGCACTGATTACCTTGTCCGATTTCATTCCGAGGGCATGGACGCTAGTTACAAAGCGGAGGAAAGGGAATAAAGGCCGACCGTCGGGGCCGGTGGCAACGGCCAGTGAAATTCGAGCGGCCAGACGGGCATTCTTGAAATCACTGTTGGGTCACGGAAATGCTTCGGACATGGCGCTAGTCGTGGGCTCTCCGGTTATTGGGTGTGAGGCCCAAGGGGAGGCCCAAGCCACGCAGGTGATCCAGGTGATCCCTCACATCCCTTTGTCGCTGTATGCATCGCCAGCACCCGAGGCATTGCATAGTGTATCTGCTGCTAGGGTTTTTCGGCCTCCGGGGTTTCCAACGCTAGGACCTGGGAGGGCCTCGAGACTTACCTGCGGCGCCGGCGTGGTGGCTGGCCGGGGTGGTCCGCCGCCTGCTAGGCAGGGGCTGCCGCCCGCTGCGGGGGCGGGGCGTGGTGGTCTGCCACCGAGGCAGGGATCGCCGCCTGCTACAGCGACGCCCACCTTGGGGCCTCCGGCGAAGACGGCTACCGGCCGGGCTAATGTGCAGTAGCAGGAGGAGCCTGCTCTGCCGTCGGTAACCAAGGCGCAGGCAGTGAGACGTGGCCGCGATGCCGGTCCGGGATCGGCTGCGCACGGCGGCAATGGCACAGATCACCGTACAACCAGTACGGGCAGTGGGGTGATGACGGTTATGATGTTTATGGAGAAGGTCAGCATCGAGGGTCGTCTTCTGGTGGCGGCCGGGGTTTCAATGGGTATAATGGCAGTACACAGGGACGCGGTTTCCAGGGACCGCCCTGAAATTTTGTGGAAGGTTTTGCTGGCCCCAACGACAGGTTCTGGGGAAGGCATCGTTTTCACGACGGGAGAGGGGGAGGGCGGCGCCCACCTCCACCGCGCCTACCTCCACCATTGCAGGCTGCCGAGGTAGTGCAGACGCCCCAAGTGGCAATGATGGATATCACTGAAGGAAAAAATGCCTAGAGGCAATAATAAAGTTGTTATTTATATTTACTTATATCATGATAAATTTTTATTATTCATGCTAGAATTATATTAACCGGAAACTTGATACATGTGTGGATACATGGACGAAACACAGTGTCCCTAGTAAGCCTCTACTAGACTAGCTCGTTAATCAAAGATGGTTAAGTCTCCTAACCATAGACATGTGTTGTCATTTGATGAATGGGATCACATCATTAGGAGAATGATGTGATGGACAAGACCCATCATTAGCTTAGCATAATGATCGTTAAGTTGTATTGCTATTGCTTTCTTCATGTCATATACATATTCCTTTGACTATGAGATTATGGAACTCCCGGATACCGGAGGAATACTTTGTTTGCTATCAAACGTCACAACATAACTGGGTGATTATAAAGATGGTCTACAGGTATCTCTGAAGGTGTTTGTTGGGTTGACATAGATCGAGATTAGGATTTGTCACTCCAAGTATCGGAGAGGTATCACTGGGCCCTCTCGGTAATGCACATCATAATAAGCCTTGCAAGCAATGTGATTAATGAGTTAGTTGTGGGATGGTGTATTAAGGAACGAGTAAAGAGACTTGCCAATAATGATATTGAACTAGGTATGAAGATACCGATGATCGAATCTTGGGCAAGTAACATACCGATGACAAAGGGAATCACGTATGTTGTCATTGTGGTACAACCGATAAAGATCTTTGTAGAATATGTAGGAACCAATATGAGCATCCAGGTTCTGCTGCTGGTTATTGACCGGAGAGGTGTCTCGGTCATGTCTACATAGTTCTCGAACCCGTAGGGTCAGCAAGCTTAACGTTCGATGACGATTTTGTATTATATGAGTTATGTGATTTGGTGACCGAATGTTGTTCGGAGTCCCGGATGAGATCACGGACATGACGAGGAGTCTCGAAATGGCCGAGAGGTAAATATTCATAAATAGGACGATGATATTCGGACACCGGAAGTGTTCTGTGGGCACCAGGTACATATCAGGTCACCGGAAGGGGTTTCGGGCATCCCCCCGGCAACTACATGGGCCTAATGGGCCAAGAATGGGACAGACCAACCCCTAGGGGGCTGGTGCGCCCCATGTAGGCCGAAATAAGGGGGAAGAAAAGAGAAGAAGAGAGAAAGTAAGGGGAGGGATTCGACCTCCCCCTTCTTTCTCTCCTCCCTCCTCCTTCCTTCCCCTCTGGATGAATATGGAAGGGGGGAGGCCGAATTGGGAGGCGCCCAAGTAGGATTCCTCCTACTTGGGGCGCCCCCTTGGCTACCTCTCCTCCCCTCCAACCTATATATATGAGGGGAGGGCACCGCTAGAACACACAACATTGATTCCTAGCCATGTGCGGCGCTCCCCTCAACGGTTTACGCCTCCGGTCGTATTCACGTAGTGCTTAGGCGAAGCCCTATGCGGATCACTTCACCATCACCGTCACCACGCCGTCGTGCTGACAGAACTCTCCCCTGACACTTTGCTGGATCAAGAGTTCGAGGAACGTCATCGAGCTGAACGTGTGCAGAACTTGGAGGTGCCGTACATTCGGTGCTTGATCAGTCGGAACGAGAATAAGTTCGACTACATCAACCGAGTTGTCAAACGCTTCCGCTTTCGGTCTACGAGGGTACGTGGACACACTCTCCCCCTCTCATTGCTATGCATCTCCTAGATAGATCTTGTGTGATCGTAGGAATTTTTTTTGAAATTGCATGCTACGTTTTCCAACAGTGACATCCGAGCTAGGTCTATGTGTAGCACACAAAGAGTTGTGGGCGGTGATCGTCATAGTGCTTACCACCAATGTCTTATTTTGATTTGGCGGTATTGTTGGATGAAGCGGCCCGGACCAACCTTACATGACCACAATCATGAGACCGGTTCCATCGACAGACATGCAACAAGCTTTGCATAAAGGTGGCTGGTGGGTGTCTGTTTCTCCAACTTTAGTTGAATCGAATTTGACTACGGTCGGTCCTTGAAGAAGGTTAAAATAGCAAACTGATAAATCACCTTGTGGTTTTGATGCGTAGGTAAGAACGGTTCTTGCTAGAAGCCCATAGCACCCACGTAAAACTTGCAACAACAAAGTAGAGGACGTCTAACTTGTTTTTGCAGGGCAGGTTGTGATGTGATATGGTCAAGACATGATGTGATATACGTTATTGTATGAGATGATGTTTTGTAAAAGTTATCGGCCACTGGCAGGAGCCTTATGGTTGTCGCTTTATTGTATGAAATGCAAACGCCATGTAATTGCTTTACTTTATCACTATGTGTTAGTGATAATTGTAGAAGCAATAGTTTGCGAGACGACCACGACGCTTCGATGGAGATCAAGGTGTCAAGCCGGTGACAATGGAGATCATGACGATGCTTTGGAGATGGAGATGAAAGGCACAAGATGATGATGGCCATATCATGTCATATATTTTGATTGCATGTGATGTTTATCTTTTATGCATCTTATTTTGCTTAGTATGGCGGTAGCATTATAAGATGATCCCTTACTAAAATTTCAAGGTATAAGTGTTCTCCCTGAGTATGCACCGTTGCGACAGTTTGTCGTGCTGAGACACCACGTGATGATCAGGTGTGATAAGCTCTACGTTCACATACAACGGGTGCAAGACAGTTTTGCGCATGCGAAATACTTGGGTTAAACTTGATGAGCCTAGCATCTACAGACATGGCCTCGGAACACTGGAGACAGAAATGTCGAACGTGAATCATATAGTAGATATGATCAACGTAGAGATGTTCACCATTGAAGACTACTCCATCTCACGTGATGATCGGACATGGTTTAGTTGATATGGATCACGTGATCATTTAGATGACTCGAGGGATGTCTATCTAAGTGGGAGTTCTTAAGTAATATGATTAATTGAACTTAATTTATCACGAACTTAGTCCTGATAGTATTTGCATATCTATGTTGTAGATCAATAGCTCGCGTATAGCTCCCCTATTTTATTTTTGATATGTTCCTAGAGAAAACTAACTTGAAAGATGGTAGTAGCAATGATGCGGACTTGGTTCGTGATCTTAGGATCCTCATTGCTGCATAGAAGAATTATGTCCTTGATGCACCACTAGGTGACGAAGCTATTGCAGGAGCAGATGCAGACGTTATGAACATTTTGCAAGTGAGGTATGATGACTACTTGATAGTTTAGTGCACCATGCTTTACGACTTAGAACCGGGACTTCAAAAAAGTTTTAAACACCATGGAGCATATGAGATGTTCCAAGAAGCTAAAAATGATATTTCAGACTCATACCCATGTTAAGAGGTATGAGACCTCTGACAAGTACTTTGCCTACAAGATGGAGGAGAATAGCTCAGCTAGTGAGCAAGTGCTCAGAATGTCTGGGTACTACAATCGCTTGAATCAAGTGGGAGTTAATCTTCCGGATAAGATAGTGATTGACAGATTTCTCTAGTCACTATCACCAAGTTACTAGAACTTCGTGATGAACTATAATATGCAAGGGAGGATGAAAATGATTCCCAAGCTCTTCGTGATGCTGAAATCTGCGAAGGTAGAAATCAAGAAATAACATCAAGTGTTGATGGTTAACAAGACCACTAGTTTCAATAAAAAGGGCAAGGTAAAGGAGGGGAACTTCAAGAAGAATGGCAAGCAAGTTGCCACTCCCGTGAAGAAGCCCAAAGCTGGACCTAAGGCTGAAACTGAGTGCTTCTACTGCAAAGGAAATAGTCACCAGAAGCGGAACTGCCCCAAATACTTGGCGGATAAGAAGGATGGCAAAGTGAACAAAGGTATATTTGATATACATGTTATTGATGTGAACTTTACTAGTGTTCATAGTGGCCCCTGGGTATTTGATACCGGTTCAGTTGCTAAGATTAGTAACTTGAAACAAGAGTTACAAAATGAACAGAGACTAGTTGAGGGCAAGGTGACAATGTGTGTTGGAAGTGATTCAAAGGTTGATAAGATCACCATCGCATACTCCCTCTACCTTTGGGATTAGTGTTGAACCTAAATAAATGATATTTGGTATTTGCGTTGAGCATGAATATGATTGGATCATGTTTATTGCAATACAGTTATTCATTTAAGTCAGAGAATAATTGTTGTTCTGTTTATATGAATAAAACCTTCTATGGTCATACACCCAATGTAAATGGTTTATTGAATCTTGATCGTAGTAATACACATATTCATAATATTGATGCCAAAAGATACAAAGTTGATGATGATAGTGCAACATACTTGTGGCACTGCCGTTTAGGTCATATTGGTGTAAAGCGCATGAAGAAACTCCATACGGATGGACTTTTGGAATCACTTGATTATGAATCATTTGATGCTTGTGAACCATGCCTCATGGGCAAGATGACTAAAACTCCGTTCTCCGAAACAATGGAGCGAGCCACTGACTTATTGGAAATAATACATACCGATGAGTGCGGTCCGATGGTGTTGGGGCTCGCGGCGGGTATCGTTATTTTCTAACCTTCACAGATGATTTGAGCAAATATGGGTATATCTACTTAATTAAACACAAGTCTGAAACATTTGAAAAGTTCAAAGAATTTCAGAGTGAAGTGGAGAATCATCGTAACAAGAAAATAAAGTTTCTACGATCTGATCGCGGAGGCAAATATTTGAGTTACGAGTTTGGCCTTCATTTAAAACAATGTGGAATAGTTTAACAACTCACGCCACCTGGAACACCACAGCGTAATGGTGTGTCTGAACGTCGTAGCCATACTTTATTAGATATGGTGCGATCTAATGTCTCTTATCGATTTACCACTATCGTTTTGGGGTTATACATTAGAGACAGTTGCATTCACGTTAAATAGGGCACCGTCTAAATCCGTTGAGATGACACCGTATGAACTGTGGTTTGGCAAGAAACCTAAGCTGTCGTTTCTTAAAGTTTGGGGTTGCGATGCTTATCTGAAAAAGCTTCAGCCTGATAAGCTCGAACCCAAATTGGAGAATGCGTCTTCATAGGATACCCAAAAGAAATTGTTGGGTACTCCTTCTATCACAGATCCAAAGGCAAGATCTTTGTTGCTAAGAATGGATCCTTTCTAGAGAAAGAGTTCCTCTCGAAAGAAGCGAGTGGCAGGAAAGTAGAACTTGATGAGGTAATTGTACCTTCTCTCGAATTGGAAAGTAGCTCATCGCTGAAAACCGTTCGCGTGATGCCTACACCAACTAGAGAGGAAGCTAATGACAATGATCATGAAACTTCAGATCAAGTTACTACCAAACCTCATAGGTCAACCAGAGCATGTTCCGCACCAGAGTGGTATGGTAATCCTATTCTGGATGTCATGTTACTAGACCATGACGAACCTACGGACTATGACGAAGTGATGATGAGCCCAGGTTCCGATAAATGGCTTGAGGCCATGAAATCTGAGATGGGATCCATGTATGAGAATAAAGTGTTGACTTGGTGGACTTTGCCCGATGATCGGCAAGCTATTGAGAATAAATGGATCTTCAAGAGGAAGATGGACGTTGATGGTAGTGTTACTATCTACAAAGCTTGACTTGTCGCAGAAGGTTTTTGACAAGTTCAAGGAGTTGACTACGATGAGACTTTCTCACCCATAGCGATGCTTAAGTCTGTCTGAATCATGTTAGCAATTGTCGCATTTTATGATTATGAAATCTGGCAAATGGACGTCAAAACTGCATTCCTTAATGGATTTCTTTAAGAAGAGTTGTATATGATGCAACTAGAAGGTTTTGTCGATCCTAAAGGTGCTAACAAAGTGTGCAAGCTCCAGCGATCCATCTATGGACTGGTGAAAGCATCTTGGAGTTGGAATATACGCTTTGATGAGGTGACCAAAGCATATGGTTTTATATATACTTTCAGAGAATCCTGTATTTACAAGAAAGTGAGTGGGAGCACTACGGCCTTTATGATGAGTATATGTGAATGACATATTGTTGATCGGAAATGATGTAGAATTTTTTGGAAAGCATAAGAGAGGATACTTGAATAAGAATTTTTCAATGAAAGACCTCGGTGAAGCTACTTACATATTTGGCATCAAGATCTATAGAGATAGATCAAGACACTTGATAAGATTTTCAACGAATACATACCTTGACAAGATTTTGAAGGAGTTCAAAATGGACCAGTCAAAGAAGGAGTTCTTGCATGTATTGTAAGGTGAGAAGTTGAGTAAGACTCAAAACATGACCACGACAGAAGATAGAGAGAGAATGAAAGTCATTCCCTATGCCTCAGCCATAGGTTCTATAAAGTATGCCATGCTGTGTACCAGACCTATTGTGTACCTTGCCATGAGTTTGGCAAGGGGGTACGATAGTGATCCAGGAGTAGATCACTAGACAGCGGTCAAAATTATCTTTAGAAGAATAAGGAAATGTTTCACGGTTATGGAGGTGATAAAGAGTTCATCGTAAAGGGTTACGTCAATGCAAGCTTTGACACCAATCCAGATGACTCTAAATCTCAATCTGGATACATATTGAAAGTGGGAGCAATTAGCTAGAGTAGCTCCATGCAGAGCATTGTAGACATAGAAATTTGTAAAGTATATACGGATCTGAATGTGGCAGACCCATTGACTAAACCTCTCTCACAAGAAAAACATGATCACACTTTAGTAATCTTTGGGTGTTAATCACATGGCGATGTGAACTAGATTACTAACTCTAGTAAACCCTTTGGGTGTTGGTCACATGGTGATGTGAACTATGGGTGTTAATCACATGGTGATGTGAACTATTCATGTTAATCACATGGCGATGTGAACTAGATTATTGACTCTAGTGCAAGTGGGAGACTGAAGGAAATATGCCCTAGAGGCAATAATAAAGTTTTTATTTATATTTCCTTATATCATGATAAATGTTTATTATTCATGCTATAATTGAATTAACCGGAAACTTGATACATGTGTGGATACATAGACAAAACACAGTGTCCCTAGTAAGCCTCTACTAGACTATCTCGTTAATCAAAGATGGTTAAGTTCCCTAACCATAGACATGTGTTGTCATATGATGAACGAGATCACATCATTAGGAGAATGATGTGATGGACTAGACCATCTGTTAGCTTAGCATAATGATCGTTAAGTTTTATTGCTATTGCTTTCTTCATGTCATATACATATTCCTTTAACTATGAGACTATGCAACTCTCGGATACCCGAGGAATACCTTGTGTGCTATCAAACATCACAATGTAACTGGGTGATTATAAAGATGCTCTACAGGTATCCCGAAGGTGTTTGTTGGGTTGGCATAGATCGAGATTACGATTTGTCACTCCAAGTATCGGAGAGGTATCACTGGGCCCTCTCGGTAATGCACATCATAATAAGCCTTGCAAGCAATGTGACTAATGAGTTAGTTGTGGGATGGTGTATTACGGAATGAGTAAAGTGACTTGCCGGTAAGGAGATTGAACTAGGTATGAACATACGGAAGATCGAATCTCGGGCAAGTAACATGCCGATAACAAGGAATTACGTATGTTGTCATTGCGGTACGACCGATAAAGATCTTCATAGAATACGTAGGAACCAATATGAGCATCTATGTTTTGCTATTGGTTATTGACAGGAGAGGTGTCTCGGTCATGTCTACATAGTTCTCGAACCCGTAGGGTCCGCACGCTTAACGTTCGATGACGATTTTGAATTATATGAGTTATGTGATTTGGTGACCGAATGTTGTTCGGAGTCCCAGATGAGATCACGGACATGACGAGGAGTCTCAAAATGGTTGAGAGGAAAATATTCATATATAGGACGATGATATTCGGACACCGGAAGTGTTCTGGGGGTACCGGGTACATATCGGGTCACCGGAAGGGGTTCCGGGCATCCCCCCGGCAACTACATGGGCCTAATGGGCCAAGAAGGGGACAGACCAGCCCCTAGGGGGCTGGTGTGCCCCATGTAGGCTGAAATAAAGGGGAAGGAAAGAGGAGAATAGAGAAAGGAAGGGGAGGGATTCGCCCCCCCCCCCTTCCTTCTCTCCTCCCTCCTCCTTCCTTCCCCCTCTAGATGAATATGGAAGGGGGGAGGCCGAATTGGCAGGCGCCCAAGTAGGATTCCTCCTACTTGGAGCACCCCTTGGCTAGCTCTCCTCTCTACAACCTATATATATGAGGGGAGGGCACCGCTAGAACACACAACATTGATTCCTAGCCGTGTGCGGTGCCCCCTCCAAAGTTTACACCTCTGCTCATATTCACGTAGTGCTTAGGCGAAGCCCTGCGCGGATCACTTCACCATCACCGTCACCATGTTGTCATGCTGACAGAACTCTCCCTCGACACTTTGTTGGAACAAGAGTTCAAGGAACGTCATCGAGCTGAACGTGTGCATAACTCGGAGGTGCCGTACGTTCGGTGCTTGATCGGTCGGAACGAGAAAAAGTTCGACTACATCAACCGCGTTGTCAAACACTTCCACTTTCGGTCTATGAGGGTACGTGGACACACTCTCCCCCTCTCATTGATATGCATCTTCTAGATAGATCTTGCATGAGCGTAGGAATTTTTTTGAAATTGCATGCTACGTTTTCCAACAATCACAGCAGTGGCGGTATAGCTGGCCAAATGGGTCGGGTTTTTTCGGGTCGGCCCGTGAGCACGTCGGCACGGCCCGCCTTGGGCTAGGCACGGCACGGGCTAAATGGGCTGGGCCCGGCATGCGGCATGCCCTGGGCCGGGCCTGGGCCTGGAGGCTGGGCACGCGGGCCAGCACGGCCCGATTACGTTTTTTTATACATCTATATATGGCCCAACATGTAAAAATAGGCTAAAAACGCTCAGTGCATCAAATAACAGGCTGAAAATATGCGGCCCACCGTGCTAAGACAGGTGATGGTGGAGCTAACAAGGGTTCGGACAAAACTGAGGGTGAAAATCTTTCGAAGTGGGATATGAAGAAGAAAAAGTTGCCTTGCTATGGATGTGGCGAGCCGAGACATTTTGTCGCAGAGTGCACTAATGAGCTTTGTGATTACTGCCTCAGAACACATCAAGTGTCCGGTGAATGCCCGCTTCTTTCGGGCCCTAAGCTAGGGGTTAATATATACGGAGTATGCTGTCAGGAGTTGATGTTCTTTGAGTCACCTGATGTGACACCTATGACTAATGTGGTGGAGAGTTCTTTCCAGTAGTGGTTAAGGTTACCAATGGGTCCATGACAGAGACTCAGATTGTGAGACAGTTGAGAGAGTTGGTACCGGGCAACTATCAGTGGCATCTTGACAAGTTGGAGAACCAGACTTACAAGGTTGATTTCCCCACTAAGGAAGATCAATTGCATATACTTAAATTTGGCATATGCAAAGTAACGAGTACTGACATTATTATGACTTTTGACGAGTGGAAGCAGAAGGAGCCCGAGGGTACACCTTTAGAGAAGGTCTGGGTACGGTTCTATGGTGCACCTCGCAAACCGACCAATCACTTTTTGGTAGCCTGGAGCTTGGGATCACTCATTGGTAAGACGGAACAGGTGGACATGCCTTTCACTCACGCACAAGGAGCGGCGAGGTTACTTGTTAGTGTTGTCAGTCTTGAGTTCGTGCCGGATGTAGTCAACTGGACACATGTTGGGGTCATGTATGTATTAGAGCTTGAGATTGAGGATACACCAATACCTCAGGAGGTGGGTGAGCATCAGGATATGGATACGACTGAGGGGGATGGAGCCCCCGGGAATCAGGACAAGGGGGCTTAGAGTACACCACGAGAGCGGGCTAAGGGGCCGAATTCGCAGTTGGATAAGGCGGATAATTCTCCCAAGGAGGTGTCATCTTCCACAACTCCGATGAATACACTTCGGTTTGGTTCTTTTGGAGCGCTGCACCTACCCGCTTATGGAGCAGCCGAGTTGAGGCGGATGATCCGGCGGAACATGAGCTACCGCCGGTGCCTGACCGTGTGTCGCCATCGGTACCTTCATCTCAGCAGGTAGACTTCGGGCTAAAGGTTTCACCTAGGTGTGAGACGGTGGAGATTAGCGGGACGGTCGACGAGGAGGCTCGTTGTCGCTCTCCTCCTCCTTCACCTTCTACCACCCCAGGCGGTGTAGGGAGGAGCGCTCCGAGGACCTCGTCGATGGCTGTTTCGACGGCCATCGTTTCACAGTGGGCGTGTGGGAGGGGAAGTAGGCAGGAGGCCCGCACCATCTTCTCCCCTGCGGTGGTCCATACGTACCTTGGGGAGGGGCATGAGCAGGAGGCTCGCGGCGCCCTCTCCCCACGGGGCAGCACCTGTTGGGGATCGTTGCAGAAATTAAAAAAATTATACGCATCACCAAGATCAATCTATGGAGAGACTAGCAGCGAGAGAGAGGGGAGTGTATCTTCATACCCTTGAAGATCACGATGCGGAAGCGTTACAAGAACGTGGTTGGAGGAGTCGTACATGCAACGATTCAGATCGCGGTCGATTCCGATCTAAGTGCCGAACAACAGCGCCTCCGCGTTCAACACACGTGCAGCCTGGTGAAGTCTCCCGCGCCTTGATCCAGCAAGGAGGAGGGAGAGGTTGGGGAAGACAACTCCAGCAGCAGCACGACGGCGTGGTGGTGGTGGAGCAGCATGGTTTCTAGCAGGGCTTCACCAAGCACTACGAAGGACGAGGATGTGGAGAGGTAGGGCTGCGCCGAGAGAGAGAGACTCGTGTCTTTGGCAGCCCCAAAACCCCCACTATATATAGGAGGAGGGGAGGTGGCTGCGCCCCCTCTAGGGTTCCCACCCTAGGGGGTGCGGCAGCCCTAGATGGGATTGGAGGGGCGACCAAGAGGGGGAGAGAGGGGGGCGCGCCCTAGGGTGGGCCTTTAGGCCCATCTGTGCCTATGGTTTCCCCCTCTCCTCCTAGCTGCGCCTTGGGCCTTGGTGGGAGGCGCACCAGCCCACTCAGGGGCTGGTCCCTTCCCGCTCTTGGCCCATGCAAGCCTCCGGGGCTGGTGGCCCCTCCCAGTGGACCACCGAAACCCTTCCGGTGGTCCGGTACATTACCGGTGACGCCCGAAATACTTCCGGTGGCCAAAACCTCACTTCCTATATATTATTCTTTACCTCCGGACCATTCCGGAACTCCTCGTGAAGTCCAAGATCTCACCGGGACTCCGAACAACATTCGTTAACCACATACAGACTTTCCCTATAACCCTAGCGTCATCGAACCTTAAGTGTGTAGACCCTACGGGTTCGGGAGGCATGTAGATATGACCGAGACATCTCTCCGGTCAATAACCAACAACGGGATCTGGATACCCATGTTGGCTCCCACATGTTCCACGATGATCTTATCGGATGAACTACGATGTCGAGGATTCAATCAATCCCGTATACAATTCCCTTTGTCTACCGGTATGATACTTGCCCGAGATTCGATCGTCGGTATCCCTATACCTTGTTCAATCTCGTTACCGGCAAATCTCTTTACTCGTTCCGTAACACATCATCCCATGATCAACTCCTTGGTCACATTGAGCTCATTATGACGATGTCTTACCGAGTGGGCCCAGAGATACCTCTCCGTCACACGGAGTGACAAATCCCAGTCTCGATTCGTGCCAACCCAACAGACACTTTCGGAGGTACCCGTAGTGTGCCTTTATAGCCACCCATTTACATTGTGACATTTAGCACACCCAAAGCATTCCTACGGTATCCAGGAGTTGCACAATCTCATGGTCTAAGGAAATGATACTTGACATTAGAAAAGCTTTAGCTGACGAACTACACGATCTTGTGCTATGCTTAGGATTGGGTCTTGTCCATCACATCATTCTCCTAATGATGTGATCCTGTTATCAATGACATCCAATGTCCACGGTCAGGAAACCGTAACCATCTATTGATCAATGAGCTAGTCAACTAGAGGCTCACTAGGGACATGTTGTGGTCTATGTATTCACACATGTATTATGATTTCCAGATAACACAATTATAACATGAACAATAGACAATTATCATGAATAAGGAAATATAATAATAACCACTTTATTATTGCCTCTAGGGCATATTTCCAACAGTCTCCCACTTGCACTAGAGTCAATAATCTAGTTACATTGTGATGAATCGAACACCCATAGAGTTCTGGTGTTGATCATGTTTTGCTCGTGGAAGAGGTTTAGTCAACGGATCTGCGACATTCAGATCCGTATGCACTTTACAAATATCTATGTCTCCATCTTGAATATATTCATGAATGGAGTTGAAGCGGCGCTGATATGCTGGTCTCCTGTGAAACCAGGCTCCTTGGCAAGGGCAATAGCTCCAGTGTTGTCACAGAAGAGTGTCATTGGGCCCGACGCATTGGGAATAACTCCTAGGTCGGTGATGAACTCCTTCATCCAGACTGCTTCCTGTGCTGCCTTTGAGGCTGCTATGTACTCCGCTTCACATGTAGATCCCGCCACGACGCTTTGCTTGCAACTGCACTAGCTGACTGCCCCACCATTCAAAATATACACGTATCCGGTTTGCGACTTGGAGTCATCCAGATCTGTGTCGAAGCTAGCATAGACGTAACCCTTTACGACAAGCTCTTCGTCACCTCCATAAACGAGAAACATATCCTTAGTCCTTTTCAGGTACTTCAGGATATTCTTGAGCGCTGTCCAGTGTTCCATGCCGGGATTACTTTGGTACCTTCCTACCGAACTTACGGCAAGGTTCACATCAGGTCTGGTACACAGCATGGCATACATAATAGACCCTATGGCCGAGGCATAGGGGATGACGCTCATCTTTTCTCTATCTTCTGCCATGGTCGGGCATTGAGCCGTGCTCAATCTCACACCTTGCAATACAGACAAGAACCCCTTCTTGGACTGATCCATATTGAACTTCTTCAATATCTTGTCAATGTATGTGCTTTGTGAAAGACCAATGAGGCGTCTCGATCTATCTCTACAGATCTTGATGCCTAATATGTAAGCAGCTTCTCCAAGGTCCATCATTGAAAAACACTTATTCAAGTAGGCCTTTATGCTTTCCAAAAATTCTATATCATTTCCCATCAATAGTATGTCATCCACATATAATATGAGAAATGCTACAGAGCTCCCATTCACTTTCTTGTAAACACAGGCTTCTCCACAAGTCTGTGTAAACCCAAACGCTTTGATCATCTCATCAAAGTGAATGTTCCAACTCCGAGATGCTTGCACCAGCCCATAGATTGAGCGTTGGAGCTTGCATACCTTGTCAGCATTCTTAGGATCGACAAAACCTTCCGGCTGCATCATATACAATTCTTCCTTAAGAAAACCATTAAGGAATGCCGTTTTGACGTCCATTTGCCACATCTCATAATCATAGAATGCGGCAATCGCTAACATGATTCGGACGGACTTCAGCTTCGCTACGGGTGAGAAGGTCTCATCGTAGTCAACCCCTTGAACTTGTCGATAACCCTTAGCGACAAGCCGAGCCTTATAGATGGTCACATTACCATCTGCGGTTGTCTTCTTCTTGAAGATCCATTTATTTTCTATGGCTCGCCTATCATCGGGCAAGTCTATCAAAGTCCATACTTTGTTTTCATACATGGATCATATCTCGGATTTCATGGCTTCAAGCCATTTGTTGGAATCCGGGCCCGCCATCGCTTCTTCATAGTTCGAAGGTTCACCATTGTCTAACAACATGATTTCCAGGACAGGGTTGTCGTACCACTCTGGTGCGAAACGTGTCCTTGTGGACCTACGAAGTTCAGTAGCAACTTGATCCGAAGTTTCATGATCATCATCATTAACTTCCTCTATAGTCGGTGCATGCACCACAGAAACATCTTCCTGAGCTGCGCTACTCTCCGGTTCAAGAGGCAATACCTCATCAAGTTCTACTTTCCTCCCACTTACTTCTTTTGAGAGAAACTCTTTCTCTAGAAAGGATACATTCTTGGCAACAAAGATCTTGCCTTCGGATCTGAGGTAGAAGGTATTCCCAATAGTTTCCTTAGGGTATCCTATGAAGAGGCATTTTTCCGACTTGCGTTCGAGCTTTTCGGGTTCAAGTTTCTTGACATAAGCATCGCATCCCCAAACTTTCAGGAACGACAGCTTAGGTTTCTTTCCAAACCATAATTCATACGGTGTCATCTCAACGGATTTCGACGGAGCCCTATTTAAAGTGAATATGGCAGTCTCTAAAGCATAACCCCAAAATGATAGCGTTAGATCGGTAAGAGACATCATAGATCGCACCATGTCCAATAGAGTGCAACTACGACAATCGGACACACCATTACGCTGAGGTGTTCCAGGCGGCATGAGTTGTGAAACAATTCCACATTTCCTTAAGTGTGTGCCAAATTCGTGACTCAAATATTCCCCTCCATGATCTAATCGTAAGAACTTTATTTTCCTGTCACGTTGATTCTCAACCTCACTCTGAAATTCCTTGAACTTTTCAAAGGTCTCAGACTTGTGTTTCATTAACTAGACATACCCATATCTACTTAAGTCATCAGTGAGGGTGAGAACATAACGATAACCACCATGAGCCTCAACGCTCATTGGACCGCTTTACATCGGTATGTATGATTTCCAATAAGTTGGTTGCTCGCTCCATTGTTCCGGAGAACGGAGTCTTGGTCATTTTGCCCATGAGGCATGGTTCACACGTGTCAAATGATTCATAATCAAGAGACTCCAAAAGTCCATCTGCATGGAGTTTCTTCATGCGTTTGACACCAATGTGACCAAGGCGGCAGTGCCACAAGTATGTGGGACTATCATTATCAACCTTACATCTTTTGGCATTCACACTATGAATATGTGTAACATCATGTTCGAAATTCAATAAGAATAAACCATTGACCAGCGGGGCATGACCATAAAACATATCTCTCATATAAATAGAACAACCATTATTCTCAGATTTAAATGAGTAGCCATCTCGCATTAAGCGAGATCCAGATACAATGTTCATGCTCAAAGCTGGCACTAAATAACAATTATTGAGGTTTAAAACTAATCCCGTAGGTAAATGTAGAGGTAGCATGCCGACGACGATCACATCGACCTTGGAACCATTCCTGACGCGCATTGTCACCTCGTCCTTCGCCAGTCTCTGCTTATTCCGCAACTCCTGTTTTGAGTTACAAATATGAGCAACCGCACCGGTATCAAATACCCAGGAGCTACTACGAGTGCTGGAAGGTACACATCAATAACATGTATATCATATATACCTTTGGTATTGCCGGCCTTCTTATCCGCTAAGTACTTGGGGCAGTTCCGCTTCTAGTGACCGTTTCCCTTGTAATAAAAGCACTCAGTCTCAGGTTTGGTTCCATGCTTTGGCTTCTTCCCAGCAACTGGCTTACCGGGCGCGGCAACTCCCTTGCCGTCCTTCTTGAAGTTCTTCTTCCCTTGCCTTTCTTGAAACTAGTGGTTTTATTGACCATCAACACTTGATGTTCCTTTTTGATCTCCACCTCCGCTGATTTCAGCATTGAATATACCTCAGGAATGGTTTCTCCATCCCCTGCATATTGAAATTCATCACAAAGCTCTTGTAGCTAGGTGGAAGCGACTGAAGGATTCTGTCAATGACCGCGTCATCCGGGAGATTAACTCCTAGCTGAGACAAGCGGTTGTGCAACCCAGACATTTTGAGTGTGTGCTCGCTGACAGAACTATTCTCCTCCATCTTACAATTGTAGAACTTGTCGAAGACTTCATATCTCTCGACTCAGGCATGAGCTTGGAAAACCATTTTCAGCTCTTGGAACATCTCATATGCTCCGTGCTGCTCAAAACGCTTTTGGAGCCCCGATTCTAAGCTGTAAAGCATGCGCACTGAACCAGGGAGTAATCATCACTTTGCGACTGCCAGGCGTTCATAACGTCTTGAGTTGCTGGGAAAACAGGTGCTTCACCTAGCGGTGCATCAAGGACGTATGCTTTCTTGGCAGCTATGAGGATGATCCTCAAGTTACGGACCCAGTCCGTATAGTTGCTACCATCGTCTTTCAGCTTGCTTTTCTCTAGGAACGCGTTGAAGTTGAGGGCAACATTAGCGTGGGCCATTTGATCTACAAGACATATTGTAAAGATATTTAGACTAAGTTCATGACAATTAAGTTCATCTAATCAAATTATTTAATGAACTCCCACTCAGATAGATATCCCTCTAGATCATCTAAGTGATACATGATCCGAATCGACTAGGCCATGTCAGATCATCACATGAGACGGACTAGTCATCAACAGTGAACATCTCCATGTTGATCGTATCTACTATACGACTCATGTTCGACCTTTCGGTCTCTCGTGTTCCGAGGCCATGTCTATACATGCTAGGCTCGTCAAGTCAACCTAAGAGTTTTGCATGTGTAAATCTGGCTTACACCCGTTGTATTCGAACGTTAGAATCTATCACACCCGATCATCACGTGGTGCTTCGAAACAACGAACCTTCACAACGGTGCACAGTTAGCGGAAACACTTTCTTGAAATTATAGCGAGGGATCATCTTATTTAAGCTACCGTCGTTCTAAGCAAATAAGATGTAAAAACATGATAAACATCACATGCAATCAAATAGTGACATGATATGGCCAATATCATTTTGCTCCTTTTGATCTCCATCTTTGGGGCGCCATGATTATCATCATCACTGGCATGACACCATGATCTCCATCATCATGATCTCCATCATCGTGTCTTCATGAAGTTGTCTCGCTAACTGTTACTTCTACTACTATGACTAACGGTTAGGAATAAAGTAAAGTAATTACATGGCGTTTTCATTGACAAGCAGGTCATACAATAAATTAAGACAACTCCTATGGCTCCTGCCGGTTGTCACACTCATCGACATGCAAGTCGTGATTCCTATTACAAGAACATGATCAATCTCATACATCACATATATCATTCATCACATCCTTTTGGCCATATCACATCACACGGCATATGCTGCAAGAACAAGTTAGACGTCCTCTAATTGTTGTTGCAAAAAATTTATGTGGCTGCTATAGGTTTCTAGCAAGAACGTTTCTTACCTAAGCCAAAACCACAACGTGATATGCCAATTTCTATTTACCCTTCATAAGGACCCTTTTCATCGAATCCGATCCGACTAAAGTGGGAGAGACAGACACCCGCTAGCCACCTTATGCAACTAGTGCATGTCAGTCGGTGGAACCTGTCTCACGTAAGCGTACGTGTAAGGTCGGTCCGGGCCGCTTCATCCCACGATGCCGCCGAATCAAGATAAGACTAGTAACGGCAAGTAAATTGACAAAATCAATGCCCATAACAACTTGTGTTCTACTCGTGCATAGAAACTACGCATAGACCTAGCTCTGATACCACTGTTGGGGATCGTTGCAAAAATTTAAAATTTTCTACGCATCACCAAGATCAATCTATGGAGAGACTAGCAATGAGAGAGGGGAGTGTATCTTCATACCCTTGAAGATCGTGATGCGAAGCATTACAAGAACGTGGTTGGAGGAGTCGTACACGCACCGATTCAGATCATGGTCGATTCCGATCTAAGCGCCGAACAATGGCGCCTCCACATTCAACACACGTGCAGCCCGGTGACGTCTCCCGTGCCTTGATCCAGCAAGGAGGAGGGAGAGGTTGGGGAAGACAACTCCAGCAGCAGCACGACGGCGTGGTGGTGGTGGAGTAGCGTGGTTTCCAGCAGGGCTTCGCCAAGCACTACGAAGGACGAGGATGTGGAGAGGTTGGGCTGCGTTGAGAGAGAGAGAGAGAGAGAGAGACTCATGTATTTGGCAACCCCAAAACCCCTACTATATATAGGAGGAGGGGAGGTGGCTGCGCCCCCTCTAGGGTTCCCATCCTAAGGGTGCGACAACCCTAGATGGGATTGGAGGGGGCGGCCAAGAGGGGGAGAGAGGGGGGCGCCCTAGGGTGGGCCTTTAGGCCCATCTGCGCCTAGGGTTTCCCCCCTCTCCTCCTAGCTGCGCCTTGGGCCTTGGTGGGAGGCTCACCAGCCCACTCAGGGGCTGGTCCCTTCCCACTCTTGGCTCATGCAATCCTCCGGGGCTGGTGGACCCCCGGAACCCTTCCGGTGGTCCTGATACATTACCGGTGACGCCCGAAATACTTCCGGTGGCCAAAACCTCACTTCCTATATATTATTCTTTACCTCCGGACCATTCCGGAACTCCTCGTGACGTCCGGGACCTCATCCGGGACTCCAAACAACATTCGGTAACCACATACAAACTTTCCCTATAACCCTAGCGTCATCAAACCTTAAGTGTGTAGACCCTACGGGTTCGGGAGGCATGTAGACATGACCGAGACATCTCTCCGGTCAATAACCAACAGCGGGATCTGGATACCCATGTTGGCTCCCACATGTTCCACGATGATTTTATCGGATGAACCACGATGTCGAGGATTCAATCAATCCCATATACAATTCCCTTTGTCTACCGGTATGATACTTGCCCGAGATTCGATCGTCGGTATCCCTATACCTTGTTCAATCTCGTTACCGGCAAGTCTCTTTACTCGTTCCATAACACATCATCCTGTGATCAACTCCTTGGTCACATTGAGCTCATTATGATGATGTCTTACTGAGTGGGCCCAGAGATACCTCTCCGTCACACGGAGTGACAAATCCCAGTCTCGATTCGTGCCAACCCAACAGACACTTTCGGAGATACCCGTAGTGTGCCTTTATAGCCACCCAGTTACGTTGTGATGTTTGGCACACCCAAAGCATTCCTACGGTATCCAGGAGTTGCACAATCTCATGGTCTAAGGAAATGATACTTGACATTAGAAAAGCTTTAGCAGACGAACTACACGATCTTGTGCTATCCATAGGATTGGGTCTTGTCCATCACATCATTCTCCTAATGATGTGATCCTGTTATCAATGACATCCAATGTCCATGGTCAGGAAACCGTGACCATCTATTGATCAATGAGCTAGTCAACTAGAGGCTCACTAGGGACATGTTGTGGTCTATGTATTCACACATGTATTACGATTTTCGGATAACACAATTATAGCATGAACAATAGACAATTATCATGAACAAGTAAATATAATAATAACCACTTTATTATTGCCTCTAGGGCATATTTCCAACAGCACCGACCGACGCGGTCAGGAGCATGGGCAGGAGGCCCGCAGCTCATCCACGGTCGTGACGAGTCCATGCCACGATGACGGGTTGGCGGTGAGTGCGACTGTTGAGCAGGTGGCTCCAGGGGCTCGCTCTCCCGTCGCTACTGGTGGCGGCTCCCACTCGACCGCGCCCTTCCCATCTTCATCGGCAACTAGGGATGGGCGTGGGAACGGAGCGCAGACGCCTCGGGATAGGACTTCAGAGGAGTTGATCGCTTTTGGTGGGATCATGGATCTGGTGACGGCTGGCAGACGTGTCAGTGACCGAATCCAGGGTCAACCAGATGTCGATGACCTGCAATTAGGGCGCGCCATGAGGGCGGCCAAGCTTCGAGATGTCGAGGCAACTACAGGTATGTCCTTCAATAAGAGTTGTTCAATTTTGCATTTTACCGATCATGAAATTATTGATAAAGCAAATGAATTAGGAATTTCTTTGGGTTCGAATGAGAAGGAGGTGGCAAAATCGGTAAATGATCTTTTAGATTTACAAGCGGAGAGAGCTTCTGAAATAATTCGGAATCTCGCATCAGTCAGACCTATGAATGATGATGACATGAAAAAATTAGGAATGGCCGCTCTTGCAAACATATGTAATAATCTATTGCCTAGTACGGAGGTCGAAGATGAGGAAGGGTCAGAGAATGCGGACATTGTACAGCCTCTAATGACGGAGGGTAATGTATCTAGTTCTGCTGATCATACATTCACGAAGGGTGATGGGGAGAAGCCCAAGAGACCCTGGAAATGGAAAATATATCCGACTTCGGCGCTTCGTAGGAGTGCTACGGTTAAGCTTAAGAAAAATGTCATGATGATCTATGAAAGGAATCTTTTGGAATAGAAGAGGTCTAGCTGACTTGGCTAAAAGAAGTTTCTTGGCAGAGACAACGATAGAGCAAAATTAGATTTCATTGCTCTAGTTGAAACAGGGCGGGATAATTTCACCTCACAATTCCTTGCAACTCTATCCGGAGGAATTGATTTTGGCTGGCACTGTTTACCTCCTAGAGGAAGATCCGGTGGGATTTTGCTAGGGGTTCGGTGCGAAACGCTTGAGGTAATTAATGTGGTTTGGGGGGACTTTGCGGTCAAGTTTCGGGTGAGATCAAATTGGATGGCTTCCGATGGTCTCTCGTAGCGGTATATGGGGCAGCACAACCCGAACTTAAACCAGATTTTTTAGTCGACTTGGTACGGATTTGTGGGGACGAAACCCTTCCAATCCTAGTAGGAGGGGATTTTAACATAATTCGAAGGAGAGATGAAAAAAATAAGGACAACTTCGATGGTCGTTGGTCTATGATGTTTAACATGATTATTGAAAGTCTAAGCTTGAGAGAAATAGAGCTCACAGGTAGACAATATACATGGGCCAATTCGTTGCCCAATCTAACTTATGAGAAGCTGGATAGGATGCTTGCTAGTGTGGAATGGGAACAAAAATACCCATTAGTGTCGGTGCATGCGATGCAGATGGCGATCTCAGACCACACACCATTACTAGTAGACTCGGGAGTTGCGACACATATTGCAAACAAGAATGCTTTCTCTTTCGATAGGCTGGTTCGAGAAAGAAAACTTTATGGAGATTATCGCCCGCGAATGGGCAAAACCTGTTAGGGGAAGATTGGGCCAGAAACGAGAGTGGGATATACAGATAAGAAAAAGAGCGACTCACCCAATTAATAGATGCTCTAGATTTAAAAGCTAAAGTCAACCTTCTTACTGTAGCTGAGCAGAGCTCGAGATCCGAAGCCAAGCAACACCTACGAGTAATTCTAAGAGAAGAAGAGCTCAAGTGGGCATTGCGTGCTAAGGTGCTCAAGGTTATCCAAGGGGATGACAATACACAATTCTTTCATATGATTGCGAATGGTAAACATAGAAAGAAGAAAATAATTCAGCTTGAACAGGATGAAGGGACAATTGTAGGTCATGAGAATCTGAAAGCGTATTTCTCTAATTATTATAAACAACTTTTTGGGCCTCCGGAGGCAAGCACGATGTCCCTTAATGAATCTGTTATTGGAGATGTACCTCAGCTTCGGGCATAGGAGAACGATATTCTATTTGCACCGTGTACTGAGAAAGAGGTGTTGGGTGCAATTTCACAAATGAAACCAAACAAAGAACCGGGACCAGATGGGTTTCCCGCGGAATTCTATAAGAAATGTTTGCATATTATTAAGGATGATCTTATGCCTATGTTTCATGATTTTTTAACGGTCATTTAGAACTGTTCCATCTTAACTTTGGCATGATTACGCTGTTGCCAAAGAAAGAGGAGGCAATTCGGATCAAACAATTCAGGCCAATATGTCTTCTTAACGTGAGTTCCAAAATATTCACGAAAGTGGGCACCAATAGATTGACACAGATTGCTCACTCGGTGGTGCAACCGAGCCAGACAGCTTTCATGCCTGGGAGATACATTCTTGAAGGGGTTGTCGTCCTACATGAAATGTTGCATGAAATTCATTCGAAGAAGCTAGATGGGGTTATCTTCAAAGTGGATTTTGAGAAGGCATATGATAAACTAAAATGGCCATTTCTTCAACAGGCAATACGCATGAAAGGATTTAGTGAGATTTGGTGGAACCAAGTGAGTTCTCAAGTCCAGAAGGGGAGTGTCGGCATTAAGGTTAATGATGATATCGGTCACTACTTTCAGACACTCAAGGGATTGAGACAAGGGGATTCAATGTCTCCACTCCTATTTAATATAGTGGCCGATATGTTGACCATTCTTATAGGCAGAGCCAAGCAAAACAGTCAAGTGGAGGGGCTAGTCCCTCATTTGATCGATGGGGGAGTCTCCATTTTACAATATGCTGACGACACTATCCTGTTTATGGATCATGACATCGCAAAAGCGTGAAATATGAAGCTCATATTATGTCTCTTCAAACAATTTTTTTGGATTAAAAATAAACTTTCACAAGAGCGAGTTGTTCTTCTTTGGTAAGGCCAAAGAAGAGAAAGACACATACAAACAATTGTTTGTATGTGAATTAGGTTCTTTGCCTTTCAATTATTTGGGCATACCGATTCATCACCTTAAGTTATCTAATAAATAATGGAAGTGCATCGAAGATCGAATTGAAAAAAAGCTTAGTTGCTGGAAGAGCAAACTAATGTCTTATGGAGGTCGGCTAGTATTGATTAATTCAGTACTTACTAGTATGCCGATGTTCCTGCTATCTTTCTTCGAGATACCGAAAGAGGTGCGGAAAAGACTTGATTTCTTTAGATCTCGGTTCTTGTGGCAGTCAGATGAGGCCAAGAAGAAATACCGTCTCGCTCGTTGGGATATTCTTTGTCGACCCAAGAACCAGGGGGTCTCAGTATTGGGAACTTGGAAATCAAGAATAAATGCCTTATGAGTAAATGGATCTACAGGTTAGAGACTAAGCCGGAAGGTATGTGGGCTCGGATTCTATGCAATAAGTATTTACATTTGAAAACGCTTGCCCAGGTCACCGTGAGACCAACTGATTCGCCATTTTGGAAGGGACTCATGCGAACGAAAGAATGTTTCTTTCGTAGGGTAAAATTCTTGGTTGGCAATGGGATGTCAACAAGATTTTGGAAAGACACATGGTTAGGAGAGACGCCCCTAGCCATACAATATCCCACCCTATATAACATAGTGCAACGTAAGGAGGACTACGTAGGCACCGTCTTTCAAACGACTCCCTTGAATATTCAGTTCAGACGTGCGTTAGTTGGTGAGCGATGGATGGCCTGGATGCACCTGGTCCGGTGATTGATAGAGGTTCAATTATCAGACCAACCTGATTCATTGCACTAGAAGCTAACCAAAAACGGGATGTTTACAGTGAAATCTTTCTACATGGATCTGATTAATTCTGGCTCAATCTCGAGATCGTTACATATTTGGAAGGTTAAGGTTCCCTTGCGTATTAAAATCTTTATGTGGTTCATCCACAAGCAAGTGATCCTCACTAAAGATAACTTAATAAAGAGGCGGTGGGTAGGTAGTTCATGTTGTTGTTTTTGTGATCATGATGAAACAATACAACACTTATTCTTAGAAAGCCCACTTGCCAAATTGCTTTGGCGAACGATTCATATAGCCTTTAATATTACTCCTCCAGTTGACATTGAATCGTTGTTTGGAACGTGGTTAGCTGGGGTTAAGACTATTACCGCGGCTCCTATCCAAATTGGAATATGTGCGCTCATATGTGCTATATGGAATTGCAAGAATGATATGATTTTTAACCGACAACATGAAAGAATAATGAAGCGTCTCAACTCCTGTAACATGGGAGCCCGCGGTTATTTATTGATTGGGCGAGAAGGATCTTGCGATCATGTAGATGGTGCGGTTGAGGAAGATCTCCAACCGTGGAGATAGATTACAACGAGAGAGGTAGAGATAGAAAGATAAACATGAAAGGATACAAGCGTGTAGCACAAGGCTATCTCTAACTATTCTGTTATAGTATTTCTAACACTCCCCCTTAATCACAACTGCACCAAGTTGAGATTACGACGAAACTCTTCAAAACCTTTTGTAGGTAAGGCCTTTGTAAACCCATCTGCAAGCTGATCCTTTGAAGGAATGAACCAGACATCCAATTGCTTGTTCGCAACTCGTTCTCTGACAAAGTGAAAATTTATCTCAATATGCTTTGTCCTGGCATGAAAAAGTGGGTTAGCAGTAAAATACGTTGCACCAAGGTTGTCACACCATAAACAAGGAGGGTGCACTTCTGGAATATGGAGTTCTTTCAACATAGACTGAACCCAAATAACTTCAACCGTTGCATTTGCCAAAGCTTTATATTCCGCTTTTGTACTTGACCTGGAGATTGTTGTCTGTTTCTTTGCACACCACGAGATTAAATTTGGACCATAAAATATAGCAAACCCACCAGTCGACATTCTATCATCTGGGCAGCCAGCCCAATCCGCATCAGAAAATGCACTAATAAGGGTAGACGATGACTTTCTGAATTTGAGCCCAACAGTCAACGTATTCTTGACATACCTCCAGATTCTCTTAGCTCCCTTCCAATGAGTGGTAGTAGGTGCATGAAGAAACTGACAAATTTTGTTAACTGCAAAGGAGATGTCAGGTCGAGTAAGAGTCAAGTACTGAAGACCACCAACTAGACTTCTGTAACTAGTGATATCCTCATGATACAAAGGTTCTCCATCTGTCAGAGACAAACACTCCGAACTAGAAAGTGGTGTTGGTGAGGGTTTGCAGTTTTGCATGCCAATTCTATTCAACAACTCAGTTGCATACTTAGCTTGAGATAGATGAAGACCATCACTGTTTTTCTTTACTTCAATACCCAAAAAAAATGTAAGTCTCCCAAATCCTTGAGAGCAAACTCAGACCTCAGATTCTTGAGCAGTTTCGTTATTGCCTCATCAGATGAGCTAGTGACAATAATATCATCCACATATATAAGAACAAACACAGATATTTGTGACTTGGTAAAGATAAACAGTGAGGTGTCAGATTTTGATGGAACAAACCCAAGTGCTTGAAGCTTCATACTGTGCCTGAAGTACCATGCCCTGGGGGCTTGCTTCAGACCATGCATATAATGCTTTATCCAGCTTGCATATGTGAAAGGGTTTATTTTTGTCTTCAAAACCAGGAGGTTGTTTCATGTATACCTCTTCTTCCAGAACACCATGGAGAAACGCGTTCTGTACATCTAACTGTCTAAGGCTCCATCCCCTAGAGACAGCAATTAACAACACAAGGCGAATGGTTGCAGCTTTAACAATAGGACTAAACGTGTCCTCATAGTCTAAACCATACCTTTGCTTGAAACCTTTCGCAACAAGTCTGGCCTTGTAGTGATCTATAGTGCCATCAGATTTCCTTTTAATCCAATACACCAACTTGCAATCAATTAAGTTTCTGCCTTGTTGTGGTGGAACCAAGTGCCACGTCTTATTTTTTGCAAAGCCATGAATTCATCATTCATAGCCACCTTCCACATATTATCACCAAGTGCATCCATTAGAGTTTTAGGTTCACCTGCCATACAAGATAATCCGTATTTGGAGAAGTTTTTATAATTGACTCGGGTAGAAACTCCCTTTTGTAGACATGTGCGGAGTTCCACAGGAGGTGCTGCAGGTTGGCCAGGCGCAGAAGGTCTTGGCGTGGAAGAATCAGCCGCCGTTTCCCCCACAACATCCGCGCCAGGAGACGCCACGCCCGATCCCGAGGCGGTCAGGGAACGCGCAGGCGAGGCAGCAGCGCCCGATCCCGAGGCGGTCGGGGAACACGCAGGTGAGGCAGGGTCAGGCGCATGCGATGTAGTGGCGGGCCCTGGTGAGGCAGGCGCGGGCTCGGGTGAGACAGGCGCACTCACCCGCCCCGGGGATTGGTGCGGCACGTTGTCACCTGTCGGGTGCACGCGGTCGCTGTCACCAGCCGTGTGCGCGCCAGGGACCGATCCCGAGGTGGATTGGGCTGCCGCCTACAGCGGAACAGATCCCGAGGGGGATCCACCTCGTGACGCACGGTTTCCTGGAGGGGGGCACATAAAATGACCTCCCGTTGTGGTGTTTTGCACTCTGTTTTCATCATCATTAATTGTTCCTGCAGCAATAGACTTTGGCATAATATAATGATTAGTCACAAAAGAGTCAGAACTATTATTTGTACCCTCGTGATCAATACCGGTAAGGGATGGAGGTAAGAGAAGTATCTCTTGACGAAGGAGAGCACCGACATTGGAATGAAGATTTTTGAACGGAAATTTGGTCTCGTCAAAAACAACATCTCTTGAGATGTAGACACGGCCAGTAGCAACATCAAGGCACTTAACTCCTTTGTGTTGGGCGTTGTAGCCAATAAAGACGCATTGCTTGGAGCGGAACATTAGCTTGCGGTTATTGTAGGGGCGTAGGTTTGGCCAACATGCGCAACCAAAAACACGAAGAGGAGCATAGTCTGGTTTGACATGAAGAAGACGTTCTGTAAGGGTTTCATTGTTGATGACACGACTTGGTAAGATATTGATAAGGTGAAATGCGGTTAAGAAGGCTTCATCCCAGAATTTTAGTGGCATAGATGCATCGGCAAGGAGTGAGAGACCAACATCAACGATGTGGCGATGCTTGCGTTCAGCGGACCCGTTTTGTTGGTGGGCATGATGACATGAGACATGGTGAGAAATTCCTGTCTTTTGAAAGAAAGAGTTCAGTTTCTCATACTCACCACCCAAGTTTGATTGCATGGCTATGATTTTACAGTCAAATTTTCTTTCGACAAGAGCTTGAAAGTTAAGAAAAACTTGAAAGACATCAGATCGCTTCTTAAGAAGATAGATCCAAGTATATTTACTGTAATCATCGATGAAGCTCACATAGTAAGTGTGTCTACCAATAGAGGAAGGGGTTGGCCCCCATACATCAGAAAAGATTAATTGCAATGGTTTAACAGACACACTGGTTGAAACAGGATATGGCAACTGATGACTTTTTTCTCTTTGGCAAGAGTCACAAATAGTTTCACAATTATGCTCACCAACAAACGGGAGTTTATTCTTACTAAGAACTTGAGAAACAATAGAAAACGAAGGGTGGCCTAGGCGATTATGCCACATTTCCGAAGAGACTCTAATGGCTCCGAAGGCTCGTTTATTGAACTTGCAAAGTGTAGGAATTAATGGGTAGAGACCGTCCATGCATCTACCGCGATAGAGAACCCTCCTCATGGCCCGATCCTTTATCAAAAAGAAAAAAAGATGAAACTCAATGAAGACACCATTGTCAAGAGTAATTCTATGAACTGAAGCAAGATGTTTTGATGCATGAGGAACAAGTAGAACATCATTGAGACGAATATCACAATGAGGGGTTTTAATAATAGATTGACCAATGTGACTTATCATCATACCTTGACCATTTGCTGCGGTGTTGATTTGATCATGGCCATGATACTTCTCTTGCATGGTCATCCTCTCCATATCCGGGGTGATATGCTCGGTGGCGCCCGTATCTGTATACCAATTGGTGTCCACTCCATAGGACATGTCTGCAGCTGCTGCAACTTCCTTCTTCTTTTCTTCATAGCGCCAGTGACAATCTTTTGCTATGTGGTTAGTTTTTTTTACAAATTTGACATTTCCCTCATACTCATCATAACCTTGAAAGTTGTTGCCGCCGCCATAGTTTCCACCGTAGCCACCACACTGACGCCCCTGATTGTTGTTGTAAAGGGACGTTCGTGGTTGTTGTTGCTGTTGTTGTAGAAGAGCCCGCCGCCGCCATTGTTGTAGTTTTTGTTGGCGTTGCCGCCACCGCCATTGCTGTTGCTGCCACCGCCATTGTTGTTGCTGCCACCACCGCGATACCCGCCACCACCATCATTGGTGGGTTTGGGCGAGCCACGGTTATTTCCCTTGCCGCCGCCGCCACGATTCCTCGCAGCCATGTTGGCCGAGGACTTGAAGCCTCCTGCTCTAGAGCCATGGAAGAGCTCGACTCGCTGGTCGAAGTTCTCCACCATGGCAAACAGCTCGTCGACGGAGACCGGGTCGGTGCGGACGTCGAGGGCGGATATGATGGGCTGATAGTCCATATCCAGCCCTACGATGATGAAGGAAAGCAGCTCTTCTTCTCCGATGCCCCTCCCTGCAGCTGCAAGTTCATCTGAAAGCGATCTCATGTAGCCAAAATAATCAGCAGCAGATTGGGAACCTTTGTGGGCATTGGTCAGGGAGATTCTGAGGTTGTTTGCGCGGGATTTGGATTGGGAGGCAAACATGATGGAGAGTGCTGTCCAGATCGCACGGGATGTCTCCATCGAGGCGACTTGCACAAGGATTTCTTTGGAAAGGTTTCTCAGCAGATAGGCTACAATCTGCTGGTCTTGGATCAACCAAGGGGTGTAGGCAGGATTCGGAACAATCTGTTCCTTACCTTCGGAATTTTTTGCTGTGATTGTTTTGGAGGGCTCGGGGGTTGTTTCATCAAGGTATCCCTATAGGCCAGCCCCCATGACCTGAGAGCGAGCCTGGGCACGCCATAGGATGTAGTTGGTGCGGCTCAAAGGTTCAGAAGTGTTGTTGTTGAGGCCAGAGAAGGAAGTCGAGCTGGAGGAGGACATGGTTGCGGCTTGGTTTTGATCTAGAGAGGCTTGTTTGATGGCGGCTAGGGTTGATCTGATACAGAGCTAGATGTAGAGGAAGAAGAAGGCTCTGACTACCATGAAAGAATAATGAAGCGCCTCAACTCCTGTAACATGGGAGCCCGTGGTTATTTATTGATTAGGCGAGAAGGATCTCGCATCATGTACATGGTGCGGTTGAGGAAGATCTCCAACCGTGGAGATAGATTACAACGAGAGAGGTAGAGATAGAAAGATAAACATGAAAGGATACAAGCGTGTAGCACAAGGCTATCTCTAACTATTTTGTTATAGTATTTCTAACACAACATACTTTAACTTTCTTGCAGGTTATCTTTAGAGCTACTGCGTGGATCCGTACGTGGTCCTTACTCACTCCTATGGACTCCAGGGAGCCTTTGGTTACTAGGTGCAACCAGTGGGAGATGGTAGCACGAGATATATTCAACCGGTTCGGATGGCGGTCGCATAACAGGATAGGAGTCTAGGGAGCTTGTCCTTTACATTGTCATACCGGTTGTGATCTTGAGCATGTACTTTTCTTTTATTTTTCCGCTCCTTTTGTGAGTTGTAATACCTTAACGACTTTGTGCTACTTTGAGACTTTTTAATAAGATGGTTGCATGCATCATCATGATGCAGAGGCCGGGGGCATGCATCCATTTCCCAAAAAAACCAGCGTCCACGCCACCCCCACTGTGACTGCGAGAGCGAATAGAGGAGAGTCAAGGAAGGCACTAGAAGGGGACGCAGTCATCGTCCTAGGTGCCAACCCATCAGAGACGCAGTTGATGATGGCGTAGCGGAGAAGACGACGGAAGCACAAGACTTCAAATTCAGTCGTACTCGTCCGCTTCACTCTCGCTACAACCGAGAGAGGATGTTAGAATATAAACGTGTTTAGTTAAGAGATAAGAAGAGATGGAGATAGAATTAGTTTTAATATAATATACTAGGACTTGACTTGTACTCCAAGTCTCACCGCACGTTGTATTTCATATATACCCTATACCAGAGTCAGATCAATATAACAACGAATATTGCACATTTTTATATTTTCTACAAAGATCCGATCGGAAATGAAACAAAGTAAGTCAGAGATAACCTGCGTTGGAGAAAGGCTTGAATGCACAGATGCTTCTGAGGTTACATCATATGAAGTGCAAATGCCAGACGCAGTGGAGAAAATAATTCTTCGCAATCGAGGAGGATAGATGACTGCCGGGCACTCACCTGCTCTTGATCTAGTGGACATCCCCGATGAGATAGTCAGTGGCAACATTCAACAGGCAAAGGATGAGGTTTCTTTGGCAACTTGCATTGAACATTGTCCGTCGTTGCTTCGGCAGGAAAACAGTGCACGCTTCATGATTTTGCCTTTATTTTCAAAAAGAAGATGATTTTACTTTACTTTATACCTAGGCACACTGTTCATCTCTAATATATCCATCGCCATACATTGTTAGGCATGGCCTCCATACACTAGTGGCCTAATTTATCTGCCACCGTAGATATGCTATGATCAGACATTTCGTCTGTATTCGGGAGAAAAACATCACTGTGTTCTTGTTCTTGATTCGATAGCTTTATTTAGGTTTCACATACTCGATGGATGGACAGTAGACTTTTGCGAGCTCCCTGTAACTTTCCTCTTCACAAGCTGAGCTGAGCTGAGCTGAGCTGAGCCTGGCTTTCTCCCGAGCGACCCCGCCGGCGATCACTCCAATGCCGGCGGCCACGATAAAGCCTACCGCCGGCGTTCATTCCGGCGCCGGCGGCCACCAACTAACCACCAGCCGGGGAGAGCCTCCGCGCCGGCGGTCACCTACGAACCCTGCCTTCAACGCTTCGCGCGACGCGGGGACCCAATCGTTTTGTGACCGCCCTGCCGCCTAGCCACGGCCAGTTTCGACGGCCGAGCATCCGTCGCTGCTGTTCATCGACACCCACAACCCGTCTTGCGGTTTGTCGTCACCAGGTAGGCAAACGCCAGAGAGGCTACCAGGTTTGCTCTTTGCCCTAGTTTGCTGCGTCTGTTGTCACCTAGCCCTGCGTTGCTAGCAATCGGTACAGCCGCCCATCGGTGTTCACTCCGGCACCGACGGCCACCAAAGCAACACCCGCCGGTGCTCGCTGCGGCGCCGGCGGCCGCCGCATATCCCAACGCCCGCGCTCCTTTCTCTCGCTGCTTTCCACGTTTGCTCATGTAGAGCTGAGCAGTACTTAGGTCACCGCTCTTCCTGCATATTCGCACGCTTCTATGCCAGCTCTCTGACGCCTTTGGGTAGGCCTGCTTGCTCGCTCGGCCGCCGGGCCATTGCTACTGGTTCTGTGAGCTATGTATGCGTCTGACGAGGACCCTGGAGACGCCATGCGGCCACCGGACGACGAGGGGGTCTGCTTCAAGAGTCGTATGTTGGAGAGATACAGATGTGGCACTGTCTCCGTCGTCGCCGGAGCCAGACGCCCCGCCGCCATGCACGCTGCCGTCCTGGCAGAAGGCGTGTTCTGCTCGCCGGCCTTTCTCGCTAAGCTGCTTTGCCACTGGTTTGGGGGCCACCCGGCTGGTTTCCGCGTACGGCCGTTGACCGTTGGCCATTTTGAATTTGAAGTGGCTCATGCTGGCGTTGCATGTGAGATCATTCGTAAAAAAGTATGGACTTGGGGCCCGATGCACGTAGCAATTTCCTTGCGTCGCGGGGAGCGTGACAGGTCGGGCTTGCGGCGCAACGCTGGGACGTGCGCTATGCCCTCCTCTTCCCCCTCGCTGCTTGGCCCATATCCTGGTTCGGTACAACGTCCCCCCAATCTCTTGTCCAGTGTGCAAGATCGCCTTAACCCGGATTTCCCGCGCCCTTCGGAGGACGGGCCCTCGCGGCTGCATGTCCCATGCAATAGTCATCATGCCCCTGCCTTAAATCACCTTCCTCTGCTGGCCGCCATGCCCCCCGCCCAACCGAATCGCCCGGCCTGCAGGCGCGCTGATGGGATCCTTCCGGCTATCCGGGAAGACCCTGACAGCTGTCGCAAAAACTAATTTAATGACACGTCTGTCCTGCGCCATAATTCCTACTTGCATGCCCTGTTGTCACGTCCGGCGCCTGGGAATCATGTAAGCTCAGCTCGCCGTATCGCCTTTAATGCAGTAAAGCGGTCTGCAAAGCCTAAAGATTTGCATCGTAGGTGCTATAGGTGCCTCTCCTATAGCCACCGGCGTAAGGATTGCAGAGACCCCATTGTATGTTGGTCATGCCGCAAGGTGGGCCACATCATATCCCAATGCGTTCCCAGGAGCGACTCATCGCCTTCGCGCGCCCCTTATAACGAGACGGCAACGCCCCCCGTTCTACCAAGCCATCCAAACTCCACTACCTCCTCCGAAGCTCTAGCCGTTCTCTCCCCCGCGCCCGTCGCCTCATGGAACCAGTGGTCCGCGGCCGTCCCACTTCCCTCGACGTCCACTACCCACTGCTCCCAAACCAAAATGCCCTAATCTGCCTTGTTAACATCTCCCCGCCCATGTCTGGCTTCCTTCCTTGGCTAAAGCGCCTTTTCGCGGAACGGCTAGGTATCTCCGACGTCCGGTTTGCCGGATGTGCTTCTGGTACCGTGTTCGTCGTCTTCCTCCGGGAGGCGGAACAGGTGGCCGCCATGAGGGCTAGCCCTCTGGAAACTGACACCCGTCGGGTAGATATCCTACCTCACAACGCCGGTGACAACTCCTTCACCTTCTCCGCCACATAGTAAGCTTATCCTTAGAAAAGATGCCGTTGGAGCTGTGGGATCGCAGGGGTGTTTCGTCAAGCATTGCGGGCTTCGCTAGCATGCTTGGCTTGAGCCATGCCTGCCTGCATGGGAATGATTTCTCATGCATCCTCGTCCTCGTCAAAGTAGAAGCACTACAGCACATTCCGCACCACTTAGCCTTCCACCGCATCGACGGCGCCGGCATCTACGCCGATGTCATCATCAATGAGGTCTGGGATGTGGCACGCACGCTAGGCCTCCCCTGCTCCCCGCCCCTGCCACCCAACACCTACCACCCTGACAACGGCGACCTCGGTCCAAGCCGCGGGATCCGGCGTGGGCACGCAAACCCCCGTGCGTCGCGGGCTATCAATGAGACCATGGTCGACCGCGCTTTCAGAGCCTTCCAACACCCACACTTTGCCACCTTTGGTGATATCCTCGCCATGATCAAGCTCTCAGCTAAACCTAGAATCTGTAAGGTGGACACGTTCGCCATTCCCACAATCCAGGAAGTGGCACATGAGGATGAGGGACGGCGGTGTCTCAAATCTGTCTTGTTAGCCACGGAGATCGGGCAGCCACATGTCGAGGCTGCCTTTGACGCAGACACTGTCAGCTTCACCTTCTCCGTCAAGCTAAGCAACAGTCGCTCCGCTTCTGGCATTGTGGTCGTCGGCCCAGCCAGCATGGATCAAAGCCATTTCCTATGCTTTGACCTCAGCCTGGGGAAGATTGAGCATCACACATGCCGATCCATCATTTTTAAGCTTTGGCCTAAAACCCTCTCTGGCGATTTCTGTTCCCGCACCCTGCCCTTGCTGCCCTCAGTCGAGTGCAAGTACCCGCCCAAAGCTTTCGTCCCAAATTATTTGATCCCTGATGCTGGGCCGCTCCTCACGCTCTTGGGCAAGAATCAGTTCCCAAGACTCGACAGGTCGCTAGCGCAGATTAGAGCCCAAGCCCATCAAGTCATGATCTCCAGGCCCATCTGCACTAGGCCCATCCAGCCAGTGCCCGGCCCATTTCTTGGCTTGTTGCCAGTGGGCTTCCTCTCGCCTGTCCCATGCACTGACATGAAGCACGGCGCATGTGCTATCCTTCCGCTGGAAGTAGAGACCAGATTCTGCAACTGCCGAGCCACATCCCTTCCCCCATCCGCCGCCGACCAGAAAAATCAACCACCCACCTTACAGCTCCTGGATCCACCGGCGGTGACATCGCACGCCGGTCCTGCGGCGCCGGGCGAGGCCCAGAGGCCACCTCAGGTGGTCGCCGCTACGGGGGCCGAATCTGAGCCCCCCAGTGCGGTGATCTGGCCCCACGCGCCTCCGACGCCCCCGTCGCCTCCCCCCGCCGGAGCCCTCGCATCCAACAGCTGTATGACGGGGCACGCGTCGACCCGGTCGAGCGCGCCTCCAAGCGCAAGGCCGTTGTCACCCCGTCTGACGGCGAAGGCAGCCACCGTCGCTCGTCGGGGCGAAGGAAGAGGAACAAGGCCCTGAAGGCCGCCTCCGTCGTCGAGCTGCCGCTGCAGGGCACTCCAAGGCCGCTTACCAGGGGCAAGGCGAAGCTGCTGGCACGCTGCTGCGACCTCAACTTCGAAGCGGTGGATGCCGACGCATCCGCCTCCCTCTCTGCTGAATCAGGTGGCGCCTCTGGTTCCTCCGAGTCTACCGAGTCTACGCATGGATAGCTCTAGCAGATTTTATGTTAGTGATGATTCTGGTGTCCCGATGCTTGTTAGTGCCTACCCCAAGGGCTGTTTATCTCTGCTTTTGTGTTGCGTTCTGCTTAGCCATGTCCGTGTTTGGCCCGGTCGGGCCTTGTATCTGCATTGTGACGCATGCCACCACTGCGCTGCTACTTGTTGTTTCTCCAACTATGTAAGCTCTGTCGAGCAGCTTAGCTATCAATCAAGTCTTTTTCGTTCTTGGAGCCGCCTCCACAAGTCGGCTGTGCTGGCTGGTTCCCCTGTAGTTGTCTGTTATTTCTTCTATGCGGATTGCTAATTGGAACATTAGGGGGCTTGGTGACTCTGACAAATGCTCGTTGGTCAAAGATGCACTCTTGTCTAGCCGATCGAATGTTGTTTGCCTGCAGGAGACTAAATTGTAGGTCGTGGACAAGATGAAGGAAACGTCCTTCCTCCCTGCAAACCACAAATCATTCATTTACATGCCGGCTTGCGGCACGGCAGGAGGCCTGCTTATAGCCTGGGATGACAGCGTGCTCCAGGGCTCAGAACTAGCAAAACACCGCTTCAGTTTGTCAGTCAGCTTCCAATCCAGAAGCAACAATGATAGCTTTGTTCTGTCAACAGTTTATGCCCCCTGCGAGGACGAGGAGAGGGATGATTTCTTTGCGGTTATGACACAAACAACAGAGCTGGTGACAGGACCATGGATCATCTCAGGTGATTTCAACATGTATAGGTTTGCACATGAGAAATCACAGGGGAGAAGGAACTGGACACTGATGGACAGGTTCAATTCTTGGATTAGAGACCATGCTCTTGATGATATTGGTATCATGAACAGAAGCTTCACCTGGTCCAATAAGCGAGAACAACCGACTTTAATCAAACTTGAGAGAGTACTGGTAAATGCAGAGTGGAACCTGGGCTTCCTCAACACAACAGCTGCTGCTCTGCCTGCCACGACCTCGGATCATGTGCTCATTGGTGTAGATTTCTCAAAGGAAGCTGTTAAAAGTCCTTTTTCAGGTTTGAAAATCACTGGCTGCAAGTACCGGAGCTCAGAGACATTATCAGCCACAGCTGGGAGAAGGGAACCAGAGATCTTGCTTCTGTCTCAACCTTGCTTAATTTCAAGCTTAAAGGATTGAGGGCCGCAATCAGAGCCTGGGAACGCACCAAACCTCCAATGCAGAACATCTTAGCAAGTTGCAAACATGTTGTCCAGTATATGGACGCAGTAGAGGAAAGAAGACACCTCTCGAGGATGGAGATTGCCCTAAGAAAGCATGCCAATTTGAAGGCTCCATAGTTGATCCTATGGCAGAACAGTTTCTGGAGGAGAAGAGGAAAAATAAGGGGTTGTACCCTGGGGGATGAGAACACCAGGTTCTTCCATGCAGTGGCAAACTGCCAACACCGCAAGAACAAAATCAAGCTCTTGGTCAAGGATGGCACGGAATTTTACAGGGATCAAGACAAGCTAAAGATTGCAACTGATTTCTTCACTCATATTTTTGGAGAGATCTCACCTTCAGTACTAGTCCTAGACCCCTCCCACCTTTATGAACCAGCTGACTTATCTGCTTTGGAGGTGCCTTTCTCCTGGGCCGAAATTGCAACTGCCATCAACAATGCACCGAACAACAGAAGCCCAAGGCCGGATGGTTTCACAAATGAGTTTTATAAAAACTTCCAAGGGCTGTTGAGAGAGGATCTGTTGAGGTTTTTCTGGGAGTTTTATGAGCATCGCAGCAACCTGCTTGGCATTAACACTGCTAACATCGTGCTGCTCCCAAAGAAAGAAGATCCAACAGATATCAAGGATTTCAGGCCCATTTCACTGGTCCATAGTATACCGAAGCTTGTCACCAAGGTGATGACCGTGCGTTTACAGCGGCTGATCCACAGCCTCATCCACCCTCTCGGTCGGCTTTCTCTGTGGCGTTGCATCATTGAAAACTTTCTTGTTGGCAGCCGAGTTAGTACAACAAGCCAGGAAGCGGAATGTCCCAATGGTTGTGCTAAAGCTTGATTTTCAAAAAGCTTTTGATAGTGTCAGCTGGGAGGCCCTGAAAAAAATCCTCGCGACAAGGGGTTTCGGGGAGAGATGGATCAAGTGGGTGGATGATATTCTGACAACTAGCTCCTCTAGAATCTTTGTCAATGGAAGCCCAGGCGAGCAGATCCTATCCAAGTGTGGGCTACGACAGGGAGACGCCCTGTCCCCGTACCTTTTTATTCTGGTAGCGGATGTTCTCCAACAGCTCTGTAAAAGGGAGCATCAGCAGGGGAACCTTGTGCACCCCTTGGGGGCAGACGGTCCGTTTCCCATTCTGCAATACGCGGATGACACGATGATCTTGTTAAGAGGAGACACCCAACAAGCGGCAGTTATCAAGCGGATTCTAGATGACTTCAGCAACTTCTCCGGTCTGAAAATAAACTATCACAAGAGCACCTTTGTTCCCATTGGTATAGATCAGCAAACTTCCCAAGATATCGCTTCTGTGCTCAACTGCCAGATTGCAGCCTTCCCTTGCACTTACCTGGGGTTACCACTTTCCCTTGGCAAGATACACCATGGTTTGTTGATACCTGTGATCCACAGGGTGGACAAGCGCTTGTCTGGTTGGTTTGCAACCTTCCTGTCATGGGGAGGGCGTCTCACCTTGATCAATGTTGTTCTCGCGGCGATCCCCAGCTACTACATGGGCTGCTTCTTATGGCCAAGTCAGACTTTGGAGAAAGTAGACCAAATTTTGAGGGGTTTTCTTTGGCAAGGCAAAAATACGGCAAAAGGGGAGTAGTGTCTAGTAGCCTGGGAAGTGGTCATGATGCCAAAGGAGAATGGAGGGCTGGGGGTTCGTAACCTAGCAGCTCACAACAAAGCCTTGATATGTAAGTTTATGGCAAAAGTACTGCAGCATGGAGAGATACCGTGTTACAGTTGGTTTGCGCAGAACTATTGTCAGAAGGAGTTGTCATGGAGGCCTCACAATAGAGACACAGCTATGTGGAAAGGTTTTCAAGCTACCATGCAGCTGGTTATGGAAGCCTCCAGATGCATTCTCGGGAGCGGCCAATACATTGCTTTCTGGTACGATCACTGGTTGGATTGTGGTCGGCTTATGATTGTTTTCCCGACGCTCTTTACTTTCTCTATCGCCAAATTTTGCACGGTTGCTTCTCAATTCAAAGATGGTCAGTGGAGCCTACAACTTCATCCAAATTTATCCTTCACGGCCGCGCAAGAGTTGGAAGCCCTTGATGTCATTTTGAGCAACGTGCAGCCCCAAGCTAATGCAGTCGACACCAGAATGCCTCTACTTGCTGACAAGAGTTTGAGCACTGCCTACTTCTACAGGCTGCTTGTTTTTCGAGGTAGGCTATACACGCCAGCCAGCCTCATCTGGGACAGAACCATACCGCACAAGTATCGTATCTTCCTTTGGCTTGCCCTACGTGACAGGCATAACACCAAGGATAACATGGTAAGGAAAAACTAGGATAAGATTACTTCACACAACGGCTACGACCTTTGCCCAGCTGCGGAGACAATGCACCATATTCTGCTGCGATGCAAGCTTGCACAACCGTTATGGTCCAAATTAGGATTGCAAGAGTTGGCCACTTCCACTATACAACTTGAATCCTTTTTGTGCTTTGACCAACCAAGGGCAAGGCATGGCAAGCACTGGCATATCTTCTTCGCGGCGTGTGCGGTTACTCTTTGGGACGCCAGGAACGCTTGAGTCTTCGACGGATGCTTCTGGCAACAGCGGCAAGTATACACTCGTCTCACTGAGCTGATCCAGTTATGGAGCCTGCGTGCCCCACAGCCCTCGAGGCAAGATATGTTGGTGTGGGCAAACATTCTTGCTACCAGTTAATTCCTCTTCCTTGTCAATGTTGTATCTGCTTAGGTTTGGTGACGGCCTGCTGTACTCTGTTGTACGGCGTTAACATCACCTTCATGTAAATGACTTTGGTCATCCGGGTTCTTCAGCCCGTTTTGAATATATAAGGTAGAAAATGCTCTACCTTTAAGTTCAAAAAAAAAAGGGTTTTCACATACTCTGGAACACACATAGAATATACCTTGGTTGCCGAGGGCCTAACTTTCTTTGCATGTACAGACAAGTTATATTTGGCCGAACGGGAGACTAGTACTGCGAAGGCCGAATTCATGCAGAACGTTAGATATATATTGATCTCACTAAACAAACAAGATGCCTACCCTGCATGTGTACGTGCTCCATCTATATTGATTCTATATAGAGCATATCGGCTGTTGAATTATCTGCATGGATGGTACAAAAGTTCTTGGCCTAACCAGTGATGTGTGTTGGTATGTCAGCACGTATTTTCATACGCTTAGTTACTCTCAGATGACTGACCCGGTCAAAAACATATACTCTCTCTGGTGTCAAAAACGATTTTGTATTATGGAGCGGAGGGAGTACATCAACTTCCAAGATGTGCTGAATATATCAACGGGATTCCTTCCCTTGGAGAATCTGAATTTCGTAGCTTAATTATTACCTGATGTTGAAACGAAAATTATAGGCACTGCCTGATGCGATCTGTTAGAGTTGTGTCGAATATTATGTACAAGGTAGGTTACAGTTGGACTAGGAGTTGTATTGTGTTTACATAGGATGTGGAGTCGTGTCCTAATATGACACTTGTATCCTAGGCCTCTCATATATAGAGGGGGGAGACACACGATGTAACCTATGCCAACATAATAGCACAGGCGCGCAAGGGGGAGCCGGCGGCGTGTGCCGGCGCCCGGGTGGCCGGTGTGCGGTATTGTGACGGTGTCACGGGGAGGAGCGCCCGTAGTCAAGCCCCGGGGATGTAGCCATATCGGTGACCTCGTTAACAAATCTCGGTGTCGTGCCTTGTGTGATTGCTTGGTTCTCCGATGATCAACGGTATGCCTCGAATTTATTCTAACAAGTGGTATCAGAGCTAGGTTGTCTGAAGGCTGTGGATTGTTGATCTGGAGGAAGAATTGAGTTGAGATGCAGCCGGCTACAATGTGGTTCTCGGGCAGTAGGCAGGACGTGCGGCGATCGATCGGCTAATCGATCGGGCGAGCGTCTGACAGCGCACGCGAGTTGCGGTTGGACTCAGATCGGGAGACTCGATCTGTTCTTGTGGAGGCGTAACGCATACTGCATGGCAGGAGTTCGGCTCGGTTTTTTGTGAGCGGTGTGAGGTACGCAGCTGGCCAAGCCGAGCTTGGGCGTGGAGGGCGGCGATGCTGGCCTATGCTGCTGGAGGCTGCTTTCGGCGCTAAGCGCATCCATGGAGGTGCGATGGACTCAAGGCAGAGGCAGGAACGCGTACAACGCTGAAGCCACAGACAGGAGACAGGAGATTTGTTTTGTGAAAAAAAGAGGACCGAGTCCTCAAGTGGGCACGGCGAGAGGCAGATCACATCTAGCGCAAAAAGTCCAACATGATACGACAGTCCATTGGAGAGCATCGTGGCAAAGCAACAACAGCATCGGGAGTTGAGCTAGAGCTACTACACGTGAAGATCAAAAGTGTTCTTTGGTTGGAATTTGCTATTAGTGCACGAGGGTGTACCACGTCAGGTTTTGCTTGTGTACTTGGGCATCACGTGAGGAAAGCTCGGATAGTTTTTCGCAGGGTCAGCCGTATAAAGAACTGTGGCGCCAACGGGTACCAGGTTTGAGGTGGAGAAGTTCATGGAACTGAAAACCTTGGGTTATGGCAGACATGGATGAAAGATTTGTTGGCACAACGGGGATGCTTGATGGCGTTGCGGGAAGTCATGTTAGCTAAGATGGAATTATCAAGTGATTGATGGAGATTCGCAGAAGATGATTTGGGAGTCTTGAGTGTGTCGTACAGCCAGAATAGTTCGGCTGGGTCGGACTTAGGCAGTCTGACGGATCGACGTGAGTCGGTTGGTACAGAAGACGGTGGTGGGATCGGCGACGACGACATAGGAGCGTGATGCCGATGGTGACCGACTTCTGGGCGTGGAAACACGTGTCGCATGCCCCGAGGGCTTGTGTGGCTTCGACAAGACTATGGCGCGGGATTGATTCAAGTTGGTGTATACACGGAGCTTGAAGTCAATGAGGCGCAGGGGTGGACTGATCATCTACCATGGAGTCATGTTGAAGGTGGAGCTGGATTGAAGCGCTACGGCGTAAGTGCACAGAGAGTCGAAGCCTATTCAGCAGCCGGAAAAAGCGAGGGACACACAGTTCGGACTGGAGCCCAGTGGTCTGATGGAAGCGTGAAACTTGTCATCGGTCGGTGATGATCGATGGTACTCTGCAGTGGGGGTTGAGTGGTGTGGGTTCGCGACCCTTGAGACTCGACCGGGACAGCGGAGGCTCGATGCGGTAATAGCGGCGAGGCGTGCGGTACGCACGGTGCATGGAGACGGACCAGGGCTCTGGTGGTCATACATGTGGTGAGACAATTGCGAATTTGACTCGGGATGACTACAAGCAATGGTGAAATTCCTTCATGTTCCAGACAGGCGGTCAAGAAAGGAGCGGTGATGTTGAGTTCAGGTAACTCTTATGTGTGATACCCAATATATGAGTTGTTCACTTTCACGCAGGTCAATGATCGGTGTGTGATGGCGTTGACGGATACTCTGGAAGTTGGTAGCACGGACTAGAGTAACAAGGAAATTAATTTTGCTCGAGTGTTGATTGTGTTCAAGAAAGAAAGGAACTACAAGTTGCAGGTGGAGTCATATGGAGTCTTTGGAGTAGCAACGGTTCTCATGGGATAAGCTCAAGTCCAATGTACATGGAAGTTTGACACATTGACGAATTCAAGGTGGTGGAGAATATTCGCCAAGGTGGAGTTTGTTAGAGTTGTGTCGAATATTGTGTACAAGGTAGGTTACAGTTGGACTAGGAGTTGTATTGTGTTTACATAGGATGTGGAGTCGTGTCCTAATATGACACTTGTATCCTAGGCCTCTCATATATAGAGGGGGTAGACACACGATGTAACCTATGCCAACATAATAGCAGTAGCATAAAGGGGAGCGGCGGCGTGTCTGGCGCCTGGTGCCGATGTGTGGTATTGTGACTGTGTCACGGGGAGGAGCGCCCGTAGTCAAGCCCCGGGGATGTAGCCATATCGGTGAACCTCGTTAACAAATTTCGGTGTCGTGCCTTGTGTGATTACTTGGTTCTTGAATGATCAACGGTATGCCTCGAATTTATTCTAACACGATCGCTGTGAAATGCTCATGGTTAGTGTGCGATATGATGTGATGTAAAATTTGGCTGGCTCCATGTGTTGCTGGCCAGGCCAGCTAGCTAGGGCTAGGGGGTGGATCTAACTCAAGCCGACACCACATGAACCTAGCAACCGAGCTGTGGAGATGAAGTGACAGGTAGCTAGCTACTTGGCCAAAGATATGATTGAAAAGTAAACACTTTAAGAAAATGGTTTCCGTGAATTCCGTGAAACGCAAAGATACTCTCAACCGTTATCACCAGTGCCGGTGAAATAACTGAACCTCTTTTTCCCAAACCACAAAGTGCTGATGTTAATGACACCTCTTTTTCCCAAACCAAAACGGCGCTTTCGGCTAGCGGGCGATCCGTAATCCACACGAACACACGTACTCCTACTTTACTGCGACAAGTCTACTTCTATCGTCTATGCGTCATCATGTTCAGGGCGAGGCAATTGTGTGGCTGACGGCCGGGTCCAAGACACTCCCCACGCCCTTCCCCGCGCACCACCTGCTCGGGGAAATGCCAGCGGTCAATGCCATCGCCATGCGCCCACAGCACAGTGCACTTGCAAGCCGCCCTTAGAGCATCTCCAGCCGCGCCCACAACAAGGCCCGCCAGACAATTTTTCGGCCGCTGGCGTCAAAAATCGGCACAGTCGCATCCTCATGAGCCTATTTTTCGCCAGCTCAGGCCAAAATTGACGCCGGCGGACCCAACCCGAAACCGGCCCGCTTGGGGGCGCTCGGGGGCGTCGGGCGAATCGTTTTTGACGCGAAAGCGCCATGGGCCAGCTGCGTCAGCGACACCGCCCGCCTTGTCTTCTCCCGACGCCTCGGTTTCTCGCGGGAAATCAATGGCAAGGCTGCTGCCAGTCAGCTTTGCCATTGATTCCTCACGGGCGGGCGTCACGGGGCGGCGCGCCGACGCGCACCGGCGCCTCCTCTCCCTCGGACACGTACACACGGACGCGGCGCGACTATATATGGGCCTCGCTCGCCTGTGCTGAGTGTCACCTCTCCACCTCTCCCGAGCGCCGCCGCCGAGCTCTTCTCTCCCGCCGATCTCTTCTCCCCAGCCACTCCATCTCTATGATGGGCGAGCGTTTCCCCAGAGACGAGGCGGCGGCCAACGGCTTCGGCCGCAGTTCGCTCCGCGAATAGGAGTCCTGGCTCCTGTTCCAGGCGAACATCCCGGCGCCGCCGGACATGCGCGCCGGGCCGACGGCCGAGGCTCGGCAATGGGGAGTGCCCATTCCCGTTGCCGACGCCGTCGCCAAGCCATCCTACTTCGCAAGCGAGGTCAAGATCGCGCGCGCCCCTCACCGACGCCGAAGGCTCTCCTCCCCGATCGCCGCCGACAACCACACGGCCGGCGGCGTGCCAGCGCCGCCGGGCGGCAATGGCTGGCGTCCACCAACGGGCACCGGTGGTCGGTGGCATCAAACGCGAGGGCGCCACGTGGTGGCGCGTCCCCGCCAAGACGCTTGAGGGCGATCGACGCACCTCGAGGGCAGCAACAACCCGCGTTAGCGTACCCCCCGGCGGCGGCCGCCCGGCGCACCGCCGACGCGACGGCGATGGGCGCCAAGGAGGTTCGGCTCCTCCTCCTCTTCTTTCTCGTCGCGCTCTTCCTCCCAATCCTCCGGCACTCCGGCGCTGCTTTCGGCGTCAAGGCCGAGCCAGCAGCGGAGACGCCGCAATCATCATCATCGAGCGGCGGCGGCGCCTCCTCGTCGGCTCCTCACGCGCCGTCAAGCCAAAGACGGGCGGGCCTTGCGCCGTGAAAGCGGAGCAGGGGTTGGCGCCGGTGAAGACGAACAAAGCGAGGTCGAGCTCGACGACGACGCTGCCCTCGAATGGGCACGCCAGACTCCTCGAAGATGGCGAGGGCGCCGGTCGCGCCGTCTGCGGCGCCAGCGCTGACGCCGCCGAGCCGCGACGAAGGAGGAGTCGTCATCATCGAGGACAGTGACAACGACGACGACGCGCCGCCGCCGCCGCCGCCACCAGCCGGGGAGGGGGTCCAGCAGGGGCGCCCGAGACAAGGAGGAGAAGGCCGACAATGGCGGCGACGACGGCGACTTCTCGGCCTTCAGCAAGTTTTTTTATTAGTTTTACATGTAATGGCGACTACTCGACTTAAATCGGCGAATATAAGCCCAAGTTTACTAAAATTTGGCGTGTTTTAACCGAACTTTGCCTAAATTTGCTACATAGTTTTTTTTTCGCACCTGGAGCCGGCCCTGGGGCGGCGGCTGGGGCCAACTCGCCCGGGCCCATTTTTTGCGCCGGCATGCTCTTAAAGCTTCACTCCTCTGCTTACTGCCTCCCTCCCCTGCAGCTCCCACTCACCAGCTATTGCGCTTGCGCTTGCGGGAGCGACCAGTGACCAGTGCCACCCACCTCGCCCATGGCCTGCTGTTTCCTGGTGGCATAGTCATAGACTCATAGTGGGTGGGGAAGGAGGTCAATGGCACTCTGTTTCTTGCCGCCAGTCTAGTCTAGTAAGTGTTCCGCTGTGCAGCCCGAGCTCCTGCCTGAGTTTGGGTTGGGTTTGTTTCTCGCGTACGGCAATGGCGACCGTGGCGCACTTCTTGCTCAAGATTCTTCTATTTGCCGTCTTGAGCTCGGCTGTGGCAGCGGCGGAGCAAAAGGAGACCGAGGCGGCGGCGCTGCGGGAGTTCAAGCGCGCGCTGGTGGACGTCGACGGGCGCCTTTCGAGCTGGGACGACGCGGCGAGCCCGTGCGGGTGGGCCGGCATTGCCTGCTCCTTGGCACGTGAGGTGACCGGCGTCACGCTCCACGGGCTCGGCCTCGGTGGAGCGCTCTCCCCCGCCGTCTGCGCGCTCCCGCGGCTCGCCGTGCTCAACGTGTCCAAGAACGCGCTGTCCGGCCCCGTCCCTGCAGGGCTCGCCGCGTGCCGCGCGCTGGAGGTGCTCGACCTCAGCACCAACTCCCTCCACGGCGCCATCCCGCCAGAGCTCTGCGCGCTCCCGTCCCTCCGCCGGCTCTTCCTCAGCGAGAACCTGCTCACCGGCGAGATCCCCGCCGACATCGGCAACCTCACCGCCCTGGAGGAGCTCGTCATCTACACCAACAACCTCACCGGCGGGATCCCCGCGTCCGTCCACACGCTGCAGCGTCTGCGTGTCGTCCGCGCGGGTCTCAACGACCTTTCCGGCCCGATCCCGGTCGAGATTAGCGAGTGCGGCAGCCTGGAGGTGCTCGGGCTCGCGCAGAACAGCCTCGCCGGGACGCTGCCCCGCGAGCTCTCCCGGCTCAAGAACCTCACCACGTTGATCCTGTGGCAGAACGCCTTGACCGGCGAGATCCCACCGGAGCTGGGGAACTGCACGAACCTGGAGATGCTGGCGTTGAACGACAACGCCTTCACCGGCGGCGTGCCGAGGGAGCTCGGGGCGCTGCCCATGCTCGTAAAGCTCTACATTTACCGGAACCACCTGGACGGCGCCATCCCAAAGGAGCTCGGGAACCTGCAGAGCGCCGTGGAAATTGACCTGTCAGAGAACAAGCTGACAGGAGCCATCCCGAGCGAGCTCGGCAAGATACAGACCCTACGGCTGCTCCACCTCTTCGAGAACCGCCTGCAAGGCAGCATCCCGCGGGAGCTCGGGAAGCTGGGTGTCATAAGGAGAATAGACCTGTCCATCAACAACCTCACCGGCGCAATTCCGATGGAGTTTCAGAACCTGCCCTGCTTGGAGTACCTGCAGCTGTTCGACAACCAGATCCATGGTGCCATCCCTCCTTTGCTGGGGGCGAGGAGCACACTGTCGGTGCTGGATTTGTCGGACAACCGGCTGACGGGCAGCATCCCGCCTCACCTGTGCAGGCACCAGAAACTCATCTTCTTGAGCCTGGGGTCAAACCGTCTCATCGGTAACATCCCTCCCGGAGTGAAGGCTTGCAAGACCCTGACCCAGCTCCGGCTGGGGGGTAACATGCTGACGGGGAGCCTGCCCGTGGAGCTGTCGGCGATGCAGAACCTGTCGGCGCTTGAGATGAACCAGAACCGCTTCTCCGGCCCGATACCGCCCGAGGTCGGCAAGTTCAGGAGCATAGAGAGGCTGATTCTGTCGGGGAATTACTTCGTGGGGCAGGTCCCCGCTGGCATTGGCAACCTCACGGAACTTGTCGCCTTCAATATATCATCCAACCAGCTCACCGGACCGATTCCTCGGGAGTTGGCAAGGTGCACAAAGCTACAGAGGCTTGATCTCAGCAGAAACTCCTTCACCGGCCTCATTCCTCGGGAGCTCGGCACACTGGTGAACCTGGAGCAGCTCAAGCTATCCGACAACAGTCTGAATGGCACCATTCCTGCAAGTTTCGGAGGCCTTTCCCGGCTCACGGAGCTGCAGATGGGAGGCAACCGTCTGTCTGGTCCTGTGCCAGTTGAGCTTGGCAAACTCAATGCCCTCCAGATTGCTCTAAACCTCAGCTACAACATGCTATCCGGTGAGATCCCAACTCAGCTAGGGAACTTGCGGATGCTGGAATACCTCTTCTTGAACAACAATGAGCTTCAAGGAGAGGTTCCTTCCTCCTTCACTGAACTCTCAAGCCTCATGGAGTGCAACCTTTCCTACAATAATCTTGTTGGGTCGCTTCCCAGCACCCTGCTGTTCCAGCACCTGGACAGCAGCAACTTCCTTGGGAATAATGGCCTCTGTGGCATCAAAGGAAAAGCTTGTCCAGCAAATTCAGCCTACGCAAGCAGTGAAGCAGCATCGCGCAACAAGCGGTTTCTTAGAGAGAAGATCATCAGCGTTGCCTCCATCGTCGTCATATTGGTTTCATTGCTGCTGATTGCACTCGTCTGCTGGCTCTTAAAATCCAACATGCCCAAGCTTGTATCAACTGAAGAGCGCAAGACTGGGTTTTCTGGTCCTCACTACTTTCTTAAGGAGCGGATAACCTATCAGGAGCTTTTGAAAGCCACCGGGAGCTTCTCAGAGAGTGCTGTGATTGGAAGGGGTGCTTCTGGCACAGTCTACAAGGCTGTCATGCCTGATGGTCGACGAGTTGCAGTGAAAAAGCTCAGATGTCAAGGACAAGGTTCCAGTGTCGACAGAAGCTTCCGAGCCGAGATAACTACCCTTGGAAATGTCAGGCACCGCAACATTGTCAAGCTCTATGGTTTCTGCTCCAACCAGGACTCCAATCTTATACTGTATGAGTACATGGAAAATGGTAGCCTTGGAGAGTTGCTTCATGGCACCAAGGACGCATACCTCCTGGACTGGGACACACGGTACCGGATCGCCTTCGGGGCTGCTGAAGGCCTACGCTACCTTCACAGCGATTGCAAACCAAAGGTGATTCACCGTGACATTAAGTCCAATAACATACTGCTCGATGAGATGATGGAGGCTCATGTGGGAGACTTTGGTTTGGCAAAAATCATCGACATTTCCAACAGCAGGACAATGTCCGCTGTAGCCGGTTCATACGGTTACATTGCCCCAGGTTCGGTTTATTTACTGAACTGTTGCACTAGGAATTACAGTTATGCGGTTTATGGCTTCTAATTATGTGCTTCTTGTGATGCAGAGTATGCTTTCACCATGAAGGTGACTGAAAAGTGTGATATTTATAGTTTCGGGGTGGTTTTGTTGGAACTAGTGACTGGGCAATGTGCAATTCAGCCTCTTGAGAAAGGAGGAGATCTTGTCAATTTGGTGAGGCGGACAATGAACAGCATGACACCAAATTCTCAAGTTTTTGACAGCAGACTCGATCTGAACTCAAAGAGGGTTGTGGAAGAAATGACTCTGGTGATGAAGATTGCATTGTTCTGCACTAGTGAATCGCCATTGGATAGGCCTAGCATGCGAGAAGTGATATCAATGTTGATTGATGCTAGGGCCTCTTCTTGTGATTCGTTCTCATCTCCAGCATCAGAATCACCTATTAAAGATGATTCTTCCTTTAGGCTTTAGAGGTATGATGAAATGATTTTATGATTTTGCTAAGGAGCTCAACAAGCAGCCTAGCTCCATCCTTATATTTTATTCTGTAATCAGATAGTAATAGCTATTAGGTGGAAGAATAAATATGCTCACATGAAGTCTATCTTGTTACTTGCCAGGCAAATATCTTCAGGCTTTTACCACTCATCTATCAAGGAAGGATCCACGGATTAACTAAGTACATAGCTAAAGACCATCTAGTGTATGCCTGAGCTTCGGGATGGAACAGGAAATCTATCTTTCTGACCTAGATTAACCACTGGTTGAAGCATTTGAAGTTGTATATTCCTACTTCAACAGTTGGTGTTCAAAAGAAGACAAATAATTCAAGGCGCTCCTTCTACGGAACACCCCAGATAGGCCGATAGGTTCAGCTCCGACAGTCGTTAAACGGACCACTCGCACCTAAGACTGATACCGTAGCGATAGCAGTGTACTGTACATACTGCAAACAGCATACTAACATTATCGGTTATAGTACAATAAGTATATGCACTAAGCTTTCAATCTTCTTTTTCTTGCCAACTTACTGTGATAAGATAGAAATAAATTACCTTCAGAACATTCGTTTTGCCCAAAGTATGGACAAGCCTGAAGCTGCAGCCTGCTCAATGGTTAAAAGCTGATGTCTTGACCGTCTCTCCAGCTTCTGCAGGCAGTGGAGGGATAGACTTCAGATTTTTGGTGTCCTGCAGGGTCAGCAAGGCACACTATATTAGATTTTCTGCAGGCATGCCAGAAGGCAGGTTCAGTTGAAATGCATACCTGCTTTTATCATCAGTCTGCCACAGCAAACAAACAACATCCAAATAAAATATACTGTTCACTCAAGATTCAGACTTTCTTTCCCAGACACTACACATTTTTTTACCCAGTTTGCATAAACATAAGACATCACATTTGCTTAAAAACAAGATAGAAATGCCCCTCAATAGTATCTCAGGCATGAGCAACAACGCAATGCCGTAGAGGAAAATCAAGAGTAAGATTTGTCTTGTTCAGAAATTGCGTCTGCATTTTCACAAGCTACTCCAACGGTAACCATATTTAAAGCTGAAATTAACATAACAGAAGCCTGCAGCAGTGCAGCAACACAGTGTTGACCAAGTTCAGCTAGTGCACACTTGCTGCAGATACATCACTGAGCAATACAAATTGAACACTGCAAAAAAGGTACATTTACACCTCGTCAGCGAACCGTATTCAGCACAAAGTAGAGACAGGGTCACACAACACACATAGTTCATCTTATAGATTGGATCAATGAGTTCAGTCACACAACACACAACGGAGAACAAGAAAAATTGACGGGGGATAACTCATCCCAACAATGTCAAAAGAGCTGCCGATTCAGGGCGGCGCACGTGCATCCGTTGACAAAGTTCTAGAATGCAAAGCATGGCAAGGGCACTCCAGCAAGCTTTTGCTCAGGAACCCTCACATCCACAAACAAGATTAATACAACAACGTGGAGTAAAAATAAAGCACACGATCATCTGAGTAACGATGATGAGGTTCTTCGATGACCATGGTAGATGTCCAAATGATGGTCTACTTCTAAGAGCGCCGGGAATCATCCCCCCTTGCCATGAATGGAGCTCACAGGAAAATAGGGAGATGATTGGCCATCTTCACTTCCTGTCAAACAATTATGATTTCAATCAGATAAAGGAGAAAGCTACTTATAAATCTACAATAGAGATGCTACACAATGTAAGCTCAAAAGAACACGTGTAGAGATGCTACTTATAAATCTACAGTAGAGATGATTGGCCAAGACTTGCACCTATCATCATCACAACTGTGGACATACGTTGTGCTATATATTATCAGATCTTTCACTCAAATGGTTTGCAGTACTGACAGGCATACAAAGGCTGACCTATGATATTTCAGTCTATATGACATTTACTTTAGCAGAACACTCATTTGCTCAATCTTGGTAGAAGAGCACCAAAACAATTTTAGGACCATCAATAAAAAAAACAATAGCAGCACAGTTAGGCATTTATATTGGTGAGTAAAACATACTCCCTCTGTCCAGAAATGTAAGACTAACGGTCTCTTACATTTGGGGCGGAGGGAGTATCTTCTTTGGATTATTTTACCAGGACAGATGATAAAACTTCACCTGTCAGGTCCATTTTCAGCATAATGCCAATATATACTTCAAAACAGCATTGGACTACCATATTGTCTAATACTCCCTCCGTAAAGAAATATAAGAGCGTTTAGATCAGTAGTGATCTAAACACTCTTATATTTCTTTACAGAGGGAGTACTCCGTATGTTCTGGGAGCCTAAAGCAACGTGGTCAACAACAGCTTTAAAGATCTTGGGGACAACAGATTCTAGTTCCAGCAAGTACACCTCGTTAACCCACCTACTATGCATATCTTACGTAGAAATGAGACCTAAGTTGTAGTTAACTAAGCTAAGAAAATGAGCAACCTTTAAGCTGATTACCCCTAGTTTCTTGATAAGCCTAATTTCAAGGAAAGATAAACAAGTCCTTAGGTAGGATCATTTTAAATGCTCAGAACGTTTCCAGGTGGAGAGCTTTTCTAGAAATAAGGAAGGGGAAACCAAATTCAATAAGATCTAAAGGTCTAGCTTCCACTAGAATTTTATTACAGCATCAATAAAGGCGAGCATTAAATATCAGGGCTCTGCTATAAAATGATTAACTCAACCTTCTGTGATAGCATGATTAATTTGCAGTGGCATTTATTACATTTCCATGTATATCAGAGCAGTACAGCACGCATATGTGAAACATGGTAGTTGGTGCAGAACTGGAGGGAAAAGGCAAGTTACGAGAAGCTTCTATAAAAACAAAATAATCTTGACAGTTTACAATGATATCCTCTACTATATCGCATTATGAATCTGTTAGTAGATTCTAACAATGCCAAGCTGCAACTATGAAGGTAAATGGATCATTGGGAACAATTTTCAGTAAACTCGTCTCCCACTGGTCTAAGTATGTCATTTGTCAAAACATAACTACACAAATCTAAATGCAACTGTACGTTCCAAATTATATGCCAGCGGAAATGCTTATCTCCACCAACTTGTATCTCCTCCCTATATTCTCTCCTCTCCCACTACCAAAAGTTTAAGAATTAAAAAATCATGGTTCTTTGAAATGCTATAAGATGTACAAAAAGAATGTGTTAAATTTATGACTCGTGTCCTACACATAATAACAAATTGTGCATGTTTGAATTGCATATTATTCAAACCAATTTGATTGTGTTCTACAGAACACATACGGCCATATTCTTAGCACCAAACTTTGTAAGTGTACATCTTATAGCATTGTAAACATCCGTGTCAATACTGAACACAGCTTTTTATATCGGGTAAAAAGGAAAGAGGGTATAGGAAGGAGATACAGGTGGGTGGAGAAAATTCACTTTACCGAGCCTGGTGTTACTTTCAACGACTGTAGAGGCATTTCTTGTTCTCAAATGAGAACATGCACTACCACGCTAGCCATGCAAAAGATTACTATGAACATGTTGGTTGCTGTTCAGTATGTTATTTATGTACATATCTGAGGTAAAATGCAAAAGGCCAACAGGCACTACCGCGCTAGCCATGCAAAAGATTACTATGGACATATCTGTTACCGTTCACTATGTTATTTATGTACATATCTGAGCTAAAATGCAAAGGGCTATTGATGGCGATTTAATTGAGTAAACAACTAAGTTATGCTAGCTCACTTAAGAGGTTTTTAAAAGCATTTAGGACCTAATCGCTCATATCTCTGGATTTATTTATCATACTAAAGAGTTTTAGCACAAGTATGACACATTTCACAAAGCAATAGGCTGAAGAGTTATGATGGCTTATTTAACAGATAAGAGGACTGATTACATACATAATACTATGTAACAAGGCACTGCAAAAATGAGGTAAGACTCCATGAATCATGTGACACAAATATAAACAGTGTGAATGATGTTCTATTATGTCAGAATGTGGTTTTGTCATAATTAGTGTAATTTTCAGTACTCCAGGATTAGCACTTGGAAATTCACAGTGAACCGTTCCAAGAGTAATCAAGTTTTGAACCCATGTTCATATCAATAATTGACCTTTTATAGTTAGTACTGTCTTGAAAATCTAGAGTTTGAGAAGATTATGGTGTATGGTTTGTCCTTCGATAAGATAAATGTCTTATTGATTGGTCTATGTATACCACACACTGAGATAATTTTGAGCGAATACCTAAAAGTTAGACCTAGCAACAAGACCAAAAAACTACTCCCTCTGTTCACAAATATAAGATGTTTTGGATATTTCAATATAGACTACATACGGACTGAAATGAGTGAACATACACACTAAAATGTGTCTGTATACATCCGATTCAGAAAAAAGTTGGAACATCTTACATTTGTAAACAGAGGGAGCATCTCTTATTTACCACATTCCCGCAAAAAAAATCTCTTATTTACCAAAGATCAGGAAATGCATAATGTAGTCTCCCTCCTTTCTATGGCTCTTTTCAATGCACAGAAACTCTTTAACCATCCACCACTAGCAGTCTAGCACAATGGCCTTGCAATACTCAACCAACAGAAGGTTATGAACACTGAATGAAACTCTTATACGAAAACAACTCCAATAAAAAACTATCTTACTTGGGTACTAAGAACATCTACAATCAGACCCCCCCACCCTAAACGACCGGGCGGACAACCCGGACCAAATTTTGCCACTCAACCGGACCCCTCAAACGCAGCCCAGACGTCCGGCACACCTCATATCCAGCCTTTATGTGGGGTGGAATACAGGGAGGTCCGGACGCGGCGGCCACGTAGGATCCTGCCCACCCTGACTCCACTAAAACTCCACCTGGACCAAACCCTAGCCACTAGGCGCTTCCACTCTCCTCATAATCTCTTCGTCCACTCCACTTCCCCGTCCTCTCCCCTTCCCTCGCCGGAATTTGGCTGGATCCGGCAGCGGCTCCTCATTTGCCGACGACCCCGTGGATCATTGGGACACCCTCGCGGCGGAGTCGTACGAGGAGCTCGCGATCCATGTGGCCCCCGATCTATGAACTATGCCATGTTCAATTTATGTACGTACTATTTTGATCATGTTGCATTGGGGTTGCATGGATTTGGGGGTTCGGATGCAAGGGGGGCAGCTGCGGAGACAAATGAGGGGTGTTGGGTTAAGTTTTGAAGCATTTCACTTAATAAATAAGAAGTTCAATGAAATATTGCAGTTTCACTTTAAGATGTACAAACCCAGTTTTAAGGAAAATATCAGTCATGATATGCACATGAATTCACTTTCGTTACGGTTGAATACTCAGCTCTGCTGAAGACATTTCAATGTCTTCTGAATAAGAAGAGAAAAACATCTACAAAGAAATTCTGGACTGCGCCTCTACTGACACCTAAACAATTAAACCTAGTAAAAGCCCTTCAGGAAATGCTTTTAGACTACATGACAAATCTTTATCTAGATATTTTATCCATTCTGTATTTCCTGTTAGTGCATTTGTTCATATAGCTGACCCCCTTCATGCAATACTAGAACAACGTAGCCTGGGCTTACTACAATTTAAGGCATTAAAAATACAATGCCGGGTAACCAGAAACCGTGCGATTGGCCTGTCCCCTGTGACATAATGGTTGGGGGGAACAGAACACCAAAACAGATCCCTCTCGAGTGAGTAGTGAATTGACACCTGTTGGAAAGTTCAGCCTAATGCTCCCTCCCCCTAAAGTTTTGACACTCGTCAATTGCACAAGAACAGGCCGAGTGTTTTATGGGATTTAGGGGCGCAAGGCCACCTCGAGAACCACCAAAAGGGTGAGATAATCATATCAAATTAGCCAATGGGCAAGCATCCCAACCTTAAACAAAGGCCTAAAAACACAAGCAGCCAAAAAGCAAAGGAAGCGTATGCATTTGGAGAGTTCATCACCTACCAGCATCCAAAAGAAGCGCACAGCCATTGATCAGTTCTTGCCCTTCTCCTTCATGTCGGAGTGCCGGAACCCCTCCCAGAGCTGCAATGCGGCCGCCGCGCCGAAGTGGCTCTCCGCTGTGGTTGGGGAGGCCACCGCGACGGCTGGGCTGAACAAGAAGGGTATGTGCGGAGCATCCAGTTGAGTAGACAGCCTCTGGAGCTGCTGCTGCTGGTGGTGGTGGTGGTGGCCGGAGAGGTGCGGCTGCGAATTGGACTGAAGGGTCCCCCTAGTGTTGTTGACACCCACAAGACCCGAGGACATGGAGAAGTTGAGACTGTAGTCTACTGCCGGACCCGACGCTGGCGCCGCATGGACGGGCATGTAGTGGTCTTGCGAGAAGGAGAAGTGCGGCATCTCCGTCTGCGAATCGCCGCCGCCGGCTGATAAGCTGAAGTGCTGCGCGGGGGCCATGGCGACGGGCGCAATGTTGCCCAGGTGCGGGGCCGGGGAGGTGAAGGTGTGCAGCATCCCGTGCCCGGATTTCCGGGGCTGGGCGAAGCCGAGGTAGTCCGCGGTGGCAGACGCGGTCATCTGCTGCCACGAGTTGTGCTGCTTGTGCTGAGCAACAGCTGGGGTGGCGGCCGCCAATCCAGTGAGCAGCTCGGTGAAGGAAGCCGCCTGCGCCGAGGGGGCGCGGCGGCGCACGGCGGCGGTGGCTGGGTCGTCCTTGTCCTTCACAGAGGCGCTGCGGTCGCGCGCGCGCTCCCTGGCCTTGACGCGGCTGTCGGAGCGAGAGAGCGAGAGGACGGAGCCCTTGCTGGTCTCGGACGTGCTGCTGCAGCCCGATCTGGTGAGCTGCTGCTGCTGGAGCTGCGAGCCGTCGGCCTCCGGTTGAAGAGCAGAAGATTGTTTGTTGGCTGAGGCTGAGGCCGGGTGGTTGGGGAAGGCAGTGGCGTCGAGCTCGGGGAGCTTGTCGATTGCGGCGGCGGCAGCCTTGATGAGCCACTCGACGGCCTTGCTGGGCTGGTCGTAGCCAAGGCGATCCTGCAGGTCGTAGAACTGGATGGCGGTGGCGACGGAGAGGCGGACGCGGCGGTCGCGGATGCCCTTGGCCGTGTAGACCTTGCTGTGGCGGTCCTTGCCGCCGGAGCCGCGCGAGACGCGGTAGATCCGCGAGGAGGGGTGCTGCTGGTGCGGCGGCCACGGCACGAGCGCCAGCCGCTTGGCATCCCCGTGGTCCTGGTCCTGGTCGTCGGGGCGGCCCCGCTTGCCGAGCTCCACGGCTGCGGCGGCGACGCTGAGCTCCATCCGGATGTGAATTGGTCCGCCGGCAAGCCGCCGCCAGTGCCTCTCATGCCCTACCCAGAGCGCATTGGTAGCGAAATTAAGCCAGCCAGGACGCCGCGGGGAGCCGGGGAGTGGGAGGCGAGCGCGTGGGGTTGGGGGCGCGGATCTGCGCGCGATCCCGTGTGCGCCCTGGGGCGATGGGATGGAGTGGAGTGGAGTGGAGTGGAGGGAGCACGGCGCGGCGAGGGACGGAGAGGGAGGGAGAGAGGGGAGGTGGAGTGTGAGTAGGACGAGACGAGACGATGGAGGGAGGGAGGGAAAGGTCTCCCGATTTTATGAGAGAGGGGTAGAGGAGGAGGAGGGAGGTGTGCGGAACGAGGCGGTAGGGAGGGGCGTACCATTCTATCGGCCACACCGGTAGCGAGTAGCCCGTCACTCTCTCGCGCCGCGCCGCAGCGTCATCGGCTAGGCTAGTCGGCCGCCGCCGTAGGTAGTACCAGCACCAGTCTAGCAGCAGCGGGAGCGCGTCGCAAGCCGCAACGAATCGGCACATAGCACGTAGTACTGTACATGCGCGCGACGGATCCATGTCTCGTCCATCCATCTCTCAATCCATGTCCGATGGCAACTGGCTCGCTCGCTGTCAGACGTTCATCACGGCGACGACGGGAGCCCTCCAACGGGTCCAAGGTCTCTCTCTCTCTCCGTTCCGTGCCGGCATCAGTGGAACAAACAAACGTTAGCCATATCCTGGAAATGCCCATGACGTCTCTGTCGGAACGTCCTCCATTGAAGATCAAATTTGGTGTTTTAATCCTTTTGGCAAAGTTTATCCGTATTTGACCCTAGTTGAAAAAAAAAATCTACCGTTGAGGCCGATGGTGGTAGGGTTGCACTACCTACCGTCGAGGCCCCTGATGGTAGATTAACAGCAATCGTCGTCATCCCCTGCCTGGCTGACGTGTACTAAACATTCTACCGGTAAAGAGGGTGGCGATAGGTAGGTAAAAGCTACCGCCGCTACCGCTGACGGTAGGGAGGGCACGCAGACCCCATAAACCCCCAGAACCATATTGTGCCCTAGGAGGGAAAGAACTTTGCGGTAGGCAGTGCAAGCCAAACGTCCTGGCGGTAGGATGCACAAACCTATCGCCAACCTCTTGGCGGTAGGATGCACAAACCTACCGCCAACCTGCCTGGTAGGATGTTGGTAGGTAGTCTAGATTCTGTAACTAAAACTTTACAAAATTTATGATAGGGTGTGCAACTCTACCGCAAGGGACTACGGCGGTAGGGTCCTGTCCCGTTTAAAGTTTATTTTTCTTTGTGCAAAACTTCAATTCAAAAAATCACCACTCAGCAATATAGTTTGCAAATCAAAATATTATGATCTCACACATTGATATAAATGATAGTTCAACACAGCAAACATATCAAATAGGTCTACATGTCCAACATAGCAGATAGTGTAGCAAATCGACAATACCAAGTAGTTCGACATAGCCAACAAGTTCTCGTAAACAGCTCAACACAAATAGCTAATAGTTTAACTAGTTCAACATAAAGCGAGTAGTTCAACATGACCATATCACTTAGTCTTCCTTCCCTTCTTCACAGTACGCTCCTCATTTCTCTTCGAGCGGGTTTCATCCCCCTCCGAAATCTTTTTGACTAAAACTACTTGGAGGGATTGAGAGAGCTTATTTCTCTCGTCGTGGAGCCATCTCAATCCACAAAAATGATGGAGAGACGAAGGAGATCGGAGGGGGGGGGAGGGGATGAGAGAGGGCAACTGCTCTCTGTTCTTGCGGGTGCGGTCGTGGTAGGGGAGAAGATGGGGGTTGGGTTCGTGGGTGAGCCCCGCGAGCCGGCCCCCGGTGCTTTATAACTGTTCAGCACCTACCGCCAGGGTCTTCGACGGTATGGTATAACAGTCTACCGCTAGGAGCCTCGGCACTAGATTTGACGGCAGAGGCCAGTGCCGTTTACTTGCACTGATGTGGATTAGTGGCCTGCCACCAGGGTCCGTGGCGGTAGGTAGTGGTACCCTACCGTCATCGACCCCGACGATAGAAAAAAGGGTTAAATCCTCATCTTTTTTCAAAGCGAGGTCAAATCGAGCTAAACTTTTCCAAAAGGGTCAAAACACCAGATTTGGCCTCCCTTTGACACCATCTCTGTCCAAAACCATTTTCACTCTCCCCCACAACATATTTTTATATACACACAGAAAGCGTAATTTTGGATGTTATGAAACAAAATGATTTCTAGTAATAAACTAATTTACACATGAAACACTATTTAGTATGAGAGTCCTTCCACTGTTAACTCGTATTTTCTGGATTGATTCGTTTCAGCCTTTCCGCGATGCTCTTTTAGTGTGAGCAGACGTACCTGTTGACAATAGAGTCGTTTGTGGTGGCTTCATCAATCTTAAGATAATATGCCTGCTCAGTCTCTCAGAGATTCTCATAGTGTTCGGGAGTGCCGAGTGCGTGCAGGCAGGAATGTTGAATGCGCGCGTTTATAGGATGAATGTATGTGCGTATATATGAGTTTTTTTTTTCAAAAATGGGATAATCCCGGTCACTGCATCACATGATACACACAAGCCATCGTATATATAACTGTTTGCGTCTGTGCTTGTTAAAAAAATCATATTTATATTATCTGATACTACTACATGAACGATCGTAGCAAGGAAATTCTTCAATCGGCAAACAGAATTGGAATCGATCGATCGTCGCGACTCCCAAGTCTTTGAAACGGTTAGTTGTTAAGCGTCCCGCTAAGCAACGTCGCCCTATTCCAATCTTCCATCGCTTATCCATGCCATGCATGTGATGGTGCACTCTCTGATCGTGCTAGTATTATCTTTGCATATCTAGCTCACTAGCTAGCAGCCTAGCACTCGTACTCCTCGGTCTCCTCCATATGTCTATGAAAATATTAAAACCATCCTATGAATCCTAAGTGAAAGCTAGATTAATTAGGATACTATAGTCATGTAACTAAAGAGCATTGTACGTGTGGAGTTAGTGCAACTCTAGCACTCGTCGACATGATCACCGCAAATAATTTTCTTTATGATTATTTTAGCAGAAAAAACGCCCTGGCAGAATCCTGTGCCCAATCAACATATAATTTTTAGAGTCCGCTCCAAATCAAGTTCGCGAGCCTCCGTACTTGCCGGTTGCGGGAGGCGATATATCACAACCCTCCATCAACTCAAATATTGGTGCCACGGACATTTTAGGAGGTGCACTTCCTTTCACCGATGCCTACTTGCCTGCACCATCGCCGTCTGGTGCCACCTTCACCGTTCAGACCACCCATGTCGCTTTCGTTGAGCTTGTCCCCGACCTCACACGCTTTGCAGCATGCCTGCACCTGCTTCCCGATGTCGGCTGCGTCACTCCTTCCACGGCGCAACCTCAAGGTGTTCAACGAGTTTTGTAGGTAAATTTTCTCAACCTTTTTTTATAGATTTAGTCTAATGTCTCATAGATTCATGTAGATGACATAACAATCACATTCGTGTAGATGGATCCATTGGTAGAATTTTCTTTTTTATGATTCGTTGTCAGTTTCGAGCTTCGAGTTTTTCTTCCCTTTTTTTTTGGGCACGTTTGTGCTATTGCCCCAATAGACACCTTATTTTCTTTCTGCACTTGCATTTCATGTTTGGATTTGATGGTTGCTTTATTTAAAGCAGGGTGAAATGCTATTTCAACACTTCTATGTCTAGAAAATATAAGGTTTGCAGGTTGCAGCTGAGGTCCTGCCGACATTATTTTAATTCACATAATTAAGTATTGGGAATTTGTAGTAGAACATCCTTTTGAAAACAAAAGATTGTTTTTGGAACGTTGATTTTTGCCATGGCCTACTCTCCTGAATCTCTCGGGCCACACCTCCTTGTAAGAGCATCTCCAACAGACGCCTTGAAGCTGTGCATAAAAAAACCTGTTTGCCACGCGCTTTTATTTGGTTTAGCGCGCTTACTTCTTGCTGGCTCCAAAGACCGTAGGCTTATAATGCAGTGCAGCGCCGCTCGTGAGAGTAAAAAATACAGCGGCAGCACCGCACAAACCACATATACATTTTAAAGAAGATGAGCAAAAATGATCAAACAAACAAAATAAATCAACAATAAATAGTTTAATTTCGTTATCATTACAACTCAAACAAATAGTTTATCGTTCAGTACAACAACTAATGCAATAAACACAACAAATAGTTCATGAACAATACAATGTCGAATGTAGATATCATCATGCTCTTTGTCGTCCATGCCATGCCCACCACTCTTCAATCAGATCATTCTGAAGTTCATTGTGCGTTGCAGGACGCCGAATGGCATGATAGGAGGCAATAAAGCGGGCTACCCTTTCAGCCCTCCGTCGCTTTTCGCCGGGATGTCCCAAGAGCTCATCTTGTGAGTAGTCTAAATCTTGGCCACGCTCATTCTCGATGATCATGTTGTGCATGATCACACAAGCGTGCATGATGTACCAAAGTATTTTTTATCCCAAAATTTAGTCGGTCCTCTCACAATAGCAAATTGGGCTTGCAAAATCCCAAATGCTCTCTCCACATCTTTTCTAGCCGCCGCATGAGCATTGTGGAAATCAAGATTTTCTTACCTTCGGCTTTTCAACGGCTTCACGAAGGTTTGCCACTTTGGATAGATGCCATCCGCTAGATAATAGCCATAGTTGTATGTACGGCCATTTGCTACAAACTGCACCGGTGGCAACTCACCGTTTGCAACCTTATTCATCAGTGGTGACCGGTTGACAACATTGATGTCATTCAAAGATCCAGGCATTCCAAAGAACGCATGCCAAATCCAAGTCTCTTGATCGGCCACCGCTTCAAGGATTATAGTGGAACCCTTTTTTTGACCGTGGAATTGCCCATGCCATGCCTTTGGACAATTCTTCCAACTCCAATGCATGCAATCTATTGAGCCAAGCATGCCAGAAAAGCTGCGAGCTTTGTTCATCGTCAATAGCCTTGCGACGTCTTCAGCATTGGGAGATCTCAAATACTCATCGTCAAACACTTGCACAATTCCCACTGCAAAGCGCTTGACACACATGATGGCTTGGCTCTCACCCATAGCCAAGTGATCATCAACAAGATCAGCCGGTATACCGTATGCCAACATCATAAGCGGCTGTCACCTTTCGAAGGTGCTATGCCCGAGCTCTCCGCGGCATTCCTCTTTTCTGAAAAAACGGTCATGGCTCGCTAGTTTCTCGCAATGCGCTGAACAACTCGGTGCTCATCCTAAACCGCGACGAAAATCTGATCGCCGGAGGGCGCTGGCGGTGGCGGCGGCGTGGCCGGACGGGGTGAAAGTGGGAGAGGAAGTGCGGCGCGAAGGCTGAGAGTGTGCCTGTGTGCTGCGTGGCGCCAAATACACCAGCGGGTAAGTGTTTTCGACCATGGCGCCCAACCCGTTATAAGCAGCAGCATCATTTTCTTGAGCCCATTGGAGTGACCCTTGGCGTTCTTGCAAGGCTAAACCGGCCTAATTTGCGGCGCGGCACTAGTTTAGCCCGGCTGTTGGAGATGCTCTAAAGGGGCACAATGTTCATGCAGGCATGATAGATGGTACTGCGGCGATCGATCATTTGAATCATATACCGCCTCCTTTTCTTCTTTATCTTGTCAGCTTATCATTGAAAGGAGAAGCGTTGCTTTCCCCTGAAACAAGTCGCGACTTTTTCTCACCCCATGTACTACATGTGGATCTATATATGATGTGCACAGATTAGACTTGCAATGTTTTTTTTTCCTTTTGGCCAAACTTCTAAAACATGGTAGCAGTACTACTGTTACATACTCCCTCGTTTTTATTTACTCTGCATATCAGAGTTGACTAAAGTCAAACTTCATAAAATTTGATCAAATTTATAGAAAATAATATGAACATTTACCATAACAAATTTATATGATGTAAAATTACATTCAATAATAAATCTAATGGTATTTATTTGTCATTGTATATGTTAATATTTTTGTTTATAAACTTTGTCAAAGTTTACCAAGATTGATTTTGACCAAAACTAATACGCGGACTAAATAAAAACGAAGAGAATATGATCAGATATTAGTTGAGTCATTTATTTTGAGACAGATGGAGTACTATTTAACACGTACAATTATGTTTTAAGCAGTACATGCAATTATATGTGCGCATTGTTTTTTTTTTAGATATGCGCACAGTGTTGGTAACCGAAAGCTGAACTCCATAACAGTAGGTCACATTGTTGGCATATGCTCGCAGGGAACATCAAGGTACAGTAGCAAGCTCATGTTCAATGCCGTGCTGGTATTCTTGACACCTCACTCTCTCACCTCCGCTGAGCTAGAATTGAAGAAGGAGAAGAAAGGGGTACGTGATTTCTCTTGCTTTTTGCTTGTGCGGTTGTCATGGCACATGGCTTGCCTGTTCTTTTCACACACATTTTTCTCTCATCGATCTGAGAAACTGCAACGAGCCATTACTGGCCACCAACAAGCTCCAATCATTGCCCTAAGGAGATGATTGGGCTACAAAGTTAACCTTGCTCGAGGAAAAAATAGCACCACCCCATCCTTGTGCTTTGATTTATTACATTGTTTACGGCGCGGGCGGCCGAGAGGCCCCAACCTTAGCCGCCGGTCACTCGGGCTAAGCTCGGGCGGCTGACGGTGGCAGCGGAGGAGACTCTCCTTCTCGCGCGCGAGGGTGGCGCGGGGCATCCGTGTGAGCGAAAGTGCGCCCTCAAATCCGAGCCTCCGCGGCGGTGACTCGCTCCCGATGGCGAGTGGCGGTGGAGCTGCTACATCTGGCCGCGGCCCTACGGCACCTCGGATCGGCGGTGGCGTGGAGGGATTTGGTGGGTTGGCCAGCTGCGGGCGTGGTTGGCCCTCCGGTCAGATCTGATCTGGCGAGAGTGGCTTGCTCGCTCCACGGCAACGGAGATCGGTGGTGGTCCTTGCGCATGATGCAAGACAGAGCAGATCCGGGTGAAAACCTCGTTCTCGGCTTGTTGCCATGACCGGCGATGGCGGCACTCTTTTGTGTCGTTACCTTCTTGAAGGGATCGCCGTGGAGAAGCTCAAGACTTCTATCCGCTACCTTCGGGGAAACCCTAAATCAGTAGATCGGATGACGACGATGCTCTGGTGTCGTTTCCCCCTTGGGGGGCGTCATTCTTGGAGGTGTACACGGGCTCGAGGGACTAGTGGACGGCTTCTTTGGTGGAGCGGTGCTTCATCTTACTCATTGGTGGCAGCGGATCTTAGCGGCGTGGCGCAGTGTAGACTCGGCGTCCGATGCGCGGAGATGGACTCGTGCATGAGGAGGACGCTGTCTGACGTCATGGTGGCGCCGATGGCAGAGAGGCCTGGCAAGGTTGGTGTGTTAGTTCCTGCTCTGAAGATGGATTGGTGGAAGACGGCGGCGACGACACATAAGAGTGCGTCGGACCGGTTTGTACCCCAAACCCAGTATGTGGCTCGGTTAGGGCCTCCGGCTTTAGATGTTAAGCTTTGGTGCGGTGTCTGTTTGGTATTAGGCTCGGACTATCGGCACCCCTTCATCAAGTGGTTAGGAGTAGCGACAGTTGTTGTTAAGATAGTGGCTTCGGACAAATTGATGTACTATTTTGTAAGGTCTTTGTGAATAAATAATAAAATGGCTGCATGCATAGTCCAGATGCAGAGGCCGGGGGCAATCCTCCTTTTCTAAAAATAAAATAAAATGAATTACTCCTACCTCACAAAGACAGTAAAACATGAATAGTAAATTGTTGTGTAATATCAAATTGTTTGCTCTTTCTTCTTGTTTTCTTGTGCATCTTGTGGAGGAGAGATGAAATTTTCTAGAAGTCAACTGTCGTGGACTAAACAAAGGTGGCAGGAGTTAAGTCAACTTGTATTCTAGCTGTAGAGAAGAAGATAAGTGGAGTCAACTTCAAATATATAAACATGTTCTTCTTTTTTCCAAATTTTATAATGTAAGCTTCATGACTTGGCATGGGACCAAAGGTCCAAGGAAGTTGTTTACATATTTGGTAGTGTACTATGGCAAAATAATACGATCTTTGTGTATTTCCCTGGGACCAAAATAAGAGAGTTGTTGTAGAGGTATTAAGGCCAGGTTATTCAGATTGTATCTGGTCATGTTAGCTGGGGACCAGGGTGATTTAAACTATTATCCTAAGAGCACCAATTCCTTATCTATTATCTTAGAATTAGCATGGCTAGAATCAGAATATTAAGTACAAACCCCTTTAACTTTTCCAATTCAGAGAGTACATTATCTTCACTCCTCAGTTTGAAGATTAATTTAAGAATGTACTCAGCCATATTCAGTGTAGTCTCACTAACTTTATGAGCTATTCTTGGATTCATCTAATTACCATTGTCAATCAGTATAGGTTTAGTGGTATATATATGGATTTGAAGTTGTGATTGGCAAGCAAAAGGGAAGATATAGCACGTGTACTTGGAGTAGGGCATTTAGGAGACCGAGCTTCATGGAGGCCTTAATTTTAAAAAATTCAAACTTCAAACTTTTCAGTTTCAAAGAATTCTAGAATAATACCCATGTACACAAGGATGTAATGTGTATATGTGTAAAAGTTTAGAATGAAATGCCTTAAATTGCGAGCTGCACAAAAAATACACAATCATGAACTTTGAAGATGTACATATGCGTTTCCGCAAAAAAAAAAGAAGATGTACATATGCGAAAAAGCTAAAGCTATATTTTTTTTGTAGCTCTCATTTTAACGTATTTCAACCTGAAAATTTACACGCATGTACATTAATTATATCTCTAGGCTCATGTGTATTTTTTCAGAATAAAAAGAAACTGGTAAGTTTGAATTTTGAAGTTTCCAAATTCAGCCTCCATGGAGCTCAGCCCCTGCTTGGCATTTTTGGTATACTTAACACTTGTGTACTGTAGTATAGCATATTAGTACTACTACTTGGAGTATAAGATATTGTTTCAGGTGAGATTAGGCCCTCTTTCCATTTGTTTTTTTTTGCGGGAACTTTCCATTTGTTTATTGAACAAATTAGAGAGGTGAAAGTTTATGTGCATGCATGGTACTAGCTGCACTACTTTTCCTTCTCTTGTAAAGAGGCCATGTCTCGAATCTCCAAGCACTTTCTATCCGTTTGCAAGATGTAGGGTGTACTACACATGCGTCTTGTTTACTGGTCTCTTCGTATTATGGAGTAAGATAGTACTTTCTTTTTCTTTTTTAGTCCGCATATAAGATTTTGTCAAAGTCAAACTTTGTAAAATTTGACCAATTTTATAGAAAAAATATCAACATCTACAACACTAAAACTATATGGTATGAAAATTAATTTCATGATGCATCTAACAATATTGATTTCATATTATGAATCTTGATATTTTTTCTATAAATTCGGACAAAGTTAACAAAGTTTGACTTTGATCAAATCTTATATACAGACTAAAAAGAAATGGAGGGAGTATTACAAGCTCTATCGGAGGGAACTGGATCCTCTAACTTAGAGAAAGAAAGTCATGGTGCTATAGTGTTAATCTAGTGTAAAATGAAGAAGGGAAGTTAGGAACTATTAGCAAGTTGTTTACTGTAGATATAAATAATCTAAAAATAGTTTTATTTCACCATCAGTTTGTTTGTAAGTAATTACTATAAATGTACACAGTAGATCTGTAATTTGTAAATTAATTTAAATCATTTTAGCCTTAATCATATAGACTGATAGAAGGCAAGTTAGGATATTATAGCTTCTCTAACTTTCTTTCTATATGTTAGGATCCAGTTTCCTATTTGGGGGCCCCAATCTAGAAAGCAAAATTTGAGTCATAGCTAGATCAATGAAAAAAAACAAAAACCTAAGAGCATGGCAACTATGGGCGTGTTTGGTTTCTTGGGTTGCACCTGCGTTGCACCCACCATGCAATATTCTCTATGTTTGGTAGGCTGCGCGTCTCACTGGGCCAGGCCCGACCGATGCAAAATCGGGCTCCCAGCCAGGCTGAGCGGAAACGCAGGGATCGGCCGTTTCCCCGAGCCAGGCCCGCGCCTGCACCCGCGCGTGCAAAGTGGCGAGCTAGGTCTCCTCTTTCGATCCTGTCGGCTCGCATTTCCCCCCTCTCTCCGCCGCTCTCTCCTGTGATGCGACGCGTTTGGATCTCCCCTTCGCCACCGCATCCCCTCCGCCGCCGCATCTCCTCTTCGTTGGTGCCAAGGTAAAGCTCTCCTTCTCTCTTCCCCCTCCCTCCTATCCCAAGATCTAGTCCCTCCCTCCCGTCCCCAGCTTCTGGCGACCTACTCGCCATCGCTCGCGGCCGCCCGCCCGGCCGTGGGAGCAAGCACGGGACTCCGGCGGCACGTGGACTACGTGCGCGCGCGCACCGCCGTGCACACGCGGCCGCCTGGCCGATCTGCCCGTGAGAGCTGCCGGCAGCCCATGTGAGCAGCACAGACCCGCTCGATTTGCCCTTGCCGGTTGAGCAGCTCGATCTCCTACTTGGTTCGGCCATTGGCCTTGTAGAGGCCCGATCTGGCTGTGCGATCCTATGGATTTAGAGATGATTCTGCATGTTTCTTGTAACTCCATGAATAATTTGTTGACTTCACGAATAATTTGTGCATATTTTCTTTTGATTTGATTAGGAGAAAGAAGAACAAGAGATCAGCTAGCTAGAGGAAGAAGAACAAGATAGACAAGCTAGTTTTGTTTTGTATTTGTGCTGTTGGGATCAAGAAATCAGCTAGCTAGAGCAGATATACAGTAAAAAGTGCCTTTGGAGGTCGGAGCTAGCTGTTCTGTGTGTATGTATGCAAAATATAGAACCTCATGAATGTTGACAATGGCGTACACATAGTAGTACATGGATTTTCATTTGTTTTCTTTCCTTGTTTAGCTGCCTCTTTGATTCAAAGGATCTTCATATGAAATTTGCAAGAGTCAGGATATTATGATTTCTTATATTTATTTGATCATATTAATTTTACTTCAATCAGTAAAGATATCTGAGTTGGAGTGCATGTCACCAAAACTATTTGCTAATTATTTTAAATGCATGTACAAGTACCTAGAATCAAATTCCACATCTCTCATATTATCTTGGCCTCATGCACCCTACCAAACAATATCTAATGTGAGCCTGGCCCATATCATGCAAGTACACCAAACACACATCTCAATTCGATCTTGCATCATCTCAACCAGGCCAGCCCCAGCCGAGCTCCCTCATGCGATGCATGCTGGATGCGCCCAGGAAACCAAACACGCCCTATATGTCCGCGAACGTGTTCATGAACCGCTAATGTCCGCGTCCGCAATCGCGCGCATCACTTTGGAACCCCCAATTCCATACAACCTTCATGCAACATAAAACCAACATACATAGTTCATCTAGATCAACACACGTAGCATAGGGGAGTTCATACACGGACAGTAAAATATTGATATATTCTACTAGCTATGAAATATGGCTATGGAGGACGTTCATGTAACGTCTCGGATACAACTTTCCATATTCGTAAATCCAACTCTTGCCTTTTTCGGAGATGTGATATGTTTTTTCCTTCGTGGTTGGGTTTTTGTCTTTTGTTTTGCATTTTGTTCATGTCATGCATCTCATCTCATAGCATCATGCGCATTGCATTTGCATGTTTTCATAAAACTTGCACCCGTTCGTAGTTGCCGCGTCCCCCTTGCCTTCGTTGACCATTCCGAGACCAATCGGGTTTTCGCTTCCCTCTTTACCGTGACCACCTAACCTCTCTTGTTAGTGCATCGACCCCTCGCCCGCGTCTGAAACTTCCTGAACCCGACCCGCTCAGTCATCACCATTGGGTCCGGATCATCCCCAAATATCTTCAAAACATCTCCGTTTTCTTATTCGGACTACCTAACCTATTTATTTTGACCGCCCGGTTACGATGGGACGGACCGGATTAGCCCCTACCCAATCCCCTACCTATATAACCAGATCAAACCCTAGTCCAATCCATCCATCCCATCCGCCGCCACCCCACCTTCTTCCTTGGGATCTTGCCCGAGCTCCCGATCCAACCACCACCCGCAAACGCCGCCACCTGGTCTCCCTGGGGTTCAACGCCAGCCAATCCCTCGAGCCGGCCACAAGCAGCGCCGTCGCCGGAGAAGCTCCTCGTCCGCGTCTAGGAGGACGACGCCCGAGGCCGAACGGATCCGCGCCCAGCCTTCGTTCCCCGCAGCTCCTCGTGCTGCCTCCCGAACCTCGACGGACCCCGTCAGCTGGCGAACCAGCAACGAGCGCGCCACCCCTCTCGGTCGACCTTCGCGCCCTGCCATCTCCTTCTTCCTCTCGTGCTCTCTCTCCCTTCATCTGGTTTCTCTCTCTTACCTTCTCCCTCTCCAGGACCTCCAAGGTGCCATGGACGACCTCCCCGCCACCCGTCGTCTTCGTTCACGGCAAGCACCGCTGCTGCCTCGCTCGCCCGCGCGAAGACCTCGCCTCTGCCCAGATCCTACCTGGCGCCGCCGGCTTCGCTTGCCTCGCCGTCGCCAAGTCCCTCCTGCCGTCGCCCGGTTCCAGCGCCCCTTCGCCCGTCCTCGCCGGATTGAGCTGCGCCGCTGCTCTGCTTCTGCGCCCTGTCGAGTAGAGGACCGCGCCCTGCTTCCCTGCATCGGGCGTTGACCGCAGCATCGATCCAAGCCGGCCTCATCCCGATCTCCAAGCCCTTCAGCAGCAAGGCCCAGCCGCGCCAGATCCGGCCTGCCTGGCCTCCTCCTCCCAGCCGGCCTGTTTCATCCAAGGCCCGATGTGAGCAGCTCCCCCAGCCCAGTCCGCCTCAGATTCAGCCCATGCCATGTTTTTTTCCCTGCTGCGAATTTGTCCAATTATCCAGAAACTGCATAGTTACAGATTGCACCCTCATGTTCATGCATGTAATAACTCCACAACCGTGCATCGGATTAAAATGTTTTATATATGTAAAATGCTTAGAATTCATCTAGTTTCATAATATGCCACTTTCATCCATGTTTAAAATGTTTTAAATGTTGTTTGTTTAAATTTGCTCAAATGCCATGTTAAAATGATTTATTTCATAACTAAATAACCGTAGCTCCAAATTTAATAAACTTTATATGTAAATGGGGTGGAAAAATGCATAGATTAACTTGGTGCACTTCATTTTCCTGTTTAACAACTCTAAAATTATGTAGTAAACCTGAAGTAAACTCTTCTAAAATACACCAACCGTGTGCGTAACCGTGAGTGTCTCTTTTCGGGGTTGATCGAGAGGAGAACACGGTTTCTGGGTTATGTCTGACGTAAGTAGGAATTCAGGATCACTTCTTGATCATTACTAATTGGCGACCGCTTGCTTTTCCTCTCTTCTCGCTCTTATTTGCGTATGTTAGCCACCATACATGCTTAGCCGCTGCTGCAACCTCACCACTTTACCCCTTCCTTACCCATTAAGCTTTGCTAGTCTTGATACCCATGGTAATGGGATTGCTGAGTCCTCATGGCTCACAGATTACAGGTTTTACGATGATCATGACGTGAGAGCGATGTTTATCTGTGTTGGAGTTCTTCTTCTACTTCTTCTTCGATTGAGGGATAGGTTCCTGGTCGGCAGCCTGGGCTAGCAGGGTGGATATTGTTTGAGTTTCTGTTTTTGTTTCATCCGTAGTCGGATGTTGATCTTATGTATGATGTATTGTTGTATTCATGTGCCATTGTATATCTTGGCCGTATCCCCACTATTATGTAATGTTGATGTGATGATATCCAACTTGCAAAAGCGTCTTCAAGATGCGCTTCTATCCCTGGTGGGACCTTCGAGTTCCTTTAAGATAGGGTCGGAGCTTGGGCGTGACAAGTTGGTATCAGAGCCTCGACCGACCATAGGAGCCCCCTTGATTGTTGGTCGTTGTTGAGTCTAGAAGAAAACTATTTTGAGTCTTAGGATTATATATATTGGAGAGTAGGATTCTTTTTACTCCTCAGTCCCTTCGTCGCTCTGGTGAGGCCTCCTGACGTAGATGTTTTGTCTTTCCTCTCCTCAAATTTCATGAAATTTTTAGGATCACACGGGTATCTTGGGATCGTTCCGATAGTCTTGTGATGAGAACATTGTTCTTGGTGCCTCCTGACATTTAGGGGTTGTGGTAGTGTCCCGGGGAGTTGAGCTCCGAGGTGTTGTCGTCACAATTTTATCGTTGCGATTCGGAATACCGAGTTTTGCCGACATCGAAAATCTCTTTTATGCAGTTGTTGGTGAGATAACCTCGGCGCCACCCAAGATCTTGGGGAGTTCGGGAGTATTGTCATAGCTCATATAACGGATGCTTTTCGAAGGTTGAGGTACACGATTTCCGGAGTTTTCTTGGTTATGTGTTGACGGATGGATACAATTTGGATCTAGGTATTGTTAGTTTGGGTGATATATTTTGTGTCCCCAGATCCCCAACACAGATTGTATAACCAGAAAGTTTCGGGAGTTTATAGGTGGGAATTCAAGTAGCTCCTAGAATATCTTTCTGACAGATGCATGGATATGGGATTGGGTAAATCTCTATCATATGTATTTGTTCTGGCTTATTCTGCAAGCCAAATCCTTTGTTTTGTTTTATTTGTGGTATTCGAGTTGCTTCGAAGTCAAATGTTAAATCCATACCTTTCCTAAACGGTGTTCTCATATTGATATGTGAATACTAATCCTTCTTGATCATCGAGGTCGTCATGTTAATTCTTTTCCCAACCGGCGTGCTTCTCTTCAAGTGGATCCGATCATTTCAACATTTGCGAGATCAATTCTAAGTTTTCTCAACGGTGTTTGTTTCATCCGTCCCAAGTTGTCTTTGTTTTCCCGCCCTCCCACCCTTTTTTCAAGGACTCATATTTCTTAATCAAGTATCCTTTTTATTGATGTGAAGTCTCTTCATTCTTTTCCTCCATGTTCTTACCTGGTGATTCTCATGAAGATGCTAAGGAAGCTTATCATTCTTCGTTCTTTTTCTTCTCCGGTGGATTCAATTCAAGCTTTGTCGATCATATCCTTTTCCCCGTTTCAAACGTTTTCCCATACCGGTGCACCTCATAATCTTTCACTTCTTGTTATTCAATTGTTCCGGAGTGTTGAAGATATCTCAGAAGATTCGCATTTCCATTCCCAATTCAAGCTATCTGGAGATAATTATCTCATTCAAGCCATTTAATTCTACCGGTGCAATCTTTATTTCAAGCAATCCTTCAACGATGTTTCTTTCGAGTGGGCCCTAACCCACAGGTATTTTCCCAGGATCTTAACTGACTCTTCTAATTTTCCTGGAACTATTCTCAAATTCTTTTCAAAGTTTGACGTAAGAATGGGTTATCATCAGTCATATCTCTTTCTCCAAGATCTTTCAAATTCTTTTCATCGTTGGTTCAACCTTCCCAATTTTCATTCCGGAGTGCCTCAACAATTCATGGTGGTGTTTCTCGTCGTCATTCTCGGATTATGAAGACCGGAGAAGAGTTCCTTTTAAATCCTTACCCGTTCTTCCAAAGATGCGTGGTTCTAGCTTGATGCCATCCTCTCATAATTGTTTTCGATTGTGGGAATTCTTTTCACCCATCCGGAGCATTTCATGAGTTGTTTCCATTTTTTTCCTCCGAAGGCCATCATGTCATAATTCTTCATTCTCAGCGCGTAGCTATCATTCTCCAAATCTTACCGGTGCATCGTTCAAATACCCTCTAATCAGTTCATGATCTCTTCGTTCTCATGTATCTAAATCCCATCAAGTATCTTCATTCGTTTTCCCATTCTTCCCGGTGATTTGTGCCTTTGCTACTTTCATTTTCAATTCTTACGGTGGTTCGTTCAAGATTTCTCTTCCTTCGTTATCGTATCAATTCATTCATTCTTTCGTTGTTTCAATCCCACCGGTGGTTCCATCAATACCTTCTCAAGTTTGCGCTATATCTGTCTTAATCCTTTCTACGGGAATAAGTAGTATGCCAAATCCATTGCTTGTCATCAATTTAATTTGATGAAGGATAAGCATACAATAAATCTTATTCTTATTTCCTCGAGGTGATTCAATTCTTTTCTTCCGGAGTTTGTTCAGGATGAAGTAATTCTCGGTTCTAGTGTTTCATCTTTTCTTTTCCGGAGTTCCAAGTTTTCCGCATTATCTCGTCGCGAAGATCCATCTAAATCATTTCAAGGCTTGGATCCTATTCTTTTCATCCTTTTGCTTACTGGAGGCTCTACACGGTGGTTCATCAAGGATTCTTTTCATTCTGCAATTGTTCTTCAAGATTTCTCTCGAAGTTATGATCCGCCAAGCTATACTCTAAAATAAACATGGTGTTCAACACATGTTTTGTTTTGAGGAGCTCAAGTATTCTTCATCTTGCATTGCAAAGTGCAATTCTTTCTACCTTATCTTTTGAGGTGGTGTTATGTCACTCTTGACAATTTCTCTTCATGTTTCGTGATTCACAAGTTGTCAAGAATGAAGTATTTTAAATCCATCATTTTCTCTTCGTTCAAGAGATCTTTTCAACCAATCAATCTTTTTGTTGGAGTTATATGGGATTATATTTCACCTACAGCCTTCCCTAAGGAATGTAGCTATTTGTGGTGCTTATCAATGATCCAATTTTCTCCTTCTCATCTCAGTGAAGAAGTTTTTCATCTCTTTGGTGCTCTCAATCAAATCAATGATTTCCATTAGTGGTCGGTTGTCACCTCATAGTCTCGAGATGTTTTCCATAAGCCCACTACAAACTTATTCTTTTCGTTGTTGGTTTTCCAACAACTCTATTCTAACCTTCTTGCAAGGATGCCTTCCAAATTCAATTGTGGTAGAAGTTGGCATTTTCTTCGCCATTCTTTTATTTCAATGATCTATCTTCTATTCTTTCTTCCGGAGGCATGGTGATGTTGCTCTCTTCACTCATCATCTCGAATTGTGAGGACCGTGTTCTTTTCATGCTTATCCATTTGACCAGAGTGTTCTGTCATCTCTTCAAGTTCTTTTCATCTAATCAAGTTATGCGTCTCTTTTCAATCGGAGTGCTGTCCGAATTTGTTCTTCCTTATTCCTTGTTTATCTCGTTTCAACCAGAGTGGTTCCGATTCCTTCTTGTCCATTGTACTCGTCATTCATAGCTTTGCAACCTCCAAGGTTCATATGGTGTTCCTAGTTTCTATTTTCTACCGCAGTGCTCTCAATTGCGTTCATTTCCGTTGTGTTCTTTCTTTCAACCTTTCAACCTCTCAAGGTTCTTTACTTTCATTCTTTTGTCCAAGAAGCAACTTAGTTCTACCTCTTCTCTTCCTCTTCCGTTTTCTCTCCGGCGCCATCCTAGATCTCGGGACGAGATCCTCTCGTAGTGGTGGAGTGTTGTAACGCCCCGGATACAACTTTCCATATTCGTAACTCCAACTCTTGCCTTTTCCGGAGATGTGATATGTTTTTTCCTTCTTGGTTGGGTTTTTGTCTTTTGTTTTGCATTTTGTTCATGTCATGCATCTCATCTCATAGCATCATGCGCATTGCATCTGCATGTTTTCATAAAACTTGCACCCGTCAAAAGTTGCCGCGTCCCCTTGCCTTCGTTGACCATTCCGAGACCAATCGGTTTTCGCTTCCCTCTTTACCGTGACCACCTAACCTCTCTTGTCGATTAGCATCGACCCTCGCTTGCGTCTGAAACTTCCTGAACCCGACCCGCTCAGTCATCACCATTGGGTCCGGATCATCCCCAAATATCTTCAAAACATCTCTGTTTTCTTATTCGGGCTACCTAACCTATTTATTTTGACCGCCCGATTACGATCGGACGGACCGGATTAGCCCCTACCCAATCCCCTACCTATATAACCAGATCAAACCCTAGTCCAATCCATCCATCCCATCCGCCGCCACCCCACCTTCTTCCTTGGGATCCTGCCCGAGCTCCCGATCCAACCACCACCGGCAAACGCCGCCACCTGGTCTCCCTGGGGTTCAACGCCAGCCAATCCCTCGAGCCGGCCGCAAGCAGCGCCGTCGCCGGAGAAGCTCCTCGTCCGCGTCTAGGAGGACGACGCCCGAGGCCGAACGGATCCGCGCCCAGCCTTCGTTCCCCGCAGCTCCTCGTGCTGCCTCCCGAACCTCGACGGACCCGTCGGTGGCGGCGAATCAAGAACGAAGCGCCGCCCCTCCCGGTCGACCTTCGCGCCCTGCCATCTCCTTCTTCCTCTCGTGCTCTCTCTCCCTTCATCTGGTTTCTCTCTCCTACCTTCTCCCTCTCCAGGACCTCCAAGGTGCCATGGACGACCTCCCCGCCACCCGTCGTCTTCGTTCGCGGCAAGCACCGCTGCTGCCTCGCTCACCTGCACGAAGACCTCGCCTCTTCCCAGATCCTACCTGGCGCCGCCGCCTTCGCTTGCCTCGCCGTCGCCAAGTCCCTCCTGTCGTCGCCCGGTTCCAGCGCCCCTCCGCCCGTCCTCGCCGGATTGAGCTGCGCCACTGCTCTGCTTCTGCGCCATGTCGAGTAGAGGACCGCGCCCTGCTTCCCTGCATCGGGCGTTAACCGCAGCATCGATCCAAGACGGCCTCATCCCGATCTCCAAGCCCTTCAGCAGCAAGGCCCAGCCGCGCCAGATCCGGCCTGCCTGGCCTCCTCCTCCCAGCCGGCCTGTTTCAGCCAAGGCCCGATGTGAGCAGCTCCCCCAGCCCAGTCCGCCTCAGATTCAGCCCATGCCATGTTTTTTTCCCTGCTGCGAATTTGTCCAATTATCGAGAAACTGCATAGTTACAGATTGCACCCTCATGTTCATGCATGTAATAACTCCACAACCGTGCATCGGATTAAAATGTTTTATATATGTAAAATTCTTAGAATTTCATCTAGTTTCATAATATGCCACTTTCATCCATGTTTAAAATGTTTTAAATGTTGTTTGTTTAAATTTTCTCAAATGCCATGTTAAAATGATTTATTTCATAACTAAATAACCGTAGCTCCAAATTTTATAAACTTTATATATAAATGGGGTGGAAAAATGCATAGATTAACTTGGTGCACTTCATTTTCCTGTTTAACAACTCTAAAATTATGTTATAGGAAGAACAGTACCAAATCTAAAATATGCATATGGGGATTTTCCGGAATTGTTGTTTGATTGTTCCGGCCTCATTTAAACTTGCCTAAATAGTTAGTTTACTTATGCCTCACCTCTTGCCATGTTTAACAACATTTAACATTGTTGAGTACCTAAACGAGAGCGAACTAAATAAGTCATGTGGTGTTTCATCAATATGCAACTCGTTGCATATTGAGCTCCACTTAATTTGTAGTATTGTTTGTGCACTTTGCCATGCCATGCCTCTTTAAACCGGACATGCATCATACTTGGTTGTGCATCATGCCATGATTATGCTGGTGTGTTTACCATGTTGTTTGCTTCTTTCCGGTTTGCTTCTCTCGTTAGCTTCGGTTTCGTTCCGGAGTTGTGAGGATTCGTTCGACTACGTCCGGTTGTCTTCTTCATGGACTCGCTCTTCTTTCTAGCGGGAGTTCAGGCAAGATGACCGTCACCTTGGATCTCATTACTATCATTGCTATGTTGGTTGCTTCGTTCTATCGCTATGCCACGTTACCTACCACTTGCTTATCAGGCCTCCCAAATTGCATGATAGCCCCTAACCGTTGTCACCCTTCCTAGCAAACCGTTGTTTGGCTATGTTACTGCTTTTGCTCAGCCCCTCTTATAGCGTTGCTAGTTGCAGGTGAAGATGAAGATTGCTCCATGTTGGATTATGTTTATGTTGGGATATCACAATATCTCTTATATTATTAATGCATCTATATACTTGGTAAAGGGTGGAAGGCTCGGCCTTATGCCTGGTGTTTTGTTCCACTCTTGCCGCCCTAGTTTCCGTCATATCGGTATTATGTTCCCGGATTTTGCGTCCCTAACGCGGTTGGGTGATTTATGGTACCCCCTTGACAGTTTGCTTTGAATAAAACTCCTCCAGCAAGGCCCAACCTTGGTTTTACCATTTGCCTCACCACACCACCTATACCCTTTCCCTTGGGTCGGCCAACCCGAGGGTCATCTTTATTTTAGCCCCCGCGGGCGGTCTGCTCTAAGTCTGGTTCGAACCGGCAGATCATGGGCCACCTCGGGGCAACTCGAGGGCTGGTTTTACTCGTAGGTGACCTATCCGGTGTTGCCATGAGAACGAGATATGTGCAGCTCCTATCGGGATTGTCGGCGCATCGGGCGGCTTCTTTGGTCTTGTTTTACCATTGTCGAAATGTCTTGTAAACCGGGACTCGAGACTGATCGGGTCTTCCCGGAGAAGGAATATTCTTCGTTGATCGCGAGAGCTTATCATGGGCTAAGTTGGGACACCCTGCAGGTATAAACTTTCGAGAGCCGTGCCATGGTTATGTGGCGATGAGAATTTGTTAATATCCGGTTGTAGTAAACTGAAGTAAACTCTTCTAAAATACACCAACCGTAATGCGTGAATCGTGAGTGTCTCTTTTCGGGGTTGATCGAGAGGACAACACGGTTTCTGGGTTATGTCTGACGTAAGTAGGAATTGAGGATCACTTCTTGATCATTACTAATTGGCGACCGCTTGCTTTTCCTCTCTTCTCGCTCTTATTTGCGTATGTTAGCCACCATACATGCTTAGCCGCTGCTGCAACCTCACCACTTTACCCCTTCCTTACCCATTAAGCTTTGCTAGTCTTGGTACCCATGGTAATGGGATTCTTTGAGTCCTCATGGCTCTGATTACTACAACAACGATTGCTTGGTACAGGTTTTACGATGATCATGACGTGAGAGCGATGTTTATCGTGTTGGAGTTCTTCTTCTACTTCTTCTTCGATTGAGGATAGGTTCACGGTCGGCAGCCTGTACTAGCGAGGTGGATATTGTTTGAGTTTGTTTTTGTTTCATCCGTAGTCGGATGTTGATCTTATGTATGATGTATTGTCGTATTCATGTGCCATTGTATATCTTGGTTGTATCCCCACTATTATGTAATGTTGATGTGATGATATCCACCTTGCAAAAGCGTCTTCAAGATGCGCTTCTATCCTTGGTGGGACCTTCGAGTTCCTTTAGGATAGGGCCGCATCTTGGGCGTGACAGTTCATCCACGGCCACCCTTGCCCTTGTCGTCTTTGTTGCGGAAGTAGCAGTTGAAGACACGATATGAGTCGAGCCGGATCTGCTAACTACCGGAGTTGTCAGATCCACCACCGGCCTTCTCCTCCTCCTCTTTGGGGGTAGTCCAACGAGGGTAGACTGTCCCGGTTTGCTCCATTACAATGGCGGACGGTCCATATTAGTTAGTCCTTACCATAAATATCCATTTTTATACAGAAGATAAGCGTAGAAACACAATCACTTGCAAATGCAATGCGCATGGCACCCTGCGGACAAATTATATGGCGGAAAGTCTTGGCACCTTATCAAATTGCTTGAAAAGATGAGGCAGGCATGACAGCGCCCACGGCTAAAGCAAAGATGCTTGGGGTAAACAATGTGTTACTCTGCGTAAAATGACATTGATGCCCCTAGTGAGGATGGATCGTGCGGCTCTTGGATCTCCATAGGGAAGAAGTAAAGTTGACAAGTGGCAGCTGCCCGTACAGGAGAGGCAAAAATCAAAAGATGGCTCCCTGGTGAAAAGAACAATATCCAAAAGCTTGAGATGCGTATTCTCGTACTCCCACTTGATTTACCCATACCACCAGCAAGGTGTGCAAGCATTGGGGCAAACACATTAATTAGGCAATATTTTACTGATACCCATGAAATAATAAGCACCTAAGTTAACTAGGTAGGTGTTAGTCAATTCTAATGGGGAAGGGGAACATGCCTCCCTTCTGTCGCAAATCCGCTGGGGATTTAGACGTTTCCCGGGCTTTTTATCCCTTAATCGATCGGCAAAGCTTGTGTCTTTTTCCCCTGTGAGATAAAAGAGGGCGACGCGTGGGGTGGTTTGCCGGAGAAGAAGCGGCCAGGAGAGGGGATTAGGATTAAACAATGGCTTAAGAGCAACTCCAATGGGGTGACCCATTTCGTCCGCGGCCGTTCGTTTGGGTCGGTACGAACAAAAAAGCCGGCCCAACGCGCCGACCCAAACGGACGTGCGTCCGCTTTTGTCCGCCTGCCGGCCCATTTTTAGCTTGATTTGCGTCGGCGCGGACACAAGACGGACGCGCGCGCTCACCCTCCTTCCTCATCGGGCCCATTGGTCAATGGCACATTGGATTCACACCCTCGCCCGCCTGCTACGTCGCCGATGCCGCCGGCCATTTTTTCAGATAAAAATAGATACATAGATAGTTCTAGTGTATATAGATAAAAGAAAAGACCACTACTCGTCGCTTTCTGACTCCAACTCGGTAATGTCCTCCTCCGACGTCTAAATGTAGGCGTCAGCAAGTTGCTCGTCTTCAAAGTCCTAGCCCGACATTTCTTGTAGCTTCAGTTTCAATTGAGTTGCCTGCTTCCGCGAACGCTTGTTCTCTCGATAGGTGGCTCGCTCCCTCCTCCTCGCGTCTCTCTCCAACATCCTTTGCTTATAGAACTGGCGCTCGTCGACGATGTCCTGCGGGAAGCCTCCGCGCCACACCACCAAGGCTTCCACGTCCTTCTCCACGATGGCGAGGCGACGCTGCCGCCTCCGGTGGACACGACGATCCTCGTCGATGAAAAGCCGCGGGAAAGGCGCCAGATCCTGCGCCCGCTGGCTCAACACGTTGGGGAAATTCATATCCCGACGAGGCCTCAGGAGGCGCCACGCCGCCGTGTCGTGCGCGTGGGCCGCCTCCTCTGCGGTGTCGAAGGTGCCGAGGATGAGACGTTTCTCGTGAAACCAGATCTCGGAGGAGAAGGCGCCGGAGCGGCGCTCGCAGACTCCGCGAAAATCCGAAGCGCCCAGGCGGCGGATCGATATGGTGGCGCAGAGGCAGCGAGAGTGGGCGGCGGACAGAGTGTGGAGGGAGCGCCTTCTTTATAACGAAGCGCCCGGCGCGGCGCTTGGCCTGAGCGCCAAAACCGCACAGCGAACCTTTCCAGCTACTGGAGCGTCAAAACCAGGGCGACGGCATGATCTAAAACGCGCGCGGTTATGAAATGAATCGGCCTGTTGAACGCACTGCCGATCCAAAACTAAAAAAGGGCAGACGAAGGGCGGACGGCCGACCCAAACGGACAAAAAGCGGACAAAAATGCCATCCGTTTGGGTCGGCTCGTTGGAGTTGCTCTAAAAGCACGGGCTTTATTTTAGATCCGAGATAGGCTCGTGCATTCATGAGTGGCATGAAGAATATGTAATCACCAGCAGATCCGGCGCCTGGCTAACACTCTGTTAGTCTAATTGCCCTAGTTCTGTACCTTCTCGATTCTAATCTAGCGTGCATGTCAAGTGGGAAAGGTGCAGTAGCTTTGTTGGATTCGTGCCACTTGTCAACTTCTAGTTGGTTGAAGCGGGCCAGGTTTCGGAGCCCCATTGGCTGACTACTTGCTACTAGGAGTTCAAAAATAATTACTACGTACCACTCTAGTAGCTTTCTTGGTACTAATACAACAGTAGAGTATATGTTATGCTAGCAGTACTAATATTGTTAGTTAACTCTCTTAACTAAATGCCTAATCTACAATAACTCATATTGGTAATTGCTTAGAAAAGTTTACGAGCCATAAGCAGCTGGAAAAACTAGTGCAAAAGAGCCTCGTATGTCGAAAATTGCATACGGTGCACGGGTGCCTGTTTAAAAAAAATCATTTTTTACAACGCTAGAAAACAACTTTTTTCTGTAAACACATATGCACATGTATATTATGTCTGTGCAAAATTTCAAAACATTTTACTTTCACACGTGGCGTACTAAGAAAAGACAAATATGTATTTTTAAATGGACCATTGGGGGGTGTTGTACAACTTACAGATATTTTTTTCAAAACAAAATTTCATAGATCCGTAGTGAGCACATACATGTTTCCACACAAAAATATTCTGAAACTTCTAAATATTGGTTTTGATTTTTTTTCAAAGAAAATGTGGACCATGGTGCCCGAGCACCATAACTTCACTCTCCTCGTATGCGCTCATTGTGAAAACTCTTTTTCTTTCTGGTCTTTATTGGTGGGTCTCAACAACGACAAACTTGTGCTTGTTGAAGCCGTTGCTTATTGTTGATGTACTCGAGTCTCGGCAACCTGGATGAATGTCTTTGTCCTGGCCATCTCCGGTCGGACGTGGCGACGGCAGTGCGAGGATGTTTATTCTTTCTTGAAGACGTTGTTGCGAAAGGAGTCGGGTTAGTCGTTGGTGTTTATTTCATATCTTGAGTGATCCTGCTATAGTTGTCCATGCCTTGTACTCTGCTCATTAATGTATCTGGCATCACTGCTTTGCATTAACTTTAATAAACATGGATATGTGCATAATAATGATGTAGAGGCTGGGGTTTTCAACCTATTTTCGGGGGGGGGGCTCATTGTGATAAGAAAGAATCTTGATTAAACAATCTTAGCCTATCCAATAATATGATCCAAAATGGACAGCTAAAGAAATAACAAATTCTCTTAGAACACAAGGTGACACACAATATATACACTACCAAACCCTAGGCGGGCATCAATTGATATATAACAACAAATTACCAATGTGTGTGGATGTCTGGATCCAAAAACAGTTGACTAATGCATATGTTGTTAGTTGTCAACCACTAGTCGACTACTAGTAGGGTCATTGTGCCATTTTAAGGCTTAGACCCTGGTATGCCAAAAAAAAGATTAGAATCGTGGAAACGATGTGTAAAGGCATGTTTCGATGAAACTGAAGTACAAAAAGGATTGAATTGTGAGTATGAGGTGGAGGATCATAACACAAGGGAGGTGGGGTATCTATTCAGATTTGGATTGGGTGAGCTTCATGAGAACCCGCTACTCAATTCTCGTGAACAACCGAAAACAAGGTCGGCTTCATACAATTTATTGAAAACAACCGAAAGCAACCGAAAATAGTTATTCTTTTGAAAGGGTTGACACAATTCATTGAATCAATAAAAACTATACTTTCAAAGAAATATTCTTTCCTTTGAGGATTGTTGAACCAAAGAGGACCGTCCCGGTATGACTCACTCGCATGCCACCTAAGTGTTCAGTTAGGCATCAAACAACCTAATTGGGTCTGATGGTTAGGGTGTGTGAGAGCACCAGTTCCCTCCTTGTGCTGCCACTGCAGGGCTGATAAAAGGTTTGCTCGAAGATCGAATGGCATGCACTTTGTTAGAAGAACAAGACAAGTTTATGATCTGTTCTATTTTCGACATCATTTGAGATTTCACTACTAGGGAAAAACCTATACACAGAATCTTAGCAGCAGCGCGCTTTAAAATAAGGCGCTGCTGCTAATTAGCGATAGCGAGGTCAAGCTTAACTCGCTGCTGAAATAAATATAGCGATGGCGCCGCCCAAAGAAGCGCTCTGCTATAATTCCCACGAGGTCGCCATGAGGCTAGTTATAGCAGCAAGCGTTATAACAACGAAGCGCCATTGCTCTGATGCCTAGTAGCAGCGCATTTCTGCAATAAGCGCTCATGCTAAGTTTACTACAAAATCCGATCCACTCACACCACACCGGTGGATCCCTCTCAATCCCCGCGGTCCTCCCCATCGCCCTCCTCCCTCTGCGTCGTCGTCACCTCCTCCTTGTTGGACTCGGTGCACCGGCCTCCTCCTCCGTCCTCCTCCACTCTTGCTGGCCGGCCCCTCCTCGCTCCGCCTTCCTCCTTCGTCCTCCCTCCACTGGCTGCCGGCCAGCCCTCCTCGCTCCGCCTTCCTCCTCCGTCCTTCCTCCCTTGGCCGCCGGTCGGCCCTCCTCGCTCCGCCTTCCTCCTTCAGATACTCTCTTCTCCCTCCTCGAGTCGCCCCTCCTTCTCCCTCCTGCCTGCTACATTTTGATTTAGTAGGCTAGTTCATATGCAACATTTTCATTTAGTTGATATGATTTAGTTGATTTAGTAGGCTAGTTCATATGCAACATTTTCATTTAGTTGATATGATTTAGTTGATTTAGTAGGCTAGTTGATTTAGAACATTTCGATTTAGTTGATATGATTTAGTTGATTTAGTAGGCTAGTTGATTTAGAACATTTTGATTTAGTTGATTTAGTAGACTAGTGTGACGCCCCCGATTCAATCGTACACTAATCATGCACGCAAATGTGTACGATCAAGATCAGGGACTCACGGGAAGATATCACAACACAACTCTACAAATAAAAATAAGTCATACAAGCATCATAATACAAGCCAGGGGCCTCGAGGGCTCGAATACAAGTGCTCGATCATAGACGAGTCAGTGGAAGCAACAATATCTGAGTACGACATAAGTTAAACAAGGTGCCATAAGATGGCTAGCACAAAGCGGGATCAGATCGAAGAGGAGCAGGCCTCTGCGGGATCCTCCTAGGTCACTCCCGGTCGTCGTCGTGGCTGCTGCGTAGTAGTAGGCACCTCGGAGTAGTAGTCGTCATAGGCGGTGGCGTCGACTCCTCGGCTCCATCGTGCAGTTGCAGCAATCGAGTAGCGGTAGGGGAAAAGGGGAACAAGGCAACCGTGAGTACTCATCCAAAGTACTGCAAGCAAGGAGCTACACTACATATGCATGGATATATGTGTAAAGGCCATATCGATGGACTGAGCTGCAGAATGCGAGAATAAGAGGGGGTAGCTAGTCTTAACGAAGACTACGCTCGGACACTGTCTTGCAATGTAGGAGGGGACGATCTGAAGTCCTCCAAGTAACATCATATAGCAATAATCCTACCCGCATCCCCGCTCATATCCCGAGCGAGAGCGACCACCGGTTGTATCGGCACTTGGAAGGGTGTGTTTTATCAAGTATCCGGTTCTAGTTGTCATAAGCTCAAGGTACAACTCCAAGTCGTCCTGTTACAGAAGATCACGGCTATTGAATAGATTAACTTCCTGCAGGGTGCACCATCTTACCCAAAGACGCTTGATCCCATTTGGCGGACACACTTTCTGGGTCATGCCCGCGCGGAAGATCAACACGCCGCAGCCCCACCTAGGCACAACAGAGAGGCCAACACGCGGTCTAAACCTAAGCGCGCAGTGCTGGGCCCATCGCCTCGAAAGCACACACTGACGTTGCGTCTGTGACTGCCGGAAGCAGACCTAGCCCAGCAAGCGTTCCAGTCCAATCCGGCGCCGCGCTCCGTTCTTGACGTCTGAAGTACTTCGGTGATACCACGACGCGGGATACCCATAACTACTCCCGCGTAGATGGTTAGTGCGTATAAGCTCGTAGCCAACTCAGATCAAATACCAAGACCTCGTTAAGCGTGTTAAGTATCCGCGAACGCCGAACAGGCCAGGCCCACCTCTCTCCTAGGCGGTCTCAACCTGCCTGCCGCTCCGCCTCAAGATCCATCCAGAGGGCCGTCGGGACAAAGGTCCTTTCAGCCCCAATCCGTGAATCACTGCGGGTGCTCCACAAGCCAACCCGACTTTAGTCACCACATGTATCATGTATAAGTATATAGTATATACCCGTGATCACCTCCCGAGTGATCACGGCCCGATAGTATAGCACGGCGGGCGAACAAGAATGTAGGGCCACAGATGAAAATGCTAGCATCCTATACTAAGCATATAGGATTGCGGTAAAGGTAACAACAGTAGTAACAAGGACAAGGCTATGCATCGGGATAGGTATAATCGAAAGCAATAACATGCTACACTACTCTAATGCAAGCAGTATAGAGGAGAGTAGGCGATATCCGTGATCAAAGGGGGCTTGCCTGGTTGCTCGGCAAGAGAGAGGGTCGTCGGTGACGTAGTCGATCACAGGGGACATCGACATCGGTCTCGGGGTCTAGCGGAGAGAAGAGGGGAAGAAACAGTAAATACATAGCGAGCAAGTGCATAACAGGACAATGACGAGCTAGGCGTGTTCTAACGCAGCGCTAAGCGACATCTTGGCGGGGAAACATCCGGAAAGTTTTCCGGTTCCGGACGTCTGTCGACAGATGAACGGAGAGGAAAGTTTGCAGGTTCGATAGGTTAGGGTTGTGTGGCGGACGAACGGATCGCGTATCCGGATTCGCCTCGTCGTTCGAGCAACTCTCATGTTGAAAATATTTTAATCCGAGTACGGATTAAAAGATATGATTTTAAAAGAATTTATTAATTTTATAGAATTAATAGAATTAATTTAATTAGATAATAGCCATTAATGTGTCGACATGACATCAGCATGATGTCATCGATCAACGATCTGTTTGTTGGTCAAACTAACACGTGGGTCCCGGTTGTCATTGACTAACACTAATTAATAGTTTAATTAGTTGATAAGTTAATTAGGTTAGTTAACAGAATTAATTAAGTTAATTAACTAATTTTAATTATTATTATTATATCTTTTGTTTAACCCTTTTATTTTCGGTTTTCTATACTACTACGAGGGACGGGCCCCACGTGCCATAGGCACTGAAGGCCAAACAGGCTAATGGGCTAAACGGGCAGAGCCTCAAGTGCGGCCATGGCGCCAAGGCGTCGGACACCGGAGGCGCGGGCAGCAGCCTGGCGAAGCGCAGCGTGCGTGGCGGCGGAAGGGGGCCACAGTGCGGGAGGAGGCGGACGCCGCGAAGTCCGCCAACGAGCGAGCGGCAGGCGTGGGTTCGTGGCAGGCGATGAACGGCGCGGCGTCTCGGACCGAGGGGAGGGCGACAGCCTCACCAGCGTTGAAGAGGAGCGGGCGGCGAGGCTCGGGGCGACCCTTGGGAGGAGATGAGGAGGCCACGGCGAGGCCGATCCAGCCTGTGGCGGCGGCGGTGGGGCAGCGCCAATGAGGCGGCGCTTAGCGCCCGTGATGACGGAGTCCGTGAAATGGCTGGCGGCGGCGGCGGGGCCCTCCGGTCTAGGAAAGGGGAGGGTGAGACGACGGCGTAGGGGCGCCGGTGTCGAGCGCGAGGGCGGGAACGATCCGTCTGGCGGGTCGTCGAGTAGGGCGGGTCGGCAAGCGGCGACGGGCGAGGTCGGTGAGGTCGGCCCGATCCGATCTGGATCGGGAGAGGGGAGACGAGGAGCGACGGGAGGGGGTTGGTCGACGGGAAGGGCGCAACCGCCCGATCTGGAGCCTCGGGTGGGGGAGAGCGAGGAAGTGTGGGGGCACGACCTCTCCGGGTGTGTTGGAGGGAGGTGGGGGCGAGAGGAGTGGGGGTCGTGGGTAGGGTTTGGGGGGGGGGGATGGATAAGGAGGCCGGCTGGGCAGTGTTTGACTGGGCGGCCTCTTGGGCGAAGCCCGATGGGGGGCCTTCTCCTCTTATTCCTTTTCTTCTTGTTTTATTTTTATTATTCCTTTTCATTTTCATTTTATTTTAGTTCCTCTTTTATCTTAGTTTTATAAACTATAAAAGTAGTCCCTAATTTAGTGTTAGCAATTAGCTCTTGCCTCATAAGTTTGGGGCAACAAAATAAATTAGTTTAATATTTTATTAATTAGTAAAGGCATATAATTAATTGTTTTTGCTGTTGTTTTATTCATCATATATTATTTAAACATTTTATAAAGGCGTGGCTTCTCCACCATAATTACCTATGCATTATTTGGCTCACTCTGAATATTTTAGTTTTAATATTCGAAAATATTTTATTGCTTGCTTGATTTTGAATTTGAATTGAACAGGTTTGAACTAGCGAGTTTATCCACGAAGAATCGAGGTGGCGTGGCATCATTAGCGGGATTCTTGTAGCGTAATCACCCAAGGCCACAATTCTCCTCCACTACAAGAAATCTCGTCCCGAGATTTAAGAGGGGAGCAAGGGGGAAAGGTCTGGTTAAGATATTCTAACGGATCTTCTCGAAGAAGTTAATCCCTTTCGTTGATGTCTTCAATCCTTTATTCCGATGCATCATGATAAACTGGTCATCATTTCTTGGGAACTCTATCGTATTTACGAAAGGTAAGGGCAGCTCACTACGACATAATGCTTTTAAGGAAACAATCTGGGTTAACCCATGAATTAGTATAAAATTATCTCTCGAGTTGAACATATGAAATACCTCGAGAGTAAGGTACGAAGGTACCATAATAGGCTCAAGCGGGTAGGTAGCGGCTCGAAGCCCGAACCAGAGTGAGAAAGGGGTTGAGTAGCGAGAGTAAGTATCGCGTCGATACGAGAATAGATCACTATGGCGGTGGCCCGTGAATTACATACGAGGCCACGTGCAAGGAATAACTTTGGAAATCGGGGGTGTACAGGACAGTCGGGTTTCGATCCCGTGACTGTGGGTTATGGGCCCACCATGTGGTTAAAAGTAGAAGGTTGTTGACATCCCTGCACGATCATGTAAGCAAGGCAAGTCGAGGAGAGTCGAGGGTCATGTCGGCAACAACATAGGTACCAAGGGCGAGGGACGAAGAGAACCATTTTCCCTTTCGTTGAGCGAGGCGGACCAATAGGCAAGGTTCTCGTCCATCGGTGGTTACCGGAATGTCATCAACAAATAGTAATAGGTCTTACTTACAGTGGTACAACGAGGTGCTTACCTAAGCGAGGGATTATCACTGCTTAGATTATATATATCGAGAAAGGTTCAAACAACCCATGGAAAGTAAAATATGATTATCATATTAAGCAGAACAATGGGAAGGAAAATGTGTTTAAACACATATTTCAGGATATATCCTTACCAAGGATAAGCGAGCATGATATCCATGACAGGATATAATGTAGAAAACCCTTTAGGTAAGGGGGAAGAAATTTCATGACATTACCCATACAACGGTGTTCGGATAATTTGAGCAAGAAACATTTAGCATTGGGCTTCGAATGTTCTTGTTGAAAATCAGAGTACCACAGACATGTTTCGAGATAGCATTGACATGGTCTTGGTGAAGATCGACTTGGAATCACGAAGGATTCATCAGAATAACTGGTAGAATAAGTCTTACAATTTCCTCATGGATGAGCGGATAACCTTGCTGAAAAGGAAACTATAATGATAGGTCCTCCGGCCGGGGGTGCTAGGCATGACATCATGCTACCGGGTCATCAAAGGATCAACATCATAACTCTTGGAAAGTTGTCCCAACCATCATAGCTGACCGAGTTTCAGATCCGATTGGTGTCAGGATACCTCAGACTTAGGATACCTGAGAAGAAAAGGTGCCACGCGAGTTGACGAGATGACATTGTAAGATTCTCGGGGAAATGAACTATGAAGTGATTTCCTTTAACAAGAGTCCATCATTAACCCAAGGAGAGGACAAGGAGGTGTCGGTGAACTCAACGGTAATTCATCGAGATTCCCAAAAGATGGATTTCCACAATTAAGTGAACAAGGAGATAACATTTGTCAGCTCAAATGATATAAGGAAGTATGCTCGAGGAAAACATACACAATTAAACATTGGTTGAAAGGTGCGCCCGAAATATGGGTTGGGTTGCACGACCAATGTCGAAGGGTGATTCAATAATCAAGTAACCTAAGAATGAACTTTCGATCGTTAACTTCAAAGCAATAGGGTTGCTAGAAGTCCGAACTCAAACAACACCGTTCACTTGATGGTATTAACACGGGGACCAAGAAAGAAGGGTGATGGTGAGAAGTATTTCTATGTCAAGAATCCTCAAGAGGTGGAACAAATCTCAGATCATTCTTGACATAAAGGATGGTAATACTCCAAGGTAAAGAAGAACAATTGCTGGGTAGCAAGGAACTCAAGGTATAACACCAAACATGAACAAGCTTGTGTTGGTGGGAAGGCAATAAAGTGGTCGAAGATAATACAATTCATCGAGGGCAAGGATGGTATTTCTCATCATGAATTCAATTGATATCTGGATGAGCTCGAATCGTTGACGATCACGACACAATTGTCGAGAGATTTCATGCAGATGTAGTCAATCGTGACGACATCAAGTCAAAGGAATGATGAAGCAGGAGGTTATTGGAACCACGATTCGACACAAACTCGAACTCAAGCTTGTTGTTTAAGGTGAAAGGGTATGACGAGGAAAATCGGCGTAAGCTTAGCTATCGCCGCAAATTGGTGCTCGAGAATAAGGACCAGGCAGACAGCAGTTAGAATCATCACGACAATGATATAGCCAAACAGGCTAGGAATGGCGTGATCGGATTCAAACTTCGTACTTATAGAACTTCTTGAAGAGTTGTTGAACCGTAGTGCGGACTTGGTTCGATTATCGGTGTCCTTGAGTGTTTAATAACTCGAGCCCGTGAAAATTTGAATCGGTGGGAAGGTAGCACTAGATGAAGAACTCATAAGAAGTTATGCAGTTCCATGATAATCTCGAGATACCGGGGTAATACTCGATGTGAGATCAAAGTAGAGGTTGGACCGGGTATTTCTCTCTGAAGAAAAGTGCTAAAACTTGCACGAGAAATGGTATTTAAAAGAGAACATGGTCGGAACCACGATTTCAAAAGGCGGATCCACGATATAAGATGAACTTATACCAAAGGAATAATTATTTAAGAGAAGCTTTAATGATAAGATCTACATCGTGTCCATGGGCATGAGCGCAAGGTTCAAGGTCGACTCCACTTTTCCAATGCATACCCTTTCATTCACTTCTCGTTTCGATGAAGTTATAGCGTTGAAATTTTATCGGCAAATACCGGAAGAGTATGACTCGTGAAAACTTTCGAGTTCACACATATTAAGGAGGGCATAGGTTCAACCCACCAAGGCATCTTAGGGCGTATACCATCAACTCGAGGGTAAATAACTCAAGCTCGGAGGTAGAGCATGGTTGACAAAGCAGAGGATACAATTTACCAAAGGCATTATGTATCGGGAAGGTCTCACAAAGTTATTGAATATGAAGGATCTTGTGGATAAAATCCAACAATGGACCCGATGGCCCACAAAGGGTCCAGCGTGAGCATCGAGACTTAACTAGAGGAAGAAGAATGCAAGGAGATCAGATTATAGAAACAATGACTAACTCAATTGTCAAATGCAAAGGAATTATGATTTCCAAATCAAGGGATCGAAGCAATGCTCGATTTAGGGGTGGATAAGTTGAATAGCCTTAGGGTACAATCAACGGCAATTGGATTGGTCGAGAACCAATTCCAGTTAAAAGAATGGCAGCTCAGCCGGAAAGGTAATTTATAAGAATCAATGATGATTATGGTATTAGCAAACATATTGAGTCAACAGACTCAAAATGATAATGACAAGGGATGTCAATATGACTACGAGACTTATGGGATTAACCATAATGCAAGCAAGCAAGAATTTCAAGAGCCAAAGGCTCCAGAGGATTCTCGGAAGATCGAATAGTATTTTGAAGAATTTTGTGTAACACATGAACAACGAGGATGGCGGATACTCGACAAGTGCGAGTATTTATTTGAGGGGTATTCATGTAGTAAGGAACTGCTAGGCGGTAGGCACAAAGTACTCTCGGAACAATAGAAAACTTGGGTATCTTGTAATAACAAGATCAATGGGGGTGATCGTATGAGCGGCAAGGGTAAGTAGTTATCCATACGGATTTATCGGTGATCGAAATAGCAAAAGTGATGGGCACAAAGTCTCGAGAGAACATCGAGAGTATCTTCGAATCTTGATTAGCGAGCGATCATCTGAAGTGAGGGCTCTCCGGGAGAAAGTACTTGCGAGAACCTAAAGTTAGTGTTGTTTTAGCAAATTCATTTAACCCGAATAGAAGAGAGTTGAGTCCCGAGTAAGGGTCGAGGAGTAAAAGATCCTAGTACCACCCAATGGCGGCGTGTGCCCATAAGACACACAACCATGTTAGTAAAAGTTTTGCAATGTCTAGACTCGACTTCGCCAAGGAGTTGGAAGGGGATTCCTACAGCAATCGGCTCGATACCAACTTGTGGCGCCCCGATTCAATCATACACTAATCATGCACGCAAATGTATACGATCAAGATCGAGGACTCACGGAAGATATCACAACACAACTCTACAAATAAAAATAAGTCATACAAGCATCATAATACAAGCCGGGGCCTCGAGGGCTCGAATACAAGTGCTCGATCATAGGCGAGTCGTGGAAGCAACAATATCTGAGTACGACATAAGTTAAACAAGGTGCCATAAGATGGCTAGCACAAAGCGGGATCAGATCGAAGAGGAGCAGGCCTCCCGCAGGATCCTCCTAGGTCACTCTGGTCGTCGTCGTGGCTGCACGTAGTAGTAGGCACCTCCGGAGTAGTAGTCGTCATAGGCGGTGGCGTCGACTCTGGGCTCCATCGTCAGTTGCAGCAATCGAGTAGAGGTAGGGGAAAAGGGGAACAAGGCAACCGTGAGTACTCATCCAAAGTACTGCAAGCAAGGAGCTACACTACATATGCATGGATATATGTGTAAAGGCCATATCATGGACTGAGCTGCAGAATGCGAGAATAAGAGGGGTAGCTAGTCTTAACGAAGACTACGCTCGGACACTGTCTTGCAGCAGTAGGAGGGGACGATCTGAAGTCCTCCAAGTAACATCATATAGCAATAATCCTACCCGCAATCCCTGCTCATATCCACGAGCGAGAGCGACCACCGGTTATATCGGCACTTGGAAGGGTGTGTTTTATCAAGTATCCGGTTCTAGTTGTCATAAGCTCAAGGTACAACTCCAAGTCGCCCTGTTATCGAAGATCACGGCTATTGAATAGATTAACTTCCTGCAGGGTGCACCATCTTACCCAAAGACGCTTGATCCCATTTGGCGGACACACTTTCTGGGTCATGCCCGCCGCGGAAGATCAACACGCCGCAGCCCCACCTAGGCACAACAGAGAGGCCAACACGCCGGTCTAAACCTAAGCGCAGGGTGCAGGCCCATCGCCTCGAAAGCACACAGACGTTGCGTTGACGTCTGTGCCGAAGCAGACCTAGCCCAATGAGCGTTCGGTCCAATCCGCGCGTGCCGCTCCGTTCTTGACGTCTGAAGTACTTTTGGCGATACCACGACGCCGGGATACCCATAACTACTCCCGCGTAGATGGTTAGTGCGTATAAGCTCGTAGCCAACTCAGATCAAATACCAAGACCTCGTTAAGCGTGTTAAGTATCCGCGAACGCCGAACAGGGCCAGGCCCACCTCTCTCCTAGGCGGTCTCAACCTGCCCTGTCGCTCCGCCTCAAGATCCATCCAGAGGGCCGTCGGGACAAAGGTCCTTTCAGCCCCCAATCCGTGAATCACTCGCGGGTGCTCCACAAGCCGACCCGACTTTAGTCACCACATGTATCATGTATAAGTATATAGTATATACCCGTGATCACCTCCCGAGTGATCACGGCCCGATAGTATAGCACGGCAGACGAACAAGAATGTAGGGCCACAGATGAAAATGCTAGCATCCTATACTAAGCATATAGGATTGCAGGTAAAGGTAACAACAGTAGTAACAAGGACAGGCTATGCATCGGGATAGGTATAAGCGAAAGCAAGTAACATGCTACACTACTCTAATGCAAGCGGTATAGAGGAGAGTAGGCGATATCTGTGATCAAAGGGGCTTGCTGGTTGCTCGGCAAGAGAGAGGGTCGTCGGTGGCGTAGTCGATCACGAGGACATCGAGATCGGTCTCGGGGTCTACCGGAGAGAAGAGGGGAAGAAACAGTAAATACATAGCGAGCAAGTGCATAACGGGACAAAAGAGCGAGCTAGGCGTGTTCTAACGGCGCTAAGCGTCTTGGCGAAGGAAGGGGAAACATCAGGAAAGTTTTCCGGTTCGAGACGTCTGTCGACAGATGAACCGGAGAGGAAAGTTTGCAGGTTCGATAGGTTAGGGTTGTGTGGCGGACGAGCGGATTGCGTATCCGGATTCGCCTCGTCGTTCGAGCAACTTTCATGTTGAAAATATTTTAATCCGAGTGCGGATTAAAAGATATGATTTTAAAAAGAATTTATTAATTTTATAGAATTAATAGAATTAATTTAATTAGATAATAGCCATTAATGTGTCGACATGACATCAGCATGATGTCATCATCAACGATCTGTTTGTTGGTCAAACTAACACGTGGGTCCGGTTGTCATTGACTAACACTAATTAATAGTTTAATTAGTTGATAAGTTAATTAGGTTAGTTAACAGAATTAATTAAGTTAATTAACTAATTTTAATTATTATTATTATATCTTTTGTTTAACCCTTTTATTTTCGGTTTTCTATACTACTACGAGGGGCGGGCCCCCGTGCCATAGGCACTGAGGCCAAGCAGGCTATGGCGAAGCAGGCAGAGCCTCGGGTGCGACCACAGGCGCCGGCGTCGGACACCGGAGGCAGGCTTGGCAGCCTTGCAGGTGGCGTGGCGGCGGAAAGGGGCCACAGTGCGGGAGGAGGCGGACGCCGCGAAGTCCGCCAAGCGAGCGCAGGCGTGGGTTCGTGAGCTTGTGGCAGTGAACGGCGCGGCGTCTCGGACCGAGGGGAGAGGCCGACAGCCTCACCAGCGTTGAAGAGGCGGGCGGCGAGGCTCGGGGCGACCCTTGGGAGGAGATGAGGAGGCCACGGCGAGGCCGATCCAGCCTGTGGCGGCGGCGGGAAGCGGCCTTGAGGCGGCGCCTAGCGCCCGTGATGTGAGTCGCGCGTGGGGCTGGCGCGGCGGCGGGGCCCTCCGGTCTAGGAAAGGGGAGGTGAGGACGACGGCGTAGGGGTGCCGGTGTCGAGCGTCGAGGCGGGAACGATCCGTCTGGCGAGGTCGTGGGCGGGCGGGTCGGGCGGCGGCGACGGCGAGGTCGGCGAGGTCGGCCCGATCCGATCTGGATCGGGAGAGGGGAGACGAGGGAGCGACGGGAGGGGGTTGGTCGACGGGAAGGCGAACCGCCCGATCTGGAGCCTCGGGTGGGGGGAGGCGAGGAAGTGTGGGGGCACGACCTCTCCGTGGTGTGCTACTGGAGGGAGGTGGGAGCGAGAGGAGTGGGGGTCGTGGGTAGGGTTTCGGGGTGGGGGGATGGATAAGGAGGCCCGGCTGGGCAGTGTTTCGACCCTGGCCGACTCTTTGGGCGAAGCCCGATGGGGGGCCTTCTCCTCTTATTCCTTTTCTTCTTGTTTTATTTTTATTATTCCTTTTACATTTTGCATTTTATTTTAGTTCCTCTTTTATCTTAGTTTTATAAACTATAAAAGTAGTCCCTAATTTAGTGTTAGCAATTAGCTCTGCCTCATAAGTTTGGGGCAACAAAATAAATTAGTTTAATATTTTATTAATTAGTAAAGGCATATAATTAATTGTTTTTGCTGTTGTTTTATTCATCATATATTATTTAAACATTTTATAAAGGCGTGGCTTCTCCACCATAATTACCTATGCATTATTTGGCTCACTCTGAATATTTTAGTTTTAATATTCGAAAATATTTTATTGCTTGCTTGATTTTGAATTTGAATTCGAACAGGTTTCGAACTAGCGCGAGTTTATCCACAGTAACCGAGGTGACGTGGCATCATTAGCGGGGATTACTGTAGCGTAATCACCCGGGCGTCACAACTAGTTCATTTAGTTGATTTAGTATGCATCATTTTAGTTGATTTAGTAGACTAGTTGATTTAGTACGCAAAATATAGGTGGTACCTTGTCATCTAATATGTTACTCGCGGAAGAACCAAAAATATCACATGCTAATACGTAGATCTTAGGATTATAATTGTCCATCAAATTGCTTCTCGCGAAAGAACCTAAAATATCACATGCTGCTGTTTTTCTTTCCTGTGAAGTGGATCGTTAATCCTTTGCTCATATTGCTTTAGGAAAAATGGTGCCACCACCACCACCACTATGTCGACTATGCAAGTCAAGGTGCGCCAGCAACCTTGGCCCAGCAAGCTGTTAAGCATCTACTTCCAACCGAGTTTTTAGTCATGCGGCGGTAAGAAATTAGATGAAATGTAATAAATATTTTATTTTTAGTGATGGCATTACTGCATTGTGTCATTTTGCTTATTTTACACAGATCGTCCCATGCAATGTGAGGTTGAAATTCAACAAGCTGACAGGAGACACTGTGATATTTGAGGCTCCTTGGGGGCCGTACACTATGGAGGTCGAGAAAGGACACAATATGTCGCAGATTGGAGGAGATGGATGGGCCCGTTTCGTCGCTCGCATGCGTCTTACTGGTGGTGAGTTGATCAGTTTCTCCTTCAGAGCAGAAAGACCCAAGCTGGCTGTCATTTATCTCAACTTTGGTGGAAGATGGCGAAGATGATGAAGATGATGAAGATAATAAGGACCCACTCGATGAAGATGATGAAGACCCACTTCATGAAGCCATCGTAGCTCAAAGAACAAGGCTGAGCGAGGAGGAGGTGTCCAACTGTGGGACATAATTCCGCCACGTCTTGACTTTGTCGGGTGCCATTCGTGACCGCTGACAAATACCATGGTTGATCGACATGATATGGTATGTTATACTTACAAATGCAAATTATCCGATGAAATACTTAGTGTACAATCCAATGATATGGTATGTTGTGTGGAATCTAGTCGATGATATGTTTTAGTGTAGAGTTCGATCACATGCTTATTAGTGTAGAATCTAAGGAAACTATTAATAGTGTAGATAATTCATATGTACTTATTTGCGAGGCTATTTATTAATTGATATGTTTTTCTTATTCAGAAATTGGCAAAGAGCATATCTGTGAGTTATGGTATCGAGCCTGATGAAGAAGGCTCGGCTGGACTACGCCTTACTGCAAGAGGCTTCATCACAACCTGTACTTACCGCGTGGACACGGACGGTCGCACACACTTAAACTCGGTTGGGTGGAAGAAATTCCTCGATGGCAAGAATCTTCGTGTTGGACAGGCCATCCTAATTACTATCAGGAACACCAACTGCCCAGGCTTGAGGATGATGATTGTCTTCGATATCATCTAGAACTACATATGTGTGTGTGGCTATATCATCTAGAACTACATATGATGATTGTCGTTGATATCACCTAGAACTACATATGATGATCGTCGTTGATATGACCTTGTACTGCTTGAGGATGCATATTGACTATGCATGAAATTGTTATCTAGTACTCCCATCGTTCCAAATTACTCGTCGTGGTTTGAACTAAAACCACGACGAGTAATTTGGAGTACTAACCAGTAATGGTTTATGAATTTGATATCTAGTAGCAGTACCTAGTATCTAGGGTCTGAAAGGGAAACTGAAAAGGAAAATGATGAAAGATATAGCAGTAGCGAGGGACAGCGAAATCGCTACAGCTAACTAATAGCAGCGCGTTCGGAAAAAAGCGCTGCTGATATCGTCATCAGTAGTAGCGCGGGTATGGACCGCACTACTACTACAAGTTAGCTGTAGCGCCTTATTAGTAGCGCGGACACCCGCGCTGCTGCTACACTCAAAACCCGCGTTGCTGCTAGGGTTTTCCCTAGTAGTGTTTAGACCTTAATTGGGCCGGTATTTCAACAATTTCTCCCGCCATTGGTTCCTCCTTCTATGAATGGTGGTCATCGATGAGGAATTGTGCCCCATCCTGCCATCCATCAAGAAGAAGATGAACCGCATCGTCATCTTGTTCAGTTTGAAAGGAACACAATATCAGCATGTTCGAGAAGAAGCATAACTCAATCAACCACCCATTTGGTCAGGTGAAGTGCGACCCCTATTGTTGATACAAGGCTGGCCTGATGTCTCAAGTTTGTGTTTAGCCGAGGTCGGCAGCGTATTCCTGTTAAAGCGTCTCCAAGAGAGCCCCCAAAAAACTCCCCCGATAACTGGTTAATGGGGTTGTCCTCCTAATTTGGGGAAGAGTCTTGTGGCAGCAGGTGGGGTGCTTTCTTAGATCCTAAATACTAATTCTTTCCCAATAAATTGTTTTTTTTTATTTCTCTTTAAACTTGCAAACAAATGGGGTGTGCATGTCTACTCTATGAACATAATAATTCAAATAATGATATTTCGGGCACATATAATTGAACATAATTTAAAAGCCACAATTTATTAAATTCAAGTTCAAGTAAAAGTTCAAAGTGAAACGTAGCAAATCCTTGAAATGATTCAAAGTAAACATAACAAATGGTCCAAATGATTTGAAGTAAACATGACATGCAACATATGATTCACCTAAACAAGAAGATCAAACATAGAGCAACACCCCTCACTCCCGTTACCGTTCACATTCCCACTCCGGCGTGGACAAAGAGTAAACCGACTCGTTCATCATATTGACATATGATTGATCGCTACATAATAGCAAATATGAAACAAAAGAGCATTGGAAATTGTCATTTAAAATTATGATGGCGTTTTGTGAAAATTAAACAAATGAAAAACAAAAAAGTACCTTTCCTGCATTTCATCGAACAACTTATTGGCGTAGTACATGTAGAAGTCGGCGGCGGCCTCGAAGAAGGTGGGGACATCGGGACATCTTCGTGAAGGAGGCCGAAGCAGTTGTGGCTTTGGGGCTTCTTGGTCGGCACGACAACCCAATGAGGAACATTGCTTCCTTCCTCCCCCGCGACGTCGTTGCGGACATGTCACGTGCCTTATTGTGCGCTTAGGCCGAGGCAATGCTGTTGGTCGAGGGTGGAGGTGGTTGCAACGGTCGGCGGCACAAGAGCGGCAAGTCAACGCAGAACCTGTGAGGAGAGGGGGCATCGATGGCCTTCATCGGTAGCGGGAGATGGATGTGCTCATGAAACTTCACACGGGAGAGGGGTTGTTGCTTCCAGCCACCTAGTGGTATTGGGGATGGTTCAATTTTTTTGAGACAGCAATTTTCCCTAAATAAGTTGAGATGTTTTAATGGGGCTCCCCAATAATTTTTGCGGATTGGGCCTCTGCTGGAGCAGGTTTTTTGGCCCAACTCCCCAATATCAGATTTTTTTATATTGGTTATAAGGGAACACTGCTTTCTTCTTCTATAAGTTCTCCTTTATGGTTCAGAAAATAAACAGTTTATGCTAAACTTTCAGTTGACATGGCTGCAATCGTGACAGACAACGCATCACTTATATGGCTTCCTGATGCTCAGGCGCGCAAACCTGAACGAATAAGTCCACGTAGAATGCATAAGGACTTATGCAGCTCCGGTTAACGAAGTGCATACAAGCTGAACTGCCACCGCGACACTAGGTTCCCGCAACAAAAGGGCATGTCTTTCTTTTTTCCTTTTCAAATCCAGTAAGTCACGTCTTAGGCGTCTCAATCTAACCTACCACTTCCTCTGTCCCAAAATATAAGAACGTTTTCAACACTACACTAATGTCAAAAACGTTCTTATATTATGGGACGGAGGGAGTAGTTGAGAGGCGCCTCAATCTAACCTAGTTGAGAGGCGCGCGCGCACAGACTACCTCCTCTCCTATACAGCCCTCAGATGAAGCCTCCACCAAGTCTCTACAATGGCTTTCCAGCCTAACTCAAGTTCGTCGTTGTACTGATGAGTTTAGACTGGACAGCAAAGCCTGAAACATAGGCCAACGGTTACCCCTGAATGGAAATTGATAACGCACATCATTCTGTTTCAGAAAGAACAGACGGAGAGTCAAAGTGAAAATACCTGATGGTTGCTGCATCATATGCACTTCATTCTGCTGTAGCTGTACTGACGCCCACAACCTGATCCATGGCAAAAAGAGGATTGGTCAAACAGATCGGATCAATCTTCAATTTAGTTTTCGCTGGCCATGGTCTGACTCTACAATGCGACACCGGATTCAGGAGGGTATTTGCCCGCCACTGATAATCTCTACAAGCGACAGGTTATCATGATGGAAATCAATTATGCCCAGAAATTGCCACTACCTGTGCTACTAGTATTCCCTCCATCCCAAATTACTAGTCGCAGAAATGAATGTATCTAGACGTATTTTTAGTTCTAGATACATTCATTTCTATCCATTTCTACGACAAGTAATTTGGGACGGAGGGAGTATCTATTTTGAAATAACTGCTAATACAATTTCGAGAAACGAAGAAATACTAGTCATGAACTAGTAGCACCAGCAGTAGCAAGCAACTCTAATGCATACAAATGATTCATTAAATTCATGCACAAAATACTTCTGTAACAATAATCAATAAAATCCAGAGTACTCCCTCCGTCTGGAAATACTTGTCATCAAAATGGATTAAAAGGGGTGTATCTAGAACTAAAATACATCTAGATACATCCCCTTTTATTCATCTTGATGACAAGTATTTCCGGACGGAGGGAGTACATGATAAGATGGGTTGGCTCTTTGTCATGGCAATAATCTTTGTCATTAGCAATCGCACTATGTAAAATCCTGAAGCTGGTAAAGAAAAGAGTTCATAGTCTAGACATGTTTACAGTACAACTAGGAACCAGCTAGAATCATACTCAAATACGACCATTTCAGAGGCTGCTTTTTTCAGTATATCGTAGCACCTAGTTCTTTACCAATGCTGCGTCCATCAACCGATGCAGAGGCTGGAGCTATCTCCTTTTCAAAATAAAAATAAAAATCTAGTTCCTTAGCAAACATTTTATAGCTGTTAATGCTGCACGTTATGGAGAAGGCATTAAAAGCCTAAACATCATTTTGAGAGGATAGTATACCTTCTACAGGTTAAAGTGATAGATTAGTTTCACAAATTAGTGTTTGTATATACTCTCTCGGGCAACCAAGCAAAAGTTCTGCTATTTCTAATTTACTGTACATACAGGTCGATGCCTTATTTTTCTGAGATTGTGGTTGATGCTTTTACATACCTGTGAAATGTATTCTTTAAGCTTCGAGCTGATGGATTCATCCAATGCCCTCTCTGCAAGCTCATAAACCATGGAATGGCCTTCTGGACCAGCAATCTTCTCCTTCAGCAAGTACCTGGGCAAAGATACCAAGTCAAAAAAACAAAAGTTGCCAATGCAATACACACTCTGCAGCACACCCTGAAAGTACCAGCAACCTTTGTTGCACTAGTAGTTCAAGCGCCTGCTTATTGTTGCCGAGAACAGGGTGGTTCTCATCAGTCTCATTTAAACCCAACCGTTTCAGCTGACGCCAAAGGTCCTCTGAAACGTGTTTGTCAAAAATCAGTAATATCAAATGATAAAACCTCCTGACTACTGTGGGAAAAAGAACCAGCAATCCCTACCTTCAGAGATCTTGCCACCAGCGACATGAACAATGCTTATGACAACAAAAGCAAACCCAGACACATGGGCACGCTCCGTATCCTCGACATATTTGCTGTACACCTCAGGGTCCAGCTTACTTACCAGGACGTAGCTCTTTGCATCCTGATTACCTAAACACAGCTCGAGGTCATTCTTAAGCTCAGCCACTTTCTACCTTACTACATCATCAGCAAAGATCCAGGCTGCCGTATGGGCGACACATTGCAAGATCTAAAGAAGAAGAAAAGCAAGCTTACTGGGCTGCTGGGAGGAGGGGCGTCCGGAGCGGGTGGACGTGGCGCGGGTCCTTTGGAGCTCCCTCATCTCATAGCCGAAGGTCGCGGCAAGCCTGTCCCCAGCTTCCTTGATGACGAGCGCAGGGAGCGCTCGCTGGCGGTAGTTCTTGGTGATGATCTGCGTGAGCTCCTCCCGCTTGATGGGGCAGCCGGAGTTCTGGTGCGTCTTGAAGAGCGCGTAGCGCATCACCTCGGCCACAAGCTTGTCCTTCTCCTGCAGGGCCCGATTTGGGCGGATCAAAACGTCGAACACCTTGCGTGCGGCGGGTCGAACTGGGAAACGGGGAGGAGCAGGGTGTGGCGTACCTCCGTGGAGATGTCGATCTGGGCGAGTTCGTCGCTGGTCGCCATGCGATCCAAGAACTGTATGACGGCGAGGAGAGCGGGAGGGATTGCCGCGATTTGGGGCGGAGCAGAAGAACCCTAGGCTCGCAGCAAGCGGTTTGTTTTCGTGGTAGAGCGGCGCGAGGGAGACACGGCGGGAAACTGAACCGAGCGGATGGAGGGAGCGGAGACGCGCCCGCGCCCGCGCCTTAATGGTGTGTTGCCCAAAAGTTCTTGCAATAGACGTACTCTGATTTAGGGGCTCTCTCAATAAACGGGTCTAAAAGCATCTCTAACTCATACCGTAAAACTCCAGAAAAGTGTGTTATATGAGACATGTCAAAAAATTGGCCCGATCAGATCGCGAAAAAGGGTTTGGCGCCCGTAAAAATTTTAGAGGCTCGTAAACCACCCGAGTTTCCGCTATATATTCAGGCGCCGACGCTTTTTAGGGCTCCTGTCCCACATATCTCAAACCCTCCTCCGCCACGAACCTTCTCCCTTCGGCGAGAAACCAATTCCCCTCCTGTAGCCATTTGGCGCATCCGGCCACCCAATCTCTCCGACGATGTCTATCGTGGGTGCAGGGCGTGGCGGCGGCGACAGTTTCGATCGTCGCGGGGGCGGGGACTTTGGATGTCGCGGTGGAGGCGACGCGCGCGATAACGGCTCCAGCGAGGACTTCGGCGACGAGTAGACCCCCTATGCTATGTTTCGGTTCCCCTATGCTATGTTTAATTATGATTTGTACTAAAAAGTCCCTAATGCTATGCGTGATGAACTCCCGTATGCTATGTTGGTTTGATGAACTCCGGCGAGATGTTTTTAGCACGAAGTAGTTTGTTTAAATTTGTGTCATACATGGGACCGCTATGCAGTATCTGTTCTTGCAGCACGCCCGGCGTCCTGCAAATATCGTTTACGGGACGACGGCTTGTGGGATCTGCTAGAGATGCTCTAAGGATACCCACTAAAAGATAGCGGAGCATCCAACCTAGTAAAACTTAGTGGACTTTTTATACTCCATTAAATTTTGGTTGGTTCTAGCCAATCCCCTAAACTTAGCGGAGTAAAACGTAAATTTACATAAATTTAATCTAATTACAACCGAAATTGCATGCTAAACATAAGTTCAACATAGATAGTGTTGACAACCCAAATTAAACATAAGTTCAACATAAATTTAAACTTAAACTAAACTACACTAGAAACTTGAACTAAACTACACTCAAAATGGGCCAAGTGGAGGTCGAGCTAATCTTTCCTAGCGAGGTCACCCTCGGTGCGAGCTGGGTCCGAGCCGGTGTCGTCGTCGTCGTTGGGGAGGACGCTCTGCCACTCCTTGACGTCGATCTCCTCCTCCTCGCCACCCTTCTTACCGCCCTCCTCCTCGTCGGAGATGACGATGACTTCACTGTCATTGATGGTGAATATCGCCCGCTCCACCTCCACGAGCTCCGGGTGTTGCCGGCGGAGGTCATCCATGTAGGCCTCGAGGCGCTCCCGCGCCTCTCGGTCCTCCCGCTCCATCCGAGCACTCACCACCCCCGGCTCGGGCAGGATAAGGTGGATCGGCACTGTCCCGAACAGGAAGTTCAGCCGGGCGGCTGCGTGGTGGTAGTTCACCTGCCACAGGTCGTGGCATTTAGACTTCATTCGGTATTGATATTCTGCAAAGTAAAAAAACTACCAGAAAACAACAACTGGCACTGGGCACTATGTCAATAGGTTAGTCCCAAAAAGTGATATAAAGTTGTTAGTAAATGAGTATAAAACATTCAAGAATGATACTTTAATAGCATGGAACAATAAAAAATTATAGATACGTTGAAGACGTATCAGCATCCCCAAGCTTAATTCTTGCTCGTCCTCGAGTAGGTAAATGATAAAACAGAATTTTTTATGTGGAATGCTACCCATAATATTCATCACATATTCTTTTCTTTTGTCGCATGGACATTTGTACTTTAGATGATTTAAAGCAATAGTCTATAATTTGACATGAAGACCTCAATACTCAAACATATCAAGAAGCAATCATGTCTTTCAAAATATCAACACTAAAGAAAGCTATCTCTAGCCCATTATGCTCAATCATTGATCCATTCATGAAACACACTCAAATATTAGCTACATCCAATGCTCAAGTATGATAATAGTTCTCCCTAATTGGTGCTTTATAAGAGGAGATGAAGACTCAATAAAAATTGCATGAAAGTAAATGAATAAGCCCTTCGCAGAGGGAAGTAGAGGTTTGTAGTGCCGGAGCTCAAAGCTTAAATTAAGAGATAAAATTGTTTTGAGAGGCATGCTTTTCCCGTCAATGAAAACAACCGAGAATTCTCAATACTTTCCATGCTAGATACATCATAGGCGGTTCCCAAACATAAAATGAAGTTTATTCATTTTTTCACCATTCTTTCACAATCCATGGCTAGCCGTATCCATGGGTGCCTTCCATACCAACACTTTCTAAAAAAATATTATTGACAACATAAAGTAAATTTCTTTTTTTAATTCGAGACTGGGCATCCCTATTACCGGCCACACTCTCGTGCAATGACGAGTGAATAAACACTCATCTTGAGAATAACACATCTAGCATGGAAAAATATTGGCCACCCCCTGCCGCTTCATGAGCGGTACAGGCACACAAAAAGGAAATTCATTTTGAAAATTAGAGTTGGCACATACAAATTTACTTGGAACGACATGAAAATACCACATATAGGTAGGTATGATGGACTCATTTGACACAACTTGATTTAAGGAGTTTGGATGCACAAGCGGTGTTCCCGCTTAGTACAAGGGAAGGCTAGCAAATAGATTGAGAAGCAACCAACTAAGAAGCGAAAACGATCATAAACGAGCATTAAACATAACTAACACCGAATAATACACCATAAGTAGGATGTAACTTCATTTCATAACTATTGACTTTCGTGCTTGCATAGGAGATCACAAACCTTAACACCAATATTCTTACTAAAGCATAATTACTCACCAACATGACTCACATATTACTATCTCCATATCGCAAAACTATTGAAAGGAAACAAGTTTATATTGTCCAATGATCTTCATGATAGTTTTTATTATCCCTCTTGAATATCTATCACTTTGGGACTAGTTTCAAATATTACCATTGCTTATAACAAGCTCTCAAACAAATTTAAGTGAAGAACAAGAGCATAAATATTTCTTCAAAATTTTCATCTCTCAAAATAATATAAGTGAAGCATGAGAGGATATTTCTGTAAAATTATACTAACTCTCAATATAATATAAGTGAAGCATGAGAGCATTTCTTCCAAATTAAAGCACCACCATGCTCAAAAAGATATAAGTGAAGCATTAGAGCAATTCCATAGCTCAAAAAAATTAAGTGAAGCACATAGAGCAATTCTAACAAATCATGGCATCATTATGGGTCTCTCAAATAGGTGTGTCCAGCAAGGATGATTGTGACAAACTAAAAATCAAAACATGCAAAGACTCATATAATGCAAGACGCTCCAAGCAAAACCCATGATATGTGATGAATAAAAATATGGCTCCAAGTAAAATTACCGATGGTCGTTAGAAGAAAGAGGGGATGCCTTCCGGGGCATCCCCAAGCTTAGTTGCTTGGTTCTCCTTGAATGTTACCTTGGGGTGCCATGGGCATCCCCAAGCTTAGGCTCTTTTCACTCCTTATATTGAAAAGTAATTCAGAATTTGTTTCTGGTTCAATTAGAGCCCTGATGCAGACAAGGATTGTGTGGTTGTACATGTCACTCGCTATGAGGCGGATGACCTGAATATACACACTGGGAAAATAGAGTTCTTAGGCTATTGGATCTTGGAAGCCATTTGCACTTATACCAATGTCGAGATGTATTCCAGCCTCACTGTTGTCAGGCGTGTTGTCCAGGGTTTACTGAAGCACAAGAAGTTCAAAGCTACTCCTTCATTCGTGAGGCATACTATTTTTGTCAAGCTTACGCAGGAAGATGACGTGGCATGCCTCCACAAACAAGTTTATGAGTGGCAAGGCCACAAGGTTATCTTCAGGAAGGTTCACAGGATTGAGCTGCTGCCGGACGTCCTCGATGATGTTCATGGCAAGGTCCATCTTGTGTCCATCCCAAATTAGACCGAGGCATGAAATAGTTGCCCCAACTAGTGTTTAATAGTAGTTTGGATTGTGTCTAATTATCCGAACCTTGCCTATTATCGAGCCCTCTGGGGCTAGTACTCTGTTTGAATCCGTCTATGGGAACTGTTACTACTTTTGTGTGCCCGTGAATCATGTGAGAACCATCCTAATTGTTGCCGAAACAGATGCGTTCTCACTAGTTTTTTCATGAATATGGCATAGTAAGACATAAGTTGTCATAGTTTATCATACGAGCAGTGTGTGTTTGATGAAATAGAGTACTCGTTCGAGAACTGTGCGCCGATGTATACATAGGGCGCCGACGTATACATAGGGTACGTAAGGCTGGTTAAGTACTTGTAAACACTGTTGGTGCTACCCCACTTGTAAGAAGTTGTGCAAAACACGACACATTGGCTCAGCTCGCTTCAACACTAGAAAAGTCGGCTATCGACCAGCTAACAATCAATAATTTGTTGTCTGACATATAAGCAACTACGTATCTTGTTACAGTGGTTCATGCAGTTAACTGAGGCCACAATGTAAATTCCAAACGTTCACACGCTAGTCCAGCATTCATGTGGAACATTCACATTAAACTCGGCTTCATAAAATACTTGAAAAGCATAAGTTAAGCAATTTTATACATCTCAATGATTCACAGAACATAACACATATACTAGTTCACAACAAAAGACAAAGTTGTGAGAAGGTTTACAAATCAGGAAAAAACAAGAAAGGCTTCTCTGAGCAAAGGGCCTCCCTAGGCAGGCTTTAATTTCCTGGAGTTCACTCTGGTTTTTATTGTTGCCACCATCCAGGGTTAGGTTCTCTCATTCCAGAATAACCAATTATAACTGTGTTCTTAGTTGGAATTCTGAACTGAACCATGTAGTGTACTGACCATCTGAACTTCTTGTGCAGTTCCACTAAATTTAAGCACCGCTATTTGCAGAAATAAGCAGCCCACAATGCCTCTTGTCCGCGACCTGTCCCAAAACCTCAATGCAGCCGTGCGGCTAGTCCTCGGTCCATGGATGAGCGGGAGAAAGTGCATTCCCTACTAGGATGCAGTTGTTTTTGCTCGTCCCTGCACTGCAATCAGGAAGTAAAACGTACGAATCAGCTTCTTTTGGATTGCATTGGTCATTCTACCTAGCTACTACCAATGTATGAATACCTGGAAGACGGGTGGTTAGATGACGGCAGCTAGGAATAGCCATCTCATTTTGTGCAGTTTTACTAAAACTGAGGTGTGTACTTTTGATTGCGCAGATAGAAACGATATGGAGACAGACATCCCCGTTTGCGCAAATATGAAATACGGTTATTTAAATAGTGACAGTTTTTTGCAATGGCATATGATTAACAATATCATCTATTGTGTTATAATTGGCACTACATTGACAGTATGAAAGTGCCCTTAAGTAAGTAGCATCACATCACATCAACACTGCCACTAGATTAAGACTAGCCAAAGTGGGAGTAACTTTAGCAGTAACAACGAGTCCAACTCAGCAAATTTGCTTATGTGGCAATGAGTTAATGAGGAGAGAGGTAGTTTTGAGTAACTTAGCTAGTTACTGTAACATCACATGTCCCAATGCAATATGAGTCTATAACCTAATAAATGAAGCTTTGCATGTTACATGTCTGCATTTGTCCCATTTTTTATCTCCTCAGCGACATTTTCCTATGTGAGCACAGGAAATCTAGACCTGCTCGTTCTCATTTGCGTTGTCCCCCAACACCCCTCACTTTCTTTCCTTTTTCGACCAAGAGACAGGTCCACTTCCCCCCACCCTTCGCCATCCACCACGCTTTCTTCGCCTTTTCAGCCAAGAGACCGGTTGGGTAGCCAGTATCTACTACTCTCCCCCGTTTCCTCTTTGAACCAAGTCCTAGATTCATGCTACAGCTTTCCCACTTTCTTCCCTGTTTGAACCAACTCTTAGATTCAACTATATGAACTAGCTTTACCTCTAATAATAGTAAAAGTCTAGGTGGCTTTGAAACAGTCGACGAAAGTAGAAAAAGATCCACACGCAGCCACGTGGGGAGCTGGAGCAGTAGAGCAAGGCAGGTTTCAAAGGAATATATACCTGAGGGTCGTCGACATGTGGCAAAGACGGCATCGGGAGGCTGCATCTTGGCCACAATACCGCAGGGAGGAAGAAGGGGTCGGAGGCCGTCCCGAGCCGGCGCTGTCTCGGAGAGAACGGCACGGCTGCCGATTGGGACGCGCGGGCAGCTGCTGGTCTCCTTCCTCACCGCCGATGGCCGTGTGAACGATGCATCTACACCCCTGCCCCCGTCGAGGTGGTCCGGACGGATTTGTGACCAGCCGTGAGCAGAGAGAGAGTGTGGCCACCTATGTCTTGCTTAGATCTGGAGAGCATGAGAGAGTGAAAGAGAGGAACCCTAGTAAAGCAAGCGCAGAGGCTCCTGCTTATATATATAGTGGAGTGATTTTGTTGTACCAACCGTTATTAAATTGAATACGCGCGAACCACTATTTTCATTTAAAGTTCAAGTAAAAATAAAACTCGATCAAAAACGTGCCACCGCGTCTGGGACACACAATACTGTATCATTCATGTGCGGTCCCCGGCCCTCCATCAAGTTGAAAACTAGAGTAGTCAAAATGTCAATTGGGATGTCTCTTTGTAAACAAATGCGCTCCTAGCTTAAAAAAATGCGCTCCTACGTGTACCCGCGAGTGGGTGTGAGAGAATTAGTGCATGCGTGCACCATTTCTCTTTGTGAGAGTACAATATACTACGCCCAAAGAACATTCTCCACAAGAGTAATAATAAAAGTGTGTGACGTGTGAGTTAAAATAAAAGGTGCGCGACATCTTTTATTTTTTAGAAGTTCTGACGGTAGGGTGTGAATAGCACATATGTGTGTGATGTCTACCTACAGATAGACGGTGGGTGCGAGAGGACTCGGGAGAGTCGTGACTTGTGAGGGTGCATGTGTGCGTGAGAGAGAGAGAGAGGGGGGGCACGTATCAATGCAATGCATGTGTTCGTAAATCATATCTGACAAACGTTCGCCAAAAGCCGTTTCTTGACGAACATCGTAAGAACCGTTAGATCGGCATCCGACAGTGCCAGTTTTGCCATGTCATTTAACAGAACAACCACTCCTCCGACACACAAATCTTCCACGTGAGTGTTAGCAACTGTCGTATGCTCCCCCCTCCGTTCCAAAATGTAGTGCATATAGCTTTATTGAAAATTCGAACCTCGCAAACTTTTACCGAGTTTTTGTATACCAAAATGCACATATAGAATACCCAGTATATATCATTTCATTCATCTTCGAGAGGTAACTATAAAGATGGGGGAGGAGTGTACAAATAAAGACCGTCGTATGACCTGCAACAATTTCAACCATCCTTCGGTGTGGAGGAATATCATAGAAACTCTATATGATATGATTTTTATAGGATTTTTTCCGTTAGAGCCAATTGGTTCATAGGAATAGATTCATATACTCCACATTTCAAAGGAAAATAAACATGATGTCATTTTTATAGCTTTAGAGCCACTTGGTTCATATGAATGGATTCCTATACTCCCACAATTTCAAAGGAAAGAAAACATTAGCGTATATTCAATAGAAAAGTTCCTATGATGTGAACCAAATGACATCCCTTTTCTAATCCCTCCTCATAGGAATTGAGATACATGTCATCTCTAGATTCAATAGAAAAGTTTCTATGATGTGAACCAAATGACATCTCTTTTCCAATCCCTACTCATAGGAATTGAGAGACATGTCATCTCTTTCCCTACAACTTCCATGTATACATCTTCTCTATTCCTAAATAGCTAGTACAACCCACTAGTAGCTTTTTTCCTAGACATGCAACTATGGCACAAGAACACGTCATGCATGCAAGTCATAAATCACATTGTTTTTGTACTCTATGCATGCAAGCACGACATCATCAATTCATGCATGTTACTCATAAGTTATTTCTTGCATTAGCTTTTGTATTGACAATGTATGTGTTGGTCACGTGCACACATATGTAGTTCACATTCACATTTTTGTTAGAAATGTCATTCTTTTAACTGCAATTCATTTTTTCTCTTTGTATTACATTTTTCATTTTAGGCATACATTCACTTCTCATTAGTTATAGATGTTTTTCAGGAACTTTTATGCATTATTTTGAGTAGCAAATTTTACGCGGCCACGGGTACATCAAAATGCGGGGCCCATGTGTCATTGCCTTTTGGTCGAACCTACGTCCACAATTTTTTGTACTACATATATCTCCACTGGTCCCCGAACCCAAAATGATGCCTCGTTCCCGTAAAACCAAGCGGCCCACCCGTGTTAAGGCGTCGACTCAAACTCAATCCCTCTCCTGTTTACTAAGTCGTGGCCCCGCACGCCGTAGTACTCCTACAAACCCTACCCGCCGCATGCATCATCGGTTTTCTTCAAGAGAACGAGGGAGAAGCGGATTTGTAGTGGAGGCTCCTACCCTAGGGTGCCCTAGGTAGCTACCGCACACATCATTGGTTTTCTCTTTTCTTTATGCTCTTGCACCCTAGAGTGAAATGATGATAGAGGCGAGGGTGTCCCGATCTTTCGATGAGATGATAACTATCGATTTGGTGGAGTCGACTTTGACGATCCGACTACAAACGTGCACGACGTTGCGCCTTAGCAATCGCTAAACCAACTCCGAGAGGTTATTGACCACGCTGGAGCACGATCAACCTGACCACGAAGGTCTATCCCTGCAAGCAATCGAAGAACGAGCAAGAATATGATAAAGCAATCTGAATATTGCGAATATATATGAAATATTGATAATGGTGGGGATCCGTAAGCGGTCTTGGTCTGGTCGTTGGACACAAACGAAGTACGAAGTTGCAATGGCTAACTTTAACTAAACAAATCCCAAGGAAAAAGCTACTAGATGGATCTACTTATATAGGAGCAAGGGGTGGCGGCCAAGGAGGTGGGAGGACGTCCCAAGGCAGCCTAAAACTAACCCTAGGTTGTACAAGGCCAATGGGCCCAAGCGGAGGTGACGTAACACCTTTGGACTTGTAGTTTGACTCGGATTCTCTGCAGCATCAGATTGTTTCGTCCATAACTCCACGCCCGGACGGATTTTAAGGTGATTCAATTGGGTTGGAAAATGCACGAAATCTATTTTCCAACAAAAAAGAATCAACCAATTTGGAGTCCGTATGAAAAAGTTATTGACGTTTTGAGTCAGGTATGTCATGCAGTCCGAATCTGAGTCCGAACGTGAGAGACTTGGACTCTATCTTCTCTTGGGCCAAAAGTGACGTGAGAGAACTTTTTGAACAGCAGGTAAACATCTCTTTCTCCCTTATCTTCATATGTGGATTGTACAAATGTCCCATACACCTGCAATTAGACATGGTACAAAAGTTTGTGAAGTATTTTTGTCCTGGATGACATAAATAAATTATTGCATAGTTTCCATTAGAAATCACCTCACAAATATACATGTATGCAATATTTTTGGTCGTATCCAAGGTAATGATGTCCTCATCATCCTCCCCTTCTTGAAAACAAAGCCGTCCTCGGCGTTGCTTAGTCTGAAATATGGCTAACAAAAGAGACAAGGTGTACATGTTGTATATGTATATGTCATCCATTTTACTTCCCTTGATTTTTGCACATATGACACATGAATAGATGAGTAACTTGCATAGTTCATAAAATCTAAAGCCAAAACATTATCACAAGAAGTAGAAGGCATGAAAATATTACAACTCAGTTTGCACATATAAGTGAAGCTCTTATTCATTTCAAAAGATTGACAATGTTCATCATTAAACCATCCCAACATTGGTGAATAAACCTTACTTGCATCAAGTTTACATGCTACAACATGCTTAAATAAGCAAACATGCAATAAGTCATTCGACACAGAATCATCACCAAGATTAGAGGTCATATCAAAATGATTAAACATTGATTCTTTTGCATCAATAGTTAATTCAATGGGTGCACTCAAAATTGTTGGTATTTCAGTTGTTTGATCACATGACGCATTCATGATAGTATCAAGATTCTCTAAAATAGGTGATGTGCTCAAATCACCAGTAAACTCAACACATGATGCATTCAAGTTAACTAGGGATGCATCATTCTCATGTGAAGTTATATCATTAATACCTTTACTGTTACCTTGTCGCAAAGACGTAGCTGATGTAGGTACGGGCCTTGATAATGCACCATACACTTGAGATGATGTCGCGCTCACAAATCTGGGGTGGGGCTGCTCTAGTAGGTGCAATGGTGGAGGAACCAACTGACAATGGTGAGCATGAACTGGAATAGTAGTTGTTGTAGTCACCCAATGCATCCTCCTGTAGCTGTCTCTCAAAGGTACAAGCGTGAACATACATACCAATAATGGAACGAGGAATATAGCGAAATCTTGCACGGATATCATGGTTCAAACCACCAAAAAATCTATTCATTGTATCATCCTCAGATTCTTCTAAGTCACAATGATGCATATAAGATTTGAACTCTTTGTAGTAAGCATGAACAGTGTTACTGCCTTGTTTTAATTGTTCAAATTTGCGAAGCAATTCACGACGATAGTAAGGAGGAAAAAATTGTTGTCTCATTACAGCTTTCAAAACTTTCCCAAGTTGTGGGTTGGTTATTAATGTTTTTCTTACAATGTACACTCCACCAAACAGAAGCAAAACCAGTAAATGCTCTAGTGGTAGCTCGTACTCTCTCAAGTTCAGAAAAATCATGGTGACTAAAAACTTCTTCTAATTCAAGCTCCCAAGCTAGATAAATAGCAGGATTAAATCTACCCTCAAATGATGGTAAAGACATACCCTGACCATATGCTTGTGTGTGTTGTCCCAACTCTCGTGATGATGAAGATGTGTCCGTCGTCCAAGAACTTCTATCTCCGGAACCTGTCATGATTAGTAGAAACAAGAAACAAAATTCGAGAATAATGTTCCTATGAACTACTAGGATGTGGTTGTAAAGTGCTCACAGTAAAGCAAATATCAATATCTTACAAGTTCTTACCATGCGGCAGGTGGTGACAGGCAACCAGCGGTGTCAAGTAACTCTGAAGATTGTGTAAAGCGATTGCCAGGGGAACGTACGTATACACGGTGTAGAAATATGTGGAGCTGGGTTGGCTATATATGGTAGCAAAAAAATTAGCAATAATCAATTCATAGATGCAATGTTGAATAAACGCTCAACGACGGTACTGTGCTGGTCCTAGGCTAGACCAGACTAGAGACGCGAGCCTAGAACACTAATGAGGTCACGGCGTAGCACAACTAGCATCAATGAAGGATAATAAGTAGCTCTGGACAGCAAGATATAAGTGAAGATCACAACGGCAGTAAAGATAATGATGAAGAACAATGCCAAGCAGGATATACAACAACTCTCACTCCAATTTTCCTCTTGAAAAGTTTGAGCCAATTTTCTGATAACTTTTTTAAAAGAATGCTACTAACTCAAGCTTTCCAATTCAAAAAAAATCACTCAATTCCGAGTTGATATGAGGAGTCAAAAAATTCGAAAACTGGTTTGAAAAACTGGAATAAGCTGTGTTCACGAACTTCGGAGGGCAAAAAGACGTATTTAGGAGCCGATTTTGAGGTGCCAAATATTGAACTAGCTTCTGCAACTATTTAGATGCGGCTCGTCTCTAGCTTTAATTTGAGTACTCATGAGCCAAAACGGACTTCGTATGAGGAAGTTATGCCTGTTTTACTGAACAGTGCACAAAACAGATTCAATCCGAATTCAGCTACGAGATTGAGTCTAGATAGATCCGAACTTTGTTTTTTTCTTCTCTCTTTTTTTCTCACATTTATTTTTCTTTTCTTTCTCTCTTTTTTCTCTGACTTTTTCTTTTACTTTTTTTCTCTCTTTTTCTCTCTCCTCTTTGAAACAAACTAGATAAGATGCAGATTGGATCAAGTGAAGATGTGAACGATCTCAACTATGGTTATGACAATGAACGGTGGATAGCACGTGGTGGAAATTGATGGATGGATGGTGGTCAACGGAAGGGATAACGATGCAGCGGCGGCGTGACTAATGTGAACAGAACTCGAAACTCTAAACGAACTAGACACTAAGACCAGCAACTCGACACGACGATGCAACCGATAATTCAATAATGCAAACAATAAAAAGAAAACTGCAAAGGCTCGGACTGGCTTGGACAAAGGATGAATAGATCTAAAATAAATCTAATCTAGGGATAATTGGAAATTCTCACCGAGCAACCTGAAAACTGATACCACTTGATAGAGGCAAAGGTGTCCCGTCTTTCGATGAGATGTTGGTTTTCGCTTTGGAGGAAGTCGACTTTGATAATTCGACTACGTACGTGCGAGGACGTCGCGCCTTAGCAATCGCTAAACCAACTCCGAGAGGTTATTGACCACGCCGGAGCACGATCAACCTGACCACGAGGGTCTGTTTCCTGCGAGCAAACGAAGAACAAGCAAGAAACTGAGATTGCAATCTGAATATTGCGAATATATATGAAATATTGATAATGGTGGGGATCCGTAAGCGGTCTTGGTCTGGTCGTTGGACACAAACGAAGTACACGAAGTTGCAATGGCTAACTTTTAACTAAACAAATCCCAAGGAAAAAGCTACTAGATGGATCTACTTATATAGGAGCAAGGGGTGGCGGCCAAGGAGGTGGGAGGACGTCCCAAGGCAGCCTAAAACTAACCCTAGGTCGTACAAGGCCAATGGGCCCAAGCGGAGGTGACGTAACACCTTTGGACTTGTAGTTTGACTCGGATTCTCTTGCAGCATCAGATTGTTTCGTCCATAACTCCACGCCCGGACGGATTTTAAGGTGATTCAATTGGGTTGGAAAATGCACGAAATCTATTTTCCAACAAAAAGAATCAACCAATTTGGAGTCCGTATGAAAAAGTTATTGACGTTTTGAGTCAGGTATGTCTGTGCAGTCCGAATCCGAGTCCAGAACGTGAGAGACTTGGACTCTATCTTCTCTTGGGCCAAAAGTGACGTGAGAGAACTTTTTGAACAGCAGGTAAACATCTCTTTCTCCCTTATCTTCATATGTGGATTGTACAAATGTCCCATACACCTGCAATTAGACATGGCACAAAAGTTTGTGAAGTATTTTTGTCCTGGATGACATAAATAAATTATTGCATAGTTTCCATTAGAAATCACCTCACAAATATACATGTATGCAATATTTTTGGTCGTATCCAAGGTAATCATGTCCTCATCAAATGATGGTTGCTTCGTCCATCCAGCTTAATGCGGGAAAGGTGGGGCTTTGTGATTTGACCCCTCATCGCTTATTTACTACTACTGCGACGCTACGACCGGGGTACCTCCAAGTCCAACCGCTGCTCCAAACTGTAATTTGGTGCGTGGCACGTGGAACAAGACGGTGAATGAGCCACATGTCGGCCAAAGGGGTCCTATTAAGTGTGTCGCCATTTCGTCTGTGGACTGACCCTGCTTGAGTTGCTACGCCAACACGACAGGAGCAGCCTACCACTTGGTTTTGCTCCTTGGTGAATCCTGACTATATTAATCTAAAAATATAATACTCCCTGCGTCTCGTTTATAGGGCCTGCACGTAGTTCTAGGTCATCCATTTGACTAACTAAATATGAGTTACTATGTCAAAAAAGTATGTCATTGGATTCTTAAGCGGATGTAGTTTCTAAACATATATTGTTCATCACATATATAGCTAGTTAAATTCTCAACCTAGAACGACGTGCGTGCCCTATAAATCGAGATGGAGGAAGTAGTAAAAATGATGTGATTTTATCGAGCGGTGGGCGGGGGAGCATGGCCTGTCATGCGGTCCCACGTGTCATGATGTACCAAGGCGATGCGCGTCCCTCTTGAGGCAGAACAATGGCGAAGCGGATTCAATGAAGTGTGAAATAATGGTTGCTTCGTCCGTCTGGGAAGGTGCGGCATTGTGATTTGACGTCTCATTGCTCATTACTACTCTTTGAGGCGCTACTTATTTGAGTGCGTTCCCCTGTTGTTCTACACTGTTATTTGGTGCATGACACGTCGACCCGGTTGCTATACGTCCCACATGTCGGTGAGAGGAAGTACAGAATTCATGAAAGCAAGCGTCTCCACTCTTTTAGTATGACGGAGGAGTACAAGACACGGCTTGGTTTTTGCTGCTTCGCGCGATCCATCGATACAAACCCGGACTAAAAAAGGCGAGGGCGGATCTTTTCCCGCGCGGCAGGCAGGGGAGTTTGGCATAGTCTGTTCGAGGCAACGAGGCAGGAAGGGAAACAAGCAAATAAAGGTTGAGCGACTTAGTTTTGGGAAAATCTGATTTTACGGAGTACGTACCCACTTTGGAGGTAGTACTACTTACTACTCCATCCTTTCCGGTTTATAGGGCTCATCTAAAAAAATGTTTTTCCGTTTTATAAGTCTCAATTCTACTAGTAGTACCATCACATGTTTGGATTTTGAGGTGCATTAAATCACCCGATGCAAGCAGTATCAAGAGAAAGCTCGCTGATGCATGTAGAAGTTCATGGAAATTTAGTGGTCATGCATGCATTCATTGTAATTAATGCATCAGTAAACATAACTTCTTGAGAAAAACGAGCGTACTAATTACTTGTGCAAACTACAAAATTAATTCCACCACTCACTGTCTACCTTGGTTGGAGAGATTTTGAAATTGAGCCATAAACCGGGAAGGAGGGAGTAGTAACATAGCCTAGGGTAGCTTGCTGCACCACGGGCTCCAAGGAAATTGCTGTAGTACTGCTCCTATGTACCACTGTACTACTCCTACTACTAAAAAACATAGATTTCAAACAATATGATAATCTCTCTAACCAAGGTAGGGACGAGGAGTAACGGAGGGAGTAGTAAAATTTTCTCCTCGTCCTGCGAGCCACCGCGTGCGTGGGCGAGGGAGCGGGCGTTGGCGTAGTAAGCAAGCTTCTCCTCGTCCTGTGACTCCGCGAGCCACCACGCCCGTGGGCGGGGGAGACGACGTACTAAGCAAGCTTCTCCTCGTTCTGCGAGTTGACGGGCACATGAAAAGTAATACGTACAAAGCATCTCCAGTGTATAGAGCCTTGCCTCTAAGGTAGGCCCCACATGGTTTGTCTCTTATCAAATGAAAAAAATCATAATGTATAGAGACTCTAACCAGCCTCTAAGGTGGGCCCTAGCAGAAATTAAAAAGTATTGATTAGCAACACATTTTTCCAATGAGTACTATTTCTCTTGTACTCCTACTTTCTTATGGTTCCTAAGGCTGACAATTGGGACCAGACGGATTGTTACATTGTTAGAGGCAGCCTCTAAGGTTAGACGCGATGCTAGCCAATTTTTTGTTAGAAGCAGTTCATGCAATGTATAGAGGGCCGCCTCTAAGAGGAGAGAGGGCTTAGAGGAAACAAAAGGCATACATTGTGGATGCCCTAAGTGCCTACTTTCCGGTCCATATGACTCAATTTAAAATCCACAATGCATCCATAATAGATGCTGGGTGGTGGAATAAGTTTGTTACTTCCATAGTTCGCAAAAGTACTGAGCATGTGAGATGGTGAACAGAGGGAGTACGATACCATTAATACTACAGTTCTTTTGGAAGGGTTGTAGTAGTCCCTCCCATTCACATGTTCACAATTCAAGCTTCAATAAAAACGTTGCATGCAAGGATTAACAGAAACCTCAGTAATGCATGTACTCCCTCAATCCATATAGGGTATAAAATGTGTTTTGGAGGCTAACTTTCACCACATGTTAGAGAAATAATATGACATCCAACTGACACAAATCTTACCATCAAATCCGTATGTGGTCATTATACTGCTAACACATGCATGTGTTGCAATAAGTACGTAGATACTGTAGTAAACACTCACTATCTAGTAGTACTAGTAGTACGCTACACCACCACCACCACTACTACGAGCTGTGCTTTTTTTGTCCCACCATGCCGCCCGAGCCGGCCGCGGACCGATCGGCGACCTGCAAATTACGCCATCCAACCGTAGCCGCACACATTCTGACAACAATTCAACCAACTGGATGAAATTCATGCAAACACGGCGATATTTCATATAAACAATGACGGAATTCATATAAAATGCTGAATTTTCATACAAACATGACGGATTTTATTACATTCAAATCAACTAAGCGGCGCTAGTCCTGAACAACACATGTATAATAATACCTAGCCTAAATGGTCATCCGCCGATCCATTTGTCTTCCTCATGTCCGGCAGCACGATCACCGGACTGCCGGGAGCCCCAGAGGTACATGCTTCAGCGAAAAGGATGACTCGCTTCCCCACTGCTCAACTGACATCGTTGGCTGATGCCCAAGATGGAAGCTAAAGGGGGATTCTCCGCTTTCACGGAGGCCATGCGGGGTCGACGAAGGTCCTCGCAACAAAAGGATCCGGCAAGACACCTCATGTGTACGCTCGCATTGCCTCGGCGGTGGCCTTCATGGGATCCAAGCGGCAGCGGCCTCCCGTGTTCTACTTCTCATCGATGATGGCGGCGGACGCGGAGGCGCTGGCCACCGATTCGTCGCTCTCCTCGCACCCGGCTTCTGTCTCTGCTTGCATGGCACGGCCACAGGTATGGGAGTCTTGGCCACAGAAACAGGAGACACGGTCGCAGACACGGGAGGCGCGGTACAAGGCGGCAGTAGGACAGCAGCGACGACGCCCGTGCTCCCCGCCGGCTCGTCGCTCCTCGTCGAGCTGGCCTGGAGCGGCGAGTTGCTGAACCGCGCGCCGGCTTAGTGCGGCAACTGGCTCCGTCGGGTGAGGGGAGGGAGGTGGATCAGCGAGCTGCATAGCTCGTATCCGGCGGGCTCAGTGGGCCACCCAGCCGGCTTGGATGATGGATAACTACTTAAGAGTGGACAAAATGGTGAAGGAGGAGATAGGGGAACGGCGGAGGTGTGCGATTCTTGGCCGGCGTCTAGCCTCATTTAAATAGGAGATTAAATAGATAGCGGACGGGAGGAGCTCGGCCGGCGTTGCGTTTAATGCCGGCCCGGTCATGAACTGACATGTGTCCAAAGTGGGTTTCTCGGCTTCCACACGGGTTTCATGGAGGCGTTTGACTACGGCAAGGAGGCGTGTTCAGCCGGGCGTGCAGCGAGCGGCGCCCTTGACTCTGACTACGACACCGCGCCATTCTTCCACTGACGTGTGGGCTCGTTCGGTACCTGGCTGACATGTCAGTGACCCAACGCAGGCAGTGCGCGACAGAGGAACTTTTGGTGGGCCAGGGCGGTTAGAAGCGGGCATTTTATAAACCGATGATTGTTCATTGAGTGTGACATCATCTATTTCATGTAGATAAGCCTACTATAAAATATAAGAGAATTTTAAAATTTTCATATATACGTTGATAGTCCGTTCGATACGTTGTGATTCATGAAGACCGCTGCAAACATCAATGTTCTACTTATCACAGATAAGATTGATTAATACCCGTAACAATCCATGTCCTTAACAAAGGGTGCATGCACATATAGGTTGAGCGTGTGTTTTGCGTCGTGTGCTATGTGCATGCAGGCGTGCGAGTGTTGCGTGCGTGCATGTGTACGTTTTAGTGTTGCATGCATGTGTGCGTGCGTGTGTGTGTTCGTGAGTGCATATGTACGTGTCAGTGTTGCACGCCTGCATGCGTGCGTGTGTTCTGCGAGTGTTGCGTGCGTGCATGTGTACGTGTGGGGTGAGGCTACACGTCAGTCGACTGACTTTTTCATCTCTGGTCAGTCGATTTTCCAGCCGTTGGATACAAAATCAAGGGCCTGCAGTTCATCTTCAACCTCCACCCCCCTGAGCCACCAGTCACCACCGGCCGAACCGTCGGCCCCCGCCGTCCCGCCCGCCTCAAAACCACTCCCCATCACCGGTCCGCCACCTCCCCGACCATCCCTCTAGGCCCCCCCGCGCCGAGCTTTTTCTCTGGCGATCCCCACGCCACCGCCCCACCACCGCGCCCCCACCTCCGGCGACCACTGCCCCCACCCTTAACCCTAACATAGATAGTGGGGTACCTCTCGTGAGCCCCCCCACCCCTTGTGGCTGGTTCTTCCTTAACTCCGGCGAGCCCCCCACCCCCTGAAAATCGACTGACCCAAAAGTCGATTCAGTCGACTGAAGTGTAGCTAAATCGGTACATGTGAGTATTGCATGCATGCATGCGGGCATTGCGGGCGTGTTTGTGCACATGTGTGATGAGTTTGTATTCACCACAGTGGCTCGTGCATGCGTGCAATTAAAATGGCCGGCTCAGCATATCATCACAAGGTGATCCTTGTCCGCTGTGGTTAGGGGGCACGGGCTGCCAACCAGAGGTCTCACGACTTCGAATCACCACCGACCACTAATTTATTACAATTTATGTCTTTTATCTACGCACTGACGGGTGGGCGCTATGGTAATGTGCGCTGCTGAATGTGGACCGTTTGACTGGTCAATTGATCGTGTCATCAACAAATTACGGAGCTGTATGGTGAGCCAGTGACCGTATGATCACCATAAAATATATTTTATTAACACAATACAGACTCAAACTGCCATTTCTTTCTTCCATATACGCGCTGATGGTGCAACACTAGTTGTGCCACGTGGAACGTTTGACTGGTCAATTGATCGTGTCATCAACAAAATACGGAGTTGTACAGGTGAGCCAGTGACCGTATAATCAAGACATGTATTTTTTAACACAGTACAGATGCAAGCGCTCATATATACGCGCAAACACTCACCGCTATAAGCGCACACATGCAAACCCTACCCCACCTTCGAGAGAGTGAGCCAGCATATGATCTTGAGATTTTACGAAGTCACCATAGGTGCCTCGTAGTCGAGGGGAACGTCTCCTCCCACTGAACGCAGATCACCGGAAAATACTGAAATTAATCCAGGATAAATGCGAGCACCAGGACCTTAACCCTGGTGGGCTGGGGAACCACTGTCCTCCTAACCATCCAACCAGAGGTTGGTTAGCACCATAAAATGTATATGGTGACCGTGATGAGCTTATTCTGAAGTCCAGTGACCATATCGTGCTTTCGCTTCAAATACAATGACCCTAAGTGTCGTCAACTAAATACGGAGCACGCATCAAATACAATGTCCATCAGTGTCATCAACAAAATACAGAGACGTATCGTGAGCTAGATACCGTATGATCACCACGAGAATGTATACGGTGACCGTAATGAGCATATTCTGAAGTCCAGTGACCGTATAGTGTTTTTGCTTGAAATACAGTGACGGTCACGCGTGAATGTGTCAGGGGCATGCATACTTTTAGAGGGCCGAGAGAAAGTTTGTGTGCGTACGTGAAAGTGGTGTAGAAAGAGGGGGTGTCCGGTGGAGACAAGGAGGGATATGCCCTTCATTTCTCTTTCCCATGACTAATATTTTAGGAGAAAATATAAACATTCACAATGCAGAACAAATATTATTGGATGCACCATGCAATTAACTTTCATGTATAACATTGTACTATTGTATATGCTTATTTTCTTAGTGGCCGATTGCGTGTGGGGTGTGGTGGGCACATCATTTCTAGCTATGGTGGGTCAACGTGAGGACTCATGGGTCAGTCCATCCTGCGCCACATAGGTTCGACCGAGAGACATTAGACGAAGACCCATGTGGAGGACTCGGCGTACAAGAGGAAGCTACCAGAGTCGTGGAGGACTCTATCCCCACTGATGATAAGCCGACTATATATGATTTGTAACCCTAGGCCCCCGAGTATGTTATAGAAGCCCCGGGGCTAGTTCGTCGATAGTATACACACACGCACAATGACTGGTATTCAGGTGTACTTTGTACACACCCCTATCACAAATATACAATACCAGGAGTAGGCTTTTTCCTCAACTGCAAGGGCCCGGACTTGGGTAAAACTTTGCCTCGTATTACCATCCAGCCTAACAGTCAGGGATATCCTACCAAATGGTCTGATGGAATCATATCTGCCAACTACTAAGAGAGATGTGTGTGTGGGGGGGGGGGCAATGTGTGCGAGAGAGGCCTAAAGATAATGTGCGTGCGGGAGACACGTAGGCACATATATGTGCCTATAGAGGGCTAGTAGAGACCGTGCGTGTGTATATATGCATGTGAGAGAAATAGTGTTTTCCAACTGAGATTAGTGAAAAGAGTGGTACATAGTAGTAAGAAAGAGAGAGGGAGATATATAGAGAGTGTGTGCATGAGACACCCGACACCCCGGGAGAGATTATGAGCATGTGTGAGAGAGAAATGCTAATGTATATAAAGTGTGTGCACTTATGCGTTAGATAGAGAGATATATAGCGTGTGTGTGAGAACGGGTCGAGGCATAGTGCATCTACGTGTAAAAGGCGGTTCTACGCATTAAATTAAAATATAAATGCAATTATTTTTTTGGATGAGATCATAAATTTTGCAATTTGCGTATGAACGAACATCGGTCTATTATACACCCATACTCTATTGAATTCTAGCATGTTCATGTGTTTATTTCATATTATCAATCCATAGAGTGAGAGTGGTTTGAAATTCAGACAATGCATTGCTTTTGCAATTCATATATAAACATTAATTAGTGCACTCCATGTTGTTAGTGTGAAGCATTTTATACATTTGTCACTTACATGGATACATTCCAAATTGCTAGCTACGAAATAGAATACATGGTGAATTCAACATAAAGGGGGTTTCGAAGATTCAAATTCATAGGAAGTGCATTCATCTATTTGAATCCGAGATAATGGCATTTGTAAATCAGATCTAAAAGGGGGCATCAATATTTGTTGTGCGTTTGAACATGCTATATATTCGTACGCATGTCTAACTATTTTTTTTGTAACCAAGGAGATTATATCTGGAACCATGCATGAACTAAGGTAAGTTGCATATATTTTAATATATACTCGTGTACAATGTATATTCAAATGTACCCCCTCCATTCCAAAATAATCGTAGTTTTAGGATTTTCAAGAGTCAATATTTGTGAAGTTTGACAAATCCTGAAAGTTCAATTCAAGAGAGCCGAGTTAATGCTTCTGCTCCCAAATATTGAACGAAGCACCAAATAAGCCTCTGGTCACCCGAAACCACGCGAGACTAATGTTCGGTGGTAGGAAATTACTGTCCTAACTCTGGCCCGTGTAGCCTATCGGCCCGATGTCTAAAGGTCTAAACCGGGGTAGGTTTGTAACTTCACCAAGACGCCGGTCTCAACCGCCTCCGAGAAGCATTCATACGCCGTGGGCGCCTACACACCCATGTGCTTGGCCAAAATCTATCCCGCCCACCATTTGGCTGAGATTACTGTCCTACCCACGACCCGCAATATGTCTGAAATTTTAGATGGGGGCAAAGTTTATAAATTTCCCCAAATTTCAAACAAGTGCGTCCCAAACCGAGACATTGTTCCCCCTTAGTTCCTCCTCCCTCCGTTTCCCCATTCATACTTCATGGGCGCCAAAATGCCCTCTTCACCAGCCGCAAAACCCTAGCCTCCTCCGTACTCCACCCCATCATGCCCAATCCACCGCCGCCCTCCATCACGCTGGAGCTGGTACCCCTGAGGGAGTCCTGGACTAAGGGGTCCTCGGGCGTCCCGCCTGTTATCCTTTGGGCCGGACTGATGGGCTGTGAAGACATGAAGACCGAAGACTGTACCCGTGTCCGGATTGGACTCTCTTGGCGTGGAAGGCAAGCTTGACAACCGACTATGTAGATTCCCTCTGATGTAACCGACTCCATGTAACCCTAGATCTCTCCAGTGTCTATATAAACTGGAGAGCGTGGTCCGGATAGAGATACATTACCATAGTCTTACAGTCTAGACTTCTAGGGTTTAGCCATTACGATCTCGTGGCAGATCAACTCTTGTAACACTCATATTCATCAAGATCAATCAAGCAGGAAGTAGGGTATTACCTCCATAGAGAGGGCCCGAACCTGGGTAAACATCGTGTCCCCCGTCTCCTGTTACCATCGATCCTAGACGCACAGTTCGGGACCCCCTACCTGAGATCCGCTGGTTTTCCCACCGACATTAGTGCTTTCATTGAGAGTTCCACTGTGCCGTCGACGACGGGTTCGATGGCCCCTTCAATCATCAGTAATGATGTTGTCCAGGGAGAAACCTTTCTCCCTGGACAGATCTTCGTATTCGGCGGCTTCGTACCGCGCCAACTCACTCGGCCATCTGCAGCAGATCGATAGCTACGCCCCTGGCCATCAGGTCAGATTCGGAAGCTTGAACTACGTCACGAACATCCGTGGAGACTTGATCTTCAACGGATTCGAGACCGCGGCCACCGCCCCCCTTCGCCCCGATGAGCATGGCCTAAACCTGTCATCGGGCCCCATCCAAGAGATAGCTCCTGCAACAACTCCGGGCTTAGATTTGGAGCAGATTGAGTCATCCGAAGATGGTAAGCTCAACCCCATCACGGAGGCTACCGATTCCGCGGCGTTGGAGCCGCACACAGATTCTACGTCATACCATATCGGCATCCCCGGAACCCCGGACCCGTCTCCGGGGATAAGTTCCGAACCCTGCGAGTCCGCTGATACTGAACTCGATCGGTTATCGATATTCGATTCGGCGCAGAGCGTCTTCAACACTCACCCATGGGCGGCGTACTAAACTCACTAAAGCCCTATCCCTAGAAGGTGACTCGTCGCGAACTATATTGGTTCGAGCTTGCGGCAGATGATGGAAAATTTCGCTTCCCAACCGCCACCCACTTCATAGCCACTGTTGAAGACCCAACCAACACGCTTGACCCCGGCTCCGAAGACATCGACGGTATGGACGACGATGAGGGGCATGGCCCGAACTCACTACCCGCTAGACGCGGGATGGCCACTTCCTGGTATGACGTATGTATGATAGACACACCTGACGACGCTCTCGACGACGGCAAGGAGGATCCGGTAGAGGATAAACCTCCTGGTACACAGTCCGAACACCGGCGCCCATGGCGCCGCTCTAAGTCACATCGCTCAAGAGAAAACAATACTATCACCGGAGAAGATAACACTCCGGACAATGATGACCCTGTTGAGGTAGGATCTGAACAGGAAGAACAGGAAGGCGGCAAGACAGCCCTAATGAACAGGCCACATATGGAGACTCGGAGGATAGCAATTATCTCCCACTCTCCGAGGAAGAGGAGATCCTCAGCAATGAGGATTTTATCGTGCCTAAGGAACCTCTCGAGCAGGAGCGCTTTAAACGTCGGCTAATAGCCACGGCAAGGACCTAAGGAAGAAGCAGCTGCAGCTTCAAGCGAGCCAAGATTTGCTCAATGATAGATGGACCAAGGTCCTGGCCGCCGAAGAATACGGCCTTAGCGGCCCAGACAAAAGCCACCCCAAGTGTAGGTGGCTCCCTCAACACGATGGCGGGGCGCTGGAGCCCGCATCACCATCGGATAATGCGGTAGGTCGACCATAGTTCGGTCCGGGTAAAGTAGCAGCCCAAGCAGAACACCATACCAACCAATCCGGCCATCAAAACAAGAACAAAACAGCTCGGGGGAATACTCGCGACATCCAACAAGACCTGGAGGGTAGAACAGGACACACAAAATCGATATACAGATCGCAGGGACATGACCCGACCGGTGATGATGGTTACCTATTCGGACACAACAGAGCCAACCACGCCTGGTCCAAACACCGTAAACGGAGTCCGCCGGAGGTGCTTCATAGTGTGGCCCAACATAGAGGAGCCGCACACCTCTACGCTTCCAGCGAGGTAATGGAGCATGAATTTCCAGACGGGTTTAAACCCATTAACATCGAGTCATACGATGGAACAACAGATCCCGCGGTATGGATTGAGGATTACCTCCTCCATATTCACATGGCTCGCGGAGACGACCTTCATGCCATTAAATACCTACCTCTCAAGCTCAAAGGGCCAGCTCGGTACTGGCTAAACAGTTTGCCAGAAAATTCTATTGGCAACTGGGAAGATTTGGAAGACGCCTTTCGAGACAACTTCCAAGGAACATATGTCCGACCACTTGATAACCCGCAAGTATACGGGATCACAACAGTTTTCGATAAGTAAGAGTGTCGAACCCAACGAGGAGCAAAAGGTATAATAAATATTCCCTCAAGTTCTATCGACCACCGATACAACTCTACGCACGCTTGACGTTCGCTTTACCTAGAACAAGTATGAAACTAGAAGTACTTTGTAGGAGTTTTCGGAAAGGCTAGCAAGAAAATAAAGAGAGCGTAAACATAAACTAGGGGCTGCTTAGATAAAAACACAACTAAAGTAAATATGGCGAGTGTGGAAAAGTGGTGGTAGGAGTTGTGAAATTGTCCCTAAGCAATTGACTATGTTACTAGACCGGTAATCACTATTGCAATTCTATTTAAGGGAGAGGCATAAGTTAACATATCATCCCTTACTTGGAATTCTATGCACTTATGATTGGAACTCTAGCAAGCATCCACTACTACTAAAGATTCATTAAGGTAAAACACAACCATAGCATTAAAGCATCAAGTCCCCTTTTATCCCATACGCAAACAACCTACTTACTCGGGTTTGTGTTTCAGTCACGCAACCCACCATAAGCAAATCATAAACATATAGCAAACCCTACAACGGGAATCCCTCACGCTTGCGCAACACGGAGGGCACAATAGGACAGCACCAATAATAAAACATGCAACTCAAACCAATCATAGCAATTCATCAATCACCGATAGGACAACGAAAATCTACTCAGACATCATAGGATGGCAACACATCATTGGAAAATAATATGAAGCATAAAGCACCATGTTCAAGTAGAGGGTACAGCGGGTTGCGGGAGAGTGGACCGCTGAATATAGAAGGGGGAAGGTGATGGAGATGTTGGTGAAGATCGCGGTGATGATGATGGCCCCCAGCAGCGCTCCGGCGCCACCGGAAGCAAGGGGGAGAGAGGCCCCCTTCTACTTCTTCTTCCTTGACCTCCTCCCTAGATGGGAGAAGGGTTTCCCCTCTGGTCCTTGGCTCCCATGGCTTGGGAGGGGCGAGAGCCCCTCCGAGATTGGATCTATCTCTCTGTTTCTGCGTTACATCACGGCTCTGTTTCACCGTTTCGTGTATATATGGAGATCCGTAACTCGATTGGCCTGAAACCTTCGCCGTGATTTTTTCGAAAATTAGCTTTCTTGCGGCAAAGAAGAGCATCAATCGCCTACGGGTGGCCCACGAGATAGGGGCGCCCCACGGAGGGGTGGCGTGCCCCTATCTCGTGGCCACCTCGGGCATCGTCTCGCGTTGATTCTTCCTCCCAAAAATCACAAATATTCCAAAATAATTCTCCGTCCGTTTTATCCCGTTTGGACTCCGTTTGATATGTGGTTTCGTGAAACATAAAACATGCAACAAGCGAGGCTGCACTGGGCAATGGATCAATATGTTAGTCCCAAAATAGTATAAAAAGTTGCCAAAAGTATATGAAAGTTGAATAATATTGGCATGGAACAATCAAAAATTATAGATCTGACGGAGACGTATCAGCATCTAAGCTTAATTCATGCTCGTCCTCGAGTAGGTAAATGATAAAAAGATAATTTTGATGTGGAATGCTACCTAGCATAATCTTGATCATATGTCTAATCATGGCATGAATATTAAGACACGAGTGATTCAAAGCAATAGTCTATCATTTGACATAAAAACAATAATAATTCAAGCATACCAACCAAGCAATTATGTATTATTGAAATAACATAGCCAAAGAAAGCTCATCCCTACAAAATCATATAGTCTGGCTATGCTCCATCTTCACCACACAAAATATTCACATCATGCACAACCCGATGACAAGCCAAGCAATTGTTTCATACTTTTGACGTTTCTCAAACCTTTTCAACTTTCACGCAATACATGGCGTGAGCCATGGACATAGCACTATAGGTGGAATAGAATATGATGATGGGGTTATGTGGAGAAGACAAAAAGGAGAAAGTCTCACATCAACGCAGCTAATCAGCGGGCTATGGAGATGCCCATCAATTGATGTCAATGTGAGGGTAGGGATTGCCATGCAGCGGATGCACTAGAGCTATAAGTGTATGAAAGCTCAAACTGAAACTAAGTGGGTGTGCATCCAACTTGCTTGCTCATGAAGACCTAGGGCATTTGAGGAAGCCCATCGTTGGAATATACAAGCCAAGTTCTATAATGAAAATTCCCACTAGTATATGAAAGTGATAACTCAAGAGACTCTCTATATGAAGAACATGGTGCTACTTTGAAACACAAGTGTGGTAAAAGGATAGTAACATTGCCCTTCTCTCTTTTCTCTCATTTTTTGTTTTTTTCTCTCTTTTTTGGGCCTTCTTTTTTGCCTTTCTCTTTTTTTTTTCGCTCGAGTCTCATCCCGACTTGTGGGAATCATAGTCTCCATCATCCTTTCCTCACTGGGCAATGCTCTAATAATGATGATCATCACACTTTTATTTACTTACAACTCAATATTACAACTCGATATCTAGAACAAAGATATGACTCTATATGAATGCCTCCGTGATGTACAGGATGTGCAATGATCTAGCGTAGCAATGACATCAAAAAACGGACAAGCCATGAAAACATCATGCTAGCTATCTTACGATCATGCAAAGCAATATGACAATAAATGCTAAAGTCATGTATATGATGATGATGGAAGTTGCATGGCAATATATCTCGGAATGGCTATGGAAATGCCATAATAGGTAGGTATGGTGGCTGTTTTGAGGAAGATATAATGAGGCTTATGTGTGACAGAGCGTATCATATCACGGGGTTTGGATGCACCGGCGAAGTTTGCACCAACTCTCGATGTGAGAAAGGGCAATGCACGGTACCGAAGAGGCTAGCAATGATGGAAAGGTAAAAGTGTGTTTAATCCATGGACTCAACATTAGTCATAAAGAACTCACATACTTATTGCAAAAATATATTAGTCATCAAAACAAAGTACTACGCGCATGCTCCTAGGGGGATAGATTGGTAGGAAAATACCATCGCTCGTCCCCGACCGCCACTCATAAGGAAGGCAATCAATAAACACCTCATGCTCTGACTTCGTTACATAACGGTTCACCATACGTGCATGCTACGGGACTTGCAAACCTCAACACAAGCATTTCTGAATTTCACAATTACTCAACTAGCACGACTCTAATATCACCATCTTTATATCGCAAAACTATTGCAAGGAATCAAACATATCATATTCAGTGATCTACAAGTTTTATGTAGGATTTTATGACTAACCATGTGAATGACCAATTCCTGTCATCTCTCTAAATTGATATAAGTGAAGCACGAGAGTTTAATTCTTTCTACAAAAGATATGCCCACGCTCTAACAATTATAAGTGAAGCAAAAGAGCATTCTACAAATGACGGTTGTCTATGTAAAGAGAAACAGGCAATCCAAACTTCAAATGATATAAGTGAAGCACATGAAGCATTCTATAGAGCCATACTCAAAAGATTTAAGTGAAGTGCAACGAGCATACTATAAATAAACCAAGCACTATCTCATACCAGCATGGTGCATAAAATAAAAGTGAAAACTAAATGCAAAAGACGCTCCAAGACTTGCACCTAATGCATGAACGGAACGAATTCGAAAACATACCGATACTTGTTGAAGAAAGAGGGGATGCCTTCCGGGGCATCCCCAAGCTTAGACGCTTGAGTCTCCTTGAATATTTACTTGGGGTGCCTCAGGCATCCCCAAGCTTGAGCTCTTGCCTCTCTTCCTTTTCCTCATATCAAGACATCCTCGATTAGACACTACATCCACACAAAACTTTAACAGAAAACTCGGTAAGATCCTTTAGTATAATAAAGCAAATCGCCACTCTAAGTACTGTAGGAAACCAATTCATATTTTGTTTTTGCATTGTGTCTACTGTAATATAAATTTTCTATGGCTTAATCCACTAATATAAATTGATAGTTTCATCAAAACAAGCAAACTATGCATCAAAAACAGAATCTGTCAAAAACATAACAGTCTTTAGCAATCTGAACATCCACCATACTTCTGATACCCCAAAAATTCTACCAATACATCCCCAAGCTTGAGCTCTTGCCTCTCTTCCTTTTCCTCATATCGAGACATCCTCGATTAGACACTACATCCACACAGAACTTCAACAGAAAACTCGGTAAGATCCGTTAGTATAATAAAGCAAATCACCACTCTAAGTACTGTAGAAAACCAATTCATATTTTGTTTTTGCATTGTGTCTACTGTAATAGAAATTTTATATGGCTTAATCCACTAATATAAATTGATAGTTTCATCAAAACAAGCAAACTATGCATCAAAAACAGAATCTGTCAAAAACAGAACAGTGTGTAGCAATCTGAACATCCACCATACTTCTGATACCCCAAAAATTCTACCAATACATCTGATGACGGGAAAATGGCGGGTGTGTTGAAGAATTTGTAGCAGAACCTTATCATCCTGACAGAGTAGCAAGAAAATTTAGGCTTGACCAAGTGGTGCCCTTTCCTCGCCCCATTCCAGACGATTCTCACGTCGGTGACTCATCGTGGCGTGGGCAAATTGGCTACATGAATTTCTGAAGCCATTCGCTGATGTATTTGACCAACTTCGCAATGGTAATTTGAGCGGAAGGTCCCTTATAATGAAAGGAGAAAAATTAGGTCCGCACACAACGCCATATTAGAGTTCGCCCATTGTCTGATGAGGATTTTAAGGTAGTAAGAAGGGTGGCTGATGAGCACCGGGACCAGCATATTGGTGTCATTGAACAGGAGGAAGCACATGTCAAAGATCACTGGATGCCAATCCTCCATAGCTACTTACAAGACGTTGCTTCTACTCAACCCATGAAATCCAAAGAGGTGAACTAATGGTCCACGTAAAATTTATTTCTTTCTTTGTTGTACTAACCAGTACTAATAATACTATCCTTTTATATATGTGGCTGTAGCAAAGTGGCGTACCAAAGTCTGTTGTTGCAGCTGGTTCTTCCTCTGCTCATCCAGTGCTAGTGGGTAGTGATGATCCTTGAAACTGCCCCGGCCACCAGCGGACAGAAGCGTATAAATTTATCGCCCACTCATGCTGACGAGGAAGCGAGCCCCCCCCTCAAGCGCAAACTTGACTTTTCCCATGAATATGATTTTTCTGAACCAATAACATTGGACGGTCCGTCATTAGATATTGAACTCAGTAACTTTGTTAATGATGAAGATTTTGGTCACGTTCTCACGGGAGAAAAGGATCATGGCCTTGGTGACCTCTTCAATTTATCCATCGAGGATTATACCATTGGCGAGTGTGGCACAAGTCGTCCACCTTCCAGCCCGGGTGTGAGTGAAGCTATGCCCCATACCCCTAATGCTCTTGATTTCTTGTCAACTTTACCTGGTAGTTTATTTACTTATACATTTATTTAATTGGTCGTGTCTATGAACCATCATTATCATCAAATTTTCACGACTCTTCACTTATTATATTTTTTAGGTTGCGAACAAGAAAGTTACTACCGCAAGACCCTGTAATGACGGTTGTATCAGGGGAAGGCGCACAGATGTACTGCAGCTTTGTCAAAGACACGTTTATAGATGCCATGGATACCGTGGTGAAACGAGCCCTCGAAGGACTGAACGACTCTACCCTTGGTGATCCCAAGCGACGCATCATGCTTGAGAGCGTTTCTCAGATGCTGCCCACGCAAGTACCTGAGGTAGCTAAGGTGCAGGCCATGTTGGTTGGGCTTATTGACCTTTCCAAGAAATTGGAGGTTGGCCAGACTGAGTTCACGAAGGGATCCGAGCGAGATGAACATGCTGCTGTTGAAGTTGAGCTTAAAATTAAGTCTGGCCACGAAGTTCCATAGCTGCAATTGGGGACTTATCTGACCTAGACAAGAAGTGTGCTGAAATGGAGGTGCAGGAAGCAGCGCTTAAGGTGCAGCTTGAGGAGGCAACCGCCAGTTTGCAGAAGCTTAAACTTGAGAGGGAACAGCACCGACAAGCACATGATGCCCATCAATCTGAACTGAAGGACTTGGTGAAGAGTCTACAAGACACCAACGCCGGCAAGTGTACAAGGCTTGCTGAATTTGAACAAAAGACGGCAAAATTAAAGACTGAACATAGGATAAAATCACATGCCTATTACAATATGCTATAATAAAAAAATCCTCCTCGCGGGCGACGCTGAACTCCGGCTTGGGGGAATGCGTAGGTTTTCTTCAATGACATTATGCTTGATATTATGTCATATGTTTCTTCACCATGCATGCACCATATTTTGTTCGTGCTTGACTTCATTTATGTTATGGTGTAAATGAAGGTTGATTTTGGCCAGGCCTGATTTGGCCCCATGTTTTGATGCATAGGTTGTATGCATATATTTTCGATATTTGTCACTCATATCATGGAACTCATATAGGAGAACCCATGCTTAGAGCACAATTTTGTTTTGTTTTGCTGATGGTTTATGCCATGTAATTCATTTGAAAGAACCCGCGCCATAATACGGTTTTTATCATGCCATGGGATTTATGAAAGAACCTATGTCATAGGGTAGCTTGCATTTTGTTTACTTTATGACTTATGCCACAGAATTCATCAAGGAACCCATGTCATAGCATAGTTTGTGTTTTGTTATTTTTATGGTTTATGCCATGGAATTCGCATGAAAGAACCAATTGCATACTTTGCATTTTTCCCTTTGTTTTATGGATTATGCCATGGAATTCCTTTGAGAAGAACCCGTGACATATCATAATTTGCATTTTAGTTTTATGGATTATGCCATGGAATTCCTTTGAGAAGAACCCATGACATATCATAATTTGCATTTCATTCATTCTGTGGACCACTCCATGGAGTGCATGAGTGAAAACCCATATCATGTCATAGTTTGTACTTTAGTCATTTTATGCATCGTGCCATGGAATTCAGAGAAAGAACCCATGCACGAAATGTGCCTTGTGAGTATTTTAGAATTTTTGTGTGGCTCATGTCATGGAATTCACATGAAGAACCCATGCTTAGAGCATTTAATATGTCCCCTAGACATGACATGTCCGCGTGAAGAAAAATATGCATCCTTGATTCGAACCAAATGGCCGAAACTAAGGGACAGGATTTCTACATGAAAAATATGCTACTCCTTGATTTCATGTAGTATGTAAAATCCTCGATCCGAACCAAAAAGGCCGAACCTAAGGGCATGATTTAATGAAGCGCATATTCCTTGATTCGAACCCAAAAGGCCGAACCTAAGGGCATGATTTTGTGGGTTTATACATTCCTTGATCAGAACCAAAAAGGCTGAACCTAAGGGTATAATTTCATGATGTGCATATTTCTTGATCCGAACCGAAAGGCCGAACCTAAGGTGTGATTTCATGATATGTATTCCTTGATCCAAACCAAAATGGCCGAAACTAAGGACAATATTTCATGGGTGAGGGAGAAAGGGAACCTTGATCCGAACCAATATGGCCAAAACAAAGGACAAGAATTCATGATTAAGGGAGAGATCTCCTTGATCCGAACCAGACGACCGGAACTAAGGACAAGATTTCGTGGATGAGTAGAGAAGACTCCTTGCTCCGAACCAAACGGCCGAAACTAAGGGCATGAGAGTAGCATCATATCTCACCTTTCTTCCTCCTTGGAACCAACCAAGGTTCTTCCCCTTGCTCCTTGCTTCCTTTTCTCACGGTGTGCTTTTGTGTGTAGTATGATGTGTAGTAGAATATTGCTACTAGAAAAAGGAGGGAAGGAGTTCTGAATCGAACCCCAAACCCATGAGTAGGGGGGTATTTATAGGAGGAGGAGGAGGAGTGGAGCGCTGAGGCTGGATGCCTGCGTGCTCACGTCCACCGATCATGGGAACGTGGGATGATGGGAGTGTGCTAGCTTCTTATTTTTCTATTTCTTTAATCCCTAATTGATTGGCAACTGTCTCTAATAAATCAAGGTGGGCTTAAACAATTTATTTTCCATCACCGGCCGTACGGGCCTAGGGCCTATGCATGCGTGCATCTTTGTAAGCGACCCATGCATGTACTACGTAGCTCATTTATTTAAATGGGCTGAGCCTAATTAGCTCTAATAATCTATTAAAGCTAATTTGCTCAACGTGGCATGGGAAAATATATTTGCTTTGTACCAATATTTCAGTAGCGGACAAAGAATAATATGCTCACATTTATTCCATGAAATAATATTCAAGCGATATTGGCGCCGACATCAGGATCCTTTCGTCTGTAACAGTGTATGTATGTGCAAGCTATATGTCCTCTACGATTTCTTAGGACAAAAACTTGCTGATTATTACTTCTTTCCGTCATATTTTATGTTTATCGGCCTATTCCAATGTTTGCAATATCGTCAATATATCATATCATTATTTTCAATTGCCGTCGTTCTGAACGGCTGTTTTAAATTACTTCTTTTTACTATAAATGGATATCATATCAGTATCCATCGGCGACAATGTGCGTACACACAGGACAAAACTTGTTGAATGTTTTGTTTTGCCATATTCTAAAATCGTCGGCTTAATGTGTGCATTATCGACTTTTGAAAATATATCACACGCCCATTTTGTCAGTCCTCATTTTGAGCAATTGATTATCTTTTTTTCTTTAAACTAATTTCTTAAAAAAAAATAGATTTTTTTGTCGTTTCGCATATACATTTTAATTTATCATGGTCAAAATCCATGTCAACAGATCCAAAGTATCAGGTAGGGTATATGTATTTGATCATATCACATATTAAACTTGTATGTACGTATGTGCCTTACAAGTGTATCTTCTTCTAGGCTAACTGTTTGAAGAACAAGACCAACCGTTCTGAAGTGAAATTCCAACAGACAACAGGGTCTCGTAGCTATATTGCACACTGTGAGGCTCTTGTAAATAGCTGCTACTTCCTTTTTTTTGTGCCATATTATTGTATCTATATTGAGTTGTTCCAAATACAGAGGAAAGCCCGTGCAGACCAAAAAGAACCTGAACCGAATGCAGTGCAAATCTTAAAGGATTGCCACACCAGCAAGATGAAGGGCATGATCACACCGGTTCAAGCCGTTGTTGTAAGTCCTTACTCCTCCTGCCTTTGAACTGCTTGTTACTGTGACGTGTTCATTTAACTGCTTGGTTTGTAGCCAATGTCAGTTACTCTGTTCATTTTTATACACAGTTTTCTAAACGTATCATTTCACCTTACACGGTTTAAAAAGATGAAGGATATTCTTTTGGTCTTGATCTATAATCTAGTTATGATGTTCACGTGCCCACACAATGATGCAATAGCATGTTTGTTTAATATCTATTTGCCCATGATATGAATGATGTCGTACTATGTTCATCCTACTTTAAACCATGTCTGTTTATCCTTACATGTCAACGAATGTGAGGAAATAGACAATACAGTAGGCATGCTACATGGACATATGTTCCTAAAGTGGTTTTATTATGTAGTTGGCACTACAATACATGCTAATGTATTACAGTAGTTCACCAAAATAAGTTATGTATAAACGTGAAACCTACTTTGTTTGTTTTTGCCTCATTAATAACTTATCTATACACTAATCTACAAGTTCAAACTTTCAGCAAGCTATGGAACAAATGATTGAACAGCCACAACCACCTGAAGGTGACGAGGCTACCACAGGCACAATGTCACCTCTTGCTGCAGTGTGTCAGTATCTCTTCACTAACAGTGCAAAAAGCACCTTCTTGCGTAATTCTGGGTTGGTTGTCAAGGTAACCTCAACCAAATCGCCTACTGAACAAAATCTTCCGGCTAGACAGAGTGATATATCTGTGCTCCAGACACAAGTCCAATCCCTAATGGACGTTGTTTTGGAAACAAGAATAGTGGTTGACAAATGTCGTCAAGATATGAATGGTTTTGAAAGCATACTATCAAACATTTGCTTCGTTGTTCAAGAGCAATGGCGGAAAAAGGGGATGATCATGCTGGTCCATCAGATTCTACAGCCTAAAACATTACCACTCAGGTCAAATGATCTGTGCTTCTATACATCTGATGGTGCTTTTATCTGTAAGGACTGTAAACTTTATGCCAACAGGCCTTTTGTTGTATGGATGGAATTTATTTTGTTGTGATACAACATCTATCGTGCTGCCAAAGGCTGTAGAAATTATGACGCTATTTTTGTATAATGTAGGTTTATCTTAGTAATGTATTCGGCCGAAAGCTTCGTAGGATCCCAACGTGCCAACATTTGTTAGGCCCATTCCAATTGGGCTAAAAATGATTATGGGCTGCAATTTGCATGTAGCCCACTAAAAATATATGGGCCTGAATCAACATAAGCTTTCATATTTTTGGTAGGCCTATGCACCTAGTGGGCCTTTAATAGGCCTAAACATAATTTGGGCCCTCAGTAACAATAGACCGTTAACATGTGTAAATATCTCGAGCCCATAAATAACATGGGCCTTTAATAGGCCAAAAGTGAGATTGGGCCCTGATTGTGCCAAATAACCCACTGGTCATTAGCAGCCCGAAATGTATCTCAGCTCGTGTGTAGCGACCTGACCCACAGTCGGTCAAATCTCTGTGTCTGTACCATCCCAAGATCATGCTGGTACTCACAGTACATCGATGAAGTAATCAAAGTTCAATCACACCTGAATTTTATTACACGATTCTCATATAGAGTCTTTATTACAAGAGAATAAATTCGGCTCAAGGCCAACTCATGAGAAATAAACTACTAATGCTGCAGAAGCATAGAAGATAAAGCGAGTCCATCCGACTCCAAAGGGCAATCGCCAAGCGCAGAGCGTAGCCTCACTCCTGATCGGAATAAATCTCTGCAACATAAGACGTTGCAGCCGTGTAGGTCAGCTTTTTGAATAAGCTGGCAAGTCATGAAGAATAACAATAATAAAGTTACTAACACTATATGCATTTTGGCTGTGGAGCTCTAAGTTTCATCATTTTGCGAAAAGCAAATTTTCTCCTACTACAGTGGACTTGCTTGCAAATTACTACAAATTGTTGGTAGTTATTGAGATGGTTCCGCCAACCAATATCTCATTCCCAAATTATTAAGTCATAAAACCCCTCAAATTAATTCATTAGTTTTAGTGTTGAGATTTCGAATACTTCCAAGTTCAGAGGCTCAATTTGTCCGTAATCGGGACACGGCTAATCGATTAGATCTTTAACTCTGCAGAGGTTTATGCACTTTTCCGCAAGAATCATTCCCTCCTTTTAAGTCTTCGCACTTCATGGTGTTTGAAGGCGGGACGAATAAACAGGGTCTTCCAAAGAGTTCTTCGGCTACTGCCGGTACCCATCCAATCCTACCGTTCTTCTACATCTCGTAGTACCGTCCAGCCATCATCACTACTAGGGTTAACCCAGCCAGAGCCCATAATGGCTTGCGGCTGCACAGGTAAGCTTCCGGTCATGGGGCATCCATCTGTCTCTTCGTGGCTGGGTGAAGCTTTCCGCAAGATGTCATGGCACTTCTCCATGCATCCCGGCCAACCACTGGGTTCTCCAGGGTGCCCGTCAACCGTCCTCCACCCAGTAGTGAATTCCGAAGTCCATCTTGATCATTGTAGTTCATGGGGTTGTCATCATCATTGACTCTCATATCTTTCTTATGAATTTCACTCAACCAAAACCCGTCTACGAGCATAGCAAAGTAAATTACTTCGTCCCGGGGTCATGGTAACAAGGGAATTGGTTCACCCTACCACATGATACTACTCAAGATTAATAACTTCAAGATTTCAACTACTGCATGCATGGTGGGGTGGTGACAATTTCTAATGCACAAAAACATAGGTATAGAAAATAACATGATCAAAACTTGCCTTGCTGACGATCCTCGTAAGCTAAAGATTCGTAGTAGCAAGCTTCGCACTCCGGAAACTCTACCGAGACAAACAATGATCACAATAAGCATAAAGCATAGGATCACATAATACAATAGCATAACAATAGCAACATAACACATCAAAACAACCAAAGCAAAACCCAAAGGGAAACTCAAAAGAAATCCAAATCAAGTTTCCTACTTCAAACAACAACTAAAAGTAGTTTTATATAACAATTTTTTTTAACATAACCTAATCATGGTTTTATGTTAACTTAACAGAAAAGATTTCATTAAGCAACTAGGAGCAAAAAGAATTAATTAAAAATCTATTATGAAACTCCTATTAGGCCTAATTCAATTTCTATAAAGAAAAATAAAATAAAACTTTTATTTATTATAAATAAAAGTTCATCCTATAAAGTGACAGAAACTATCCTAGAATAATCAATCACATGTTAAAAATAAATTTATTTACTAATTAAAATAATAGGAAAACAGTAGCTAGTTAATTAATTAGGATTAACAAGATTCTTCTTAAAACTATTTTTTTATTAATCCTAAAATACCCAAATTAATTTCTATGGTTCGGCAATGTCAAAATAAAGTTGGGCCAAAAAGAATCATCCAAAAATAATTTTCCTAGCTCATGGTATAACAGATTTACTATTCTGACTAAAACTAAAATAAAGCAATTTTAATTAATTTTAACATAGCTAAATATATTTTCTGCAGAAACTATAGAAAATTTGCAAACCAACAAAAAAAGAATCACCTAAAAATATTAAACGGAATAAAAGATATGAATTTTTCAAAACAGGAACTATTCTGTTAAAACAGAAAACAAAAATAAATGAAAAAGGGCCTAATGGGCCTAAACTACGCACTGAGCGTAATATAAACTAAACGGGCCTAGGGTTAAACTGAATCGGGCCGGCTAAATAAAAAAAAACCCTAACTTAAAAACTAACCGGACTAAACCGGAGCGGACCGGTTTTATTTAAAAGAAATACCCCTTCGGGGGTGTTCTAATCTGGACCGTAGATAGCGCATCGGACGGGGGAGGAGATCTCCGGTGACTCACCGGCGCTCGACGGCGGCGGCGGCGGCGAGTGCTTTGACCTCTCCGGTCGTCAGGGAGGTCGGCGGAGTGGCTCGGCGGAGTGCAGACGAGCTCGGGGGTTCTTGGTGGAGTCGGTGGGGGTCGGGAGGCTAGGCGGCGACGGCGACGCAAATGGCGGCGAGAGGTTCGAGCTCCGGCGGCGTGTGAGAGGAGGAGGGCTCGGCGGGGTAAGGGGGAATGGGGTGCGGGGGCCGGTATAAATAGGGGGCCTCGGCCTTAGCAAGAGGCGATCGGGGGGAGATCGGCATCCGGATCTCACGGGATCAGCGATCGGCGGTGGCGGGTGGCGTGGGGCGGGGTTGAAGACGGGCGGGTCCACCTGCGAGAGAGAGAGAGAGAGAGAGGGCGGGCGGCGGCGACCGACTCAAGCCTTTGAGGCGGGGAGTGGTGCTGTCGGTCTGTTGGGCTGGCTGCTGGCATTTGGGCGGCTCGGTGGGCTGGTGGTGGGTGGCCGGCTGGCTGGGCAGGGGCTGGTGGCGCTGGGGGTTTCTTTTAAATTTTTATATTTTTTAAATAAAACAAAACAGAGATATCTTTTAAAATATAAATATTTTATATAGGACATATATATACCAAAATGATCAAGGAATATTCCCTATCATTTGAACATTTTTCCAAAGGCAAAATCCAAACTTTATAAAAATCCATTTTTCCAATATTCAAATAAAACTCAAGTTTGAATTCAAAACTTTTGGCAAGGTTTTCCTCTGATATTTTTGGAGTGTCATGTTTACTCCTCTCATACTTTTGATCAAGTATTCATCAGGCATAGTTTTTGAAATGATTCCCACTTGCCAAGTTTGAATTCAAATATGAAAACTCAAAACTCTCCTGGAACTTCAAATGGCATTCAAATTCAAACAGGATGCATAGATGCTTAGCTATAATTGTAAAACATTCCAAATAGGAAATTTGGGATGTTACAAACCTACCACCTTAAGATGAATCTAGCCCTCGAGATTGGGTTGGCTAACAAATAGGTGCGGGTGGTCTCGAAGAAGGTCTTCTTGGCGCTCCTGTGTGGCTTCTTCCTCGGTGTGGTGACTCCACAGCACCTTGCAAAATTTGATGACCTTGCTGCGGGTGACTCGCTTTCGCAGTCTCGAGAATTCGGACGGGTTTCTCCTTGTAGGTCAGATCTTTGTCAAGCTGTATGGCCTCTAGGGAGCCTTGTGTCTCTCAACGGAATATCGGCCATGTCGGCATGACACTTCTTGGTGAGAAACATGGAAGACATCATGAACTCCGGACAATCCTTCCGCAATTCCAACTTGTAAGCAACTTCTCCACGACGTTCGAGGATTTTGTAGGGGCCAATAAATCGGGTGCTAACTTCCTTTGACACCAAACCTCTTGATTCCACGAAGTGAGACACACGAAGTATGCTCGGTCTCCCACTTCATACGTTACTTCCTTGCGCTTCTTTATGCGCATAACTCTTACGTCTCGATTGTGCTATCTTGAGTCTGTCTCGAATCAGCTTGACTTTCTCTTCGAATCCTGATAAGATCGGAACCGAAAAGTGATCGATCTCCAACACTATCCCACAACAATGGTGTTCGCACCTCCTTCCCTATAGAGCTTGAAAGGGCCATCTTGATTGGATTGATAAGCTGTTGTTGTATGAGAACTCTGCGACGGCAAATTTTCATCCCAGCTAGACCCATAGTCTAGCACACAAGCTCTCAACATGTCCTCCGAATCTGGTTGACTCTCTCGGTGCATCCATCATCTGCGGATGAAAAGCTGTCTTGAATTCCAGCCTTGTACCCAAAGTTTCATGCAAGCTGCTTCCAAAACTTTGAGGTAAACTGCATTCCTCTATCGACACGATTTTCCTCGGAACTCCATGTAGACATCGATCCTGGTCATGTATATCTTGGCCAACTTAGCACTGGTATAGGTAGTCTTCACGGAATGAAGTGAGCTACCTTGGTCAAACGATCAACCACTACCCAGATAGAATCATAACCTGAGCGGGTCTGGGTAATCCTGTGATGAAATCCATTCCAAGTTTCTCCCATTTCCAATCGGGAATCGGCAAAGGTTGAAGTAACCCTGCTGGCTTCGATGTTACGCCTTTACTCGTTGGCAAACATCGCATACTGACTACGTGCTCGGCAATATCCTTCTTCATACCGCCCACGAAACTTTCCTTCAAATCCGGTACATCTTGGTGTTGCGGGGTGAATCGAGTACGGTGAATCATGAGCCTCTGAAGAATTAGCTTCCTGAGTTCGGGATCATTGGGCACATAAATACGATCCTCGAACCATATAGTTCCGTGTTCATCCTTACGAAATCCTTTAGCTTTTCCTTCATTCATCTTTTGCTTTATCTCGTCAATTTCCTTGTCCGACTTCTGGGCTTCACGAATCCTTTCGGCCAAAGTGGACTGAACTTCCAGAGTTGCAACATATCCTCTCGGAACTATATCCAGTCGGAGATCTCTGAGGTCATCGACTAACTCCTGGGGTAATCCTCCTGCTGTGAGAGTATTCACATAACTCTTACGACTCAAAGCATCTGCTACAACATTAGCTTTACCGGGGTGGTAATGCAATCTCATGTCATAGTCCTTGATCAACTCTAGCCATCTCCTCACTCGAGGTTCAACTCTTCTGCGTGAAAATATACTTCAAGCTCTTGTGATCTGTGTAAACATCACAGCGGTTTCCGATGAGGAAATGTCTCTGTGTCTTGAGTGCATGCACTACGGCTGCTAACTCCAAATCATGTGTGGCATAATTCATCTCATGAGGTCGTAGCTGTCTGGAGGCATAAGCTACAACTTTACCTTCCTGCATTAGTACTCCTCCGAGTCCTTGACGAGAAGCGCCACAATAAACCTGGTATTCCTTGTGTATGTCCGCAAAATCAAGTCTTTGGGGCTGTGACCAGACGTTTCTTCAATTCCTGAAAACTGGCTTCACATTCCTCGGTCCAAACATACTTGGCTTCCTTCTTCAACAGCTCAGTCATGGGCTTGGCAATCTTCTAGAAGTTCTCAATGAACCTCCGATAATATCCTGCGAGTCCAGAAAACTACGGATCTCCTTGGTCGAGGTGGGTGATCGCCAATCGGTGGTGATTCAACCTTGGCGGGATCAATCTGCGATTCCTTCTCCTGAAATAACATGTCGAGGAATCCAACTTCCTTCAGCCAAAATTCACATTTGCTGAACTTGGCATATAAGCGATGTTCTCGAAGTTTCTCCGAACTAGGCGCAAATGTTCCTTATGCTCTTCCTCGCTCTTGGAGAAAATCAATATATCATCGATGAACACCACGACAAACTTGTCCAGATATTCCATAAACACCTTGTTCATCAAATTCATGAAGTATGCAGGAGCATTAGTCAATCCAAATGACATGACGGTATACTCATATAAACCATACCTGGTAGTGAATGCTGTTTTGGGTATATCCTTTTCACGGATCTTCAACTGATGATACCCTGATCGAAGATCGATCTTAGAGAATACCTGGGCTCCAACTAGCTGATCAAACAGATCATTTATCATCGGTAGAGGATACTTGTTCTTGATGGTTACTTCGTTCAACGCACGATAATCCACAACCATCCTCAAGCTTCCATCCTTCTTCTCTACCAAAAGAACTGGGGCTCCCCAAGGTGATGAGCTTGGCCGAATATATCCTTTCTCCAATAACTCATTGATTTGATCCTTGATCTCTTTCAACTCATTCGGTGGCATCCGATAAGGTCTCTTGGATATTGGGGCTGTGCCAGGCAATAACTCGATCAGAAATTCAATGTCTCGTCGGTGGCATTCTGGTAATTCCTCAGGAAACACATCGGAAAATCTTGCACTCTGGCACTTCCTCTGAACAACTCCCGTGAGGGAATGCACTGATTCTTCATCTGGGCGTGCTGGCTACATACTTGATCCTCTTACGCTCCGGGGTGGTGGCAGAATAGACTTCTTGGCACGATCTATGTTCCTTCAAACTTCGTCAACCAATCCATGCCTAGGATTACATCCAAGGTCCTGGGTTTCCAACACTATGAGGTCTGCGGAAATTTATGGTTCCCGATGTTGAGGTTGCATGACAGCCTAAGCTCGCCATCATTTCTCCTCCTGCGGGCCCGACGCGAAGGGGCTTCTAAGGGTTTTAGTGGGCAACCCGTACTTTTCCACAACTACCCTTGATATGAATGAATCGTTGCACCGAATCAAAGAGTACCAAAACTGAGCGTGAATTCAATAAAACTTACCAACCACGATTATCCGGCTGATCATAGGCGTCCTCCACGTCGATGTGGTTCACCCGAGCACGAGGGAATGGATTGGGCTTCTTATTTGAGCCTCCATTGCCGTTTCCATTCCTCTGCTTGGCCTCCGGGCAGTCGGTGGCATAGTGCCTGTCTTACGGCACTTGAGGCGGTGATGTGGCTCAGATCCTTGAGTCGAGGCGAACGGTGCTGATTGCCATTACCGTTTCCATTGCCATTGCCATGGCCTGACTTGTTGTCCTGGCTGCGGTTGTTCCCATTTCCTCCATGGTTATGACCTCCATGGTTATGATGGGTGTGCCCTCCTGAGTACGGTGCATAACGGGGCTTCTGCTGAGCTCCTGAGTTGTGCTTCCCCTGGCTGTACTTCCGCTTGCGGCTTTCAATCTGCTGCTGCTTGCCTTCAAGTATGGTGGCCTTGTCTACCAGCTCCTGGTAGTTGTTGAAGGTAGCCACAATAAGCTGCATACTCAGCTCGTCGTTGAGTCCCTCGAGAAATTTCTCCTGCTTTGCGGCATCTGTGGCCACATCATCAGGGGCATAGCGGGCTAGCTTGCTGAATTCATCCACGTACTGTGCCACAGTACGGTTCCCCTGGCGTAAGTTGCGGAACTCACGCTTCTTCAGGCTCATGGCTCCAGCTGAAACATGAGCGGTGCGGAAGGCCTGCTGGAACTGATCCCATGTGATAGCACCAATGGGATAAGTGGCGGTGTAGTTCTCCCACCAAGAAGCTGCAGGTCCATCAAGTTGATCTTGTGACAAAGCACACCTTCTCTCGCATCGGTGCATCCAGCGGTGATTAGCTCTCTTCCGACTTTGCGGAGCCAATCATCACCACAATCGGCTCGGTGCTACTAGAGAACACTGGCGGATTCAGCCTCGAGAATCGAGTCAAGTTGTCCACGAGGGGTGGTGGCGGTGGATTGTTGGTGTTGTTGTTCGATTACGGATGAGTAGCTGCATGAGTGCATTCTGCTGCTTTGGAGCAGCTGGGTGAGCTCTGGCGAAAAACCGGTGTCACGTCTCGGAGGCATCTGGTGTTTTGGAGTGGATGAGGAAATTAGAATAGAACAATGGTCTAATGAGAAATAACACTACCCATATGAATGCACAATCATAAAACACACCAATCATTTATTCATTCCACTCAAACATGGTTCAATCTCGATTACAAAAGCTCATGACTAATCGAAAATATCGGCCTAACTGATCGACGAAAAAGTAAAAATAACATGGTGGTCGACTAAAAGTCTTCATCAATAATCCTTGCGTCCTCTGGTGTGATGTCCTCTGTTGTGGCGCCTCCTCTTGCGGCTTCCTCCAGTGGAACTCCCTTCATAATCCTGATCATTGCTTACGAGGGGTCCGTCATCTCCACTCGGGAAAAGGTCCTCTCCCAAGTCCATCTTTTCCTCTATCGCGGCAAGCTTCATCTTCAGGTCGTCGACTGTCTCCATGAAGTCCGCGACTTCTTCCTCATGGTTAAGGAAGTCTGCGTGTGCCTTCTCCTCCAGTTCCAGTTCACCGAACAGTAGCCTCCTGTGTGCCTTCGAGTTATGGCGAGTCTGAATCTCCCGTTTCCTGAGGAGACACTCCAAGTCCTGGATGTAAGAGAGAGTGGAGTCGTCCTCCACGGTGCGGATGATATCTCCATTCCGTGCTCTGCGAGAAACCATGGCGAGGTCTGATGGATCGAGCTCGGCCCTGTACTCCTCTCAGAGATGTCCGAGGGCACGATAGATCGCCATGTCCCTTCTGATGATCCAGTTGAAGTCGGTGAACTCAAAGTCAATAGGCTCCGTGTGTCCTCGAAGGTTCTCCTGGAATATGCACTTCAATCTCAGGCGGGTGTCCGTCGGAAGTGCATTGGTTGGCTTCCGGTGATCGATGGTAGAGCAATCTTCAGCTTCTTCACCATCTGGACCAGCTTCCTACCAAGGGCATCGTCTCATCGGGTGGCAAAACTCCGTAGCAAACTGGGGTGAACTCGACGGCCATCTAGAATGTTGAAAATCGGAGAGGAGTTAGAAATGAACAGGGGAGAATTTATGGAATGATAAGGATATAAAGTAAATGGTCTCTTCCTATGGCTTTCCGATCCTAGGGGTTACGATCCTACGGTCAGCGTGTGCTCTGATACCATCTCTGTAGCGACCTGACCCACAATCGGTCAAATCTACGTCTGCACCATCCCAAGATCATCTTTGGTACTCACAATACATCGATGAAGTAATCAAAGTTCAATCACACCTGAATTTTATTACGATTCTCATATAGAGTCTTTATTACAAGAGAATAAATTAGGCTCAAGGCCAACTCATGAGAAATAAACTACTAATGCTGCGGAGCGTAGAAGATAAAGCGAGTCCATCCGACTCAAAGGGCAATCGCCAAGCGCGAGCGTAGCCTCACTCCGATCGAATAAATCTCTGCAACATAAGACGTTGCAGCCGTGTAGGTCAGCTTTTTGAATAAGTTGGCAAGTCATGAAGAATAACAATAATAAAGTTACTAACACTATATGCATTTTGGCTGTGGAGCTCTAAGTTTCATCATTTTGCGAAAAGCAAATTTTCTCCTACTACAGTGGACTTGCTTGCAAATTACTACAAATTGTTGGTAGTTATTGAGATGGTTCCGCCAACCAATATCTCATTCCCAAATTATTAAGTCATAAAACCCCTCAAATTAATTCATTAGTTTTAGTGTTGAGATTTCGAATACTTCCAAGTTCCAGAGGCTCAATTTGTCCGTAATCGGGACACGGCTAATCGATTAGATCTTTAACTCTGCAGAGGTTTGCGCACTTTTCCGCAAGAATCATTCCCTCCTTTCAAGTCTTAGCACTTCATGGTGTTTGAAGGCGGACCAATAAACAGGGTCTTCCAAAGAGTTCTTCTGGCTACTGCCGGTACCCATCCAATCCTACCGTTCTTCTACATCTCGTAGTACCGTCCAGCCAGTGTCACTACTAGGGTTAACCCAGCCAGAGCCCATAATGGCTTGCGGCTTCACGAGTAAGCTTCGGTCATGGGGCATCCATCCGTCTCTTCGTGGCTGGGTGAAGCTTTCCGCAAGATGTCATGGCACTTCTCCATGCATCCCGGCCAACCTTTGGGTTCTCCAGGTGCCCGTCAACAAATCCTCCACCCGAAGAGTGAATTCAAGTCCATCTTGATCATTGTAGTTCATGGGGTTGTCATCATCATTGACTCTCATATCTTTCTTATGAATTTCACTCAACCAAAACCCGTCTCTGAGCATAGCAAAGTAAACTACTTAATCCGGGGTCATGGTAACAAGGGAATTGGTTCACCCTACCACATGATACTACTCAAGATTAATAACTTCAAGATTTCAACTCTGCATGCATGGTGGGGTGGTGACAATTTCTAATGCACAAAAACATAGGTATAGAAAATAACATGATCAAAACTTGCCTTGCCGATGATCCTCGTAAGCTAAAGATTCGTAGTAGCAAGCTTCGCACTCCGGAAACTCTACCGAGACAAACAATGATCACAATAAGCATAAAGCATAGGATCACATAATACAATAGCATAACAATAGCAACATAACACATCAAAACAACCAAAGCAAAACCCAAAGGAAACTCAAAAGAAATCCAAATCAAGTTTCCTACTTCAAACAACAACTAAAAGTAGTTTTATATAACAATTTTTTAACATAACCTAATCATGGTTTTATGTTAACTTAACAGAAAAAGATTTCATTAAGCAACTAGGAGCAAACAGAATTAATTAAAAATCTATTATGAAACTCCTATTAGGCCTAATTCAATTTCTATAAAGAAAATAAAATAAAACTTTTATTTATTATAAATAAAAGTTCATCCTATAAAGTGACAGAAACTATCCTAGAATAATCAATCACATGTTAAAAATAAATTTATTTACTAATTAAAATAATAGGAAAACAGTAGCTAGTTAATTAATTAGGATTAACAAGATTCTGCTTAAAACTATTTTTTATTAATCCTAAAATACCCAAATTAATTTCTATGGTTTGGCAATGTCAAAATAAAGTTGGGCCAAAAGAATCATCCAAAATAATTTTCCTAGCTCATGGTATAATAGATTTACTATTCTGACTAAAACTAAAATAAAGCAATTTTAATTAATTTTAACATAGCTAAATATATTTTCTACAGAAACTATAGAAAATTTGCAAACCAACAAAAAAGAATCACCTAAAAATATTAAACAGAATAAAAGATATGAATTTTTCAAAACAGGAACTATTCATTAAAAGCAGAAAACAAAAATAAATGAAAAAGGGCCTAATGGGCCTAAACTACACCGAGCGTAATATAAACTAAACGGGCCTAGGGTTAAACTGAATCGGGCCGGCTAAATAAAAAAAACCCTAACTTAAAAACTAACCGGACTAAACCGGAGCGGACCGGTTTTATTTAAAAGAAATACCCCTTCGGGGGTGTTCTAATCTGGACCGTAGATAGCGCATCGGACGGGGGAGGAGATCTCCGGTGACTCACCGGCGCTCGACGGAGGCGGCGAGTGCTTTGACCTCTCCGGTCGTCGGGAGGTCGGCGAGTGGCTCGGCGGTGCAGACGATCTCGGGGGTTCTTGGTGGAGTCGGTGGGGGTCGGGAGGGCTAGGCGGCGACGGCGACGCAAATGGCGGCGAGAGGTTCTGGCTCAGCGACGGCGTGAGAGAGGAGGAGGCTCTCGGCGAGGGGGTAGGGGGAATGGGGTGCGGGGCCGGTATAAATAGGGGGCCTCGGCCTTGGCAAGGGGCGATCGTGGGGAGATCGGCATCCGGATCTCACGGGATCCGCGATCGATGGCGGCGTGGCGTGGCGGGGCGGGGTTGAAGACGGCAGGGGTCCACTGCGAGAGAGAGAGAGAGAGAGGGCGGTGGCGGGCGGCGACTCAAGCCTTTTCAAGTGCGGGGAGTGGTGCGGTCGGTCTGTTGGGCGGCTCATTGGCGGCTGGGCCGGCTCGATGGGCCTGGCTGGTGGGTGGCTTGGCAGGCTGGCTGGGCAGGGGCTGGTGGCGCTGAGGGGGGTTTTTTTTAAATTTTATATATTTTTAAATAAAACAAAACAGAGATATCTTTTAAAATATAAATATTTTATATAGGACATATATATACCAAAATGATCACGGGAATATTCCCTATCATTTGAACATTTTTCCAAAGGCAAAATCCAAACTTTATAAAAATCCATTTTTCCAATATTCAAATAAAACTCAAGTTTGAATTCAAAACTTTTGGCAAGGTTTTCCTCTGATATTTTGGAGTGTCATGTTTACTCCTCTCATACTTTTGATCAAGTATTCATCAGGCATAGTTTTTGAAATGATTCCCACTTGCCAAGTTTGAATTCAAATATGAAAACTCAAAACTCTCCTGGAACTTCAAATGGCATTCAAATTCAAACAGGATGCATAGATGCTTAGCTATAATTGTAAAACATTCCAAATAGGAAATTTGGGATGTTACATCGTGGTGGCCCATTTACAATGCGAATTGTTCACAGACCAAAATTCAGAGGGGCCGTAAATGCGCCGATCTACTACACGGGCCTTTAACAGGCCGGAAGTTCGGTCGGGCTTGATTAGTATCAGTTTTATATGGGCTATTAATAGGCCCGATGTGACGTTGGGCCACATATGGCCCATGGATTTCGTCTGACGTTAACTGGCCGAAAATCACAACAGGCTGGAAATGGCTCAAATCTACAGTGGGCCTCTAACAGGCCGAATGTCACACATGGCCGAATATGACCCAAATCCTTCATGGTCGTTTATGGGCCGAAAGTTTCAAGGGCCAAAAAATGGGCCCAAATGAAGCAGGACCTTTAACAGGCCGGAAACACACCGGGCCGTCATTCGGCCCAAATACTTAGCAGATTGTTAACAGGCCAGAAGTGACCATGGGCCGCGATGATGACAAGTTTAGAACGGGCCGTTGACAGGCTGATTTGACAATAGCCGTACGGGCCTTAACTGCGAATGGGTCGTTTGCAAGCAGGTCGTTAATGGGCCAGCCCACTAATTTTTACTGGGCCATCCTTTTTAACCTAAATGGGCCGATGTTGGGCCTTGCCACGTGTCGACGTATCATAGGCGCCTCCTGTCCATTGGGCGGTTGACACATGTCCTTTTCGGGTGCTGACACGTGGTTGCTATAGCCAATGATAATTTTACACATGGAAAATCCCCATTGGTCGGGGCTGTTAACGGGTTATCGGATCCAAACCTGAACCCGATAGCTTAACGGCGACCCGTTACGATGGATGCCATGTGTCGGTCACCCTTGACCAAAGCACTTCTATGACGCGCGATTTATCGTCATGGAAGTTGACACTTCCGTGATGATAATTTTGGTAATGTCATGGAACACTTCTACGATAGCACAGGTATGACTATCTTGATTCTGTCATAAAATCGTCGTGGATGTACATGCATGACAAAAAACGTGACCTACTGTGACAAACACGTATCATCATGGAAGTGTATTTTTTTGTAGTGATATCCCCAAAGAGGAAGGGATGATGCAACACAGCTATGTAAGTATTTCCCTCAGTTATGAAACCAAGGTTATCAATCCAGTAGGAGAACCAAGCAACACTATGTAAACAGTACCTGCACACAAAGAACAAATACTTGCAACCCGACGCGCAAGAGGGGTTGTCAATCCCTGTATGGTAAAAAGATAGATTAAATTATATGAGATTGGGTAAATAGATCTTGCAAAAACACAAAATAAAATAAGCAAACAAAAGTGCAACAAGGTATTTTTGGGTTTTTGGAATAATAGGTTTGAAAACAATATGATAAAAGATAGACCGAGGGGCCATAGTTTTCAGTAGCAGCTTCTCAATATTATTTGAGTTTTCTCTGAACTCTTTATGCACGACTAATATAGCTTCATATTTCTTCTTCGATTTATTGGTTTGGTTTGGCCAACTATATTGATTTATCTTGCCGTGGGAAGAGGTGCTTTGTAATGGGTTCGATCTTACGGTGCTCAATCCCAGTGACAAAAAGGGACATAACACGTATGTATCATTGCTATTAAGGGTAAAAAGATGGGGTTTATTCATACGTGAGTTTATCTTGTCTACATAATATCATCTTGCTTAAGGCATTACTCCATTTTTCCATGAACTTAATATACTAGATGCATGCTGGATAGTGGTTAATGTGTGGAGTAATAATAGTAGATGCAGAATCATTTCGGTCTACTTGTCTCAGATGTGATGCCTATATATGATCATTGCCTTGGATATCATCATAATTATTTGCTTTTCTATCAATTTCCCAATAGTAATTTGTTTACCCGCCGTATGCTATTTTCTTGAGAGAAGCCTCTAGTGAAAATTATGGCTCGGGTGTCTATCTTTTATCATATATTAAAACCAAAAATACCTTGCTGCAATTTTCTTTTATTTATTTTATTTTGTATTTTTGTCCGATCTTATTGGGGAACGTAGTAATTTCAAAAAAATTCCTACGCACACGCAAGACCATGGTGATGGCATAGCAACGAGAGGGGAGAGTGTATGTCCACGTACCCTCATAGACCGAAAGCGGAAGCGTTATAACAACGCGGTTGATGTAGTCATACGTCTTCACGATCCGACCGATCCAAGTACCGAACGTACGGCACCTCCGAGTTCAGCACATGTTCAGCTCGATGACGATCCCGGGCTCCGATCCAGAAAGCGTCGGGGATGAGTTCCGTCGAGACGACGGCGTGGTGGCGATGATGATGCTCCACCGACGCAGGGCTTCGCCTAAGCTCGCGACAATATGACCGAAGTGGAATATGGTGGAGGGGCACCGCACACGGCTAAGGAACGATCCGTAGATCAACTTGTGTGTCATGGGGTGCCCCTGCCCCGTATATAAAGGAGCAAGGGGTGCGGCCGGCCCTAGGGAGGCGCTGCTGGAGGAGTCCTACTCCCACCGGAGTAGGACTCCCCCTTCCTAGTTGGATTAGGTCTTGGGGAAGGGGAAGAGGGAGGGCGCCCCCTCTCCTGTCCTATTCGGACTAGAGGGGAGGGGCGCGGCCTGCCCTGGCCGGCCCTCCTCTTCTCCCTTATGGCCCATCAAGGCCCATTGATCCCCGGGGTTCCGTAACCCGGTGTTCGGTAAAATCCGTTTTCATCCGAACCTTTTCAAGTCAAACATAGGCTTCCAATATATCAATCTTTATGTCTCGACCATTTGAGACTCCTCGTCATGTCCGTGATCACATCCGGGACTCCGAACAAACTTCGGTACATCAAAACTTACAAACTCATAATAAACTGTCATCGAAACGTTAAGCGTGCGGACCCTACGGGTTCGAGAACTATGTAGACATGACCTAGAACTATTCTCGGTCAATAACCAATAGCGGAACCTGGATGCCCATATTGGTTCCTACATATTCTTCGAAGATCTTTATCGGTCAAACCGCATAACGACATACGTTGTTCCCTTTGTCATCGGTATGTTACTTACCCGAGATTCGATCGTCGGTATCCAATACCTAGTTCAATCTCGTTACCGGCAAGTCTCTTTACTCGTTCCGTAATACATCATCTCACAACTAACTTATTAGTTTCAATGCTTGCAAGGCTTATGTGATGTGTATTACCGAGAAGGCCTAGAGATACCTCTCCGACAATCGGAGTGACAAAACCTAATCTCGAAATACGCCAACCCAACATGTACCTTTGGAGACACCTGTAGTACTCCTCTATAATCACCAAGTTACATTGTGACGTTTCGTAGTACCCAAAGTGTTCCTCCGGTAAACGAGAGTTGCATAATCTCATAGTTACAGGAACATGTATAGGTCATGAAGAAAGCAATAGCAATATACTAAACGATCAAGTGCTAAGCTAACGGAATGGGTCATGTCAATCACATCATTCTCCTAATGATGTGATCCCATTAATCAAATAACAACACATGTCTATGGTTAGGAAACATAACCATCTTTGATTAATGAGCTAGTCAAGTAGAGGCATACTAGTGACTATATGTTTGTCTATGTATTCACACATGTATCATGTTTCCGGTTAATACAATTCTAGCATGAATAATAAACATTTATCATGAAATAAGGAAATAAATAATAACTTTATTATTGCCTCTAGGGCATATTTCCTTCAGTCTCCCACTTGCACTAGAGTCAATAATCTAGTTCACATCATCATGTGATTCAACACTAATATTCACATCTCGTATGTGATTAACACCCATAGTTCACATCGTCATGTGACCAACACCCAAAGGGTTTACTAGAGTCAATAATCTAGTTCACATTGCTATGTGATTAACACCCAAAGATTACTAAGGTATGATCATGTTTTCTCGTGAGAGAAGCTTAGTCAACGGGTCTGTCACATTGAGCCGTATGTATTTTGCAAATATTCTATGTCTACAATGCTCGCACGGAGCTACTCTAGCTAATTGCTCCCACTTTCAATATGTATCCAGATTGAGACTTAGAGTCATCTGGATCAGTGTAAAAAGCTTGCATCGATGTAACTCTTTACGATGGGCTCTTTTATCACCTCCATAATCGAGAAATATTTCCTTAGTCCTCACTAAGGATGTTCTTGACCAATGTCCAGTGATCTACTCCTAGATCACTATTGTACTCCTTTCCAAATTTAGAGCAAGGTATACAATAGGTCTGGTACATAGCATAGCATACTTTATAGAACCTATGGTGAGGTATAGGGAATGACTTTCATTCTCTTTTCTATTTTCTGCCGTGGTCGGGATTTGAGTCTTTACTCAATTTCACACCTTTGCAACCTGAGACAAGAACTTTTCTTTGACTGTTCTATTTTGAACTACTTCAAAATCTTGACAAGGTATGTACTTATTGAAAAACTTATCAAGCGTCTTGATCTCAATAGATCTTGATGCTCAATATGTAAGTAGTTTCTTGAGGTCTTTCTTTGAAAACTCCTTTCAAATACTCCTTTATGCTTTGCAGAATAATTCTACATTATTTCCGATCAACAATATGTCATTCACATATACTTTATCGTAAATGCTGTAGTGCTCCCACTCACTTTCTTGCAAATACTGAGCTTCTCCAAAAGTCATATAAAACCATATGCTTTGATCACACTATCAAAGCGTTTATTCCAACTCGAGATGATTGCACCAGTCCATAGATGGATCATTGAAGCTTGCACATTTTGTTAGCTCCTTTAGGATTGACAAAACCTTCTGGTTGCATCATATACAACTCTTCTTTAATAAATCCATTAAAGAATGTAGTTTTGACATCCATTTGCCATATTTCATAAAATGTGGCAATTGCTAACATGATTCGGACAGACTTAAGCATCGCTACAGTTGAGAAAATCTCATTGTAGTCAACACCTTGAACTTGTCGAAAACCTTTTTGTGACAAGTCGAGCTTTGTAGAAAGTAACACTACTATCAGTGTCCGTCTTCCTCTTGAAGATCCATTTATTTAACATGGCTTGCTGATCATCGGGCAAGTCAATCAAAGTCCATACTTTGTTCTCATACATGGATCATATCTCAGATTTCATGGCCTCAAGCCATTTCGCGGAGTCTGGGCTCATCATCGCTTCCTCATAGTTCGTAGGTTCATCATGGTCTAGTAACATGACTTCCAGAACATGATTACCGTACCACTCTGGTGCGGATTTACTCTGGAAGACCAACGAGGTTTGGTAGCAACTTTGATCTGAAGTTTCATGATCATCATCATTAACTTCCTCACTAATTGGTGTAGGAATCACTGGAACTGATTTCTGTGATGAACTACTTTCCAATAAGGGAGAAGGTACAATTACCTCATCAAGTTCTACTTTCCTCCCACTCACTTCTTTCGAGAGAAACTTCTTCTCTAGAAAGGATCCATCTTAGCAACGAATAACTTGCCTTCGGATCTGTGATAGAAGGTGTACCCAATAGTTACCTTTGGGTATTCTATGAAGACGCACTTCTCCGATTTGGGTTCGAGCTTATCGGTGAAAACCTTTTCACATAAGCATCACAATTCCAAACTTTAAGAAACGACAGCTTAGGTTTCTTGTTAAACCATAGTTCATACGGTGTCGTCGTCAACGGATTTAGATGGTGCCCTATTAAGCGTGAATGCAGCTGTCTCTAATGCATAACCCCAAAACGTTATTGGTAAATCGGTAAGAGACATCATTGATCGCACCATATCAAAAATAAAAGTACGATTCTGACGTTCGGACACACCATAACGTTGTGGTGTTCGGTGGCGTGAGCTGTGAAACTATTCCACTTTGTTTTAATTGAAGACCAAACTCGTAACTCAAATATTCATCTCCATGATCAGATCGCGGAAAATTTATTTTCTTGTTACGATGATTTTCTACTTCACTCTGAAATTCTTTGAATTTTCAACTATTTCAGACTTATGTTTCATCAAGAAGATATACGCATATCTGCTCAAATCATCTGTGAAGGTCAGAAAATAATGATACTTGCCACGAGCATCAACACTCATTGGATCGCATACATCGGTATGTATTATTTCCAACAAGTCAAGAGCTTCGTTCCATTGTTCCGAGAACGGAGTTTTAGTCATCTTGCCCATAAGGCATGGTTCACAAGCATCAAGTGATTCATAATCAAGTGATTCCAAAATCCCATCAACATGGAGTTTCTTCATGCGCTTTACACCAATATGACCTAAACGGCAGTGCCACAAATGAGTTGCACTATTATTATTAACTTTGCATCTTTTGGCATCAATATTATGAATATGTGTATTACTACGATCGAGATCCAACAAACTATTTTTATTGGGTGTATGACCATTGAAGGTTTTATTCATGTAAACAGAATAACAATTATTCTCTGACTTAAATGAATAACCGTATTGCAATAAACATGATCAAATCATATTCATGCTCAACACAAACGCCAAATAACATTTATTTAGGTTTAACACTAATCCCGAAAGTATAGGGAGTGTGCGATGATGATCATATCAATCTTGGAACTACTTCCAACACACATCGTCACTTCCCCTTCAACTCGTCTTTGTTTATTCTGTAACTCCTATTTCGAGTTACTAATCTTAGCAACCGAACAAGTATCAAATACTCAGGGGCTACTATAAACACTAGTAAGGCACACATCAATAACCTGTATATCAAATATACTCTTGTTCACTTTGCCATCCTTCTTATCCACCAAATATTCAGGGCATTTCTGCTTCCAGTGACCATTTCCTTTGCAGTAGAAGCACTCAGTTTCAGGCTTTGATCCAGCTTTGGGCTTCTTCGCGGGAGCGACAACTTGCTTGTCATTCTACTTGAAGTTCCCTTTCTTTCCCTTTGCCCTTTTCTTGAAACTAGTGGTCTTGTCAATCATCAACAGTTGATGCTCTTTTCTTGGTTTCTACCTTCGTCGATTTCAGCATCACGAAGAGCTTGGGAATTACTTTTGTCATCTCTTGCATATTATAGTTCATCACGAAGTTCTACTAACTTGGTGATGGTGACTAGAGAATTCTGTCAATCACTATCTTATCTGGAAGATTAACTCCCACTTGATTCAAGCGATTGAAGTACCCAGACAATCTGAGCACATGCTCACTAGTTGAGCGATTCTCCTCCATCTTTTAGCTATAGAACTTGTTGGAGACTTTATATCTCTCAACTCGGGTATTTGCTTGAAATATTAACTTCAACTCCTGGAACATCTCATATGGTCCATGACGTTCAAAACGTCTTTGAAGTCCCGATTCTAAGCCGTTAAGCATGGTGCACTAAACTATCAAGTAGTCATCATATTCAGCTAGCCAAACGTTCATAACGTCTGCATCTACTCCTGCAATAGGTCTGTCACCTAGCGGTGCATCAAGGACATAATTCTTCTGTGCAGCAATGAGGATAAACCTCAGATCACGGATCCAATCCGCATCATTGCTACTAACATCTTTCAACACAGTTTTCTCTAGGAACATATTAAAATAAACATATGAAAGAAACAAACATAGGGAAGCAACAACGCGAGCTATTGATCTACAACATAATTTGCAAAATACTACCAGGACTAAGTTCATGATAAATTTAAGTTCAATTAATCATATTACTTAAGAACTCCCACTTAGATAGACATCCCTCTAATCTTCTAAGTGATCACGTGATTCATATCAACTAAACCATGTCCGATCATCACGTGAGATGGAGTAGTTTCAATGGTGAACATCTGTAACGCCCCGGATACAACTTTCCATATTCGAAACTCCGACTCTTGCCTTTTCCGGAGATGCTATATGATATTTCCTTCGTGGTTGGGTTTTTGTCTGTTGTTTTGCTTTTTGTTCTTGTTATGCATCTCGTCTCATAGCATCATCTGCATTTCATCTGCATGTTTTTCAAATCTTGCATCCGTTCGTAGTTGCCGCGTTCCCCCCTTGCCTTCGTTGTCCCTCTCGAGAGCAACCGTTCATTTGTTGTCCGACCGTTTGAGCCTCTCTGCACAGCCCACCTAGTCCAGCCTCCTTCCCCTCTTCGCTTCCGGAGTTGTCCGATGCGACCGCACGGTCCGAAACCCTCTCTGCACAGTGCATCGAACCCCCTCTTGCGTGCGTCCGAAACCTGCCCCGAACCTAACCAGCTCAGTCATCTCCGTTGGATTCGGATCATCCCCAAACATCTAGTAAACATCTGCGTTTATTTGTTGGACTCCCCTAAGCCATTTATCTTCGATGGTCCGATTACGATCGGAGGGGCCAAACCTATTCTAATCTCCCTCTTTCCTTATATATATACTCCCTAGTCTAAATTAGGCCAAACCCTAACTTCTAGGGAGTCTGTCCCATCCATCCACCCATTCCCGAGCCGCCGCCACCTACCTACCTTTTTCTTCCTCGGGATCTCCTCATTCCATGGCGTCCTCCCGAAGCACCAACCAGCCTCCACCTTCCCCTCGTCCAGGAGCATCTGCTCCTCTGCCCGAGCCCCCTGCCTCGGCCCCAGGCCGCGCCCTCCAGCGACCAACGCCGCTGCCGGCGACCACCACCAGGAGCATCTCTGCCTCCCCAAGCCACCTCACCTCCCTCTCCCCGAGCACCCCGTCCGACCCACCGCGCCGGCCAGCGAGCCGACGCCGTTGAGCGCCAACGCAGCAGCAACAACAACAATCCTCACCGTCGCCGCCTCAGATGAGCACCGCCCTGACCCTGCCTTCTCTTGCGCCTCCTCCCCGTCTCGTTTTCCCCTTCCCTCTCTCTCTCATGCCTCTGCCTCTCTCTCACAGGGAACCACGCTGAGGCCATGGAGAAATTGCAGCACCGCCGCCCTTGGGGTTAAATCGACGGCCATCCCCGTCGATCCCAGCGGAACCTCTCCACCAAGAGCACCACGCCATGGCTCGCCCCACCGAAGCTCGCCCAAGCTCCAAGTCCGTCGGCCGCCTCTGCTTCGATCCGGCAGGGAACGGGACACCGGGGACCTCCCGCGACCGGATCCAGCCTCAAGACGCCCGCTTCCCCCTACTGGCGCGTTGACCACGCCTCCCGTCGTGCTCTGCCTGCCTCGCGCCGGTGCCCTGGTTGCCTCCTCCGCCTCTCAGACGAGGTGGACGAGCGCAGCCGCTTCGCCGTGCCCGTTGACTGCGTCGCCAGCAGGCCTCCTCTGCCCCATCTCCATCAGCGCGCCGAGCCCGGCTGCCCGGCTCGGCGCCCGCGATAATGGGCCAAAGAGCCGGCCTAGCACCTCCTGTGCCAGCGCCTCTTCCACCGACCGGGCCTTGGCCGTGGTGAGCAAGACCCCTCCCTCTCTCTGTGCACTTTGGGCCAGGCAGATTCGCCCGATCGTGTTTTTTCCTGCGGCGATTTTAACCATTATCCGGTGTTTTAACAGATTTGCGAAAACCCCACATTCATCATGCATTTAATAACTCACAAATGGTGCATCGGATTAAAATGTTTTATATATGTAAGATGCTCAGAAAATTGTGTAGATTAATAATTTGCCACTTTCATCCCATGTTAAAATGTTTAACTTGCTGTTTATTTAAATTTGCTAATATGCCATGTTAAAATGCTTTAATTCATAACTAAATAACCGTAGCTCCATTTTAAATAAATTATATATGTAAATGGGGTAGAAAAATGCCTAGTTTAACATGGTATACTTTATTTGCATGATTAACAACTTTAAAATTGTGTTTAGGGCAGAACAGTAGCAAATTCGAAATATGCACATGAGGATTTTCCGGAATTGTTGTTTCTTATTTCCGGCCTCATCTAAACTTGCCCAAATAGTTAGTTTACTTAAGCTTCACCTCTTGCCATGTTTGACAACATTTAATATTGTTGGGTACATAACCGAGAGAGAACTAAATAAGTGTTGTGGTGTTTTGTCAATATGCAACCCGTTGCATATTGAGCTCCACTTAACTTGTAGTGTTGTTTGTGCATATTGCCATGCCATGCCTCATTAAACCGGACATGCATCATACTTGGTTGTGCATCATGCCATGTTTATGTGATGGTTGTTTACCGTGTTGTTTGCTTCTTTCCGGTTGCCTTGGTTTCGTTCGGAGTTGTGAGGATTCGTTCGACTTCGTCCGTTTGTCTTCTTCATGGACTCGTTCTTCTTCCTTGCGGGATTTGAGGCAAGATGACCATACCCTCGAAATCACTTCTATCTTTGCTTGCTAGTTGCTCGCTCTTTTGCTATGCCTATGCTACGATGCCTACCACTTGCTATATCATGCCACCCACATTGCCATGTCAAGCCCCTAACCATCCTTTCCTAGCAAACCGTTGTTTGGCTATGTTACCGCTTTGCTCAGCCCTCTTATAGCGTTGTTAGTTGCGGTGAAGATGAAGTTTGTTCCTTGTTGGAACATGGAGATGTAGTTCCTTGTTGGAACATGTTTACTTGTTGGGATATCACAATATATCTTATTTAATTAATGCATCTATATACTTGGTAAAGGGTGGAAGGCTCGGCCTTATGCCCAGTGTTTTGTTCCACTCTTGCCGCCCTAGTTTCCGTCATACCGGTGTTATGTTCCCGGATTTTTGCGTTCCTTACGGTTGGGTGATTTATGGGACCCCTTGACAGTTCGCTTTGAATAAGACTCCTCCAAAGAAGGCCCAACATTGGTTTTACCATTTGCCACCTAAGCCTTTTTCCCTTGGGTTTTGCAGACTCAAGGGTCATCTTTATTTTAACCCCGGACGGTGCTCCTTCGAGTCTGGCCCAAACCAGCGATGTCCGGCGCCCTCGGGCAATCGGGGTCTATGCCAACCCGACGTCTTGCTCATCCGGTGTGCCTCGAGACCGAGATATGTGCAGCTCCTATCAGATTTGTCGGCACATCCGGCGGCTTTGCTGGTCTTGTTTTATTCTCTGTCGAAATGTCTTGTAGTCCGGGATTCCGAGATCGATCGGGTCTTCCGGTAGAAGGAATATCCTTCGTTGACCGTGAGAGCTTATCATGGGCTAAGTTGGGACACCCTGCAGGTATTATCTTTCAAAGCCATGCCGCGGTTATGAGGCAGATGGGAATTTGTTAATGTCGGTTGTAGAAAACCCGAAGTTGATCTTAATTAAAATACACCAACGCGTGTGTAACCGTGATGGTCTCTTCTCGGTGAGTCCGGGAAGTGAACACGTGTTGGAGTTATGTTTGGCGTAAGTAGTTTGGGATCACTTCTTGATCATAGTTGTTCGACCGTGCTTTGCTTCTCTTCTCGCTCTCTTTTGTAATGTAGCCACCATATATGCTAGTCGCTTGCTGCAGCTCCACCTCACTACCATGTCCTACCTTTAAGCTTAAATAGTCTTGATCTCATGGTGTGAGATTGCTGAGTCCCGTGACTCACAGATACTTCAAAACCAGTTTGCGGTGCCGATGAAACCGTGCGGTGGCGCACCGAGCTCAAGGAGGAGCTTGATGAAGATCTTGTTCATTGTGTTGTTTCGTTTGATTGATCAAGAGTGGAGCCAGTTGGGACGATCGGGATCTGTGTAGCTTTTGGGGTAGTCTTCTTTTATTTTGGTTCCGTAGTCGGACCTTGATTGTATCTGTATGATGTAATGCTTTACTCATGTATTGTGTGAAGTGGCGATTGTAAGCCAACTATGTATCTCTTTCCTTATGTATTACATGGGTTGTGTGAAGATTACCTCACTTGCGACATTGCTTTCAATGCGGTTATGCCTCTAAGTCGTGCTTCGACGTGGGAGATATAGCCGCATCGAGGCGCTACAAGTTGGTAATCGAGCCTTCCCGACTTAGGAGCCCCCTACTTGATTGTTTGTTTGGCGTTGTTGAGTCTAGAACGGAAAATGTTTTGAGTCTTAGGATTATATATATCGGAGAGTAGGATTCTTTTTACTCCTCAGTCCCTTCGTCGCTCTGGTGAGGCATCCTGACGTAGAGTTTTGACTTTTCTCTTCTCAAATTTCACTAAAAAAATTTTAGGATCACGCGGGTATCTTGGAATCGTTCCGATGGTTTTGTGACGAGAACATTGTTCTTGGTGCCTCCTGACATTTAGGGGTTGTGGCAGTGTCCCGGGGAGTTGAGCTCCGAGTTGTTGTCGTCACAATTTTATCGTTGCAGTTCTGGAATACCTGAGCTTTTCCGACATCGAAATCTCTTTTCTGCAGTTGTTGGTGAGATAACCCCGATAGCCCAGTACTGAGGCGAGTGCGGGAGTATTGCCATGACTTGTATAACGGATGTTTTTCGAAGGTCGAGGTACACGATTTCGAGGATTTCTTGGTTATGTGTTGACGGATGGATACTGGTGGATCTAGGTATTGTTAGTTTGGGTGATATATTTTGTGTCCCTGTATCCCCAACACCAGATTGCATAACCGAAAGTTTGGGAGTTTATAGGTGGGAATTCTAGTAGCTTACATGATATTCTTTCCGACGGATGTATGATTTGAGATTGGGGTTCAACGTCTAGTGGTCCGCCCATTCACGGTCGATTCTGATGGTCGCGAGGCGTCTTAAAGAATCCTTGGCTATGCTGATTCGGGACGTCTTGTTTGTCATTCGTGACGTCCGCTATCGTCGTGTCCGTGTGGGCCCCACCACTAACACTTTGGGCGTAAATCTCTATCATGTGTTTGTTCCGCTCATTCTTGAAGCCAATCCTTTGTTTTGTTTTGTTTTTGTGGTATTCGAGTTGCTTCGAAGTCAAGTGTGGATTCCATACCTTATTCTAAATGGTGTTTTCATATTTCTATGTGAATACTAATCCTTCTTGATCATCGAGGTCGTCATGTTAATTCTTTTCTCAACCGGCGTGCTTCTCTTCAAGTGGATCCGATCATTTCAACGTTTGCAAGATCAATTCTAAGTTTTCTCAACGGTGTTTGTTTCATCCGTCCCAAGTTGTCTTTGTTTTCCCGCCCTCCCACCCTTTTTTCTTCAAGGACTCAGATTTCTTAATCAAGTATCCATTTTATTGAGTGAAGTTTCTTCATTCTTTTCTTTCAATGTTTTATCCGGTGATTTCTCATGAAGACGCTAAGGAAGCTTCAACCTTATCATTTTCCATTCTAATTTTCTTTTCCGGTGGATTTAGTTCAAGATTTCGGTGTTGATCTTATCCCTTTTCCTCTTTTCACAATGCTTTCTCATGCCGGTGTATCTCCTAATCATTCACTTCTCGCTATTCATTTGGTTGGGAGTGCTAAAGTTTATCTCAGAAGATTCGTGTTTCCATTCTTAATCCGTTCAAATTATTTCGAGTTTGTTATCCCATTCAAGCCATTTAAATCAACCGGTGCAATCTTTATTTCAAGCAATCGTTAAACGGTGTTTCTTTTGAGTGGGCCCTAACCCACAGGTCTTTTCCCAGGATCTTACCTGACTCTTTTAATTTCCCCGGAGTTATTCTCAATTCTTTTCAAGTGTGACGTAAGAATGGATTCCATCAGTCACATGCCTTTTTCCAAGATAAATTTCAAACCATTTCATCGTTGTATCAACCTCTTTGCTTTTCATTCTACCGGAGTATCTTAACAATTCTGGTGGTGTTTCTCGCCGTCATTCTCGAATTTTGAAGACTGAAGAAGAGTTTCTCTTAAATCTTGCTCCATTCTCTTCAAGATTCATTGTTCTAGTTTGATGCCATCCTCTCATAATTGTTTTAGATGGTGAGAATTCTTTTCACCCATCCGGAGCATTTCAGGAGTCTTTTCATTTTGATTCTTCTGAGCCATCATCTCAGAATTCTTCATTCAAGAGTTCAACTCTTGTTTTCCAAATCTCACCGGTGCATCGTCGAAATATCCTCTAATCAGTTCATGATCTCTGTGTTCTCTTGTATCTAAATTCCCCTCAAATATCTTCATTCGTTTTCCAATTCTTCCCGGTGTATTGTGCCTTTGCTATGTTCATTTTTAATTCGTACGGTGGTTCGTTCAAGATTTCTCTTCCTTTGTTATCATATCAAATCATTCGTTGTTTCCAAATCCCACCGGTGGTTCCATCAATACCTTCTCAAGTTTGCGCTATATCTCTATCTGTAATCATTTTTCAATGAGAATAAGTAGTATGCCAAATCCATTGCTTTCCATCAATTTAATTGGTGAAGGATCAGCATAATGTAATTCTTATTCTTGTTTCATCGAGTAAGTTCAATTCCTTATTCCGAAGGTTCATCAAAATTCTTGATTTCATTTGTTCATCTTTCTTTCCGGAGTTCCAAGTTTTTCTCGGTTATATCATTTCAAAGCTTCATCTTGTCACTGCAAGGCTTCACCTTGTGTTGTCAACTTCTCTTTTCTTTCTTTCATCCTTTCTTTACCGGAGTTCTTATGGAGTTTTTCTTCATGGTGGTTCATCAAGGATTTAATTCATTCTCGAAGCGTTCTCAAGATTCTTGTTGGAAGAGCTCAAATATTCTTCTTCCTACATTCCGAAGTGCAATTCTTTCTACCTTATCTCTTGAGACGGTGTTATGTCACTCTTGGCAATTTCTCTTCGTGTTTCATGTTTCACTTGTTGTCAAGAATGAGATATTTAAATCCATCAATCCCTTTGTTGGAGTTATCTTGGGCTATATTTCACCTAAAGCTTTCCCTAAGGATTGTTGCTATTTATGGTGCTTATAAATGACCTAAGTTCTTCATTTGTCCTCCCGGTGAAATAAGTTTTCATCTCCGTGTTGCTATCAATCCAATCGTTTGTTTCCGTTGGTGGCAGAAGCTCACCTCATAATTTTGAGATGTTTTCCATAAGTCCACTACAAGGTTATTCTTTTCGTTGTTGGTTTTCCAACAACTCCGTTCTATCCTTCTTTGTAAGGATGCTTCATTCAAATTCATTTGTGGTAGAAGTTGTCATTTTCTTCTCCGTCCCTTTATCCCAACAATCTAGATTCTATTCTTTCGTTTCGAAGGCATTGTGATGTTGCTCTCTTCGACCCATCGTCTCGTTTTGTCAAGATCATGTTCTTTTTCTTGCATTATCCATTTAACCGGAGTGTCATGTTTTCATTCAAGTTCTCTCATCTTATCAAGTTTTGCCTCCCTTCTTAACCGGAGTGTTGTCTGAAATCTTTCTTACCCCTTGTGCCATTTTTTTTCAATAGTTCCAGAGGCAGTGTTTGTTGATTTCATCAAGTATCCTCTTTTCTTTCATCAAGTATCATCCCATCTTCTAAAGTTCATGTTCAATTCCTTTCATTTTCAGTCGGAGTGCTGTCCAAATTATATCATTCTTATTCATTCTTATCTCGTTTCAACCAGAGTGGTTTCATTTTCCTTCTTGTCCTTTGTGCTCGTCATTCATGTCTTTGCAACCTTCAAGTTCTCGTAATACTCCTTGTTCCTCTTTTCTACCGGATTGTTTGCAATCTCATTCATCTCTGTTGTACTCTTTCTTTTAAATTGCTCAACCTCTCAAGGTTCTTTGGTTTCACTCATTGGTCGAAGAAGCAACTTAGTTTACCTCTTATCTTCCTCTTCCTTTTCCCTACGGTGCCATCCTAGATCTCGGGACGAGATCCTCTCGTAGTGGTGGAGTGTTGTAACGCCCCGGATACAACTTTCCATATTCGAAACTCCGACTCTTGCCTTTTCCGGAGATGCTATATGATATTTCCTTCGTGGTTGGGTTTTTGTCTGTTGTTTTGCTTTTTGTTCTTGTTATGCATCTCGTCTCATAGCATCATCTCGCATTTCATCGCATGTTTTTCAAATCTTGCATCCGTTCAGTAGTTGCGCGTTCCCCCTTGCCTTCGTTGTCCCTCTCAAGAGCAACTGTTCATTTGTTGTCCGACCGTTTGAGCCTCTGCACAGCCCACCTAGTCCAGCCTCCTTCCCCTCTTCGCTTCCGGAGTTGTCCGATGCGACCGCACGGTCCGAAACCCTCTCTGCACAGTGCATCGAACCCCCTCTTGCGTGCGTCCGAAACCTGCCCCGAACCTAACCAGCTCAGTCATCTCCGTTGGATTCGGGTCATCCCCAAACATCTAGTAAACATCTGCGTTTATTTGTTGGACTCCCTAAGCCATTTATCTTCGATGGTCCGACACGATCGGAGGGGCCAAACCTATTCTAATCTCCCTCTTTCCTTATATATATACTCCCTAGTCTAAATTAGGCCAAACCCTAACTTCTAGGGAGTCTGTCCCATCCATCCACCCATTCCCGAGCCGCCGCCACCTACCTACCTTTTTCTTCCTCGGGATCTCCTCATTCCCGCATGGCGTCCTCCCGAAGCACCAACCAGCCTCCACCTTCCCTCGTCCCAGAGCATCGCTCCTCTGCCCGAGCCCCTGCCTCGGCCCAGGCCGCGCCCTCCAGCGACCAACGCCGCTGCCGGCGACCACCACCAGGAGCATCTCTGCCTCCCCAAGCCACCTCACCTCCCTCTCCCCGAGCATCCCATCCGACCCTTGGCCCGGCAGCCGACGCCGTTGAGCGCCAACGCAGCAGCAGCAACAATCCTCACCGTCGCCGCCTCAGATGAGCACCGCCCTGACCCTGCCTTCTCTTGCGCCTCCTCCCTGTCTCGTTTTCCCCTTCCCTCTCTCTCTCATGCCTCTGCCTCTCTCTCACAGGGAACCACGCTGAGGCCATGGAGAAATTGCAGCACCGCCGCCCTTGGGGTTCGTCGCTGACGGCCATCCCCGTCGATCCCGCGTGGAACCTCTCCACCAGTAGCACCACGCCATGGCTCGCCCCCCAAGCTCGCCAAGCTCCAAGTCCGTCGGCCGCTCGCCTCGATCCGGCAGGGAACGGGACACCGGGGACCTCCCGCGACCGGATCCAGCCTCGAAGACGCCCTGCTTCCCCTACTTCGAGCGCGTTGACCACGCCTCCCCGTCGTGCTCCTGGCCTGCCTCCGCGCCGGTGCCCTGGTTGCCTCCTCTGCTTCGCCCCTGTACGAGGTGGACGAGCGCAGCCGCTCGCCCGTGCCCGTTGACCGCGTCGCCCGCGCAGGGCCTCCTCTGCCCCATCTCCATCGCGCGCCTGTGCCCACCTGCCCACTGAAGCCCGCATGGGCCACAGCAGGCCGGCCTAGCACCTCCCAGGCCCAGCGCCTTCCACCGACCGGGCCTTGGCCCAGGGTGAGCAAGACCCCTCCCCCTCTCCTGTGCACTTTGGGCCAGGCAGATTCGGCCCGATGCGTGTTTTTTTCCTGCCGGCGATTTTAACCATTATCCAGTGTTTTAACAGATTTGCATAAAACCCCCTGTTCATCATGCATTTAATAACTCACAAATGGTGCATCGGATTAAAATGTTTTATATATGTAAGATGCTCAGAAAATTGTGTAGATTAATAATTTGCCACTTTCATCCCATGTTAAAATGTTTAACTTGCTGTTTATTTAAATTTGCTAATATGCCATGTTAAAATGCTTTAATTCATAACTAAATAACCGTAGCTCCATTTTAAATAAATTATATATGTAAATGGGGTAGAAAAATGCCTAGTTTAACATGGTATACTTTATTTGCATGATTAACAACTTTAAAATTGTGTTTAGGGCAGAACAGTAGCAAATTCGAAATATGCACATGAGGATTTTCCGGAATTGTTGTTTCTTATTTCCGGCCTCATTTAAACTTGCCCAAATAGATAGTTTACTTAAGCTTCACCTCTTGCCATGTTTGACAACATTTAATATTGTTGGGTACATAACCGAGAGAGAACTAAATAAGTGTTGTGGTGTTTTGTCAATATGCAACCCGTTGCATATTGAGCTCCACTTAACTTGTAGTGTTGTTTGTGCATATTGCCATGCCATGCCTCATTAAACCGGACATGCATCATACTTGGTTGTGCATCATGCCATGTTTATGTGATGGTTGTTTACCGTGTTGTTTGCTTCTTTCCGGGTTGCCTTCGGTTTCGTTCCGGAGTTGTGAGGATTCGTTCGACTTCGTCCGTTTGTCTTCTTCATGGACTCGTTCTTCTTCCTTGCGGGATTTCAGGCAAGATGACCATACCCTCGAAATCACTTCTATCTTTGCTTGCTAGTTGCTCGCTCTTTTGCTATGCCTATGCTACGATGCCTACCACTTGCTATATCATGCCACCCACATTGCCATGTCAAGCCCCTAACCATCCTTTCCTAGCAAACCGTTGTTTGGCTATGTTACCGCTTTGCTCAGCCCCTCTTATAGCGTTGTTAGTTGCAGGTGAAGATGAAGTTTGTTCCTTGTTGGAACATGGAGATGTTGTTCCTTGTTGGAACATGTTTACTTGTTGGGATATCACAATATATCTTATTTAATTAATGCATCTATATACTTGGTAAAGGGTGGAAGGCTCGGCCTTATGCCTGGTGTTTTGTTCCACTCTTGCCGCCCTAGTTTCCGTCATACCGGTGTTATGTTCCCGGATTTTGCGTTCCTTACACGGTTGGGTGATTTATGGGACCCCTTGACAGTTCGCTTTGAATAAGACTCCTCCAAAGAAGGCCCAACATTGGTTTTACCATTTGCCACCTAAGCCTTTTTCCTTGGGTTCTGCAGACTCAAGGGTCATCTTTATTTTAACCCCGGACAGTGCTCCTTCGAGTCTTGGCCCAAACCGAAGCGATGTCGGCGCCCCCGGGCAATCAGGGTCTATGCCAACCCGACGTCTTGCTCATCCGGTGTGCCCCGAGACCTAGATATGTGCAGCTCCTATCAGGATTTGTCGGCACATCCGGCGGCTTTGCTGGTCTTGTTTTATTGTTGTCGAAATGTCTTGTAGTCCGGATTCCGAGATCGATCGGGTCTTCGGTAGAAGGAATATCCTTCGTTGACCGTGAGAGCTTATCATGGGCTAAGTTGGGACACCCTGCAGGGTATTATCTTTCAAAGCCGTGCCCACGGTTATGAGGCAGATGGGAATTTGTTAATGTCGGTTGTAGAAAACCGAAGTTGATCTTAATTAAAATACACCAACGCGTGTGTAACGTGATGGTCTCTTCTCGCGGAGTCCGGAAGTGAACACGGTGTTGGAGTTATGTTTGACGTAAGTAGTTTCAGGATCACTTCTTGATCATAGTTGTTCGACCGTGCTTTGCTTCTCTTCTCGCTCTCTTTTGCGAATGTAGCCACCATATATGCTAGTCGTTTGCTGCAGCTCCACCTCACTACCATGTCCTACCTTTAAGCTTAAATAGTCTTGATCTTGCGGGTGTGAGATTGCTGAGTCCCTGTGACTCACAGATACTTCCAAAACCAGTTTGCAGGTGCCGATGAAACCGTGCAGGTGGATTTAATCCGAGCTCAAGGAGGAGCTTGATGAAGATCTTGTTCATTGTGTTGTTTCGTTTCAGTTGATCAGTAGTGGAGCCCAGTTGGGACGATCGGGGATCTGTGTAGCTTTTGGGGTAGTCTTCTTTTATTTTGGTTCCGTAGTCGGACCTTGATTGTATCTGTATGATGTAATGCTTTACTCATGTATTGTGTGAAGTGGCGATTGTAAGCCAACTATGTATCTCTTTCCCTTATGTATTACATGGGTTGTGTGAAGATTACCTCACTTGCGACATTGCTTTCAATGCGGTTATGCCTCTAAGTCGTGCTTCGACACGTGGGAGATATAGCCGCATCGAGGGCGTTACAACATCACTATGTTGATCATATCTACTATATGATTCACGCTCGACCTTTCGGTCTCCGTGTTCCGAGGTCATATCTGTATATGCTAGGCTCGTCAAGTTTAACCTGAGTATTCCGCGTGTGCAACTATTTTGCACCCGTTGTATTTGAACGTAGAGCCTATCACACCCGATCATCACGTGGTGTCTCAAAGACGAAGAACTTTCATAACGGTGCATACTCGTGGAGAACACTTCTTGATAATTTTAGTGAGAGATCATCTTATAATGCTACCGTCAATCAAAGCAAGATAAGATGCATAAAGGATAAACATCACATGCAATCAATATAAGTGATATGATATGGTCATCATCATCTTGTGCTTGTGATCTCCATCTCAAGCACCATCATGATCACCATCGTCACCGGCGCGACACCTTGATCTCCATCGTAGCATCATTGTCGTCTCGCCAACTATTGCTTCTACGACTATCGCCATCGCTTAGTGATAAAGTAAAGCAATTACATGGCGCTTGCATTTCATACAATAAAGCGACAACCATATGGCTCCTGCCGATTGCCGATAACTCGGTTACAAAACATGATCATCTCATACAATAAAATATAGCATCACGTCTTGACCATATCACATCACAACATGCCCTGCAAAACAAGTTAGACGTCCTCTACTTTGTTGTTGCAAGTTTTACATGGCTGCTACGGGCTGAGCAAGAACCGTTCTTACCACGCATCAAAACCACAACGATAGTTTGTCAAGTTGGTGTTGTTTTAACCTTCGCAAGGACCGGGCGAGCCACACTCAGTTCAACTAAAGTGAGAGAAACAGACACCGCCGGTCACCTTTAAGCAACGAGTGCTCAAGCGGTGAAACCAGTCTCGGCGTAAGCGTCTGGCGTAATGTCGGTCCGGGCCGCTTCATCTCACAATACCGCCGAACCATAGTATGACATGCTGGTAAGCGGTATGACTTATATCGCCCACAACTCACTTGTGTTCTACTCGTGCATATGACATCAACGATAAAACCTGGCTCGGATGCCATTGTTGGGGAACGAGTAATTTCAAAAAATTCCTACGCACACGCAAGACCATGGTGATGGCATAGCAACGAGAGGGGAGAGTGTATGTCCACGTACCCTCGTAGACCGAAAGCGGAAGCGTTATAACAACGTGGTTGATGTAGTCGTACGTCTTCACGATCCGACCGATCCAAGTACCAAACGTACGGCACCTCCGAGTTCAGCACACGTTCAGCTCGATGACGATCCCCGGGCTCCGATCCAGCAAAGCGTCGGGGATGAGTTCCGTCAGCACGACGGCGTGGTGACGATGATGATGCTCCACCGACGCAGGGCTTCGCCTAAGCTCCGCGACGATATGACTTTCACCTGCGCAGGGCTTCGCCTAAGCTCCGCAACGATATGACCGAAATGGAATATGGTGGAGGGGGGCACCGCACACGGCTAAGGAACGATCCGTAGATCAACTTGTGTGTCATGGGGTGCCCCCCTCGTATATAAAGGAGCAAGAAGTGCGGCCGGCCCTAGGAGGCGCTGGAGGAGTCCTACTCCCACCGGAGTAGGACTCCCTTCCTAGTTGGATTAGGTCTTGGGGAAGGGGAAGAGGGGGCGCCGCCCCCTCTCCTGTCCTATTCGGACTAGAGGGGGGGGGCGCGCCTGCCCCGGCCGGCCCTCCTCTTCTCCCTTATGGCCCATCAAGGCCCATTGATCCCCGGGGTTCCGTAACCCGGTGTTCGGTAAAATCCCGCTTTCATCCGAAACTTTCCAAGTCCAAACATAGGCTTCCAATATATCAATCTTTATGTCTCGACCATTTCGAGACTCCTCGTCATGTCCGTGATCACATCCGGACTCGAACAAACTTCGGTACATCAAAACTTATAAACTCATAATAAATCATCATCGAAGCGTTAAGCGTGCGGACCCTACGGGTTCGAGAACTATGTAGACATGACCTAGAACTATTCTCGGTCAATAACCAATAGCGGAACCTGGATGCCCATATTGGTTCCTACATATTCTTCAAGATCTTTATCGATCAAACCGCATAACGACATACATTGTTCCTTTGTCATCGGTATGTTACTTGCCCGAGATTCGATCGTCGGTATCCAATACCTAGTTCAATCTCGTTCTACGGCAAGTCTCTTTACTCGTTCCGTAATACATCATCTCACAACTAACTTATTAGTTGCAATGCTTGCAAGGCTTATGTGATGTGTATTACCGAGAAGGCCTAGAGATACCTCTCCGACAATCGGAGTGACAAAACCTAATCTCAAATACGCCAACCCAACATGTACCTTTGGAGACACCTGTAGTACTCCTTTATAATCACCCGATTCGTTGTGACGCTTGGTAGTACCCAAAGTGTTCCTCCAGTAAACGGAGTTGCATAATCTCATAGTTACGGGAACATGTATAGGTCATGAAGAAAGCAATAGCAATATACTAAACGATCAAGTGCTAAGCTAACGGAATGGGTCATGTCAATCACATCATTCTCCTAATGATGTGATCCCATTAATCAAATAACAACACATGTCTATGGTTAGGAAACATAACCATCTTTGATTAATGAGCTAGTCAAGTAGAGGCATACTAGTGACTATATTTTTGTCTATGTATTCACACATGTATCATGTTTCCGGTTAATACAATTCTAGCATGAATAATAAACATTTATCATGAAATAAGGAAATAAATAATAACTTTATTATTGCCTCTAGGGCATATTTCCTTCAGATCTATCTATCAAAAACTATACAATTTAACCTTGCTCGTAATAGTCAAGGGATTGACAACCCCTTGTTCGTGTTGGCTTGCATGTAGTTGTTGTTTGTGTGCAGGTGCTGTTAAAGAGTTGTTGCTTGGTTCTCCTACTAGATTGATAACCTTGGTTTCAATACTGAGGGAAATTCTTATCTCTATTGTACTGCATCATACTCTCCTCTTCGGGGAAATCCCAACGTAGCTCACAAGTAGCAAGTACTCGTATGTCTACTACTCTACTACCACTAGTTGCGTGTGTGCGACCTATACCTGTCATCACTTTAGGTCTCCTATTCGAACCACAGCTACGCTTCAAAGTCATAATCTTTCATGCATTTTTCCTCCTATATGTACTCCTCGACTATTTCCACGTGCTTTCTTTCGCCGACATGTGGGACATAGAGCATCTGGGTCGAAGTGCATGAACGAATCGGAGCATCTTCAACGTTGAGCGCCAACCGGCATGGACGAGTCCGCGGACAGTGATGCGAGAGCGGGCTATCCAACCATGCTGACATACTTTACATTTCAAACCTGATGAATTACATGCAAAGCCCCTGCAGAAGAATAAATAAATGAATTACTACATGCAAACCGGATTATATTCATAGAAGCCGGAGCACGTTCATTACATTTGGACATAATACATTAAAAAAACGACTAGACCTAAACCAGTCTAAGGGCCTCTTTGATTCCCAGGATACTAAAAACACAGGAATGGTGAAAGTATGGGACTACAGTGCTAAATCCAATAGGATTAGCAAAGAGTGTTCAACGCCACAGGAAAAACAAAGGAATTGTAAAAATAGGTTGGAGAAAAATTTCCTATGGAATCCGATCCTATGTACTAGTGTAAAAAACACTCTTATACTTATGGGATGGAGGGAGTACTAGCTAAGCTGCGACGACACTCTTGCTCCGCTGATGGCGATAAACCGAGAGGAGGAGGAAGCGGTGGCGTGTTTTCAATGTCCATATCACCATATTGTTTTATATGGCCATATCACCCGCTCATTCACTGGGCTGTCGTGTTTCGCACTCCTCTGACGTAGTACTATATATATCGCATGATTCTTTGCTCCTTCTTATGTCACCGACATGTGGGACAGCCAGCATCCGGGTCGACGTGCCATGCACCAGATTAGAGTGGGGCACGGAAGGGTAGCCTCACGCCGGTCTTAGCGCCGCAGTAATAATGACTATAATGAGCAGTCAAATCACAAGACCCCACCTTTCCAGCAGTAACAAGCCATCAAATCACACAACCCTACCTTTCCAGCAGTAAGTTGAATCTGTTACTCCCTCACCCTCCTCGCCTCTCTGCCAAACCGGCTAGGCGAAACTGCCGCGCATACCGCCCGGGAAAAGTCCTGCCCTTGACTTTTGAATACTCCTATAATTTTGTATGGAAAAATTCTAAATAAAACCTTAAATTCCTACTTGGTTGAGGAGGAGCTCAGCATGCACTATGACGGGAGCGCAATCACCGTGTTCTAGAAGGACGCACGAGGCCGCGGGTGCTCTGGGCCAACGCCCGAGTGCCTGTCCACTCTATTCCATGCAATCGTTATCTACCTCGGCATTCGGCAACTATTGCAGAGGTGCTCACCAACAATATTACAAGAGTGTCGAGCACCAACAAGAACCAGCTATCGTCTGTCATGACCTTCTACACGCAGGCCTGCAACGTCGACGTCAGCTCGCTGCAGAGTTCACCATTGACAGGGCAATGGCGAGTACATCCAACACACTGGATTTCCCCTAGAAACGTAAGCAATCCCAGAAAACCAAATGAGCTTTCAGCTAAAAATGGTCGGGATCAACCAGGATAAGTAAGGATGGCATGCCAATTTCGGGGATTTCAAGGTTAGGGTTCAATTCAGACCTGGAGTACAAGTTTAAGGTTTATTTTATACATTTCTCATTTTGTATCGATGAATTGCGCCATGGAGCAAAAAAACCAAAAGAAAAAGGTAGTACATGTAAAAAAATACAGTTCAAGCTCTAGCTAGAGATTCAGAATGTAAACCGAGCATGTGTTTATACGTATAGGTTAGTGATACGTCTCCAACATATCTACAATTTTTGATTGTTCGATGCTATCATATTATCTTTTTTGGATGTTTTATATGCATTAATATGATATTTTATATTATTTTGGGGACTAACTTATTAACCTAGTGCCCACTGCCAGTTGCTGTTTTTTTCCTTATTTTTGTCTTTTACAGAAAATCAATACCAAACGGAGTCCAAGCGGAATAAAACTTTACGATGATTTTTCTTGGACCAGAGGACACCTAGGAAGCTTAGGGAGGAGGCCAGAAGACCCACGAGGAGGCCACAAGCCCTAGGGGCACGCCCCAGGGGGGCCCTATGCTTGTGGGCCCCTCGTGGCTCTCCTAACCCTAACTCCAGCACTATAAATTCCCAAATATTCCCCTTACGTCAGAGGGCACACCAAAAATACTTTTCCTCCGCCGCAAGCTTCTGTTCTCGTGAGATCCCATCTTGGGGCCTTTTCCGGCACTCCACCGGAGGGGGATTCGATCATGGAGGGCCTCTACATCAACCTTGCTCACCTTCTGATGATGCGTGAGTAGTTTACCAAAGACCTAAGGGTCCATAGCTAGTAGCTAGATGGCTTCTTCTCTCTCTTTGACATTCAATACAATGTTCTCCTCAATGTTCTTGGAGATCTATTCGACGTAATCTTCTTTTGCGGGGCATTTGTTGAGATCTGATGAATTGTGGATTTATGATCAGATTATTTATGAATATTATTTGAGTCTTTTCCGAACTCTTTTTATGCATGATTAAAATAGCTTTGTATTTGTCTCCAATCTATCGATTTGGTTTGGCCTACTAGATTGGTTTTTCTTGCAATGGGAGAGGTGCTTTGGGATGGATTCAATCATGCGGTGTCATCACCCAGTGACACTAGGTGTAGCGATGCACGTATTGTATTATTGTCATTAAGGATAAAAGATGGTTTTTTTACCATATTGATTGGATCTATCCCTCTACATCATGTCATCTTGCTTAAGGCGTTACTCCGTTCTTATGAACTTAATACTCTAGATGCATGCTGGATAGCAGTCGATGGGTGGAGTAATAGTAGTAAATGCAGGCAAGAGTCGGTCTACTTGTCACGGATGTGATGCCTATATTCATGATCATTGCCTTAGATATCGTCATAACTTTGCGCTTTTTTATCAATTTCTCAACATAATTTGTTTACCCACCGTATGTTTTCTTCAAGAGAGAAGCCTCTAGTGAAACCTATGGCCCCCGGGTCTATTTTCCATCATATATTTTCAGATTTATAAAACCAAAAACCCAAAAATACCTTGTTGTAATTTATTTATATTTACTTTATTTTAGATTTTACTTATCTTTTATACCTATCTCTATTAGATCTCACTCTTGCAAGTGACCTGAAGGGATTGACAAACCCTTTTTTGCGTTGAGTGCAAGTGTTTGTTAGTTTGTGCAGGTGCATATATTGGGGACTTGCTTGTACCTCCTACTGGATTGATATCTTGGTTCTTAACTGAGGGAAATACTTATCTCTACTTTGCTGCATCACCCTTTCCTCAGCAAGGGAAAATCAACGCAAGCTCAAGAAGTAGCAGGAAGAATTTCTAGCGCCATTGCCAGGGAGGTTCTACATCAAGCCTACCAAGTACCCATCATAAACTCTCATCTCTTGCATTACATTATTTGCCATTTTCCTCTCGTTTTCTTCTCCCCCACTTCTAAAACGTTTTCAGAAAAACACAAAAATGTTTGCCTTTTTGTTTGCCCTTTTAGTTTGCCTTTATGTCTTACTTGGTTTGTTTTCTCGTTTGCTTGGTATAATTGTGTGTTTATTCCAAATCAGAAAGCAAAAAGTTTATGGGTCCTCATCCACTTGCTAATATTTTAAAAGATATAATTATAATGAACCAATTGCTAGTTAGTTGAGTACACTAGATTATCTTGATGAAGTTTTGCTTGAAATTTGTGAATCTTAAAATTGTGATGAAGTGTTAAAAGAAGAAATTTATTAAGTGATTCACGATAGATCCTTGAATGAAAAGAATGATTGCCATGATGTTATTATAAATTCTATTAATGTCAATTGTGTTGCTGATATGCAAAACCCTAAGCTTGGGGATGCTAATTTTGCTATGTCACTACTTATTGCAATGATCATGACTGGGGTGATAATGCCTCTTATGATCTTGAAATTTTATTTAAGCCTCATGATGAATATGTTTACGATAATATTGAAAGTGGTTTGGAAGACTGTCAACTCTAGGTAATATTGATCCCACTACTTTGGAGTATGGTCAATCTTATGAATTTTTCGATAAAAGTGGGCTTGGAGAAGTAATGACTTTATTTTATGTTAATCCCACTATTTTGGAAGAGTGTCAAATTTGCATGCATGTGGATCATGAAGAGAATATTTTATGTGATAACTATATTATTGAATTTGAATCTGATCCTGTCGGCGTTCTGGGAACCGGGGTAACCAGACTTGCCTGCCTGTGGCCCACAGCGTGGCTCCATCGACGGCCTGGTACGACTCATCTTCAGCATCGACAAGACAAGACCCTCGCGAGGGGCCAAGCCTCATGAGGGAACGACGTTAAGACCTCCGGAGGGAGCGGCCTCCTAGGCTCGCTCCTGAGGAGCGGAGATTCCTATGCAAGTGCCCATCTCATGAGGTTCAAGTGACACAAGCCATGACGACCGAGGCCAGGCGGGCGCCAGCGGGCGCAGAGCACCAGGTTTCCACTTTGGCGCTAAGGAAGCAAGCGCAGGTGCGGAGTCCCGAGGAATCAACCAAAGGTTTCCATTCCCATGCAACAAGACCAAGACCGCCAGGACGGCAGGACAGATGTCATCGCCGAGCCCACCGCGACGTCATGACCGGAAGCTTTGCAGGCGAAGACCACCTTTCGTCAGGATAGGATGTACTTCTTGTCCCCTTTCAAACTTGCCGTTGCGGGATCCCTTCCCGCCTTCATTTTGGAGGAAGAGGACCCATGCCACTATAAATATAGGCTAGGCACCACTATAGTTGGGGATTCGGGTCAAACCCTCAACTCATACCCACAGAAGAACATACCTTGTGAGATTGTTCTTCCTCTGTACTAGTTCATCCTCAGCCCCCCGCGAGGCTAATCCACCGCAAAGCAGGAGTAGGGTCTTACACCGCAAGGTGGCCTGAACCTGGGTAAACTGCTGAGTCTCTTTCCTTTCATGTTTATCGAGCTAGGCCGTGAGAGCGATGAGTTGGTAGACTGGAGAGGTCAATTTCTTCGTACACGCCCCAGAGTTTGAACCTTTCTTGGGTCCGCGGAGCCCTGAATCCGACATTTGGCGCGCTAGGTAGGGGCGTGTCGAAGCCTCTCTCCTATCGGTCGTTTCGCCGCTGTTCCGCCGTTCTCATTGAGCTAGGCCATTGCTCAGATAGCGCCAGCGGGTGAAGGCGCCCCTCGCTGCTCCCCTTCACCTGCGGCTAATGCCGCCACAGGCCCCATGGTCCACGAGCAGCTGGACTCATCGCTACCGCCTTCCGTGTGGCATGATGGTCGCACCGCCACTCCGTCGCTGACTCCGGCTGCTGCTTCGTCTTCCCATGCTCGTCGTGGGCCGGCGAATGCGCAGGCTGCGTTGCTCATGACACGCGAGCTTCTGCTCTACCGCCCGGCTGATGACCTCTATGAGGACTGGCTGGACCGCATTGCCGAGCTCGTCAGCGCCGCTGGAGAGGCTCCTGCGCCGTCTCGCTCGCTGCCTCCCCCGCCGCCTCAGGCGGGCGACGTGGCCCATGGTGCGCCTCCTCCTCCTCTTCTGCGCGATGTCGTCCCTGAGCCAAGGAGCGAGGCCCCCAGCGTGACCCGCTGCGCAGGTCATCGGCGTGCGATGAACAAAGCTGCCAGGTGGTGCAGCGGCCTCAAGGAGAGGCACATCCGCCTCCAGCACTGCCACATCAAGACCGTGCGCCACCCGAGGTGGCGGCACGCGGGCGTCAAGACCAGGCTCCCCCTCCGCGGCGGGCTCCCGTGAGCATGGCAGGATGCTGAGCGTTCACTTCGGAGCTGCGCCGCGTCGTTTTGCCTGGCAAGTTCAAGCCGGATCTGCCTCCGCGCACGACGGCACCCCTGACCCTGCTGAGTTCCTCCAGCTCTACGAGATGAGCATCGAGGCGGCGAACGGCGACGAGATGGTCATGGCGAACTGGTTTCCCATGGCCCTCAAGGATGGTGTGCGCTCATGGCTCCTGAACCTCCCCGTGGAATCGATCTCCTCCTGGGATGAGCTGCATGAGCGCTTCATCGCCAACTTCCAGAGCACTCGCGACCGCACCCCTGCTGCAATGACCTGCGGCGCATCAAGCAGCAGCCAGGGGAAACCTTGTACAAATACATCCAGCGCTTCACCAATGTTTGCCTCAAGATCCCCAAGGTGTCGGACGAGGCCATCATTTCAGCATTCACTGATGGCGTCTGGAATGTCAAGATGAAGGAAGAACTCGCCATACACGAGGACCTGTGCTCAACTTTGGAGATGTTCAACATGGCAACCTGGTGTGTGAGGGCAGAGGAAGGTCGCCTCTCCCTCCTCGAGCTCCCGGAGGCCGATCCTGATGACAAGAAGGCCAAGGCCAAGGACATGAAGCGCAAGGGCCCGGCCGTGCTCGCGGCCGAGCCCGAGATGAAGCACGGCTGCGACCACCCAGAGTCCTCCAAGGGCAGTCGCCCGTTCTGCGTCTTCCACAACGTCCACAGCCACAACACTAACAACTGCCAAGAGCTCAGGGACATCCGAGACGGGCGCCTTGGCCGCCGCCCTGAGCGCAGCGACCGCGGCTATGGTCGCGGAGGAGGCCGTGGTGGAGGACGCTTGGACAACCGCGACCCCCGCCAGGACTGGCGTGATCATCCGCGTGAGGACCGCTGGCAGGGCCAGCCTCATGACGGTCCCTGGAGGGATCAGCCTCATGAGGATCGCTTTCAGGGCAATGCCGACCTTCCTCCTCTGCCGCCGCCACCAAGGAGGAATGACGACCACCACCAAGATGATGGGGTCGGGGGCTTCCAAGAGCCTCGTGCCATTGCCTACATCCTGGGTGGCGCTCAGGCCCCCGCCTCCCATCGCGTCTTCAAGCAGTTCACTCGTGAGGTGAACGCGGCCCTCCCCAAGCTCAAGGCATCACGTCCCCTCAAGTGGTCCAAGTACGCTATCACCTTCGACTCTACTATCAGCTCAAGTGCGCAGCCATCGCTGGCGTGCTCCCGATGCTCTGCTCACCTACCATCAGCAATGTCCTCGTCACCAAGACGCTCATCAATGGTGGCGCGGGGCTCAATGTCCTCTCCGATGAGACATTTGACACGCTCCAGGTGCCATATGACCAGCTTCTGCCCACCAAGCCTTTCTCAGGGGTCACCGATGGCTCCACCGTCCCCATAGGGCAGATCCGTCTCCCTGTCACCTTCGGCAATCGCGACAACTACCGCACCGAGTTCATCGACTATGACGTTGCCCACATTTGTCTCCCATACAACGCCGTCCTCGGGTATACATCCCTTGCCAAGTTCATGGCAATGACTCACCATGGCTATAATGTCCTCAAGATGCCAGGAAGTGGTGGCATCATCACGGTCGCCTGCGACGAAAAGGATGCTGTGTGTCCCCTCGAGCGCGCCTACCAGGCCACGACAGTCAAGAACTCAGATGACGAGGGCGCCATGCACCCCCTAAGGTCATTCCCAAGAAGAAGAAGAAGCAGCTACTCCACAGAGGATCTCAGGAGGGTGGGGTATCTGATGATCGTGCCTCAGGACCTGTGCCCATTGCTGGGGCGCCTTCCTCTCTTTCATAGGAAGGCGCGTCCGGCGCCCCTCTCAGGTTGGGCTCGGGGATTACGAGGGAGGCATTCGGGCACCATGTGGAGGCGTGCTTCAACGCGCGCTTCCGCGGATAGGGCGCAGGGCGCAAGGCGCCAGGCGCTCAGGATTTTATCACCAAGGCGACCGAGGAGCTTCAGGAGACGCGAGCCATGCATGGCGAGCGTCGCCCCGCACCACCCACTGTAGCTGCCGCCCCTGACATGGGTAGCGAGATGCACATCTGTGTCAACATCCCAGGACTCAACTGGGTTGCTTCTCAGGAGCTCTTCTGGCCGTCCCGTGTCGGCCGGTGCACAGGCCACCCTCACAGCTACGCCTGCATGCCCTTCGGCCCACGGAACATATCTTCCATGCACCAGCGCCACATGCAGGGCATCCTGGCGACTCACGAGGCTAGGCACCAGGCGATCTTGACGGAGGAGGTGTCGGACCCTCGCGACCCCCCGGGACCTCCGGAGCCTCACGAGGCTTGGGAGCCAGACGACTCATGAGGAGCGACTTCTTCAGCGCGCATCTTGAGCTGCCCCAACACTTCTTCAACGACGGTGCTAGGTGACCTTTTGGTTTGTTCAATTGAAGGCGCCCCTCGGGCTGCATTATCCTCAAGCTGTACGGGTCTGTCCCTGCAGCATGTATCATTTTGCGCATATACCAGAACTAGTCCTACCCTTTCGTGAATTGCTTTTATATCATCACCTGCATGTATGGTGATTCGCCACCATGAATGTCATGCGCCCTCACAAACCCGCCCGCGACTGCCTCATGATTAAGGACTCGCACGGTGTCTGTGCTCGGGCCCGTCCCTGCAGCATTGCTAAACCCAAGTGGCTGAGCTCTGTCTTGCGGGCCAGTCCTCGTGTACGTCACCTCCCATGGCCCTTGGTGCCATGTTATCGCATGAGCTAATCGTGGGTGGATGAGTTAGGGCGTGCGACCCGATGCCTCGCCGCCGCCTGGGCCGCACGCCGGCTGTCTTTCCTTAGGATCATTGCATGAGAAGACTGGGCACGAGGTCTGTGCTCGGGTCCATCCCTGCAGCGTCAATAAACCCAACAGCTGAGCACTGTCTGGCGGGCCGGCCCTGTTCACATCACCTCCTAGGGTCGTTGGTGTTTGGCCTTCTCATGCGTATCCTCCGAAGATTCACTTGGTGCAGGCCACCTGACCATCTCCTAGGACCCTTGCAAATGCCCCGAACCAAAAATCCAGGTGCAACCCGCCTTGAGCTAGGGCCTCGTGAGTCCCATGCTAGCTTATGGGTGCCCATATACACCTCCTCCGGTCCTGCCGTGCAAGCCACGTGTCAGGACGGGGTTGTACACGCCCCGGAGTCTCCCCTCAGAGGGAGCTCCCACCCACGCACGAGCGGAAGCCCCATGCTCCGCGCTGGAGGATGACACGGTCAAGGAGCGGCTATGCCCATGCAAGAGTGGAAGCACCATGCTCCACGCTGGTGAATAAACAACTGAGGGCACCCTAGCGGCTGCAGTAACCTCAGGAGGGCTCTCGAGCCCGACGTCCGGCCTCACCGCGCCGCTTTCCCCACGGGAGAGTCGTGTGAGGGGGCTGGGCACGGGGGCTGCGCCCAGGCCACGCCTGGCTCACGCCACCTCGTCAGGTCTCTCGCACCTGGTCTTCACGCACCCCCCAGGCAAAAGGTGGCGAGGAGAGGTATGGGGGCTCTGGATTAACCCAGACGCTGCTCGCATTTCCTTCATGAGGGTTGTTCGTACGTCAAGGGGCACCCCTGAGCATCGCGACTTTGGGGCCTCACTGGTCACGTAGCCCCTCACCCCTTGGTCTCGTCCTGGTGATCCGTACGCCCCAACGGTGGTTGAGGTATGCGCGACGCCGGGTGAGGGAGTCCTGGGTTAGGGGGTGTCCGGATAGCCGAACTATCATCTTCGGCCGGACTCCTAGACTATGAAGATACAAGATTCAAGACTTCGTCCCTTGTCCAGATAGGACTTTCCTTGCCATGGAAGGCAAGCTTGGCGATACAGATATGTAGATCTCCTACCATTGTAACCAACTCTGTGTAACCCTAACCCTATTCGATGTCTATATAAACCGAAGGGTTTTAGTCCGTAGGACGAACAACAATCATACCATAGGCTAGCTTCTAGGGTTTAGCCTCTCTGATCTCGTGGTAGATCTACTCTTGTACTACCCATATCATCAATATTAATCAAGCAGGAGTAGGGTATTACCTCCATCGAGAGGGCCCGAACCTGGGTAAAAACATCGTGTCCCTTGTCTCCTGTTACCATCCGCCTAGACGCACGATTCGGGACCCCCTACCGAGATCCGCCGGTTTTGACACCGACATTGGTGCTTTCATTGAGAGTTCCTCGTGTCGTCACCTATAGGCCCGATGGCTCCTTCAATCATCAACAACGACGCAGTCCAGGTGAGACTTTTCTCCCGGACAGATCTTCAGATTCGGCGGCTTTGCATCATGGGCCAATTCACTTGGCCATCTTGAGCAGATCGAAGCTACGCCCCGCCATCAGTCAGATTTGGGAGTTTGAACTATCTGCCGACATCCGCGGAGACTTGATCTTCGATGGATTCGAGCCACAGCCAAGTGTGCCGCACTGTCTCGATAGGCATGATCTAGCTTTGCCGTTGAACAGTGCCTTGGAAGCCACACCAGCATCCGCTCCGGCCCTTAGCTCGGAGCAGACTCCCCCGATCGAGGACGAGCGGTTGGACACCGCCTCGGGGCTACGATCTCAACGGCGATTGAGCGAACTCCATCCCCTGTCGCTGCGAAGACCATGACTCTAAGGTGCGGACTCCTCTCCGGACTCCGAACCTTCCGCGCCCGCCGGTCGAATCCGATTGGGCGCGGTCATGGAGTTCACCGCCATGACATCTTTCAAAGACTCGCCCTTTGGCGACATCCTAAATTCACTAAAGTCTCTCTTTATCAAGAGAGCCCTGGCGGACTACGGTCGGGAAGGTTGAGATGCGGACGACGAAGAAATTCAACGCCCACCCACCACCCACTTTGTAGCCACTATCGATGATTTAACCGACATGCTCGACTTCGACTCAAGACATCGATCAGATGGGACGAAGATGCGGAGGCGACTAAGAACCAGCGCCCATGGGGCCTTTGGAAGGCCACCTCGTCATATGACATATACATGGTGGACATCCCAAAAGATGGGAATGGCGATGGAACGGCGGAGGATGACCCCTCCAAGAAACAACCCAAGCGCCGACGTCAGCGGCGCCGCTCTAAATCCCGCCACAGTCAAAACAGCGATTCCGGCACGGGAGATAATAACACCCCGGACAGTGCCGAAGACAACCCCCTCCAGCAGGATTTAGCACAGGAGGAGGGAGAAGCCAGCCCTCATGATAGAGCGGCAGACAAGGAGGTGGAGGACGATAATTATATGCCTCCCTCCGAAGACGAGGCAAGCCTCGGCGATTTATTTAATTCGTCGTGCGGAGGACCCCATCGGACAAGAGCGTTTCAAACGCGGGCTTATGGCCACGACAAGCAGCCTCAAGAAAAGCAGCAGCAGCTTAGAGCAGACCAAGACTTGCTAGTCGGCGGATGGATCAAGTCCTTGCAGCCAAAGAGTATGAACTCGAACGCCCTCCAAGAGATACCCCAAACGCCGGTTGCTACCCCAATTAGAGGAAGCAGCACCCAAACCTACATCACCAGTGCATGATGCGGCCGACCGGCCACCCCGTGGTCGCAATAGAGAGGCCTCTAGACCCTCCATTCAAGCCGCGCTCCGGCGTCGCTCGAAAAGTACCAAGGCACGGGAAGCGCGCGGACTGCGAGACATATTGGAGGACAAGGCAAGGCAAACAAGATCGATCTACGGATCACGTGGGCGCCCCACGACACGTGATGATAACCGTCACGCCGGATACAGCAATTCCGGCCGGGCCGAACACAGTAGACAAAGCTCATATGAGCTACGTCGTGATATAGCCCAATACAGAGGCGCCGCACACCCACTATGCTTCACAGATGAAGTAATGGATCATCAAATCCCCGAGGGTTTCAAACTCGTAAACATCGAATCATACGATGGCACAACAGATCCCGCGGTTTGGATCGAGGACTACCTCCTCCATATCCACATGGCCCGCGGCGATGATCTACACGCCATCAAATACCTCCCACTCAAGCTTAAAGGACCAGCTCGGCATTGGCTCAACAGCTTGCCAGCAGAATCAATTGGTTGTTGGGAGGACCTGGATGCCGCATTCCTTGATAACTTCCAGGGCACATACGTGCGACCACCAGACGCCAATGACCTCAGCCACATAATCCAGCAGCCATAAGAATCGGCCAGACAATTCTGGAGACGGTTCCTAACCAAGAAAAATCAAATCGTTGATTGTCCGGATGCAGAGGCCCTTGCAGCCTTTAAACATAACATCGCGATGAGTGGCTTGCCCGGCACCTAGGACAGAAAAGCGAAATCCATGGCAGCCCTCACCACACTCATGACCCGCTTTTGCGGGAGAGGACAGCTGGCTAGCTCGAAGCAACAACTTGGCCAAACACCACGATAGTTCGGATACCAAGGACAGCAATGGCAGGTCGCGTCGCAACAAGCATAAACGCCGCGTGCGGTGATAATGTTGAAGATCGACCGTAAATGCGGATTCAGAGGCTCTAAACCCGGTCGCGGAAGAAGCCATTCAAAAGAAATACCCAGGCCCGCCCAACTTGGACCGAATACTCGATCGCTTGTGCGGATACATGGCACCCGAAAAACCAGCCAACCACACCAACAGGATTGTTGGGTGTTCAAACAAGCAGCAAGCTAAGCGCCGAAAACAACGACAAGGGGCTGCATAGCGATGATGAGGAAGAGCCCGGCCGCGAACAATAGATGATGAAGGGCTTTCCCCACAAGTGCGGACGGTGAACATGATATCGCAAACCACATACCCAAAAGGGAGCGGAAGCGTGCACTAAGGGACATATATGCGATGGAGCGATCGCGCCCAAGTTCAACCCATGGTCCTCCTGCCCGATCACCTTTGATCGAAGGACCACCCACTAGCATCCGTCACTGCGGATTCGCCGCATTGGTTCTTGACCCAATCATCGACGGATTTCACCTCACTAGAGTCCCGATGGGCGGCCGTAGCAGCCTGAACCTGCTTTATCGGGATACTGATCGCGCAAAATGGGCATAGACCCTCAAGGATTAAACCCACAAAGACGACCTTTAAAGGCGTCATACCAGGTGTAGAGGCCAATTGTACAGGCTCGGTTACACTCGAAGTGGTCTTGGATCCCGGATAACTTCGAGCGAAGAGTTAATCTTGACATAGTCCCATTCTGCGGCTATCATGCATTGCTTGGACGAACCGCATTTGCAAAGTTCAATGCGGTGCCGCACCACGCATACCTCAAGCTCAAGATGCCAGCCCTCGAGGAGTAATCATGGTCAATGGAAACACGAGCGCTCTCTCCGAGCGGAGGAGCACATGGCGGCCCTCGCGGCGGAGGTGCAAAGCAGCCTCTCACAGCAATTCTCGAGTCCGGCTATTAAGCGTCCGGCCACCATCAAGCGCCCGAGTAACCTACAACAAGACCGCTGGCATGATCCGAAAGCACGCGTAGTAATCCGCCCTAACCCCAGCCCTCGCGAAACAGCGAAGCGATTACTACGCGTACATAACTACGCTCTGGAGATACCATGGGCCTAAGGGAGGGCACGACCACGGCATGCCGAATCGCGCTCAACCACACCAGGGGCTCCCAATTGTGTCATTATTTTTCTTTCTTCTTTTTTCTTACTTTCAGGACTCCGTTTTCAGAAGTCTGTCCGGCACTAGAATTGCCGAACTCACGATGCAACAGCCGGGAAGCGAAAGCTCGTCGAGTGTCGGTGGTCTCTACTATGAGCATTATACCTGTTTTACATACCATCCCGCAGCGTACCCACGAGGGGACATGTTAAATAGTCCCATCCCTTGCTTATCGCACTATTTGTATCATTTCGCTTCCATTGCGGTACCTTTTTGAATAAACAATACATAGCTTTTGCCTATTATTGCACTCCTTTCTTTATCTATATATATGTTCATTTCATGACATGTTGCACCTGTACACTTTAGTACGGCCAATACACCAGGGCTTAAGTACCCCAAAAGTATGGTGTGATAAGTCGGACACTTTCACAAGTGCGGCACCCGAACTTATAGCATTATATGCATCGGCTCGAATCATGTCTTGGGTCAATAGTTGGGTTTGCCCGGCTCCCATGTTTTGGTACCTTACATTCGTTATATCGGCTAAGGTAGCTGGGAGAACCACTGCGATTGTGCCCGGTTGAGCTGGGTTGAGCACCTCGGTGGAGAAAGCTAAAACTGACCGTCATGATAGAGGCGAGAGCGATCGCTGTTCGAGAGGTTTTTGGGTCCCTAAAGACTTATGCTGCTTAGGCGAGGAGTCGGCATTGTCCGCCAAGGCGTGGATAGCGCCCGAACTCGGTCTTCCGAATACTAGGGGCTTCACGAAATTTAAAATTATAGAATTCTATGGCTAAGTGAGAGTGTTCAAGCACTATAAGTTCGGTTGCCTTGTTACGTTGCGTTGGCGCCTCCTCGGCGGACCCAAGTATGGGAACAAGAGCGCTCAAGTTTATCCCAAACACCCCGGCTTTTCGTGGCATGGGGCTGAAATAACGACTTGCCATCTCTCAAATTTGATAAGCGGCCGCACATAAGGTAATATTTTAAATTAACAAGCGTTGCTTGGCGCATATGAACAAGTTTTCAGCGATGCGGGATAACAAATGCGAGTCTATTCAAAATTACATCTTTGGAGCACTCATCCGATATCTGGCGGGCACCCTTGGGGCGCCCTCTTAGTACATTTCGACTTGCGATGCTCCTTGCCCTTGGTGGCCCGTCCGTCACAAGCTTCTCCGCATCCAGCTTGCCCCAGTGCACTTTAGCACGGGCAAGGGCCCGACGGGCACCTTCAATGCAGACGGATCGCTTGATGACTTCAATCCATGGACAGGCGTCCACCAGCCGCTGCACTAGCCCGAAGTAGCTCCCAGGCATGTCTTCCAATGGACACAACCGAACTATGAGGCCCTTCATGGCCTGTTCGGCGACCTTGTGGAGCTCGACCAGCTGCTTCAGTTGGTCGCTCAGGGGCACCGGACGTTCAGCCTCAGCATACTGAGACCAGAACACCTTTTCCGTCGAGCTCCCCTCCTCGGCGCGGTAGAACACGGCAGCATCAGACACACTACGGGGCAGATCTGCGAATGCTCCTGGAGAGCTCCGAATCCGGGTAAGCAATAGATAATTCACTTTCACATGCTTGCTTTGCATAAAAAATGCCTTACCCGCCGCTATATTCTTTAATGCTTCAATTTCTTGGAGGGATTTTTGGGCTTCGGCCTTAGCGGCTTTGGCACTCTCAAGAGCCGAGGCGAGCTCGGACTCTCGAGTCTTGAGTCACGCTCCAAACTCTCGTGTTTTCCACGAGCACGGAGCTCTTGCCGCACCTCCGCCACCCGCGCCTCATGCTTCTCTCGCTCGGTGCGCTCCACGGCCGCTTTGCTTTGCCGCGGACACGCTTCCTTCGTGGTCGCCACCTCGTTCGTGGCCCCTACAATACCCACGTTATTCTGTCATTTTTGCAACCGAATCCTTTCTATAAGGTATTTCTTTAATAAGTTATTGCTTACCTTCCCTGTCCTCGAGCTGCTTCTTGGCAAGGCCGAGCTCGTTCTCGGACCGCTCGAGGCTCTTCCTCAATGCATTGACCTCCATGATCGGTCTTGGCGAGAGGTCGGCGGTGTCTGCGCATTCGCATATTGACATACTTATGTTAGACTCCTGCGTATATCTTTTTAGATCCTTAGTCCGGTTTTCTTTCCGAACACCGAACTAAGCATCGAGAACTACTGTCTATGCGGTAATATTTTTACATATTCTAAACTTACCTCAAAGCCTGTTAGAAGGCTGATGCAGCTTCAGTCAGCCCGCTCTTGGCGGATGAACTTCTGGATCACCACACTCATAACAGTGCGGTGCTCCTCCTCGATGTAAGCGCTGTTAAGCGCCTCGATAAGTTATCCGGTGCCTCCGGTTGGATGGAGGACACGGCGTCTTCCCTTCTACTGAAGGACCGCTTGCGAACTTGAGAACGCTGAAGGTTCCGGTATGGAGTCCGGACAAGGGTTGGGCTTAGAGCCCCTGGGGGTCTCGCTCCCCTCACGCCTGGAGTCCAGGAGGCTGCCTTGCGGCGCCTCCTGCGCCACCTCCTCTTGACCAGGCCCCCCTCGGGGCCCCACCTCGGTGTCGTCCGCAGCGTGAGGTGAGGAGGCGGCCGGAAGTGAAGTACTCTCCACTTCCGGCGATTGTGGACCCGCGAAGAAGCGGCGAGCTCGTCCTTGGGCGGGCTGCATGATTGTTCGGCATTAGAGAACACTATGCAATGAAAAAAAGCCATGGGTATCCGGACACTTACGATCTCGCCAGGGGCTTGGCCCTTGTTGGCCACTCCTCCTCGTCGTTGTCGGCGTTGGTGGAGAAGTCCGGAGGAAGGTCCTTCCTTTCTTGGACCCTCCGGCCTCCCCGGGCGGCCTTCCTTTTCTTCTCTCCCTGCTGGGGAGAGGCTTTTTCCTCCTCCTCTTCCTCGGAGGAGGATTACGCCTCAGGTTGTCGGGCGATGAGTCCGACAACGCTGGCGCCGGGAGCTCCTTGAGTTCCCGTGGCCTTCTTCTTGGCCTTCTTCTCCGGCACCACGTGAGGTGCGGGCCAGCGATCCCGTCAATCGAGGCGTCTGCTGGTCTTTCATAAAGGGGGCGGACAGATAATCTGTATGGACGTCTTCAACCGATCTGTGAAAGGTTAAGGAGTTTTAGATCCCACATAGAGTCAATCTATGAAAACAAGAGTCCCATAAAGGGTAAAATAACTTAGCTCGCTGTCTAGACGCTGCGAACTGAATCCGCGATCTTGATGGCGGATGTAGAACCTCGGCGCCTTGAACAGCACCTTCCGGGCATCTTCGTGCGTGAGTGTCGAAGAGCCTTTTCAGAGTTGGGTGCTATGCGGATCGAACTCCCACAATTTGAAGGCCCGTTGTTGGCATGGGAGAATCCGGCGGATGAGCATCACTGGATTATGTTGACAAGCACGAGATTCTTGTCCACCAGGTTTTGGGACGAGTTTGGAGTCCGGACAGCTCGTCCGAATCCCCCATGTCAGCCCGTCTCTTTCCATGATGTGAGCCGTGTGGGGAGGCAGATCGAATTCGGGGCCGCCGCCCATTGAGAGTCGCGGCTCGGTGATGTAGAACCACCCGATTGCCACCTTTATGGTCTCCACAAAGGAGCCCTCGAGCCATAGGACTTTGGCCATCTTGCCAACCATGGCACCTCCGCTTTCGCTGGCGGCCGCCATGCGCCTTGACTTGACATTGAAGATCTTCAGCCATAAGCCGAAGTGGGGCTGGATGCAGAGGAAGGCCTCGCACACGACAATGAACGCCGAGACGTTGAGGATGAAATTCGGGGCAAGATCGTGGAAGTCCAGGCCGTAGTAGAACATGAGCCCCCGGACAAATGGGTGAAGTGGAAAACCTAGTCCGCGGAGGAAGTGGGTGAGAAACACCACCCTCTCATGGGGCCTAGGGGTTGGAATGAGCTGCCTGTGACGCCCCAGACCGGAGCTTCAGTTGCCTTCCAGGGTTTCCGAGTTTTGTCGTGTGTTTTGTTTTGTTTGTGCATTGCTCATGTCATCTCTTGCATTGCATCATGTCATCATGCCATCATATCATTAATTTTTTTGCAACTCTTCTAAATAAATTGTATGGATTTCTCGATCCATTTAAATCGAGGGATTCACATGGTGATTTCTCTTTATAACATATCCTCCCAATATTAGGGAGCTATATAAAATATTCCTCGTTTTGGAATCATCATAACCCACTTGCATAATAAATTCCAATGCCCTTTCCACTTCAAGTTTGGTCCCCGAACCTTGCCATTTTTATTTCATCATTTTCCGGAGTTCCACCAAAATCCTTGGGGCATTTTAATTAAATTCCTCATATTTTTGTGAGCCCGGAAAATTATCCGTGTGTCAACCTCTTCCTTTAACCTCTCTTTCTTTTCTTTCTTAATCTTCGTTTCTTTTCTTTTCTCTTTCTTTTTTAGTGAGAGAGAGCCAGCCTCCCTTGAGCCCAGCCGGCTCTGGCCCACCTAGCGCCTCCTCCAGGCCGCCCATCTCGCTTCACGGCCTGTCAGGTCTAGCCACCCCTGCCCTAAGGCCCATTCGTGATCCAACCTAACCCTAGCCCCAACCGATCCCAGCCCCCAGCAGCTCTCTCCCTCTCGTTCCGTGGCCGCCGCCCACTCCCTCGATCCCATCTCTCTCCTCGACCCCTCCTTCTCCACAGCATCGCCACGAGAGCGAGCTCTCGCGCGTTGACCGCCGTCCTCGCCGCCCTCTCGTCCGGATCCAGCCACCTCTCCTTCCCTCGCCAAGCCGTCGTCGTTCCCTCTCCGGCGCCCGTCCCGTCGGATTTGCTCGAGCCCGCCACCACTGCGCCTCAAGTCTCTCCCGCCGAGCCCGCGAGTCGCGCCCGTCGCCTCCTCTGCATCGGCGGGAGGGCGGCGAGCGATGCCTTCCCACACGAGCTCCCCCGACACTGAGGCCGTCGCTCTCGCCGGATACGCATCAAGTCCACCGCCATCGTCCAAGTCCCTCGCGGTCGCGATCGACCCCTGCGTCTCTGCTACCTCCTCGAGCAAGCGCCGCCTCTGCGTTGACAGCGCGCCTCCTGCCTCCCGACGCAGCGAGCGGACCTCCGCATCCGGCTACGTCGCGGCAAGCCACCTCCGCCGCCTCGCCAAGTTCCGTTGCGGCGCCTCTGCATCGCGCCCTGGTACTGCTGCCTCCTGCGCTTCAAGCCTGGCGCGCCGTTCCCTCGCTACGTGTGCGAGCACCGAGGGCGACGACCAGCGCCAAGTTCCGCTTCTCCCATTGGTCGGCGCCCCAAGCGCAACAGCGCCTCTGCGCTGCTATCCTCGTGTGGCTTCGACATCGTCACAAAGACGCATGCCGCATCGCCTTAGCGTTGGCGTCCAGTCCATGGACACAACAACCGTGGGTGCCAAGTTCCTCTTCCGAGTCGTCAAGTGCACGAGGACCCCGATCCCGAGAATGACTACTACACGGTGATGCGCCAAGTACCCCCTCGGATCGTCAAGTTCGACTACATGGACGCCAAGACCACACCAGGACCGCCAAGCATCGTCTCCGGGAGTTCTCCCCAAGTACCACGATTGTAACCGTGTGCTTTTTATTTGTCAAGTCCGACTACACGGAGCGACTACATCCGAGGTGGATAACGTCAAGTACCCCTACGCATGAGGCGCTAAGTCCGTTTGGGATTCTTCAAGTACCGCTATCGGCGACTTCGAACATGAGCGTCTACTCCCCTACGCCGTGTCGACTACCATCGCGAGACCGCAAGTACCACGACAACCCGAAGGATTCGGACCGTCAAGTACCTCTTCAAAGCGAGCGTGAACCACTACCGTCGACCCTCGAAGACCCGTGGACCCCGAACATCCACGGGACATGAGCGACTACTTCCGATGGCGAGATGTACCACTACCATCGAGCGTGAACAACGACTTCCCCACGCCGTGTCGACTACTTCCCTCGACGATCATCGCGAGCGTCTACTTCCATCTACTTCCTCGACAACTCGACCCGTCCCGTTTGAGCGTTCCGGAGGTATAACCCGAGATGACCGACCGTGTCGAATCATCCTTGCGATGCCCCTCTTTTGCCATGCCACCGTTCGCGGGAACCCGTGTCGGGATCACCCACCATCTTGCATGACTCGCTTCCGTCACCTTCCTTTTGCATCGGTATCTCCGTGAGCTACGGAACCGATATGTTGCCGTGGCACCTTTCTTCCACCACGGTGACATAATGCTTCATATCATGTTCATGTCAACGTTTTCATAAATATTGCATAAAACTTGCACATGTCATCCGCATCATGATAACAACATTTAAATGTTTAAAATTGTTGTTTGCTTTAATTTGCTTAAATGCCATGCTAAAATGATTTATTTCATAACTAATTAACCGTAACTCTGATTTTATTAAACTTTATATGTAAATGGGGTAGAAAAATGCCTAGTTTAACTTGGTATACTTTATTTGCATGTTTAACAACTCTAAAATATGCTTTAGGTCAGATCTGTACCGAATCCATAATTTGCATATGGGGATTTTCCGGAATTGTTGTTCGTTATTTCCGGCCTCATTTAAACTTGCCTAAATAGTTAGTTTAATTATGCTCCACCTCTTGCCATGTTTAACAACATTTAATAATGTTGAGTACCTAACCGAGAGAGAACTAAATAAGTGTTGTGGTGTGTTGTCAATATGCAACCCGTTGCATATTGAGCTCCACTTAACTTGTAGATTTGTTTGTTGCATTTTGCCATGCCTTGCACATTTAAACCGGACATGCATCATACTTGATTGTGCATCATGCCATGTTTATGTGATGGTTGTTTACTATGTTGTTTGCTTCTTTCCGGTTTGCTTCTCTCGTTAGCTTCGGGTTCGTTCGGAGTTGTGAGGATTCGATTCGACCACGTCCGTTTGTCTTCTTCATGGACTCGTTCTTCTTCCTTATGGATTTCAGGCAAGATGACCATACCCTCGAAATCACTTCTATCTTTGCTTGCTAGATGCTCGCTCTTTTGCTATGCCTATGCTGCGATACCTACCACTTGCTTATCATGCCTCCCATATTGTAAACCAAGCCTCTAACCCACCTTGTCCTAGCAAACCGTTGTTTGGCTATGTTACCGCTTTGCTCAGCCCCCTCTTATAGCGTTGTTAGTTGCAGGTGAATATGAAGTTTGTTCCTTGTTGGAACATGGAGATGTTGTTCCTTGTTGGAACATGTTTACTTGTTGGGATATCACAATATATCTTATTTAATTAATGCATCTATATACTTGGTAAAGGGTGGAAGGCTCGGCCTTATGCCAGTGTTTTGTTCCACTCTTGCCGCCCTAGTTTCCGTCATATCGGTGTTATGTTCCCGGATTATTGCGTCCCTAACGCGGTCGGGTGATTTATGGGACCCCTTGACAGTTCGCTTTGAATAAGACTTTTCAGCAAGGCCCAACATTGGTTTTACATTTGCCTCCTAGCCTTTTTCCCTTGGGAGTCGCGCATCCCGAGGGTCATCTTTATTACCCCGGGCCAATGCTTGTCTAAGTGTTGGTCCAAACTAGAGCCACTTGCGGTGCCGCCTCGAGGCAACTTGGGGTATCGTCGGTTGCCGTCGTAGTGTTCATCCGGTCGTGGCACGAGGCGAGATATGCTGCGGCTACTATCGGGGTGTCGACGCCGGGAGGTCTTCTTTGGACTTGTTTTATTGCTGTGAAATGTCTTGTAGCCGGATTCCGAGACTGATCGGTCTTCCGGGAGAAGGTCTATTCTTCGTTGATCGCGAGAGCTTATCATGGGCTAAGTTGGGACACCCTGCAGGGTTTGAACTTTCAAAGCCGTGCCTGCGGTTATGTGGCAGATGGGAATTTGTTAATGTCCGGTTGTAGAAAACCGAAGTTGATCTTAATTAAAATACACCAACGCGTGTGTAACGTGATGGTCTCTTCTCGGAGTCCGGAAGTGAACACGGTGTTGGAGTTATGTTTGGCGTAGGTTGTGTTAGGATCACTTCTTGATCATAGTTGTTCGACCGTGCTTTGCCTTCTCTTCTCGCTCTCTTTTGCGTATGTTAGCCACCATATATGCTAGTCGCTTGCTGCAGCTCCACCTCACTACCTTGCCCTACCTTTAAGCTTAAATAGTCTTGATCTCGCGGGTGTGAGATTGCTGAGTCCCGTGACTCACAGATACTTCAAAACCAGTTTGCGGTGCCGATGAAACCGTGCGGTGATGGACCCGAGCTCGAGGAGGAGCTCGATGAAGATCTTGTTCTTTGTGTTGTTTCGTTTCAGTTGATCATAGTGGAGCCAGTTGGGACGATCGGGGATCTGTGTAGCATTTGGGGTAGTCTTCTTTTATTTTGGTTCCGTAGTCGGACCTTGATTGTATCTGTATGATGTAATGTTTTACCCATGTATTGTGTGAAGTGGCGATTGTAAGCCAACTATGTATCTCTTTTCCTTATGTATTACATGGGTTGTGTGAAGATTACCTCACTTGCGACATTGCTTTCAATGCGGTTATGCCTCTAAGTCGTGCTTCGACACGTGGGAGATATAGCCGCATCGAGGGCGTTTCAAGTTGGTAATCAGAGCCTTCCCCGACTTAGGAGCCCCCTACTTGATTGTTTGTCGGCGTTGTTGAGTCTAGAATGGAAAATGTTTTGAGTCTTAGGATTATATATATCGGAGTAGGATTCTTTTACTCCCCGGTCCCTTCGTCGCCTCGGTGAGGTATCCGACGTAGAGTTTGACTCTTCTCTCCTCAAATTTCACTAAAAATTTTTTAGGATCACGTGGGTATCTTGGAATCGTTCGATGGTTTTGTGACGAGAACATTGTTCTTGGTGCCTCGACATTTAGGGGTTGTGGCGGTGTCCCGGGAGTTGAGCTCCGAGGTGTTGTCGTCACAATTTTATCGTTGCGATTCTGGAATACTGAGTTTTGCCGACATCGAAATCTCTTTTGTGCAGTTGTTGGTGAGATAACCCCGATAGCCCGATCTTGTGGCGAAAAGGGAGTATTGCCATGACTTGCATAACGGATGTTTTTCAAGGTCGAGGTACACGATTTCGAGGATTTCTTGGTTATGTGTTGACGGATGGATACAATTTGGATCTAGGTATTGTTAGTTTGGGTGATATATTTTGTGTCCCTGTATCCCCAACACCAGATTGCATAACCAGAAAGTTTGGGAGTTTATAGGTGGGAATTCTAGTAGCTTACGGGATATTCTTTCCGGCGGATGTATGATTTGAGATTGGGGTTCAACGTCTAGTGGTCCGCCCATTCACGGTCGATTCTGATGGTCGCGAGGCGTCTTAAAGAATCCTTGGCTATGCTGATTCGGGACGTCTTGTTTGTCATTCGTGACGTCCGCTATCGTCGTGTCCGTAGGGCCCCACCACGAACACTTTGGGCGAAATCTCTATCATGTGTTTGTTCCGCTCATTCTTGAAGCCAATCCTTTGTTTTGTTTTGTTTTGTGGTATTCGGGTTGCTTCAATGCCAAGTGTTGATTCCATACCTTTCCTAATTGGTGTTCTCATATTTCTATGTGAATACTAATCCTTCTTGATCACTGAGCTTGTCATGTTAATTCTTTTCCAACCGGCGTGCTTCTCTTCAAGTGAATCCGATCATTCCAACATTCGCAAGATCAATTCTAAGTTTTCTCAACGGTGTTCGTTTCATCCGACCCAAGTTGTCTTGATTTCCCGCCCTCCCACCCTTTTTCTTCAAGGACTCAGATTTCTTAATCAAGTATCCATTTTTATTGAGTGAAGTTTCTTCATTCTTTTCCTTTAAATGTTTTATCCGGTGATTTCTCATGAAGACGCTAAGGAAGCTTTAACCTTATCATTGTTCCATTCTTATTTTCTTCTCCGGCGGACTCAAGCCAAGTTTTCAGTGTTGATCGTATTCTTTTCATCGTTCCAAATGCTTTCTCATGCCGGTGTATCTCTTAATCATCCACTTCTCGCTATTCAATTGTTCCGGAGTGTTGAAGATATCCCAGAAGATTCGTGTTTCCATTCTTAATCCGTTCAAACTATTTCAAGATTGCTATCTCATTCAAGCCATTTAATTCTACCGGTGCAATATCTGTTTCAAGCAATCGTTCAACGGTGGTTCTTTTGAGTGGGCCCTAACCCACAGGTCTTTTCCCAGGGTCTTACCTGACTCTTCTAATTTTCCGGAGTTATCCTCAAATTCTTTGCAAAGTTTGATGTAAGGATGAATTATCATCAGTCAAATGTCTTTCTCCAAGATCTTTCAAATTATCTTCATTGTTGGTTCAACCTTTCTAATTTTCATTCCGGAGTGCCTCAACAATTCATGGTGGTGTTTCTCGTCGTCATTCTCGAATTTTGAAGACCGAAGAAGAGTTTCTCTTAAATTTTGCTCTATTCACTTCAAGATTCATGGTTCTAGCTTGATGCCATCCTCTCATAATTGTTTTGATTGTGAGAATTCTTTTAACCCATCCGGAGCATTTCAGGAGTCTTTTCAGTTTGATTCTCCGGAGCCCATCATTTCAGAATTATTCATTCAAGCGTTCAACTCTTGTTTTCCAAATCCCACCGGTGGTTCCATCAATACCTTCTCAAGTTTGCGCTATATCTCTATCTGTAATCATTTTTCAATGAGAATAAGTGGTATGCCTAATCCGTTGCTTGTCATCAATCTAAATTGGTGAAGGATACGCATAACGTAATTCTTATTCTTGTTTCATCGAGTAAGTTCAATTCCTTATTCCGGAGGTTCATCAAAATTCTTGATTTCATTTGTTCATCTTTTCTTTCCGGAGTTCCAAGTTTTCTCGGCTATATCATTTCAAACCTTCATCTTATCACCGCAAGGCTTCACCTTGTGTTTTTCAACTTCTCTTTCTTTCTATCACCCTTTTGGTTACCGGAGTTCATCATGGAGGCTCTACATGATGGTTCGTCAAGGATTCTTTTAATTATTATTTGGTCTTCAAGATTTCTCTCGAAGCTATGATCCGCCAAGCCATACTTCAAAATTGAACATGGTGCTCAACACATGTTTTGTTTTGAGGAGTTCAAGTATTCTTCTTCTTGCATTTCGAAGTGCAATTCGTTCTACCTTATCATTTGAGGTGGTGTTATATCATTCTCGACAATTTGAGTTCGTGTTTCATGATTCACATGTTGTCAAGAATGAGGTATTTTAAATCCATCAATCTCTTCATTTGAGTTGTCTTGGGCTATATTTCACCTAAAGCTTCCCTAAGGAATTTGCTATTATGGTGCTTATCAATGATCCAAGTTTTCTCCTATTCTCTGGGGGAAAGAAGATTTCATCTTCTTGTTGATCTTAATCCAATCAATTGTTTCCGTTGGTGGCAGAAGCTCACCTCATAATTTTGAGATGTTTTTCATAAGTCCACTACAAGCTTATCCTTATCGTTGTTGGTTTTCCAACAACTCCGTTCAATTCGTCGTTGCAAGGATGCTTTCCAAGCTCTTTTGTGGCAGAAGTTGACATTTTTCTTCTTCAATCTGTTATCCCAAAGATCTATCTTCTATTCTTTCGTTCCGAAGGCATTGTGATGTTGCACTCTTCGACCCATCATCTTCTTTTGTCAAGATCATGTTCTTTTCTTGCTTATCCATTTAACCGGAGTATCATGTTTTTCATTCGAGTTCTCTCATTTTATCAAGTTTTGCCTGCTTCCTCAACCGGGGAGCTGTCTGAAATCTTTCTTACCCTTTGTGCCATTTTTCAATAGTTCCGGAGGCAGTATGTTGTTGATTTCATCAAGTATCATCCCATCTTCTCAAGTTCATGATTCTAATTCCTTCCTTTTTCAGTCGAAGTGCTGCCCAAATTATATCATTCTTATTCCTTCTCGATCTAGTTTTAACCGGAGTGGTGTCAATATCTATGTTATCACTAAACCTCTTGGTTTTCGTCGTATCCCTTGTTCCTCTTTTCTAACAGAGTGTTTTCAACTTTGTTCATCTTCGTTGTTTTCTTTCTTTCATTTTGTTCACCCTCTCAAGGTTCATTGGTTTCATTCGTTTGTCAAAGAAGCAACTTTGTTTTACCTCTTCCTCTTCCGTTTTTTTTTTCCGGTGCCATCCTAGATCTCGGGACGAGATCCTCTCGTAGTGGTGGAGTGTTGTGACGCCCCAGACCGGAGCTTCAGTTGCCTTCCAGGGTTTCCGAGTTTTGTCGTGTGTTTTGTTTTGTTTGTGCATTGCTCATGTCATCTCTTGCATTGCATCATGTCATCATGCCATCATATCATTAATTTTTTTGCAACTCTTCTAAATAAATTGTATGGATTTCTCGATCCATTTAAATCGAGGGATTCACATGGTGATTTCTCTTTATAACATATCCTCCCAATATTAGGGAGCTATATAAAATATTCCTCGTTTTGGAATCATCATAACCCACTTGCATAATAAATTCCAATGCCCTTTCCACTTCAAGTTTGGTCCCCGAACCTTGCCATTTTTATTTCATCATTTTCCGGAGTTCCACCAAAAATCCTTGGGGCATTTTAATTAAATTCCTCATATTTTTGTGAGCCCGGGAAAATTATCTGTGTGTCCAACCTCTTCCTTTAACCTCTCTTTCTTTTCTTTCTTAATCTTCGTTTCTTTTCTTTTCTCTTTCTTTTTAGTGAGAGAGCCAGCCTCCATGCAGCCCAGCCTGGCTCTGGCCCACCTAGCGCCTCCCTCGGGCCGCCCATCGCTTCACGGCTGTCAGGTCTAGCCACCCCTGCCCTAAGGCCCATCCGGCCCAGTCCAACCTAACCCTAGCCCCAACCGATCCCAGCCCCCGCGCAGCTCTCTCCCTCTCGTTCCCGTGGCCGCCGCCACCACTCCCTCGATCCCATCTCTCTCCCTCGACCCCCTCCTTCTCCCTGGCATCGCCACGAGAGCAGAGCTCTCGCGCGCGTTGACCGCCGTCCTCGCCGCCCTCTCGTCCGGATCCAGCCACCTCTCCTTCCCCTCGCCAAGCCGTGTCGTTCCCTCTCCAGCGCCCGTCCCGTCGGATTTGCTCGAGCCCGCCACCATCTGCGCCTCAAGTCTCTCCCGCCGAGCCCATGATCCAGCGCCGTCGCCTCCTCTGCATCGGCGGGAGGACGGCAGCAGTGCCTTCCCACCCGAGCTCCCCCGACCGAGGCCGTCGCTCTCGCCGAGTACGCATCAAGTCCACCGCCATCGTCCAAGTCCCTCGCGGTCGCATGATCGACCCTGCCCTCTGCTACCTCCTCGAGCAAGCGCCGCCTGCGTTGACGCGCGCCTCCTGCCTCCCGCATGCAGCGGCGGACCTCCGCATCCGGCTACGTCGCGGCAAGCCCGCCTCCGCCGCCTCGCCAAGTTCCGTTGCCAGCGCCTCCGCATCATCGCCACTGGTCTGCTGCCTCCTCGCTTCAAGCTGGCGCGCCCGTTCGCTTCGTGTGCGAGCACCCGAGGGCGACGACCAGCGCCAAGTTCCGCTTCTCCCATTGGTCGGCCCCAAGCGCAACGCGTCCCTCGCCGCTGCTATCCTCGTGTGGCTTCGACATCGTCACAAAGACGCATGCCGCATCGCCTTAGCGTTGGCGCCCAGTCCATGGACACAACAACCGTGGGTGCCAAGTTCCTCTTCCGGAGTCGTCAAGTGCACGAGGACCCCGATCCCGAGAATGACTACTACACGGTGATGCGCCAAGTACCCCCTCGGATCGTCAAGTTCGACTACATGGACGCCAAGACCACACCAGGACCGCCAAGCATCGTCTCCGGGAGTTCTCCCCAAGTACCACGATTGTAACCGGTGTGCTTTTTATTTGTCAAGTCCGACTACACGGGAACGACTACATCCGAGGTGGATAACGTCAAGTACCCCTACGCATGAGACGCTAAGTCCGTTTCGGGATTCTTCAAGTACCGCTATCGACGACTCGAACATGAACGTCTACTCCCCCTACGCCGTGTACGACTACCATCGCGAGACCGCAAGTACCACGACAACCCCGAAGGGATTCGGACCCGTCAAGTACCTCTTCGAAAACGAACGTGAACCACTACCGTCGACCCTCGAAGACCCCGTGGACCCCGAACATCCACGGGACATGAACGACTACTTCCGATGACGAGATGTACCACTACCATCGAACGTGAACAACGACTTCCCCCTACGCCGTGTACGACTACTTCCCTCGACGATCATCGCGAGCGTCTACTTCCATCTACTTCCTCGACAACTCGACCCGTCCCGTTTGAACGTTCCGGAGGTATAACCCGAGATGACCGACCGTGTCCGAATCATCCTTGCGATGCCCCTCTTTTGCCATGCCACCGTTCCGCGGGAACCCGGTAATCGGGATCACCCCACCATCTTGCATGACTCGCTTCCGTCACCCCTTCCTTTTGCATCGGTATCTCCGTGAGCTACCGGAACCGATATGTTGCCGTGGCACCCCTTTCTTCCACCACGGTGACATAATGCTTCATATCATGTTCATGTCAACGTTTTCATAAATATTGCATAAAACTTGCACATGTCATCCGCATCATGATAACAACATTTAAATGTTTAAAATTGTTGTTTGCTTTAATTTGCTTAAATGCCATGCTAAAATGATTTATTTCATAACTAATTAACCGTAACTCCGATTTTATTAAACTTTATATGTAAATGGGGTAGAAAAATGCCTAGTTTAACTTGGTATACTTTATTTGCATGTTTAACAACTCTAAAATATGCTTTAGGTCAGATCTGTACCGAATCCATAATTTGCATATGGGGATTTTCCGGAATTGTTGTTCGTTATTTCCGGCCTCATTTAAACTTGCCTAAATAGTTAGTTTAATTATGCTCCACCTCTTGCCATGTTTAACAACATTTAATAATGTTGAGTACCTAACCGAGAGAGAACTAAATAAGTGTTGTGGTGTGTTGTCAATATGCAACCCGTTGCATATTGAGCTCCACTTAACTTGTAGATTTGTTTGTTGCATTTTGCCATGCCTTGCACATTTAAACCGGACATGCATCATACTTGATTGTGCATCATGCCATGTTTATGTGATGGTTGTTTACTATGTTGTTTGCTTCTTTCCGGTTTGCTTCTCTCGTTAGCTTCGGGTTCGTTCCGGAGTTGTGAGGATTCGTTCGACTACGTCCGTTTGTCTTCTTCATGGACTCGTTCTTCTTCCTTGCGGGATTTCAGGCAAGATGACCATACCCTCGAAATCACTTCTATCTTTGCTTGCTAGATGCTCGCTCTTTTGCTATGCCTATGCTGCGATACCTACCACTTGCTTATCATGCCTCCCATATTGTAAACCAAGCCTCTAACCCACCTTGTCCTAGCAAACCGTTGTTTGGCTATGTTACCGCTTTGCTCAGCCCCCTCTTATAGCGTTGTTAGTTGCAGGTGAAGATGAAGTTTGTTCCTTGTTGGAACATGGAGATGTTGTTCCTTGTTGGAACATGTTTACTTGTTGGGATATCACAATATATCTTATTTAATTAATGCATCTATATACTTGGTAAAGGGTGGAAGGCTCGGCCTTATGCCTGGTGTTTTGTTCCACTCTTGCCGCCCTAGTTTCCGTCATATCGGTGTTATGTTCCCGGATTATTGCGTCCCTAACGGTCGGGTGATTTATGGGACCCCTTGACAGTTCGCTTTGAATAAGACTTTTCCAAGAAGGCCCAACATTGGTTTTACATTTGCCTCCTAGCCTTTTTCCCTTGGGAGTCGCGCATCCCGAGGGTCATCTTTATTACCCCGGGCCAATGCTTGTCTAAGTGTTGGTCCAAACTAGAACCACTTGCGGTGCCGCCCCGAGGCAACTTGGGGTATCGTCGGTTGCCGTCGTAGTGTTCATCGGTCGTGGCACGAGACGAGATCTGTGGCTACTATCGAGGTGTCGGCACGCCGGGAGGTCTTGCTGGACTTGTTTTATTGCTGTGAAATGTCTTGTAGCCGGGATTCCGAGACTGATCGGTCTTCCCGGGGAGAAGGTCTATTCCTTCGTTGATCGCGAGAGCTTATCATGGGCTAAGTTGGGACACCCTGCAGGGTTTGAACTTTCAAAGCCGTGCCAGCGGTTATGTGGCAGATGGGAATTTGTTAATGTCGGTTGTAGAAAACCCGAAGTTGATCTTAATTAAAATACACCAACGCGTGTGTAACGTGATGGTCTCTTCTCGTGAGTCAGGGAAGTGAACACGGTGTTGGAGTTATGTTTGGCGAGGTTGTGTTAGGATCACTTCTTGATCATAGTTGTTCGACCGTGCTTTGCCTTCTCTTCTCGCTCTCTTTTGCGTATGTTAGCCACCATATATGCTAGTCGCTTGCTGCAGCTCCACCTCACTACCTTGCCCTACCTTTAAGCTTAAATAGTCTTGATCTCGCGGGTGTGAGATTGCTGAGTCCCGTGACTCACAGATACTTCAAAACCAGTTTGCGGTGCCGATGAAACCGTGCAGGTGATGGACCCGAGCTCGAGGAGGAGCTCGATGAAGATCTTGTTCTTTGTGTTGTTTCGTTTCAGTTGATCAGTAGTGGAGCCCAGTTGGGACGATCAGGGGATCTGTGTAGCATTTGGGGTAGTCTTCTTTTATTTTGGTTCCGTAGTCGGACCTTGATTGTATCTGTATGATGTAATGTTTTACCCATGTATTGTGTGAAGTGGCAATTGTAAGCCAACTATGTATCTCTTTTCCCTTATGTATTACATGGGTTGTGTGAAGATTACCTCACTTGCGACATTGCTTTCAATGCGGTTATGCCTCTAAGTCGTGCTTCGACACGTGGGAGATATAGCCGCATCGAGGGCGTTTCACTGCCCCTCGTCGGGTAGCCGGTGCGCGATGTTGCTGGACAAGTATCCGGCCTCCCGCAGCTTTTCGATGTGCCCCTCCATGACGGAGGAGGCCATCCACCTGCCTCCCGCTCTGGACATAGTTGGAGAAGGTTGAGGTGGGATGTGCGGACTTGGGTCTTTGGAGCTCGAGTCTTGCGGAAATGGATGAGCAAAGGAGGAAGAAGGCGTGAGGTGAAAAGGTGGATCCTTATCCCTTATATGGACGGACGAAGCTATCGTCCCCGCCACCTGGTAAAACTCGCTTATCTCCCAAGCGCCGTAATCAATGGCGCCGATGGGTTACCCACGTCCGTATTGATGAGAATCCGGAATAAGGGGCACGATCTCCGCTTTGATAAGGCGTGCCAAGGAAACCGCCTCGCTAAACGCGCTAAGGTGGAGCAGTAAAAACGATTCAGTATGAAGGCTGGCCGTGGTGTGATGTCACGCCCGCTGAATACGTCAGCAGATCGTGCAAAACTATTCTCTACAAAGTGGTATGTGGAACTTGTTTTGCAGAGCGGACACTATCCTTGTGTTCAAAATCCTCTATGAAGTATTCTGAGGAGGAGCCCGCCTTGCAATGCCGAAGACAATATGCGCGCCGGACTCGTCGTCATTGAAGCCTGGTCAGGAGAGCTCTTGAGGAGTCTGGATTAGGGGTGTCCGCATAGCCGAACTATCATCTTCGGCCGGACTCCTAGACTATGAAGATACAAGATTGAAGACTTCGTCCCTTGTCCGGATAGGACTTTCCTTGGCGTGGAAGGCAAGCTTGGCGATACAGATGTGTAGATCTCCTACCATTGTAACCGACTCTGTGTAACCCTAACCCTATTTGGTGTCTATATAAACCGAAGGGTTTTAGTCCGTAGGACGAACAACAGTCATACCATAGGCTAGCTTCTAGGGTTTAGCCTCTCTGATCTCGTGGTAGATCTACTCTTGTACTACCCATATCATCAATATTAATCAAGCAAGAGTAGGGTATTACCTCCATCGAGAGGGCCCGAACCTGGGTAAAAACATCGTGTCCCTTGTCTCCTGTTACCATCCGCCTAGACGCACAGTTCGGGACCCCCAACCCGAGATCCGCCGGTTTTGACACCGACACCGGGCCCTGCCGACGCAGAACACTAAAGCAAACAGAAAGGAAATCGAGCATAGAAAGGAAACCGTGGAGTCCTAGGCAAATTATTACAAAACATAATGTCTCTCAAGTTTAAGCAGAAGTTCTCATGCCTCCACGAGGCACGATAAATGTCGCAGGGCCAAACTAGGAAGAAGTGTCGCGACCGCCTCGGTTGCCGATGTTGCTCGCCGTGGGAAGCGTGTCATCGACAAAGCCGCTGCCATCTTCGCGAGTCACCGCGGTCGCGGGGTCGACACAAAGGAACTTCTCCAGCAGGCTTTCACCTGTTTCTCCACGACCTCGGCAGCAGCGTCGCGGGACTCGGGAGCCACCGGCTCGATCAGAGTGCCAAGGTTGATGCTAGGATCCTGGAGATGGAGGTGGCTGAAAACACGTGTCACGGCTGAGGTGAAAAGTGCGCGACACTCCCCCTCCACCATGGTGCCCACTCCAGCGACGATGCCCTCAAGTGATGCGACGAGCTTGGGCAGCAGCCCGGTGAGGCCCTCCTCCGAAGTCACCAGTGGCTTCTCATACCCTTCTCCGTAAAGGGACTGCAGCGCCGTGCGGGATCTCAGCTCGAGGGAGACGAAGGCGTCGCGCCTCGCGGTGGCTGCCTTCTCTGCCGCAATGAGGGTCTTCTCCCTGGCCTCCCGCCGGGCCGTCTCATCGGTGAGAAGTTTAGTGTGGGATGCCTTAGCCTTGTCCGCCTCCTCCTTCAGCTTACCTAGGCGGCTCCGCACCGTGGCCTGTTCCTGGGCCACCTGCTCCAGCTCGGCATCGCAATTGGCGAGCACGGTGTCCTGGGCCTTGAGCTCCTCCTCCTGTTCTTGAAGCCGACGGGCGCGGGCGGCCTGCTCCTCGCGGATGGCCTTCAGCTCGGCTTCCACCATGCTGCAAAGTTCCTTGGCGGACGATGCGTCGACCAGCGCCGCGTCGCGAGCTGCTGTGGCCTTGCAGGCCTCTTTCCTTCCCTCCGCGGCGACAGCCTCGGCCTGGCCCCAGGCCGTCCTGATGGTCGCGTCGGCCTAGAGCCACCCCGAGATCAGCCCCAGACGCCCCGTCGCCACGCCCTTGTCAGCGCCCAGAAGATTGGTCTGGAGCTGGTCCAGCGCGACGTAGGCCTCCTGCAAAGAGCGGGGCCTGGCAGGCGAGTGATGGTCCCTCAACGTGAGGGCTTGGGGAGGAGGCGGCACTGGCGCCTGGACTAGCGCCACAGCGGCAGAAAGAGCAGCAGGTGGCTCTGGAGCCCCCAAATCCCCCGCGAGTACAATGGGGATGGGCAGCCTGGGAGGCTGCTAGGCCATAGAGGCGGTTTCCTCCAGAGGCTCTGCGGCCAAGCTCTGAGGGGCTCGGGAATGTGAGGCGGCCTCCTCCACCCGCGTCGAGGTCGCCACGGTCGTAGCAGATGGTGTGGCCTAGGGAGCCACGACCTCCTCCATCCTCCTCTTCACCACGGGCTTGAGCCTGGTCACTAGGAGAGGAGTGTCATGGGGGCGGCATCAAGGATCAAAAATGAAAGCAAGGTAAGATACTTACTCATCAGAGGCGACATACACCCTTTTCCTGGCCAGGACCACAACGCCTCCGATCTTCTTGAGCGCAGGCTTCATTGCGCCCTAAGGATCGGCCGGGCGCACGGTAGCAGGCTCCGGAGCGGTAGTGACTGGCGACAAGGCGGGGGCGTCGCCTTGGGGAAGCAATGCCGCCTCACCCTTCTTCGGAGTCGCTTAGCAGAGCCTCCGCAGAGGGGTGCCCCCGGACCTCGTGACAACCCCGGTGGAGCGCGGGGATCCCTCGACCAAGTATTCGGCGGTGTCATCGTCGTTGGAGAGATTGCGGAGGAGCTCGCTCTGCAACGGAGGGGAAGTCCCCTCCACATCGTCCATGGTCGCCTCCGAGTCCTTCTCCCTCTTCTCCTTGGAGTCCTCGCCAAAGGACACCAGCACCGGGGAGTTGGGGAGCTTCGGCGGTACGAGCCCCAACTCGTTGAAGATGGGTGAGGGAGTTCCGGACTAGGGGGTGTTCGGATAGCCGAACTATCATCATCGGCCGGACTCCAAGACTATGAAGATACAAGATTAAAGACTTCGTCCCGTGTCCGGATGGGACTTTCCTTGGCGTGGAAGGCAAGCTTGGCGATACGGATATGTAGATCTCCTACCATTGTAATCGACTCTGTAACCCTAACCCTATCCGTGTCTATATAAACCGGAGGGTTTTAGTCCGTGGGATGAACAACAATCATACCATAGGCTAGCTTCTAGGGTTTAGCCTCTTTGATCTCGTGGTAGATCTACTCTTATAACACACATCATCAATATTAATCAAGCGGGACGTAGGGTTTTACCTCCATCAAGAGGGCCCGAACTCGGTAAAACATCGTGTCCCTTGTCTCTGTTACCATCCGCTTGACGCACATTCGGGACCCCCTACCGAGATCCGCGGTTTGACACCGACATTGGTGCTTTCATTGAGAGTTCCTCTCCGTCGTCACCGATAGGCTCGATGGCTCCTTCGATCATCAACAACGACGCAGTCCGGTGAGACTTTTCTCCCGGACAGATCTTCGTGTTCGGGCGGCTTTGCATCGGGCCAATTCGCTGGCCATCTGGAGCAGATCGAAGCTTCGCCCTGGCCGTCAGTCAGATTCGGAAGTTTAAACTATACGGCCGATATCCGCAGAGACTTGATCTTCGACGGATTCGAGCCCCAGCCGAGCGCGCCACACTGTCTCGATGGGCATGATCTAGCTCTGCAACCAAACAGTGCCCTGGAGGCCGCACCAGAATCCGCTCCGACCCTTAATCCGGAGCCGGATTTCCCGATCGAGGACGAGTGGTTGGACACCGCCTCAGAGGCTTCAATCTCTACGGCGATCGAGCCAAACTCCATCCCTGTCCTTTGCGAAGACCTCAACTCCAGGGTGCCGGACTCCTCTCCGGACTCCGAACCCTCCGCGCCCTTGCCAATCGAATCCGATTGGGCGCCCGTTATGGAGTTCACGGCCGCGGACATCTTTCAGTACTCGCCCTTTAGCGAGATCCTGAATTCACTAAAGTCTCCCTCTTTATCCGGAGAGCCCTGGCCGGACTATGGTCAGGAAGGTTGGGATACGGACGACGAAGAAATCCAATGCCCACCCACCACCCACTTCATAGCCACTGTCGATAGCCTATACGACGTGCTCAATTTCGACTCCGAAGACATCGACGGTATGGACGACGATGTAGGAGACAACAATGAACCAGCACCTATAGGATGCTGGACAACCTCACCCCATGATGTATACATGGTGGAGACACCTAAAGCAAATGAAGACGAGGAGCAACGGGACGCTACAAAGGATAAATCCCTCGAAAAGCAGTCAAAACGGCAACGTAAACGCCGAACAAAGTCCCGCCTCAACAAAGACCCAGCCATAGAGCAGGGCGAACCGGTGGACAACGAACAAGCTACCGAGCAATCGTCCGAACAAGACAACTTGGATAAACAATCTTTCCCCGGCGAAGACAACAGTCCGGACGACCTCACGCCGGACAAACCATTGGAGCAAAATAACCTCCAGAAAAGGCTCGTCGCCATTGCGCGTAGCCTGAAAAAGCTGAAGCGGAAGCTCAAAAAAGCGGAAGATGCACTCAGGATCAGATGGAGCAAAGTATTCAGCACCACAGATAAGTACGGCGACAGTCGCCGAACAAAGAGCTACCCGAAGAGAAAGCTACTGCCCGAATTCGACGAGGAGGCCTTAGAGCCCCCACAATTAAAAAACAAGAAGGCCACCCGGTCGGATGGACGACTCACGGTAAAAGAGAGCGGCGAATGGCGCCAAGACACAAGCCAATATGCGATCCGCATAAGGATTCACATCAAGAGGATGGCCCGCTTAGGTCCATCTATGGGCCAAGAAAGCAGGCTCGTCAAAGCAATGCAATACGCCAAAATTCCGAAGATCACGGCACACCCAAATACAGGGGCGCCTAACACCCCCTATGTTTCACCGATGAGGTGCTGGATCATGAATTTCTAGCGGGATTCAAACCCGTAAACATAGAGGCATACAACGGAACAACAGACCCTGGAGTCTGGATCGAGGATTACATCCTCCACATACACATGGCTAGAGGAGACAATCTCCACGCCATAAAATACTTACCCCTTAAACTCAAAGGGCCAGCTCGGCATTGGCTTAAAAGCCTCCCGAAAATACCAATGGAAGCTGGGAGAGCTCGAGGATGCATTTGGGCAAATTTTGGGGACTTATGTCCGCCCTCCGGATGCTGACGATCTAAGTCACATAACTCAACAGCCGGAGAGTCAGCCCGAAATTCGAACAGGTTCCTTACTAAAAGAACCAAATAGTCGATTGTCCGGACGCGAAGCCTTAGCAGTTTTCAAACACAACGTCCGAGGCGAATGGCTCGCTGACACCTTGGCCAAGAAAAGCCAAGAACAATGGCGCATTGACAAGCCTCATGACCCGCTTTTGCTGGAGAGGACAGCTGGCTGGCTAGATGCAGACCACCAGCGACCGAGTACATCCGAGATCAGGGATGGAATGGGAAATCACGACGCAGAAAAGATCAGCGCGGAATAAGGAAAATGGCCCAAATAGTACAGCGGTCAACGCCGGATTCAAAAGCTCTCGACCGAACAACAAAACACTGCCCTAAAGGATAACGGTGAAGAGCTATCCAACCTAAACAAGATTACGGATAGATATGTCAAATACATGGTACCCCGGAAGCACGCAAACCATACCCACAGAGATTGTTGGGTCTTCAAACAGTCCGCAGATGAACGCCGAACACAAGGGCTCAACACACCAAGAAAAGATGACGACGAGCACCACAAGCGTAACCCGGAAAACAAAAACTTTCCCACGGGAGGTTAAAACAGTAAACTCACTTCACGTGATCAAAAGGAAAAACAAAGCGGCGCGCCCTAAAAGGCGCGCCGCGCTCGGGTTGTCAAAACCAATCACCTTCGACCATCGGGACTATTCGATAATATCCGAACGCAGGATGGACTGCCTTGATATTGGATCCTATAATTGACGGATTCCAATTTACACATGTCCTCATGGATGGCAGCGATGATATAAACCTGATATATCGAGGACACTATCCGCAGGATGGGGATAAACCCAACCAAAATTTGCCGTAGCAACACCTCCTTTAAAGGAGTACTGCCGCCCATACGCCCTCTCGCACGGGCTCCATCTGCTAGAAGTTGTGTTTGGTTCATCCGACAACTTCCGTCATGACGGCTACTCTTCCATGTCGCCCGCTTAAAAGTAGCCATCAAGCGCTATTAGCGCCAAGCTTTACCGCTTTAACGCAATACCGCATTATGCATCTCTAACACTTAAAATGCCCGGTCCACGCGGCATCATCTCGTTAAAAGGAAGTATTAAGTGTTACTCGAGCACGGAAGAAGGGGAGACTGCATCGACAACTCCACAGCTATTCGGCTCCACTAGGCAAAGAACCTGAAATTGGTCATTCAAACCCCGGACAAGGCTAGACGAGTCCGGCGCCTACTAGCGGCATACCCCCATACGAGGGGCTGCATGCATGTATAACAAGAGAAAATAAAGCTCAATTTTGTTCACTTCTTTGAACCGTACTCTGTTCATTCAATATTAAGTACATCTTCAGACGCTCCTTTTCTTTCAAACTAAGTTCCTCTCTTTACAGATGAACAACGTGCTACACCCGCCGAGGATACGGCACAACGGAGACACAAAGCGCAGACGCAGCAGAGGACCCGTTGCAAGGATTCTTTTCAGATTAAGACCTGCGTAAACCTTTTTTCACTGTCTCTTGTTGATATACATTCCCCCAGTTCCTCAAATATAACTGGGGAGGAGGCTGGTGCTTTGGCATTGGCCGCACCAGAATTTTTGCGCGTACCTGGACACAAAGGGCTTAGGGCCTTATTTTTCCCATTTTCATAAAGACCGAATACCTTAGGGAGTATTCGGCGCCTCGAGAGTTAGGCCTTATATGCATCAGCTCGAATCATGTCTTTGGTCAAATGTTGGGTTGCTGGCTCCTGTGTTTTCCTGCCTTACGCCCGCTTTCACGGCTAACGCGGCACCGGAGAACTACTACGATTGTGCCCTTGTTCGGCCGGGCGAGCACCTCAAGAGAGAAAGCGAAAACTGACTGTCATGATATAGCGAGACTGGTCAACCACTCGATGACTCACAGGAATGTTTAGAATTCCTCCGCATTAACGAAGGACGGTTTTCGATCGAGCACATACGCACCCGAATTCAGGAGAGTGTGGTGCCCCCAGGGGCTATATAGTAGCCCCACCCTCGAACTCCTATGGCTAAGTGAAAGTGATAAAGCATTATAGTCCAGTTGCCTGGTTTGCTACGCTATCACCTCCTTAACAGGACCAAGACGTTGGATTAAGTGTGAAAAAGCACTTTTTTTTCAAACACCCCCGCACTATGTGCGTGGGGGCTGAAGCCAAGGACTGCCATCTTTCAGGTTATATACACATATACATAAACAGCCCGACAGGAGTAGTTTACTACTTGAACGCACAAGTATAAAAAGCACTTATATTACATTGAAACATTGTTTTCACAAATCATACATGTCATTCAAACATAATATCCTTGAGCACTGCGTCTCTATTAAACAGCGCCCGCAGACTTCTTCAAAGTAGTGCTCGGCGGTACTCGGCTTCGTCCGAATCACGGGATGCAACGTCGGTGGCCTTCATCTTCGCCCAGTATGTCTTGACACGGGCAAGAGCCATCCGCGCTCCCTCAATACATGTCGATCGCTTCATCGGCCGTCGTCGCTGCACCGCTCAAGAAACTGCTGCACTAAACCAAAATAGCTCTTGGTGGGGTCCGTCCGGCCACAAGTGAGTCAAGACATGCTTCATGGCAAACCGGACAATCGATTCAGCTCGCCCATTCGCCAACCGATCGGTCAGCGGCAGAGGACGCCCGGACTATGGAATTGCGACCAATATAGCTCTTCCTTCAGGCCCTTTCGCCCTCGAAGTGCTCAACGCGTCCTGGCGCTTCGCCGCCAAATCGAGATAAGCATCCTCGAACTCCACAATTTATCCACCGAGCATACTTTGATCTTTATATTTCCTCCGGCGTAAACGGTTTCCGGCCGCAATTGCCCGCCCGACTCAGCTCCTCCTTGGCAGCTCTCAAAGCCGATTGGGCCTTCTTGGATTGGTGGTGGCCTTCTTTAGGTCCTCTTGTTCCGCTTAGACGTTCCTTTTCAAGAAGCGCGCAGCGATCGGTAGTATTCCTTAACTTTTGGCCATCTCGCCATCTCCTCTTCTTGGCGGTGAGCAGCCTGTTCAGCTTCTAGGTCTTGCCGCCTTAAAGACCACATTACTATTTCTGGCTTGCTCTTTCGCTCGGCGAGTTCTGCCCGCAGCTCTTCCACAGCAGCGGCACCATCTGCATTAAGCATACAAATAGTAAGACATGGGCGTCAAGCTCCCTTACCAGGTGTCCGCATAGAAGTCGCATACCTTGTGACTCGTCAAACCGTTTATTGACCAGCGCGATGTCGCATCCGCCTCATCAAGCTGCCGCTTTAGTTCGGCATATTCATCATCCGGCTGGCCTCCGGACGCCCGCCACCTGTTTAGGAGTGGCGATATGTTAAATCGAAATTTGATCCTCGCACGTCATCAATTTTGACAACATACCGAGTCTCGGGGCTACTATCTATACATGGTGCATTTTATATGCATAAGCGCTGAAGGTACATTATTTTTGCGTACCTCAAACCCGTCAAGAAGCTTCGACGGCTTCGTGCAATCCGCTCTCTGCGGATGCAATCCTTTCAATCACCGTACCAATTAGAGCACGGTGATCTTCTCGAGATAACCGCCGCCGAGCAAATCCTTCACTCCTTCGATCAAGACAAAGACTCGGCGCGGACCTTCCGCCCCACCGGATTTGGGGAACCCTCTGCGGCGACACCTCCGGTCGTCTCGCTTCACATGAGGGTGCGACAGTGGAGGCGTTTCGCTCTCCATCATCTCCGAAGAAGATCCTCAAGACGAGCTCTGCTGAGAAGGGCTGAGGTCCGAACTACAAGGTACAATTTCAGTTATCTTCATAAATAAATACAGGATGCTCCTTATTTACAAGACCCTTCTTTCTACTTACGGCTCATTGGAGGGCTGATCCCTTGGGGAAATAATGCGGTTGGGTTACTTCCAGCGCGGACTCTCTGCCAAGATTCCCTTCCTTTCTTTGAGGCCTTGACCTCCGGATCTTCCAAGCGATCCTCTTCTCTCCTCGAAGGTGGGACTCTTAATCCCTCCTTCCTTGATAGCCTCCTTCACAGAGGCAGTTGCTCCCCTGCTCCTCTCTTCGCCTTCTTCAAAAGGCGCGACCTTCAACATCTTGGTCAACAGGGATCCGGCGTGGTCTCTGGGAGGGGAGCCGGACACCTTATCAACCTTGCCTTGGCTATCCACTCCTGTTCAAGAAACGGCTCCTTTAAAGGGCATATATATAAAATAAATGAATGAACAGCTTGTCCGGTTACAGGACTACTTACTTGAGTATCTGGGCGATTGCAGCTTAGTCCTACATCCTCGGTCAAGTCCGGACACTTCTCTTGTGATCCGAAGAACACTTTATACATCTCCATGGGCGTCGTGCCCATAAAAGTTTGGAGAGCTCGTGGTCCCTCCGGATTGAACTCCCACAGGCGGAGGGGGCGACGTTTGCAGGGCTGAAGGCGCCGGATCACCATAACCTGCGCCACTGCGACCAGATTGATCCCTCTTTCCTGGAGATCTCGAATACGGCCCTGCAGCAGGGGAACATCCTTGGATGGCCCCCAGTCGAGCCCCTTGTTGACCCATGATGCCAGCCGCTGTGGTGGACTGGCGGAAGGCGGGAGCGCCGCCCATTTGGTGCCCCTGAGAGCGGTGATATATAACCACTCCCGTTGCCACAAACCAAGCTCCTCTTGAAAAGAGCCCTCGGGCCACGGAGCATCAGCACATTTGCTTATGACCGCCCCTCCGCACTCCGCTTGCTGCCCCTTGATCATATTTGGCTCCACCTTGAAGGTCTTGAGCCACAATCCAAAGTGGGGGGTAATATGGAGGAAGGCCTCACATACGACAATGAATGACGCGATATGGAGGATGGACTCGGATTCAAGTCATGGAAATCAAGCCCATAATAAAACATGAGCCCCGCACAAAGGGGTCCGTCTGGAAGCCTAAACCCCGACGGAAGTGAGACACTGAACACCACGCTCTCGCCGGGCTCGGAGTGGGAATGACCTGCCCCGAGCAGGCAGCCTATGCGAGATCTCGCGGTTAGATACCTGGCGTCTCGCAGCTTTAGCACGTCTTCTTCTGTGATGGAGGAAGACATCCATCGGCCATGCTGGTCGGAGCTGGACATCGTCGAAGGTCCAAAGCGCTTGAATCTGAAGCTTTGGGTGTTGGAACTCGAAGCGCGAGGCGAACTCGGTAGAGGGTGTAAAAAGGAGAGGGCCTTGGTCTCGTTATAAAGAGGTTGAATACCAAGAGCCCGCCCCGTGGTCGACTAGGACTCGCCTTTGATAGAAAAGGCAGGCCAACGGGCATGGTTGGGTTACCCACGTCCGTATTGATGAGAATCCCAGAATAAGGGGGTACGATCTACGCTTTGATAAGACGTGCCAAGGAAACCGCCTCGCTAAACACGCTGAGGTGGAGCAACAAAAAACAATTCATATAAAGGCCTGGCCGTGGTGTGATGTCACGCCGCGGAATACGTCAGCAGATCTATGCAAAAATTATTCTCTTTACGGTGTTATGTGGAACTTGTTTTGCAGGGTCGGACATTATCCTGGTGTTCACAATCTTCTATAAATTATTCGGAGGAAGAACCCGTCTTGCAATGCCGAAGACAATATGCGTGCCGGACTCGTCGTCATTGAAGCCTGGTTCAGGGGCTACTGAGGGAGTTCCGGACTAGGGGGTGCCAGGATAGCCGAACTATCATCATCGGCCGGACTCCAAGACTATGAAGATACAAGATTGAAGACTTCGTCCCGTGTCCGGATGGGACTTTCCTTGGCGTGGAAGGCAAGCTTGGCGATACAGATATGTAGATCTCCTACAATTGTAACCGACTCTGTGTAACCCTAACCCTATCCGGTGTCTATATAAACCGGAGGGTTTTAGTCCGTAGGACGAACAACAATCATACCATAGGCTAGCTTCTAGGGTTTAGCCTCTTTGATCTCGTGGTAGATCTACTCTTGTAACACACATCATCAATATTAATCAAGCAGGACGTAGGGTTTTACCTCCATCAAGAGGGCCCGAACCTGGGTAAAACATCATGTCCCTTGTCTCCTGTTACCATCCGCCTAGACGCATAGTTCGGGACCCCCTACCCGAGATCCGCCGGTTTTGACACCGACAATGGGCATGGCGGTGGCCAGCGCCGCACCATCGCCGCGGCGGTACAACGAGAGATAGGCTGCCGGGAGGCTGCCCGGGTCCTTCTCGAGCAAGGTGCGCACGGCCTTGCTTAGTTCCTCGCCTGTCAAGCTCCCTGGGTGTAGCCGGAGGTCGTCCTTCGCACCCTTGAAATCCCACATGGGGCGCGAGTGTGCTTGGAGCGGGGCTAGGCGCTGCGTCAGGAACTCCCTAACCAGCATGGCCCCCGTCAGCACTCCGGAGTCCATGTCCGCCTGCATCAGCGTCAGGACCGGCGCTGCCTGGGGTTCGGTGAGCTTCTCATGATCCCACTGGTCCAGCTTATCTGGCATCTCAGTCGGCAGCTCCAGTCGGGAATGGAGGCCCTTGGCATACATGAAGATCTAGTTGCGTAGGAAGTCCTCCACCTTCTTCCCGCCCTCATGAGCGTGTTGCTGCCATGTGGCGCGACAAAGGATACGCACCCGGAGCACTGGGTCGAGTCATGCATCCGGAGGGAGAACAAGTGGCGGAGCAGCACAACGGAGGGCGCCACGCCCACGAATGCCTCATAGTAGAAGGCGAAGATCGACATGAGAAGGATGGAGTTGGGCTGAAGGTGCAGAGCGTGAATTTGGTAATGGTCGAGGACAGCAAGGAAGAACCTGGAGAAGGGCGGGACAAGCCTCGCGAAGATGCTGTGGAGGAAGAAGGGATAGAAGGTCCCCGCCAAGGTTCCCCGCTCGATGGAGGCGGCCCGAAGCGCTGACTCCCTCCCCTCGTTGTCGTTGCTCGCCGTCAGCGGGAGCACGGCGGCAAGGTGCCTCGCCTCGGTGATGGAGGACGTGCTGAGGGCCGGCGCGGGCGAGCAGGCAGAGTGCGCGGCCGGAGCGGCGGGCTTCACCTTCTTGGTTGCCATCAGCAGAGAGCTCGGGGGAAAGATTCGGCAGATCTGGAGGCGCTCTCAGCAGGGAGGAAAGGGGATCTTGAGCAAGACAAACACAAGGCAATGAAGGCTCGGCCGCAGGTGCAGGTCTTTTTGTCAGCCTGGTATGATTACCGAGGCTGTGTGGGCAAGTGGAGACGCCCACGTCCCATCCAGCGCCACGCGTCGACTCAGCCCGCAGGCGATTGGGGCCTGCGGCGCTTCACTCTTGCCTCTTGGCTTTGCCTCGAAGCCAATTCCGAGCGCGCCTTGGGCCCGGGGGCTACTGTTGGCGTTCTGGGAACCGGGGTACCCAGACTTGCCTGCCTGCAGCCCACAGCGTGGCTCCATCAACCGCCTGGTACGGCCCATCTTCAGCATCGACAAGACAAGACCCTCGCGAGGGGCCAAGCCTTGCGAGGCTTGGCCCCTCACGAGGGTCTTGAGTTGTTGGTGCTGAAGATGGGACGTACCACACTGTTGATGTAGCCACGTCGTGGGCTGCAGGCAGGCAAGTCTGGGTACCCTGGGTCCCAGAATGCCGACACCTCCGGAGGGAGCGGCCTCCTAGGCCGGCTCCTGAGGAGCGGAGATTCTTATGCAAGTGCCCATCTCATGAGGTTCAAGTGACGCAAGCCATGACAATCGAGGCCAGGCGGGCGCCAGCGGGCGCAGAGCAGCAGGTTTCCTCTTCGATGCTAAGGAGGAAAGCGTAGGCGTGGAGTCCCGAGGAATCAGCGAAAGGTTTCCATTCCCGTGCAACAAGACCAAGACTGCCAGGACGGCAGGACGAATGTCATCGCAGAGCCCACCGCGGTGTCATGACCAGAAGCTTTGCAGGAGAAGACCACCTTTCGTTAGGATAGCATGTACTGCTTGTCCCCTTTCAAACTGGCCGTTGTGGGATCCCTTCCCGACTTTGTTTTGGAGCAAGAGGACCCATGCAACTATAAATATTGGCTAGCCACCACCGTAGTGGGGGATCCGGGTCGAACCCTCAGCTCATACCCACACAAGAACAATCCTCATGAGGTTGTTCTTCCTCTATACTAGCTCATCCTCAGCCCCTCACGAGGCTAATCCACCCAAAGCAGGAGTAGGTCTTACACCGCAAGGTGGCCCAAACTTGGGTAAATTGCTGAGTCTCTTTCCTTTCCTGTTCATCGAGCTAGGCCGTGAGAGAGACGAGTTGGTAGACTAGAGAGGTCAAGTTCTTCATACACGCCCCAGAGTTCGAACCTTTCTTGGGTCTGCGGAGCCCTGAATCCGACAGATCCCACATGCAATTATTATGAGAGAGAAAAATATGGTTGTAGAAATCTTCATGTAACTAAATTACCTCTCGTTATGTTGAGATTGCTATTGTTTCTTTCTTCTTCCTTCCATATGCTAGTTTTTGCTTGTCTTGATAAATATTTTCCCTATAAAATGCCTATGCATAGGAAGCATGTTAGACTTAAACTTGTTTTTCACATGCTACATGATGCTCTCTTCGTGTTTCAATTGCATCTTTCATGTGAGCATCATTAAAATTATTAACACCTAGCTAAAAATCTTTAAAGAAAAGCGCTTGTTGGGAGACAACCCAATATTTTTATTTTCTGTTTTTATGAGAATATACATTATTACTTCTGCAGTAATTGTTTTTTAGTGTTTCAATTAGTGTTCATGCCAAGTAAGACCTTTGGGATGGTCATGGTGATAGTTCATTTGATTCTGCTGGAAAAAGAAACTTTTGCGCCCAGTGACAGAATTGATATGATCTGCTGGAGCGACGTTTTTTTTGAATTTTTTCCACTTTATTTATATAAAAATTTCTTAGAGTTTCCTTATTTTTTAGAATCTTTGGAGTTCAGAAGTATAAGAAATTTCCAAATTACTACAGACTGTTCTGTTTTTGACATATTTTGTTTTTTTGTGTTGTTTGCTTATTCTTATGAATCTATGGGTAGTATCGGGTGGTATGAACCATGGAGAAGTTGGAATATGGTAGATAAACATCAATATAAATTTAGAATGAGTTCACAACAGTACCTAAAGTGGTGATTTGCTTTATTATACTAACAGAGCTTACGAGTTTTCTGTTGAGTTTCGTGTTGTGAAGTTTTCAATTTTTGGGTAAAGTTGATGGACTATGGAATAAGGAGTGACAAGAGCCTAGGCTTGGGGATTCCCAAGGCACCCAAGGTAATATTCAAGGACAACCAAGCATCTAAGCTGGGGGATGCCTCGGAAGGCATCCCCTCTTTCGTCTTCAATACATCGGTAAATTTACTTGGGGCTGCATTTACATGATATGTGTTTTGCTTGGAGCATCTTGTATTATGTGAGTCTTTGCTTTTGTCACTCCTTGCTATACACACCTTTTGAGAGGGACACACATTAATCGTGAATTTATTAGAATACTCTATGTGCTTCACGTATATCTTTTGAGCTAGGTAGTTGCTCTAGTGCTTCACTTATATGCAAAAAAAAGAAAAAAAATGAGAGAAAAAAAGAGAAGGGACTATGTTACCATCCTTTTCCTCACTTGTGCTTCAAAAATAGCACCATGTTCTTCATGATAGAGAGTCTCCTATTTTATCACTTTCATATACTCGTGGGAATTTTTCATTATAGAACTTGGCTTGTATATTCCAAGTTGGGCTTCCTCAAATTGCCCTAGCTCTGCACGAGTAAGCAAGTTGGATGCACACCCACTTAGTTTTCTTTTGAGCTTTCATACACTTATAGCTCTAGTGCATCCGTTGCATGGCAATCCCTACTCACTAACATCGATATCAATTGATGGGCATCTCCGTAGCCTATTAATTTGCCTAATTGATGTGAGACTTTCTCCTTTTATCTTCTCCTCACAACCTTTACCACCTTCTATTCCACCTATAGTGCTATATTCATGGCTCATGCTCATGTATTGCGTGAAAGTTGAAAAAGCTTGAGAACATTAAAAGTATGAAACAATTGCTTGGCTTGTCATCGGGCCTGTGCATGATAAATACTTTGTGTGATGAAGATAGAGCATGAAAAGACTTTATGATTTTGTACGAATAACTTTCTTTAGCCATGATATTTTGAGAAGACATGATTTCTTTATTACTGTGCTTGAAGTATTACTGTTTTTATGTCAATATTAAACTTTTATTTTGAATCTGATGGATCTGAACATTCATGGCACGATAAGAAGAATTGGATTTATAAATATGTTAGGTAGCATTCCACATCAAAAATTCTGTTTTTATCATTTACCTACTCGAGGACGAGCAGGAATTAAGCTTGGGGATGCTTGATACGTCTCCAACATATCTATAATTTTTGATTGTTCCATGCTATTATATTATCTATTTTGGATGTTTTATATGCATTAATATGCTATTTTATATTATTTTCGGGACTAACTTATTGACCTAGTGCCGAGTGCCAGTTGTTGTTTTTTCCTTGTTTTTGCCTTCTACAGAAAATCAATACCAAACGGAGTCCAAATGGAATAAAACTTTACGATGATTTTTCTTGGACCAGAAGACACCTAGGAAGTTTCGGGAGGAGGCCAGAAGACCCACGAGGAGGCCAAAAGCCCTAGGGCGCGCCCCCTAGTCTTGTGGGCCCCTCGTGGCTCTCCTAACCCTAACTCCAACACTATAAATTCCCAAATATTCCCCTTACGTCAGAGGGCACACCAAAAATACTTTTCCGCCGCCACAAGCTTCTGTTCTCCCGAGATCCCATCTTGGGGCCTTTTTCGGCACTCTGCCGGGGAGGGAGGGGGATTCGATCACAGAGGGCCTCTACATCAACCTTGCTGCCCTTCCGATGATGCGTGATTAGTTTACCACGGACCTAAGGGTCCATAGCTAGTAGCTGATACGTGTCCAACGTATCTATAATTTTTGATTGTTCCATGCTATTATATTATCTTTTTGGATGTTTTATATGCATTAATATGATATTTTATATTATTTTTTGGACTAACCTATTAACCTAGAGCCCGGTGCCCGTTTCTGTTTTTCCTTGTTTTTGAGTTTTTACAGAAAAGGAATATCAAACGGAGACCAAACGAGCTGAAAATTTATGGTGATTTTTTATGGACCAAAAGAGACCCCCGAAGCATCGAAGATGGACCAAAAGAGTCCCGAGGAGACCACAAGCCAGGGGGCGTGCCCTACCCCCTGGGCATGCCCGGAGGGCTTGTGGGCCCCTCGACCACCTCCTTGATTTGTTTCCAACGCCAAAAATCCGTATAAATATATAAATCCCCAAAAGAACCCTAGATCGGAAGTTCCGCCACAGTAAGCCTCTGTAGCCATAAAAATCTAATCGGGAGCCCGTTCTGGCACCCTGCCAGAGGCGGCACCCTGCCAGAGGGGGAAACCATCACCGGAGGCCATCTTCATCATCCCGGCGGTCTCCATGACGGGGAGGGAATAGTTTACCCTCGAGGTTGAGGGTATGTACTAGTAGTTATGTCTTTGATCTCTCTCTCTCTCTCTCTCTCTCTCTCTCTCTCGTGTTCTTGATTTGGCACGATCTTGATGTATCATGAGCTTTGTTACCATAGTTGAATCATATGGTGTTTCTCCCCCTCTACCTTCTTGTGATGAATTGAGTCTTGCTCTTTGAGGTTTTGTTATGTTGGATTGAGTATTGGATTTGAGAACACTTGATGTATGTCTTGCGATGGGATATCTGTGGTGACAATGGGATGTTCTATTGATTCACTTGATGTATGTTTAGGCACTCAACTCGCGTATTCCCGGGGTGACATTGGGGTAATCTATGCATAGGGGTTGATGCACGTTTTCGTCCTACGTTCTCCGATAGAAACTTTGGAGTGATTCTTTGTTGCACGTTGAGTGATTGCCATATGATTTAATTATGTTATCATTGTTGAGAGACTTTGCACTAGTGAAAGTATGAACCCTAGGCCTTGTTTTCAAGCATTGCAATACCGTTTTTGCTCACTTTTGTTACTAGTTACCTTGCTGTTTTTATATTTTCAGATTACAAAAACCTATATCTACCATCCATATTACACTTGTATCACCATCTCTTCGCCGAACTAGTGCACCTATACAAATTACCATTGTATTGGGTGTGTTGGGGACACAAGAGTCTCTTTGTTATTTGGTTGCAAGGTTTTTTCAGAGAGACCATCTTCATCCTACGCCTCCCACGCATTGATAAACCTTAGGTCATCCACTTGAGGGAAATTTGCTAATGTCCTACAAAACTCTGTGCTTGGAGGCCCTACTGGAGTCTACAAGAAGAAGGTTGCATAGTAGACATCAAGCTCGTTTCTGGCGCCGTTGCCGGGGAGGTGAGTGGTTGAAGGTATATCTTTAGATCTTGCAATTGAATCTTTTAGTTTCTTGTTTTATCACTAGTTTAGTTTATAAAAGAAAACTACAAAAAAATGGAATTGAGGTTGCCTCATATGCTTCCTCTTTTTAATGTCTTTCGTGAAAATGATGGAAAAGTAAATTGTGCCAAAGTGTTAGAAGAAGAAGTCAATAAAATGTTTGGCATAAAAACTTTGAATGATGAGCATGATTGCAATGTTGTTAGTATGAATTCTTTGAATATCCATGATGCTAATGATATGCAAAACCATAAGCTTGGGGACGCTATGTTTGATGAGAATGATATGTTTGAGAATTTATTTGCTCCGATTAATGTTTGTCCCAAGCTTGGGGATGCTATGTATAATGAAGATGATATTTTTAGTCCCCCAAGTTTTGATGTGAAAATTTATTATGATGATAGCATGACTCCTTTTTATGATGATTGCAATATATATGGAAGTAGGTTTAGAAGAGTTTCAACTTTAGATAATAATGATCCCACTATTTTGGAGGGTGTTGAATATTATAATATTTATGAAAGTGGATTTGGATAGTTCATGACTTTATTTAGTGATGAATCACTATTTCGGAAGAGGTTTCAATTGATTATGAGAACAAAGTTGCTATCTATGATCATTATTGTGATGACATGTATGCTATAAAGAATAATGATAACCATGAAACTTGTCATCGTGATTTTAATTTTCAATTGGATTATGCCTCATATGATAAGTATATTGTTGAGTTTTCTCCCACAACTAACCATGAGAATAAATTGCTTATGTGGATAGTAGTAAAATTTCTATGCTTATGAATCATGAGAAGAATGCTTTATGTGGTAGTTATATTGTTGAATTCATTCATGATTCTACTGAAAATTCTTATGAGAGAGGAACATATGCTTCTACATATTGCAATAATATCAAGTTTCCTCTCTATGTGTTGAAAATCTTGAAGTTATGCTTGGTTTGCCTTTCTATGCTAGTTGATTCTTGCTCCCATAAATTGTCTGCTCACAAAATCTCTATGCATAGGAACTGGGTTAGACTTAAATGTGCTAGTCATATGCTTCATGATGCTCCCGTTATGTTTCAATTCTTATCTTTTATGTGAGCCTCATTGAAATCATCATGCCTAGCTAAAAATTCATTAAAGAAAAGCGCTTGTTGGGAGACAACCCAATGTTTATACCTAATGTTTTTTGTGTGTCCACATGATTAAGCTATTGTAGTAATCATGTTTTATAGCTTTTGTTTCAATAAAGTGCCAAGTAAAGCCTTTGGGATAGTGTGGATGATAGTTGACTTGATTATGTGCAAAAATAGAAACTTTTGCTTCCAGTAACAGAATTTTGTAAATTGACTGGAACATGATAAAATTCTGAATTTTTGACACATGATTTATATACAAATTTCCAACGTTGTACTAATTTCTCATTATTTGTGGATTTACATAAGTATGGTTGTTGTTCAGATCATTACAAACTGTTCTGTTTTTGACCGATTCTGTTTTCAATGCATAGTTTGCTTGTTTTAGTGTTTCCATAGCTTATATTAAGTGATATAAATTGTGGGAATGATAAGGTACAGTAGGCATTGTGTGATAACAATTATGAATCTTGTCTTGACAATACCAAAGTGAATGATTTTTCTTTATCATACTAAACCCATCTCACGAGTTCTGGTTGAGTTTTGTGTGGATGAAGTTTTTAAGAATTAGGGAAACTGTGATATGAGAGGAATTAAGGAGACACAAGAGCTCATGCTTGGGGATGCCCAAGGCATCCCTAATTAATATTTCAAGAAGTCCCAAGCATCTAAGCTTGGGGATGCCCCGGTTGGCATCCCACCTTTCTTCTTCAACAATGGTCGGTCAGTTTTGGTTGAGCCTAAGTTTTTGCTTCTTCACATGATATGTGCTATACTTGGAATGCCATTTTATTTTGTTTTGCTTGCTGTTTTAATAATATCCCAAGATCTGAAATTCTTAAATGAGATAGAGAGTCTTCACATAGCTACATAATTATTCAACTACTCATTGATTTTCACTCATATCTTTTTGGAGTAGTTTGTCATGAACTCTCGTGCTTCACTTATATTATTTTGAGAGTCTTTAAACAACATGGTATTGCTTAGGTTATGAATTTAGTCCTAATATGATAGGCATCCAAGAGGGATATAATAAAAACTTTCATAAAGAGCATTGAATAGATGAGAAGTTTGATCCCTTGCATACTGTTTTGAGATATAAAGATGGTCATATTAAAGTCTAATACGTCTCCAACGTATCTACAAATTTTTATTGTTCCATGCACTACTGCAGGATGCTGCTAACACGATACTACGATCAGAGACCCTTCGAGAAACTGTGTGCGATGCAATAATCGCAAGCGGTGGTGTATGAAAACCGTCAAAAATGTATAAAACGTTTGCGATGACGGATCCATCAAACACGGTTCATATTTTAGTTACGTGTGCGATGAAGGGCATATGGTTCAGTTCAATTAACTGTTTGTGATGAGGAGGAACAAAAGAAACGGGGAGCCAGATGAAGGCGTGTGCGATACACAACATACGGTTCACTCGGATGAACTGTTTGTGATTAGGCAACACAAAAGAAACGGGCAGCCAGATGAAGGTGTGTGCGACATACAACATATGGTTCACTCGGATGAACTTTTTGTGATTAGGCAACACAAAACAAACAATCAAATAGATCAAGGTGTGTGCGATATACGCATGCGATTCACTCAGCCTTGTCGTTAGTGTGTGACCTCTGTGGCAACCGTTCGCTCCCCACTAGCCTCTTCTTGTACCGTGGCAACCGTCTGACGCCTCTTCGCCTTTCCCTCTCGATTTGGAACTGCTGTCGCACACTCTTCCTCCCTCCATTTGCCTTCACCCTTCCTTCTGCCATCGTTCGATCATCTTCTCCATGGAGGGAACAGGCCGGAAACGACCCTGTTATTCTTGCCCCGATATGAAAGATGACGTGGTGGAGGAACTCATTGATCAGTGCGACGTCATCACCTCGGCTAGCATGGCAGGTTCGTTCAAGACCATTCTCTACTCAACTGATAACATCATTACAAGCAATCCTAGGGTCCAGGAGCGGTTTGATCTCCCCTATCTTCTTCGCCGCGACCCTGCTGACTAGCGCGGGGACGAGGGAAGCCTCGCCTTGTGCAAGTTGATGCCGCTTGATAATGATACGTATGATGTTAAGATGCCATCGCTTGAGGGCAAGGCTTGGGCAGGCGCAAATGGAGATTGGGTTGTTTATATTGGGTACAATTGCGAGTGGGAACTTGTGAATGTGTACACTCGTCACCGGGTTCCACTTCCAAAAATCTCAGACTGCCCAGAGGTTGAGTACATTGGTATTCTACGTGAGTTCAAACACGATCATGGTGAATGTCGTCTATGGAAGATAGCAATTTGTCGAGTTCCCAACCGCTCTTGGGATTACACGAACTATGAAGTTGTTGCTATCGTCGACAAGCTTGTCGCCGTCCTTACTTCCACGCCTCGATAGAGATTGCTCAAAAATCAATTTCTGTACACGGATGAGTACTGTGATGCAATTCAATGCGAGGGTCTTGGGTTTGCTGCACCACTCGTGGCACTGTTTTTGCATGGAATCATGATGCTTTCGGTATGTTTGTCTTCCACCGTAATTATAATTGTTTCATCTACATGCATGCGGGTTAGCTAGTTTCCCTTTACTAATTAACCTTCTTGTGTTTCCAAGGTCCTGTGAACATTCCACCACCTATACTTGGAATTTTTTATAACCAAGGGGGAGATGATGATGCTGATGATCACGAGCATGAGGACGAGCAGGACCCGTATACTAAGTGGCACCTGGCAACTTATTCCGATGGATCACCTCTTCTTGTCTGTATACAGGGCACTGCTAATGTTACTAAGGAAGTAGGTGTTGTCTCGCATGGTCGCACTCTCCGGACCTGTTCCAACATCCGTTGCAGGGTGTTCGAGATGGATACTAGTGTACTAGCGCCAACACCTTCTCCCTGGTTCAGTATTGAAAGTCTTGGAGGAAACTCGCTCTTCCTTGGACAAAACTATCCAATGATGGTGGAAGGCGATCCAGCTGCTGTTGACATAACGTTACTACCATTTATGAGAAGCAACTGTATCTATACCTCGGACATTGCTATGCTTCCCTACCGTCCCAATATGGGTCCTGACATAGGCCGCCTCAGCCTGGATGATCAGTCCTGCGTTGGTCTCGAGATTGGCAGTAGCTGGCCCTTCCCAGAGAATCACTTCTGGTTAAAAGCAAGCGTTTCCAACGCCGACGAGTGGTTGAGCTGAAGTTCATTTCATCACTTTGTTATTTGTTGTGTGATAAAACTTTTACTTTACTAGAATGATTTGTTGGAAATGATCTATAATCCAACGTGTATCCTCGTTGTCGTTGTGGGTTGATGACTTGTTGTATGTAACCAATGGTACATTTGCATATGCGTCCATCAACTCACGCCTGCTAGTGGTGTCCATATGAACAGTGCTAGTGATTTTAGTTGCAAAAATTAGATAGTGCTAGTGATTTTTAGCTACATATTTTGACAAATCGCAGTGTTACAAGGTTGACAAATGGCAATGTTACTACATAAACAAATGTCCATCTTTCTAGTTTGACAAATGGCAACATACCCAAAATTATAGATATGCAAATCTTACCCAATTGTTTGTACGTGGTTGCACATGGGTCATGCAAAACAACCGTTTGCGTTGAAGGGATGCACAATTCCTGCACTGCGCGAGGGAAGACCATAGCTCTCACTTTGCATACGGGTGCTCTAAATCCTGCACGACACATTTTCCCTTGGTTCCTGAGGAAGCTGTCAGTTTGCATACGGGTGTTCTAACTAAAACGTTTGCGATGAGTGTTTTATATTTAAAAACCATTGACGTTTTTTTCAACAGAAAATTGTTTGATAAGTCTGTACATTAAGAGAGAAAACGCAAGTTTGTTCAAACCATATCTTTCCTTCAGTCACACTTCAAATTTATATTCATATGATTGTGAACTCGAGATACAATATTAAACCCCAAAAAAACTATTTCCGGCGGCGGCGGAGGCAGCGTGCCATGCCGTCGTTGTCGTTTTCGTCCTCCGGGACGCCGTTGTTGAAGTCTTCAAGGAAGCACAGAATGTTCTTCACTTGTAAATCAAACATCATGTCGTCGCGCGATCGACGGGCGGGGTGTGGGAGGACGGCAACTGGCGCCGCTGAGAGGTAGCGGTCGACGGCCGTGTCCCATGCCGCTTAGGGGGGCGCACGCACGGGCACGGGCACGAGCGCGGCGGGTGCAACCAAACGCACGGGAGCATGTGCTTGTAGTTCAAATTTGAATTATGCACATAAATGCATTGAAAAGTTAGTTAATGCATAAAAATGTCCAAACGAACCCCGAAAGATCACAAAAATTGACACAAAACTCTTGTTGTTCCATGTTGACACGAGAATAAATTTGAAAGCAATAAGAGGCAATGGATATCATTTCGTCCTCAAAGGTGGGACGTTCCCTACCGAAACCATCATGCTTGCTGTGAGAAGCCCTGGTTTGTGAGAAGCATATACCCAAACCTGCCCCAAATGGGACAAATTTTTTACCACGGCATGTTGATGCCGCTCCATGATAGTATGCCAAGTTTCATGAATTTCAGACGAGTTTTGGATTTACTAGAATTTAGAAACCAGGCATCTCAATGTTTTGCCGGCAATCAACGGTGCCCTAGTGTTTGAAATTCATTCCCATTTCTTGCATGGGACCTAAGCATGCACCCAAGGACACATATTTGATTTTTTCAACCAATTTATATGCACTGGAGCATGTGGGACCTAAGCATGCACCCAAGGACACATATTTGATTTTTTCAACCAATTTATATGCACTGGAGCATGTGCATGTAGTTTAAATTTGAATTATGCACATAAATGCATTGAAAACTCAGTTAATGCATTAAAATGTCCAAACGAACCCCGAAAAATCACAAAAATTGACACAACACTCCTGTTGTTCAATGTTGACATGAGAATTTGTTTTGAAAGCAATAAGAGGCAATGGATATCATTTCGTCCCAAAGGTGGGACGTTCCCTATCGAAACCATCATGCTTGTTGTGAGAAGCTCTAGTTTGTGACAAGCTTATACCAAAACCTGCTCTAAATGGGACAATTTTTTTACCATGGCATGTTGATGCCGCTCCATGATAGCATGCCAAGTTTCATGAATTTCAGACGAGTTTTGGATTTACTAGAATTTAAAAACCAGGCATCTCAACATTTTGCCGGCAATCAACAGTGCCCCGGTGTTTGAATTTCATTCCCATCTCTTGCATGGGACCTAGGAATTCACCCAAGGACACACATGTGATTTTTCAACCAACTTTAGTGCACTGGAGCATGTGCTTGTAGTTCAAATTTGAATTATGCACATAAAATGCCTACAAAACCCAGTTAATATATAAAAAAGGCGAAACGAACCTCGAAAAATTCCAAGATTAAACACAACACTCCTATTGTTCTGTGTTGACAGTAGAATTTTTTTTAAAGCAATAAGAGGCAATGGATATCGTCCTGTCCCCAAAGGTGGTACGTTCCCTACCGAAACCATCATGCTTGTTGTGAGAAGCTCTGGTTTGTGAGAAGCTTATACCCAAACCTGCCCCAAATGTGACAAAATTTTGACCACGACATGTTGATGTCGCTCCATGATAGCATGCCAAGTTTCATGAATTTCAGACGAGTTTTGTATTTACTAGAATTTAAAAACCAGGTATCTCAAAGTTTTGCCGGCAATCAACAGTGCCCTAGTGTTTGAAATTCATTCCCATCTCTTGCATTGGACCTAACCATGCACCCAAGGACACACATGTGATTTTTGAACCATCTTTGGTGCACTGGAGCATGTGCTTGTAGTTCAAATCTGAATTATGCACATAAAATGCCTAGAAAACCCAGTTAATATATAAAAAAGGCCAAATGAACCCCAAAAAATTCATTCGCATTTCTTGCATGGGACCTAAGCATTCACTGAAGGACACAAATTTGATTTTCAACCAATTTATATGCACCGGAGCATGTGCATGTAGTTTAATTTTGAATTGTGCACCTGAAATGGCTAGATCACCAGTTTAATTTATAAAATGTCCAAACAAACCCTAAATAATTCCAATTCTTTTACGACACACATATAGTTGCATGTTCACTTCAGATAAAAGGTCTAGCAATTCAAACAGCGTCCTTTGTTGTTGTGACCCCATTATGTAATTCAAATCAAGTAGATCCCACACAGTTTATTATCACCAACCATGTGAGATGTAGTACAAAATATCTTGGAGCATCGTCGGTGTATAGTACGCCTATGGCTTACGTGAGAAGGTGCGTCGGCTACAGTCCACAGCCGGCGTGTCGAGCACACTAGCTCACTCCCCAAAAAATCCCGCCTCTGCATCCCTCGCAATCTCGAAAATATTACTGCCTCGTAATCTCGAAAATATCTACCGCCTAGAAGGTTTTAATGTTTGATATCACACGATTAGTATGTGCGGGCCGTGTGCTATGTCTGTTACTCCCGCTCTGCTTCAGTCCCTTGATTCAAATTTTTAGTAGCCCCGGCATTTTACTTCCGCCTCTGCATCCCTCGCAATCGCAAAAATATCTGCTCGCCCTTGATCCAAATTTTCAGTAGCCCTGCCTTGTTACTCCCGCCTAGTAAAATTTTCAGTTGCCGTAGTATTTCCTCAAACACAACCTTGCCCCCTGCCCCCCTCCACACACATCCCAAAACCTCCCCTCACACAGACACACAGAACCCTCGAAACCATTGGTAGGTCGCCGCCATCGCCGGCGCATCCATCCTCAACCTCTGCCTGTGTGCCGGGGAGCTCGAGGAGCCAATGGCCAAAAAGATGTTTATCGCGGCCTTTTCACCCGACGCCGGCGAGGTGGCCACCGAGGTGTCCCCGTCATCCTCCGCGGGCCCGATCCGCCGTCACCGGTCCCCCGATCCGCCTGTCGCTGTCCCCCTATGCCGGTTCGAGGACTTCCCCGTCCTCCCTCGGACCCGACAGTCGACAAAGTCCTACCTCGGGGTCCGGCATCGGCAGTGGGGGACGTGGGTCACCGAGATTACAAATCGAGAGACCCACACCCGCCGGCGGCTCGGTAGCTTCCACACGGCCGAGCACGCGGCAATGGAGTACGACCGCTGGCAGATCCGCTACCACGGCGCGGCGGCTAGGCTAAATTTCCCCTTCGGCACACGTCCGGTCGACCTCGTTCCGCTGGAGCCAGGGGTGGTGAGCTCGGCTATGTTGCGGGTGGACCGTGAGGCGTGGGAGCGCCTCAAGGCCGAGGCTGCCGACGAGGCCTACATGCAAGAGATCCGCCGGCAGCACCCGGAGCTCGTGGAGGCGGAGCGGGCGATCTTTGCCGGCGCGGAGGGCGGCGAGGTTATCACGCTCTCCTCCGATGACAAGATCGAAGGCGGCGAGGACGGCGTGCGGAGGGTGGCGAGGTTATCGCGCTCTCCTCCGGTGACGAGGTCGAAGGCGGCGGCGATGGCGGCGCGGAGGGCGTTGAGGTGGGCCCCGAGGATGAGGAGATCGACGTCGACAAGTGGAGGAGTGCCTTCCGCAATGACCCCGACGACGGTACCGGCCCAGACCCGGCTCGCGGCACACCGTACATGACGAGGAAGGATTGGCTCGACCTCTACTTCGACTGAAAGTAGTTTAGCTTAGTTTAAATTTATGTTTTATGTTCGGTTATGCAAAACTATCTATGTTTATGTGTGAATGCATGCTACTTTTGGTTGTACCTGCTTTGAACTTGATCAAATTGAAGTTTACAACCTTAAGTTTAGGGGATCGACTAGAAAAGGCCAAAAATTGCTGGATATATATATATATATATATATATATATATATATATATATATATATATATATATATATATATATATATATATATATATATATCCACTAAGGGTTTTAGTCCTTTAACTTTTAAGGATCGCATAGAGATGTCCTTATGACTTGTTTATTTCAGTTCTTCACAATGTGATGCTCCATATGTGCAACTATTTGCCGTGCAGTTCAATTTCATCAATAACAGTTTCAACAATACCACTATGAATTACGATATTTGGTTGCTGTTAAGGATATTGCAGTTAACATGCCTTTTCGTTTTTCAATTGTTGTTTAGCAACATGCATTGTAATGAATGACTAAATATGCTATCCCAGGCTACATAGCAACAAGGAAGAGTTCTACCTTAATGTTCTGATGATGTCTAGATATACATGTAATAAAATCTTATATAATGGGATGGATGGAGTGTTGTACTACATCATTTTTCAATTGTTGTCTAGCTTCTAATATTAACTTGGTGCTTTTAAGTACATATGTCATTGCCAAAGATCCACACTTCGACCCTTTGTGCGTATGGGGCAATGAGATATTCATGAACCGGCATCAAGTGAGGAAACTGATAAACATTGTTATTAAAATGGGTCAAAAGATGTCAATTGAACTATTTGTTTACACTTTATGCAAGACAACAGTGAACTGCAGGATGGTAAGTAAGAACCATGTAGCCTTGTTTTTACTACCCGTAATGAGTTGTGTTAGATGACAATATCTGAATCTTTTTTCTTTTGCAATGGATCCTGAAGCAGTTTACTGAAGATTACCTCTCAAACTACATGGTTGGCGGCCGACCATCACAAGGGGTTGGACTAGAGTCCTGCATGCCTTCTGCATCCAGGAGAGCACAATAGGGCCATTCCGCTTCACCTTGTTCAGCAACTGGAACGTCTGTCGCCTCTTTCTTTACCATCTGTAATAGTACAAGTATAGAACCTTGGTTCATCATTCTTTATTTGGTGCTTATGTAATTCTTAATCATATGTACCTATGAATGGAATAATGCATTGGTTGTTTGAACCTCATGGATATGAATAAAGCTATAGCCTACTTTCAAGTTTAAATTAGGTACAATTTTAAATAGCAGCAATTAAATTAGGGCGAAATTACGTTGTGCAGGTCATTACGGCACACACGGTTCGTAAAACACAAACGTTTGCGATATACACCATGATCCGAGACGGTTCACAAAGAGGAAACATGTTCAAGCTGCTACCTCCTGAGCACTGCGTTGGTTTTCCCTTGAAGAGGAAAGGGTGATGCAGCAAAGTAGCATAAGTATTTCCCTCAGTTTTTGAGAACCAAGGTATCAATCCAAGTGAGGAGGCTACATGAGTCCCTCGTACCTACACAAAACAAATAAATCCTCGCAACCAACGCGATAAGGGTTGTCAATCCTTCACGGTCACTTACTTAGAGTGAGATCGATAGATACGATAGGATAATATTTTTGGTATTTTTGTGATAAAGATACAAAGTAAAATAAAAGAAAAGTAAAAAAGCAAAGGAAATAACTAAGTGTTGGAAGATTAATATGATGAAGATAGACCCGAGGCCATAGGTTTCACTAGTGGCTTCTCTCAAGAGCATAAGTATTTTACGCTGGGTGAACAAATTACTGTTGAGCAATTGACAGAATTGAGCATAATTATGAGAATATCTAGGTATGATCATGTATATAGGCATCACGTCCGAGACAAGTAGACCGACTCCTGCCTGCATCTACTACTATTATTCCACTCATCGACCGCTATCCAGCATGCATCTAGAGTATTAAGTTCATAAAAACAGAGTAACGCCTTAAGCAAGATGACATGATGTAGAGGGATAAATTCATGCAATATGATAAAAAACCCATCTTGTTTATCCTCGATGGCAACAATACAATACGTGCCTTGCTGCCCCCATCATCCTTTCGGGAAAGGACACCGCAAGATTGAACCCAAAGCTAAGCACTTCTCCCATTGCAAGAAAGATCAATCTAGTAAGCCAAACCAAACTGATAATTCGAAGAGACTTGCAAAGATAACCAATCATACATAAAAGAATTAAGACAAGATTCAAATATTGTTCATAGATAAACTTGATCATAAACCCACAATTCATCGGTCTCAACAAACACACCGCAAAAGAAGATTACATCGAATAGATCTCCCCGAGAGAGGGGGAGAACATTGTATTGAGATCCAAAAAGAGAGAAGAAGCCATCTAGCTAATAACTATGGACCCGAAGGTCTGAGGTAAACTACTCACACTTCATCGGAGGGGCTATGGTGTTGATGTAGAAGCCCTCCGTGATCGATGCCCTCTCCGGCGGAGCTCCAAAACAGGCCCCAAGATGGGATCTTGTGGGTACAGAAAGTTGCGGCGGTGGAATAGGTTTTTGGCTCCGTATCTAATCGTTTGGGGGTACGTAGGTATATATAGGAGGAAGGAATACGTCGGTGGAGCAATAGGGGGCCCACGAGGGTGGAGGGCGCGCCCTAGGGGGGTAGGCGCGCCCCCTACCTCGTGGCCTCCTCCTTTGTTTCTTGACGTACGGTCCAAGTCTCTTGGATCTTATTCGTTCCAAAAATCACGTTCCCGAAGGTTTCATTCCGTTTGGACTCCGTTTGATATTCTTTTTCTGCGAAACTCTGAAATAGGCAAAAATAAGCAATTCTGGGCTGGGCCTCCGGTTAATAGGTTAGTCCCAAAAATTATAAAAGTGAATAATAAAGCCCAATAATGTCCAAAACAGTAGATAATATAGCATGGAGCAATCAAAAATTATAGATACGTTGGAGACGTATCAAGCATCCCCAAGCTTAATTCCTGCTCGTCCTCGAGTAGGTAAATGATAAAAATAGATTTTTTGATGCGGAGTGCTACTTGGCATAATTTCAATGTAATTCTTCTTAATTGTGGTATGAATATTCAGATCCGAAAGATTCAAGACAAAATTTTAATATTGACATAAAAATAATAATACTTCAAGCATACTAACAAAGCAATTATGTCTTCTCAAAATAACATGGCCAAAGAAAGCTATGCCTACAAAATCATATAGTCTGGCTATGCTCTATCTTCACCACACAAAGTATTTAAATCATGCACAACCCCGATGACAAGCCAAGCAATTGTTTCATACTTTTGACATTCTCAAACTTTTTCAATCTTCACGCAATCCATGAGCGTGAGCCATGGACATAGCACTATATGTGGGATAGAATGGTGGTTGTGGAGAAGACAAAAAGGAGAAGATAGTCTCACATCAACTAGGCGTATCAACGGGCTATGGAGATGCCCATCAATAGATATCAATGTGAGTGAGTAGGGATTGCCGTGCAACAGATGCACTAGAGCTATAAGTATATGAAAGCTCAACAAAAGAAACTAAGTGGGTGTGCATCCAACTCGCTTGCTCACGAAGACCTAGGGCATTTTGAGGAAGCCCATCATTGGAATATACAAGCCAAGTTCTATAATGAAAAATTCCCACTAGTATATGAAAGTGACAAAATGAGAGACTCTCTATCATGAAGATCATGGTGCTACTTTGAAGCACAAGTGTGGTAAAAGGATAGTAACATTGTCCCTTCTCTCTTTTTCTCTCATTTTTTTATTTGGGCCTTTTATCTTTTTTTTATGGCATCTTTTTGTTCGTCCGGAGTCTCATCCCGACTTATGGGGGAATCATAGTCTCCATCATCCTTTTCCTCACTTGGGACAATGCTCTAAAAATGAAGATCATCACACTTTTATTTTCTTACAACTCAACAATTAAAACTCGATACTTAGAACAAAATATGACTCTATATGAATGCCTCCGGCGGTGTACCTGGATATGCAATGAATCAAGAGTGACATGTATGAAAGAATTATGAACGGTGGCTTTGCCACAAATACGATGTCAACTACGTGATCATGCAAAGCAATATGACAATGATGGCGCGTGTCATAATAAACGGAACGGTGGAAAGTTGCATGGCAATATATCTCGGAATGGCTATGGAAATGCCATGATAGGTAGGTATGGTGGCTGTTTTGAGGAAGGTATATGGTGGGTGTATGATACCGGCAAAAAGTGCGCGGTATTAGAGAGGCTAGCAATGGTGGAAGAAAGAAGGGTGCGTATAATCCATGGACTCAATGTTTGTAACAAAGAACTCATATACTTATTGCAAAAATCTACAAGTTATCAAAGAAAAGTATTAAGCGCATGCTCCTAGGGGGATAGATTGGTAGGAAAAGACCATCGCTCGTCCCCGACCACCACTCATAAGGAAGACAATCAATAAATAAATTATGCTCCGAGTTCATCACATAACGGTTCACCATACGTGCATGCTACGGGAATCACAAACTTTAACACAAGTATTTCTAAAATTCACAACTACTCAACTAGCATGACTCTAATATCACCATCTTTATATCTCAAAACAATTATCAAGCATCAAACTTTTCTTAGTATACAACACACTCATAAGAAAGTTTTTACTAATCTTGAAAACCAAGCATATTAGGATTATTTAAGAAAATTACCATGATATTTAATACTCTCAAAATAATTTAAGTGAATCATGAGAGATCAATATTTTCTATAAAACAAATCCACCACCGTGCTCTAAAATATATAAGTGAAGTACTAGAGCAAAACTATATAACTCAAAAGATATAAGCGAAGCACATAGAGTATTCTAACAAATTCCAAATCATGTATGGCTCTCTCAAAAGGTGTGTACAGCAAGGATGATTGTGGCAAACTAAAAAGCAAAGACTCAAATCATACAAGACGCTCCAAGAAAAAACACATATCATGTGGTGAATAAAAATATAGCTCCAAGTAAAGTTACCGATGGAAGTAGACGAAAGAGGGGATGCCTTCCGGGGCATCCCCAAGCTTTGGCTTTATGGTATCCTTATATTATCTTGGGGGTGCCATGGGCATCCGCAAGCTTAGGCTCTTTCCACTCCTTGTTCCATAATCCATCAAATCTTTCACCCAAAACTTGAAAACTTCACAACACAAAACTCAACAGAAAATCTCGTGAGCTCCGTTAGTGAAAGAAAACAAAAGACCACTTCAAGGTACTGTAATGAACTCATTCTTTATTTATTTTGGTGTTAACCTACTGTATTCCAACTTCTCTATGGTTTATAAACTATTTTACTAGCCATAGATTCATCAAAATAAGCAAACAACACACGAAAAACAGAATCTGTCAAAAACAGAACAGTCTGTAGTAATCTGTAACTAACGCAAACTTATGGAACTACAAAAAATCATCCAAAATAGGACGACCTAGACAATTTGTTTATTGATCGGCAGCAATTGGAATCAGTATTTTATCACGTTCTGGTGATTTTTAAAAATTATTTTCGTGAACAGAAAGTTTCTGGAAATTACAGCAAGATCAAATAACTATCATCCAAGAAGATCCTATAGGTTTAACTTGGCACAAACAATAATTAAAACATAAAAACACATCTAACCAGAGGCTAGAACAAATATTTATTCCTAAATAGAAGCAAAAAACTAAAAAGCTAAAAAATAAAATTGGGTTGCCTCCCAACAAGCGCTATTGTTTAACGCCCCTAGCTAGGCATAAAAGCAAGGATAGATCTAGGTATTGCCATCTTTGGTAGGCAATCCATAAGTGCCTCTCATGATAGATTCATATGGTAATTTTATTTTCTTCCTAGGGAAGTGTTCCATGCCTTTCTTTAATGGAAATTGGAATCTAATATTCCCTTCCTTCATATCAATAATTGCACCAATCGTTCTAAGGAAAGGTCTACCAAGAATAATAGGACATGAAGGAATGCAATCTATGTCAAGAACGATAAAATCTACGGGCACATAATTCCTATTTGCAACAATAAGAACATCATTAATTCTTCCCATAGGTTTCTTAATAGTGGAATCCGCAAGGTGCAAGTTTAAAGAGCAATCATCAAAATCACGGAAATCTAGCAAATCGCACAAAGTTTTGGGAATAGTGGAAACACTAGCACCCAAATCAAATAAAGCATAGAACTCATGATCCTTAATCTTAATTTTAATAGTAGGTTCCCACTCATCATAAAGTTTTGTAGAGATAGAAACTTCCAACTCAAGCCTTTCTTCATAAGATTGCATCAAAGCATCAACGATATGTTTTGTAAATGCCTTATTTTGACTATAAGCATGAGGAGAATTTAGCACGGATTGCAACAAGGAAATACAATCTATCAAAGAGCAATTTTCATAATTAAATTCCTTGAAATCCAAAATAGTGGGTTTATTATCATCTACGGTTTTGATTTCTTCAATCCCACTTTTATCAAATTTAGCATCAAGATCTAAAAACTCCGAATTTTTGGAACGTCTTCTAGGTAAAGGTGGATCATATTCAATCCCATCATTATCAAGATTCGTATTTCAAAAGAAGGATTTAATAGGGGACACATCAATAACTTTTAGATCTTCATCTTTATTTTCATAGAAATTTGAAGAACACGCTTTCATAAAGCAATCTTTCTTAGCATGCATCCTAGCGGTTGTTTCTTTGCACTCATCAATGGAAATTCTCATGGCTTTGAGAGACTCATTGATATCATGCTTAGGAGGAATAGATCTAAGTTTTAAAGAATCAACATCAAGAGAAATTTTATCAACGTTCCTAGCCAATTCATCAACTTTAAGCAATTTCTCTTCAAGCAAAGCATTGAAATTATTTTGCGAATTCATAAACTCTTTAACACTAATCTCAAATTCAGAAGTTATCTTATTAAAATTTCCATAAGAGTTGTTGTAGGAATTTCCATAATTATTAGAGGAATTACTAGGATAAGGCCTAGGATTAAAGTTTCCTCTATACGCGTTGTTACCAAAATTATTCCTACCAACAAAATTCACATCCATAGATTCATTTTTATTCTAAATCAAAGTAGACAAAGGCATATCATTAGGATCAGAAGAAACACTCTTAGTAGCAAATAATTTCATAAGTTCATCCATCTTTCCACTCAAAACATTAATTTCTTCTATCGCATGCACTTTTTTATTAGTAGATCTTTCAGTGTGCCATTGAGAATAATTAACCATAATATTATCTAGGAGTTTAGTAGCTTCTCCTAAAGTGATTTCCATAAAAGTGCCTCCCGCGGCCGAATCTAAAAGATTTCTAGAAGCAAAATTCAATCCGGCATAAATTTTTTGTACAATCATCCAGAAATTCAAACCATGAGTAGGGAAATTAGGTATCATTAATTTCATCCTCTCCCAAGCTTGTGCAACTTGTTCATGATCAAGTTGCTTAAGATTCATAATATCGTTTCTAAGAGAGATGATCTTAGCGGGAGGAAAATACTTAGAGATAAAAGCATCTTTACACTTGTTCCATGAATCAATACTATTTTTAGGCAAAGATGAAAACCAAGCTTTAGCATGATCTCTAAGCGAAAAAGGAAATAGCTTCAATTAACAATATCATTATCAACATCTTTCTTCTTTTGCGTATCACACAAATCAACGAAGCTATTTAGATGAGTTGCGGCATCTTCACTAGGAAGGCCGGCGAATTGATCTTTCATGACATGATTCGACAAAGCATCATTTATTTCACAAGATTCAGTATTGGTAAGAGGAGCAATCGGAGTGCTAAGGAAATCATTATTGTTGGTATTGGTAAAGTCACATAATTTGGTATTATCTTGAGCCATCGTGACAAACAAGCAATCCAACACACGAGCAAACGAGAAGCAAGTGGAAAAGAGGCGAACGAAAAAGAGAGGGCGAATAAAACGGCAAGGGTGAAGTGGGGGAGAGGAAAACGAGAGGCAAATGGCAAATAATGTACAGTGGGAGATAAGGGATTGTGATGGGTACTTGGTATGTTGACTTTTGCGTAGACCTCCCCGGCAACGGCGCCAGAAATCCTTCTTGCTACCTCTTGAGCACTGCGTTTGTTTTCCTTGAAGAGGAAAGGGTGATGCAACAAAGTAGCGTAAGTATTTCCCTCAGTTTTGAGAACCAAGGTATCAATCCAAGAGGAGGCTATCGCTAGTCCCTCGCACCTACACAAAACAAATAAATCCTCGCAACCAACACGATAAGGGGTTGTCAATCCCTTCACGGTCACACTTAGAGTGAGATCGATATATATGATAGGATAATATTTTTGGTATTTTTGTGATAAAGATGCAAAGTAAAATAAAAGCAAAGTAAAAAGCAAAGGAAATAACTAAGTGTTGGAAGATTAATATGATGAAGATAGACCCCGGGGCCATAGGTTTCACTAGTGGCTTCTCTCAAGAGCATAAGTATTTTACGGTGGGTGAACAAATTACTGTCGAGCAATTGGCAGAATTGGGGAGGGGAGGGGCTGCGCCTTCAATGGTGTTAGCAGCCCTCCCCCCCACCCCTCTATTTATAGGAGGAGAGGGCAAAGGGGGCCCGGCCCTCTAGGGAAAACCCTAGGGGCGGCGGCCAAGGAGAGAGGAAAGGGGTGGCTTGCCCCCAAGCCAAGGCGCCCCTTTCCCTTAGGGTTTCCTCCTCCCCAAACCCTAGCCGCATGGGCCTAGGTGGGGAGGCGCGCCCAGCCCACCAGGGGCTGGCTCCCTCTCCCACTTAGCCCATGTGGCCCCCCGGGAGGGGTGGCCCCTCCCGGTGGACCTCCGGAACCCTCCCGGTGGCCCCGGTACATTACCGGTATACCCCCGAAACTTTCCGGAGTCCGTTTAACCACTTTCCATATATAAATCTTTACCTCCGGACCATTCCGGAACTCCTCGTGACGTCCGGGATCTCATCCGGGACTCCGAACAACATTCGGTAATCACATACTTGTCTTCCTATTAACCCTAGCGTCACCGAACCTTAAGTGTGTAGACCCTACGGGTTCGGGAGACATGCAGACATGACCGAGACTACCTCAAGTCAATAACCAACAGCGGGATCTGGATACCCATGTTGGCTCCCACATGCTCCTCGATGTTGTCATCGGATGAACCACGATGTCAAGGGTTCAAACCAACCCGTATTCTATTCCCTTTGTCAAGACGGTATGTTACTTGCCCGAGACTCGATCGTCGGTATCCCAATACCTCGTTTAGTCTCGTTACGGCAAGTCACTTTACTCGTACCGCAATGCATGATCCCGTGACAGACACTTGATCACCTTGAGCTCATTATGATGATGCATTACCGAGTGGGCCCAGTGATACCTCTCCGTGTACGGAGTGACAAATCCGATCTCGATCCGTGTCAACCCAATGGTCACTTCGGAGATACCGTAGTGCACCTTTATAGTCACCCGATTACGTTGTGACGTTTGATACACCCAAAGCACTCCTACGGTATCCGGAATTGCACGATCTCATGGTCTAAGGAAGAGATACTTGACATTGGAAAAGCTCTAGCAAAACGAACTACACGATCTTTGTGCTATGCTTAGGATTGGGTCTTGTCCATCACGTCATTCTCCTAATGACGTGATCCCATTGTCAATGACATCCGATGTCCATAGTCAGGAAACCATGACTATCTGTTGACCAACGAGCTAGTCAACTAGAGGCTTACTAGGGACGTATTGTAGTCTATGTATTCACACGTGTATTACGATTTCCGTATAATACAGTTATAGCATGAATAAAAGACAATTATCATGAACAAGGAAATATAATAATAATGCTTTTATTATTGCCTCTAGGGCATATTTCCAACAGGAGCCTCCCGAGGCTCCTGGGCCTGGGGGCTCGTGAAGATCGGCTTCCGCAACGCATGGCGTCCGCTCATCTTCAACATTATCAGGTGACATCCTTCGAGTTTCATTTTCAGCTGGGAGCGCCCCCCAGGGCTGCATCATTCCCAGGCTGCGTGGGTCCGTCCCTGCGGCGTGTATCCCTTTTTGCTCCATGTGTCTAGTTTACCTTATTGGGGGCGCCCCTCGGGCTGCAACATCCCCAAGTCGCTCGGGCCAGACCCAGCGATGTCTACCTTCCCTGCACCTATCTAAATGAACTTGCTCCTTTGTGATTAACGTGTTTGACCTAGCCGCCCGCTCGATTGACACCAACTGATGGAGCTGCTCCCTAACGGCACGACGCTTGCGCATGGGTCCGTCCCTGCAACGCCGACAAACCTGAATGGCTGAGCTCTGGCCGCGGCAGCCCCGCATGGCGCCACCTCGTCAAGCCTTCAGTGCCTCGTCACCCCTCCAGAGCAACCAACGGTTGGCTGTCGATTGTCATGGCAAACTCTTGTTCTTCTTGTGATGAGCCTGTAGGATCTCTTCAAGGAGCAGCGTCAGGCGAGGCCCTCACGGCGTCTTCTTCACTCTCGTCCGTGCGAACTGCTTGCACGTTAAAGGGGGGGTACCTGAGCATCACGACTCATGGGCTCCTACTGGCTCTCCAGCCCTCACCCTCTAGCCTTGTTCACGGCATCGCGACCTGGCATACCAGCGATGGCTGAGCCTCGCTCGAGGACCAGGACCCGAGGACGTAGAGCAGAAAGGGGAGTAAAGGCGAGAGGGAAGAGGCATGCGGGGACCTCGCCAGGCAACCCCTCATATGCCAATGCGTGGACCTAGCGCTGCACCAAGAAGCGGTTCTTGACTCCCGAGATAATTCATCCTCCGGAAACACTAGCTATCGCAGCACCAACCTCGCACCTAAGGCAATCCCGTGTTAGCAACGTCGCGCTCCTTTCTCACCGAACGATGGCTGCTTGAGCGCTAAAGGGGACCTCCTGAGCATCGCGACTCAGGGGCTCTTACTGGACCCCGGGCCGCTCACCTCCTGGCCTTGACCACGGCATCGCGACATGGCATACCAGCGACTGCTGAAGCCTGCCTTGGGACCGGGACCTGTCGGCGCAGAGCATCAAGCCCTTGTGAGGTTCGAAAGGAGGAACTAAGCTAAGATGGGATGAGCATCTTGCACTACTTCACAACAAGGATCATATTAACAAACAGAACAACAGGCACCTTACAAGCCCCCATGGGGCGCGTCTTTCGACTCCTCGCAGGGAACAAAGCAAGCAAATCCTAAAGAATGCTACTACGCGTGCCTCCGCAAGAGAGGCCATCATCAACAGTGGGCCGTCAGGCACCGGCGCCAACCTCATCCAGATCAGAGGCGGCGGCGGCCTGACGAGCTCCGCCTCGCCCGAGGCGACGCATAGCTCGGGGCTCGTGGCTGTCGTCGCTCGTCTCGGTCGCGAAGATGTCAAGATGTCATTTGGATCCTCCGACGCCTCCGCCGCTGAGGAGCTGCTGGGGAGCGATCGGCGAGCCTGGTCTCGCCAGGCAAGGCCCGACCACCTCCTTGAGGCAGCACTCCAGCGGCGTCCTTCGCGTCGAAGACCTTGAAGAACATCAAGGAAGCGCCGTCGTACTCCGGTGTGGATCACGAGGCGCCCTCGTCTGCAAACCAGGCGATCTCGCCCCAGCCTTGAGTCATGAAGACCTTGCCGGGCGGCGACCGCGACCTCCGCCCGTCGCAAGGCGCTGCAGCCGAGCTCTAGAGATCCCTCTGCGGAATTGCGAAGGCGAAGGAGGGAGGAAGGCGAATCCAAGACTAAGGAGGCATGGCAGTGTGGAGCACAAACTCTCGGGAGGAGCCCTAAGCATGGACTCCAGGGGGAACAACACGCACCGCCGTGACCCGCCGGCGCCGACGGTGGCGTTGTCCATGGCGCTCGGTGTCGACTCCTCCAGGGCCCTCAATGCGGACGTACAAGGGCAGCGGGAACCCTGGTGGTGGCCGCTCGTACCAGGGCCTCGACATCTCCTGCCGTGCGCCCTCATCTCGACGGCAGAGGGCTGGTCGTTTCTTCGGCGGAAGCGGGACGGGACCCTCTTGGGGGGCCTTTCCTTTCTCTCCTGCGGAGAACCGGCGGATCGGAGCCCGTGTGGAGTAGGGTACGCCAAGTGTCGGATTTCGGGTTTCGGCAGACCCTCTAGGTTTGAAATCTGGGGTGCACGCGGAGATCTCACCTCCTACCTACCTACACCTCATTGCCTCGCAAGGATCTAAACTACACAAAGAGAAACACAAGGGACACAAGGTTTATACTGGTTCGGGCCACCATTGTGGTGTAATACCCTACTCCAATGTGTGGTGTGGTGGATTGCCTCAGGGGCTGATGATGAACAGTACAAGGAAGAACAGCCTCATGAGGGTCATTCTTGGCGGTCGACAAACTGCTAGGGGGAGTTCGGTCGCTCTCTCTCTCTCTCTAGATTGCTTGATCTCTAGCTCTGTTCTAGATTTCGGATCCCCCTACCCTGTGGGTGGCTAGTCCTATTTATAGGCAAAGGCCCTGGGCCTCTTCCCAAATATTGAGCGGGAAGGGCGCCAACAATTGGCCATTTTGAAGGGAAACATCCAGTACACTTATCCTGACTAAAGTTGGTCCTCGCCTGCCAAAGGCTCTAACGATGACGCCGACTTGGGCTCCACGATGACCTCCTTCCTGCCGTTGTGTTAGTCTTGGTCTTGTTGCACTGAAATGGTTGCCTTTGCTTGATACTCTCGCCTGCGCTTGCCTCCTTTGCACCAAAGAGGAAATGAGGACAATGCGCGGGCTGGCGCCCGCCTGGCGCCCTCGGTCGTCATGGCTTGCGTCACGGGCACCTCATGAGGTACCCCGCCTTGATCTCTCCGCCTCCTCGCGAGCTAGCTTGATGAGGCCGTGCCTGAGGAAGCTTCCTGTCGTCCGCCCCGCGAGGGTCTTGAGCTTGTGCTGATGAAGATGGGCCGTACTAGGCCACCCCTTGAGCCACGCCGCAGGCCGCAGGCAGGCAACTCTGGGTACCCCCGTTCCCAGAACGCCGACAATAGCCCCCGGGCCCAAGGCGCGCCTGGACTTGGCTTAGCGGAGAAGCGAAGGGGCAAGTGTGAAGCGCCACGGGCCCTAACAGCCTGCGGCCTCGGGCGCCGCATGGCCATTGATTGGACGTGGGCGTCCCTGCGCTCTTCATTTGAGGATGAGCCGACTCCGGGCAGGGCTTCTGGCGAGGCGTGCCCGGCCATCGCGAGGGCGCCAGCCCCCAGCCCCCTGCCTAGAGGGGAAACCCGAAACCCGAAATCCGCCGAGAGGTGCCTCAGGGCCTACCCCCGGCAGAGTACCCGTGGTCGTCGGGGGAACCGCTGGCCACCGCTCTACCCCATCGGCGGCGTCCTCGGTCTCCAGCCGTCGTCGATGGCACTAGAGTGTGGCGCAAGGCGGGGCCCTCGTCTGGCGATATGAAGCAAGGCCGGCACCTGTGAAGAAGGCACAATGCCTATGAAGCTCGCCGCCCCGTGACACTCTCACGTAATAATGAGTGGGGCTGTACGCCCGAGTCTCGAGGCGCCGACCTCAGGCCCTGGGCTCCCTCCCACGCCAAGTGGCAGCACTTAGCTCATGTTGGTGAGAAGACGTCCAAGACTAGACTAGGTGCCGGACGCGGCATTTTTCTGCTTTTCTTGCTCTTCCCCTTGGCTGTCGTTTTTCCCTCCATTTGGATTTAAGTTGGATTTGAGCTTGAGATTTGTGTGTGTTTGGGGAAAGGGTGTTTAGTCTTGTTCGAGCAATCTATCGCGTTATGGTTATCACTTTGCCTCAGCTGCCTCCCCTCGTGAGCCCCTCGCGAGCCGGGCCAGGCCTAGCATGCGTGCAGCCCGGACTGCCGTCACCACGCCCTCTCAGGAGGTTCTCATTACAAGTTCAATGGGCTCGCTCAGGAGGCACTCGGGACACCACAGCCCCCCGCAGGCTACCTCGGGGCCCACGCGGGTCAAAGGTAAACAAGCCAACCAGCTCGTCGCAAGGCCAGCCACTTGGCGCAGGCATACGGGTGATATCGCATCTACTAATATGCTAACTGCAAGTTTTTGACACGAGGGGCTCCCCCTCCCAAAATGCTCTTACAATCTTAAGGGCAAAGCCCGAACTCTATCTGCACAGGGTAAGAAAGCAGGAACAACACGCGGTCAGTCGGATAAATCCCCCAATGCATCCTCAAGGGCACCTCCTGAATAAATCGTTGGCGTCGCCGACCCGCCATCGCCCTCGGCGTCGTCGTCGGCGACATCGGGGCCGTTCACCACGCCGCCTTCATTAGCCGCCACGACCACGCCGTCGTTGTCCGTAGTGAAAGGCCACGACGAGGCATCCGTTGTCCTCCACCGTGCACCAATTCGCCCGGATGGCCTGGGTACCAAGGCGATAAGCGGCATCAAAGTCAAAGTTGGGATCCATTTTCCGAAGATGGTGAAGGCGAGAAAAAGCACGCCCGAGCAGGGCACGGCTCCTCTCCTCCACCAACTGTTGGCTCTGCCGATCAGCGCCTCGGCTGCGTTACCACGTCAGTGAAGAACTGGAGGTTACCAGCATAGTTAACCGCGTGAGGCTCCCCAACGGCTGCCTCACAGATGTCGGCCAAGGCTGTGTTAGGCCTTTCCCGGAGCGTGCGGAGCATAGGGCCATGCTCGTGCTCCAGGATCTGCCGCTGACGTATCTCGTCCTTGTTCCGCCGCGCAACGGCCTCAGCCGCGTCCACCCGTTGGCGGAGAAGAAGCACCTCGGCGCAGAAGGAAGTCAGCTCCTCCTGTGCCGTGCCAAGGGCAGCCCGGGAAGCATCAGCCTGCCGTGTCACCTCATCCAGCTTGGCCCTCAGGGCGGCGGTCCTGCCTTCCGCTTCGGCCCTGATCAACTCCAGCCTCTCCTCGAACTCGCGCTTGAGGTTCGAGCGGGCCGCCGCCACCCGGCGATCAACCTCTTCCAAGACTCGGGTCCCCCATGCAGCAACATCGTCCTCCGCCTGCGTCACCAAGCGCTCTCTCGTCTCCAGCTGCTCGAGGTCACGGGCGCGCTCGGCAGCTTCCAGCGTCAATGCCTCCTCACGTCTCTGGAGCTCCGCCTGATCGACCGAAGCCCCCTTCATCGACGCGAGGGCCGTCTCACGCAGCTCCACCTTCTGCTCCAGGGAAATTCTCCAGGCTTGGAGCTCCCGCGCCCGGTCCTCCGCCGCCTCACGCCGCCGGTCAGCAACCCGGGCCTCCTCGACGGCCCGGGAACGGGCCTCCTGAGAAGCCGCCAGCAACACCTCGGCCTTCTCATTGTCGAGGTCACGCTGGTGGCACGCAAGGGCAACGGCCACCTTTAGCTTGCGCCTCTCTTTAGCTAGGCGCGGGCCCTTAGCTTCAAGACGCGCGTCTTCGTCAGTGAGCTCTACATCAAGCTGGCTCACTGCGTCAGCCGCCCTCCGGAGAAACCCTTGGGGAAAGGTGCGGCGCGCTCGAGCACGTCTTCCGCGTCGTCCTCCACCCCAGGTGTGCGCGGGGGGCCATGAATCAGCACTTCCCCTCTGGGCAGGGGGCTGGGGACTGGCGCCCTCGCGATGGCCGGGCACGCCTCGCCAGAAGCCCTGCCCGAAGCCGGCTCATCCTCAAATGAAGAGCGCAGGGCCGACCTCAGCCAATCGCCGTCCACGGCCAATCGAAGAGCCCAAGGCAGGCTGGCTATACCTCGGGAAGGCTCGCAAAGGAGGGTCGCGAGGTGCGCACAATCATGATGCATCACAGGATGGCTCACCTCTCCAACCAGCCTCACCACGAGGGTAGTGCTTGAGCTTGGGGCGCTTGGGGACGGTGGAGAGGGCGAGGCCTGGGGGGATGGCTCCTCAGCCATCTCCGTGAGCTCGGCAGGAAGGGCCCTGCAGAGCAAGGATCAGCCGAAGCAACGGGAAAATAAGGAACTAAGAAAGGGTAAGGCTTACTCATCAATGGAGAAATACTTCCTGCGCTTCAGTAGGCGGCAAGGTTAATCATCACCCAAGGCCTCCTTTCTCTTTCAGAGAGCCTCGAAGTCCATGCGGAAGCTGCCCAGGAGCTCGGGGCAGGGGTCAGCCTGCGACGAGGAAGAAGCACCAAAGTGGCCAGCGTCAGGGGCGTCGTCCTGGCGCGTGCCGCCAGTCGCCTCATCGAGAAGGATAGCCGGGGCCTCAGGGGCCTCTGCCACGGGAGCCGCGGGCCGCGGCTCAGCGCCTTCATCCGCCGCAGGACGGGCCGCAGGAGCTGCCACCTCAGGAGTCTTTTGCAGCATCGTCATCCAGCGGAGACCCCTCGGCCCCGGTGGCCCTTGCCTCCTGCTCCACCACTCGAGGAAGGACCGCCCGTGGGCAACCGGAAGGGCAGCCACCACCCTGGTTCTCACGAGGTCCCATGGGGCTGCGGTGCAACCCCATTCGTCAAGCTGGGCATCCGCTTCACGAAATCACCCCTATTCGAGCAAAAGGTACAAGAGAGGCACCCCTTGCGGATGCTGCCGGGGAAGGTCCCAACCAGGACCATGAGAACCTTCCTCAGCACTTCAGGCGTCAGGTCCTCCTCCTGGAGCCTCATGCGGTCTTCACGCCCGCCAAAGGCCCACATCCGGCGGGAATGGCGCTGGAGAGGGCCAATGCAGCATAGGAGAAACTCCTTCACCACCTTGGGCGTCGTCATGCCAAGCGACCTCAAGTACGCGAAGCGATGCCAGACGAAGACGAGTCGGGGGCTCGTGAGCGTCTCCTGGCCCTAGCCTGAATTGGGGTTAGCGGGTAATGTTGGCTCCGAAAGCAGGGGGCTGGGCACCCCGACATCCACATACAGCCACCGCTCGTGGAACCCAGGCGCGGGCGGAGGAAGGCTGAAATCAATCCCTAAAGCTGTTGTTTCTGGTGCGGCAATGAAGCTCACGCACCCAGGTGTTAGTTGAATCGCCGAGGCGCAAGGAGAAGAAGTGGCGCAGCAAGGCAAGCCCCGAAGGAGGAATGCCCATCATCGCCTCATGCATTTAAAGCAAAAGCGACAAGAAGAGTAATGGATTCGGGACCCAAGTGCATCATGTGGATCGGTAATGGGAAAGCACAGCGTTGAAGAAATTGGAAAAGGGGAACCAGCCCGCCCACGAGGCGTCGACAATCTGGGACCTCGGTGACTATTACATCAATGGAGAAGTGAGGCGGGCCAGGCCGTCGTCCTCCCTTTTCGTTGAAGATGGTGGCAAAGGCGAGCTGACCTTGTCCAAGCCTTCTCGGTTGAGTATGATCGACCGATCGGCAATGGAGCCGTCGGCGACGGCAAGTGAAGCAGAGGCACAAGTTTTTCCCTTTCCCTTCTTCGTCAGACCATGGCGACGAAGGGAGGACCGAGATCGGATTAGGCGGAGGCTGGAGCTCGAGAGGAAGAAGAGCAGGAGGCGCTCGGCGGCGAGAAGAGGGATGACTGTGTGCAACCACGGGTCCGCCTAGCTGGGAGCAAAATAAGGAGGCGTGGGGGAACAGAGACGCCCCCGTCCAATCAACCGCCACACGAAGCCCAAGGCCGCAGGTTGTTAGGGCCCGTGGCGCTTCACACTTGCCCCTTCGCTTCTCCGCTAAGCCAAGTCCAGGCGCGCCTTGGGCCGGGCTCTTGTCGGCATGCAGGAGCAGGGGTACCCGAGTTGCTGCCTGCGGCCTGCGGCGTGGCTCAAGGGGTGGCCAAGATGGCTCATCTTCATCGGCACAAGCTCAAGACCCTCGCGAGGCCAAGCCTCATGAGGAGGCGGACAGGAGCTTCCTCAGGCACGGCCTAGTCAGGCTGGCTCGCGAGGAGGCGGAGAGATCAAGGCGGGGTACCTCACGAGGTGCCCATGATGCAAGCCATGACGACCAAGGGCGCCAGGCGGGCGCCAGCCCGCGCAGTGTCCTCATTTCCTCTTTGGTGCAAAGGAGGCAAGCGCAGGAGAGAGTATCAAGCAAAGGCAACCATTTCGGTGCAACAAGACCAAGACCAACACAACGGCAGGAAGGAGGTCATCATGGAGCCCAAGCCGGCGTCATCGACAGAGCCTTTGGTAGGCAAGGACCAACTTTAGTCAGGATAAGTGTACTAGATGTTCCCCTCCAAAATGGCCAATTGTTGGCGCCCTTCCCGCTCAATATTTGGGAAGAGGCCCAGGGCCTTTGCCTATAAATAGGACCAGACACCCACAGGGTAGAGGGATCCGAAATCCAGAACAGAGCTAGAGATCAAGCAATCTAGAGAGAGAGAGCGGCTGAACTCCCCTAGCAGTTGTCGCACTGCCAAAACAGACCCTCGCGAGGCTGTTCTTCCTTGTCTTATTCATCATCAGCCCCGAGGCAATCCACCACACCACACTTTGGAGTACGGTATTACACCACAATGGTGGCCCGAACAGTATAAACCTTGTGTCCCTTGTGTTGCTCTTTGTGTAGTTTAGATCCTTGCGGCGACGAGGTGTAGGTAGGTAGGAGGTGAGATCTCGCGTGCACCCCAGATTCCGAACCTAGAGGGTCTGCCGGAACCCGAAATCTGACAGCAGAGCGAGGCGACAAGGTGTAGGTAGGTAGGAGGTGAGATCTCCGCGTGCACCCCAGATTCTGAACCTAGAGGGTCTGCCGGAACCCGAAATCCGACAGTAGAGGTAGCGGTAGCCCCCCGGCGCTCGAGGGAATGGGCCCAAGATATCCAGCCCCCAGACCGCGAACGGCCATGTGAGTGGTATAGTCTAGAGGCCCTGAGCTGGCTGATGGATCTGCTTGGCATGGAACTGGCAGGCTTCACAGGACTTCACCAGCTCAGCTGCGTCGTTGAGCGTCGTAGGCCAGTAGAATCCACTGCGGAATACCTTGCCGACGAGGGTCCGCGATGACGAGTGGTGCCCGCAGTCCCCGCCGAGTATGTCAATCAGCAACTCATTTCCCTGGTTCCTGGAAATGCAACGCAGTGAAACATCATTTGGTCGCTTCCTGTACAACTCACCGTCCTGGATGCAATATGTTGTGGCCTGCCGGGCCACGCGCTCTGCGTCCTCTTCCTTCTCCGGCAACGCCCCTTGAATCAGATATTCCTTGAATTCCTTGGTCCAGCAATCCTCCTGTGGCTCGAGCGCCAAGAGCAGGCGAGCTCCTGAGGTCGGGCCACAGGCTGGGGCTCCCGTGGTAGGCGGCTGTGGGAGCTCCTCCCGAGGTTGAGCTGTGCTTGAAAGTGGTGGCGTCGCTGACGGCTTGAAGAGCCGCTCCTCGAAGGCGCCAGGCTCTTGGGGCTGCCGCTTGGATGCCCTCCTGGCGATGTCATCGGCTTCCTTGTTCGTGCCACGGGGCACATGCTGCACCTCCAGGCCCAGGAACTGCTTTTCCATCTTACGCACTTCCGTGAGGTATGCCTCCATGTGCTCGTCCTTTGGCTCGTATACTTTGTTGGAGAAGTTGACGAGGAGCTGTGAGTCGCCCCTAACGGTGAGGTGCTTCACCCCCAGAGCTGCCACGGCCTTCAGGCCAGCTATGAGGCCTTCGTATTCTGTGATATTGTTGGAGACCTTCTCGCCTTGCTGAAAGCGGAGTTGCACAGCATAGTACAACTTGTCCTGAGTGGGCGAGATGTGTACTGCTCCAGCCCCCGCGCCCTGATCCGCGAAGGGGCCATTGAAATACATAACCCAACCGTCTGGCGCCTCGCTTCCTGGTGAGGTGGACCGATCTTCGCCTACTTCAAGTGTCGGGGCATCCATCCAGTCCGCCACAAAATCAGCGAGCGCGGCTCCTTTGATGACCCTGGTAGTGTTGAACTCCAATTGGAATGCATGCAGCTCAATGTTCCACTCAGCGACCCTTCCAACAGAGTTGGGGCTCCTGAGCACTCTCGTCAATGGGTAGGCTGAGACGACCTTGATGGGGTGGCCCTGGAAGTAGTGCCGCAACTTGCGCGAGGCCACCAAGAGTGCGAGCAGGAGCTTCTGAGGCATGGGATATCGTGCCCTTGCGTCCCGTAACACCGTGCTGACGAAATACACCGGGTGCTCGACGAGGGCTGGAGCGTTGGTGAGGCTTGTGTCTTGCGGAAGCTGGGACGTCTCCTGAGGTGGTGGAACTCCTGGTGCATGGTCGCTTGCGGGGATCTCTGTGACGTCGTCCTGCCGAGCTTGGTCTTCTGTTGACGCCGCCACGGCTCTTGCTGCGCCTTCCTGATCTTGCGTCATCTCGACTGGCGGCGTAGCTTGGCGCGGCGTGCCCTTGGCTTGGTGCTCCTCCCGAACCGCCACTAGCGCGACGCTGGTGGAGTATGGGGTGGCGGCAAGGTAGAGTACTAGAGGCTCAAGAGGTCGTGGTGCCACCATCACCGGAGGGCTGGTCAGGTATCTCTTGAGGTCTTGAAAAGCTCAGTCGGCCTCCGGGGTCCACTCGAATGGGCCTTTCTTCTTCATCAGCTTGAAGAAGGGTAAGGCGCGCTCTCCCAGCTTGGAGATGAAGCGCCCCAATGCAGTCACCCGACCAGCCAGCTTCTGCATTTCCTTGAGGGTCTGTGGTGGGCTCATGTCCTCAATGGCCTTGATCTTCTCTGGGTTCGCCTCGATCCCTCTGTGGGACACGAGGAATCCCAGCAGCTTGCCGGAAGGGACACCGAAAACACACTTCTCCGGGTTAAGTCGCAAGTTCACCTGGCGTAGGCTTGCGAAGGTCTCCTCCAGGTCTTAGATCAAGGTTCTTGCCTCCCGAGACTTTACCACAATGTCGTCGACGTAGGCCTCTGTGTTCCTCCCGAGCTACCGCCCTAAGGCGATGTGCATCAACCGCTGAAAGGTTGCGCCCGCGTTGCGCAGTCCGAAAGGCATGTAGGCGTAGTAGTATACCCCTCATGGGGTCAGGAAGGATGTCTTCTCCACATCTTCTACCACCATCTTGATTTGATGATACCCCGAGAACGCATCCAGGAAGCACAACATGTCACACTCGGCGGTGGAGTCGACGATCTGGTCTATGCGTGGGAGGGGGAACGGATCTTGAGGGCACGCCTTGTTGAGGTTGGTGAAGTCGACGCACATTCGCTCCTTCCCGCCTTTCTTCGGCACTACGACGGGGTTCGCCAGCCATTCGGGGTACCGAACCTCGCGAATGGCACCTGCTGCCTCCAACTTGCAGGTCTCCTGGACGATGAAGGCCTGCTTCTCCGTGGACTGCCGTCTCGCCCGTTGCTTGACAGGGCACACATTGGGGCATACCCTTAAATGATGCTGAATCACCTCTCTCAGGACCCCCACCAGCTGGTTGGGCTCCCATGCGAATATATCCTTGTTTGCGCGCAAGAACTTCACCAATGCCTCCTCTTGGCTTGGGTCGAGGCCAGCACCTATGGTAAAGGTGGCTCCTGAGGACCTTTCCTCGTCGACCGGCACCTGCTTGGTTTCCGCCTTGTCTTGGGTGAACAGCTGCTTCTTCTTGGTTGGCGCGGCCTCCTTGGCTTCAGGGGCATCGGCGCCGACGGGTTGCACCGCCGCAACGGTCTTGAAGGCAAGTTTGAGCGCTGTCACGACCTCCTTGGTGTCCCCCTTGACGGTGAGGACACCTTTGCTTCTAGGCATCTTCATGAGGTTGTAGGCCGAATGAGTCACCGCTATGAACTGGGCCAGACCTGGGTACCAGAGAATGGCGTTGTATGAGAGGCTGATGCGGGCGATGTCGAAGTCGACCAGCTCGGTGCGGTAGTTGTTGCGCGTGCCGAAGGTGACGGGGAGGCGTAACTGCCCCAGGGAGCGGGCAGCGCCGCCACCAACTCCTAAGAAAGGCTTGCTGAGGCTGAGCCGCTCGAGCGGTACGTGAAGAAGGCTGAAGGCCTCCAAGGAGAGCAAGTTGAGGACGGCGCTGCCGTCAATGAGGGTCTTGGTGACGACCACGTTGCACATGGAGGGCATGCAGAGCGTCGCAAGCATGCCCGAGCCGGCGGTGGTGACGGGGTGGTCTTCTGAGCTGAAGGTGAGGTCGGCTTCAGGCGCAGCCCAGCCGGGCGGAGCCCCTGAGCGCTTGGAAGCGGCACCAATCTGGCGGAGGAATGGCTTGATGTGGCGATCTGAAGGCGGCGCCTGGGAGCCGCCTAGCAAGGCCGCGACCGCGTGGTGCGCCGGTGCCGCGTAGCACATAGTGAAGAGGTCGCGCAGCTCCTCCCAGGACGCCACCGTGGACCCGGGGAGGTTAGCAGCCACGCGCGCGGCTCGCTAGCGAGGGCCATGGGAAGCCAGTTGGCCATGACCTTGTCGTCATCCCCGGCCTCGAGGACGGCCTCCTCGTATGCCAGTAGAAAAGCCGACGGGTCCGCCGCGCCATCGTAGCGCGGCGGCATCTCCGACTTGAACTTGGGTGGCCACCGCACCTGCCGCAGGGCGGGGACCAGGGTTGGGAGCCCCCTGGCCCCGTCATCAACACCAGCCATCGGAGTTGGTAGCAGGGCGCCTGCCATGAGGGCGGAGCGCGGTGGCGACGGAGCGCGGATCGATGGAAGGGAAGCTACGGCGCACCCCTACCTGGCGCACCAAATGTCGGATCACAGGTTCGGCAAAACCCTCAAGGTTCGAACACTGGGGTGCGTGCGAAGGTTTCCTCCCTACCGATCTACGCCCTAGCTCGCTAGGATCTCGTGGACGAACTCGACGAACTCGCAATACGAAAAGAGGCAAGATTTATACTGGTTCGGGCCACCGTTGTGGTGTAATACCCTACTCCAGTGTGGTGGTAGTGGATTGCCTCTTGGGCTGATGATGAACAGTACAAGGGGAAGAACAGCCTCCTGAGGTAGAGGGGTTCTTGTGCTCGGTGTGTGTCTAAGGGTTGGCTCTAGATCTAATTCACCTCCCCTACGGTCGTGGCTAGTTCTACTTATATAGGCCCTGGTCCTCTCCCCAAATATTGAGCGGGAAGGGAGCCAACAACGGCCAATTTGAAAGGGGACAGCTAGTACAACTTATCCTGACAAAAGTAGTCTTCGCCCGCAAAAGGCCCTGGTGGTGACGCTGCCTTGGGCTCCATGGTGACCTCCGTCTTGCCGTCCCGCTGGTCTTGGCCTCGTTGCACCAATATGGAAACCTTTGCTATATGCCTTGGTACTCCGCGCCTGCTCTTTCCCCTTTAGCACTAAAGAGGAAACGAGGATGCTGCGCGCGCTGGCGCCTGCCTGGCGCCCGCCTGGTCTCGATCGTCATGGCTCATGTCACGAGGACCTCGTGAGGTTTGCCATGCCTTGATCTCTCCGCCCCTCGTGAGCCTGCCTGGCCAGGCCACTCCTGAGGAGGTCTTGCATCGTCCACCTCGCGAGGGTCTTGAATGCCTTGTTAACAAAGATGGGCCGTACAGGCCTGCTAGCTCAGCCACGCCGTGGGCCGCAGGCAGGCAAGTCTAGGGAGCCTCATTCCCAGAACGCCGACACATACCCTCAGCCTTGAGGGTGAACTACTTCCTCCTCGTCATGGAGACCGCTGGAATGATCAAGATGGCTACAGAGGCTTGCGGCGGCAGAACCCCCGATCTAGGTTTCTTTCTGGGGGTTTCTGGATTTGTAGGAATTTTTGGCATCGGTTTCACGTAGGGGGGTCCACGAGTTAGTGACAAGGCAGGGGCGCGCCCTAGGGGGGTGGGAGAACCCTCCACTCTTTTTGTTGACTCGGGACTCTTCTGGCCCAACTATTTTGTTTCGGGGGCTTCTTCTGGTCCACATAAAATCGCCTTAAATTTTCAGCTCATTTGGACTCCGTTTGATATTCCTTTCTGCGAAACTCAAAAACAAGGAAAAAACAAAAACTGGCACTAGGCTCTAGGTTAATAGGTTAGTCCCAAAAATAATATAAAATAGCATATAAATATATATAAAACATCCAAAATAGATAATATAATAGCATCACTGGTGCGCGTTGGTGCTATACAAAAGGATTTTAACCCCTTTCCGCGACGGCATTTGGAACCGTCGCCAAGTGAGTGTGGGCGATAGGGGAGTCCTTCCCACACGACCCAGAAACCGTCGGGGATAGGGAGCCTTGATGCATACAGTTGTCCCTATATAACCGTTTCCGATATCTCAAATATCCCAAACGCTTCATCCTTGCTACTCGTTTGTGCTCGCATTGCCATCGCAGTCGGAGTTTTATGGTATTACCTAAAACCAGGCAGATTCCATGCACGGGAGCTTTCCAGGCAGATTTCAGGCACAGGAGATTTACGATGCCTGGCACATCACAAACAGTTCAGGATTATAAACCGTGTACAATAGGTAGACAATCACACACATTTAGTTTTCCCGCACCGTATGTGATAGAGTATGACATCACACATGCTTTGCAAACAGCAACTATGTGCATGCTTGTGATACGTCTCCAACGTATCTATAATTTTTGATTGCTCCATGCTATATTATCTACTGTTTTGGACATTATTGGGCTTTATTATTCACTTTTATATTATTTTGGGACTAACCTATTAACCGGAGGCCCCGCCTGAATTGCTGTTTTTTGCCTATTTGAGTTTTGTGAAAAAGAATATCAAGCGAGTCCAGACGGAATGAAACCGGGAGCGTGATTTTGGAGCGAATAAGATCCGAAACTTGGACCTCGTCAAGAAACAAAGGAAGAGGCCACGAGGTAGAGGCGCGCCTACCCCCAGTAGCGCCCTCCACCCTCGTGGGCCTTGTTGCTCCACCGGCGTACTCCTTCCTCCTATATATAACTATGTGCCCCCAAGCGATCGAATCTGAGCCAAAACCTAATTCCACCGCTGCAACCTTACATGCCACGAGATCCCATCTTGGGGCACTGTTAGGAGCTCCATGGAGGGGGCATCAATCATGGAGGGCTTCTACATCAACACCATAGCCCCTCCGATGAAGTGTGAGTAGTTTAACTCAGACCTTCAGGTCCATAGTTATTAGCTAGATGGCTTTTTCTCTCTTTTTGGATCTCAATACAATGTTCTCCCCCTCTCTCATGGAGATCTATTCGATGTAATCTTCTTTTGCAGTGTGTTTGTTGAGACCGATGAATTGTGGGTTTATGATCAAGTTTATGTATGAACAATATTTGAATCTTCTTTGAATTCTTTTATGTATGATTGGTTATCTTTGCAAGTCTCTTCGAATTATCAGTTTGGTTTGGCCTACTAGATTGATCGTTCTTGCAATGGGAGAAGTGCTTAGCTTTGGGTTCAATCTTGCGATGTCCTTTCCCAGTGACAGTAGGGGCAGCAAGGCACGTATTGTATTGTTGCCATCAAGAATAACAAGATGGGTTTTTTATCATATTGCATGAATTTATCCCTCTACATCATGTCATCTTGCTTAAGGCGTTACTCTGTTTTCATGAACTTAATACTCTAGATGCATGCTGGATAGCGGTCGATGAGTGGAGTAATAGTAGTAGATGCAGGCAGGAGAACCTCTGCACAAATTGCACCACGCCGTCGTGCTGCCATTGGAGTTGTCTTCCTCAACCTCTCCTTCATCCTTGCTGGATCAAGACGGAGGAGACGCCATCGTCCCGTCGTGTGTTGAACACGGAGGTGCTGTCCTTTCAGCACTTTGGTCATCGGTGATCGGAATCACGTTGGGAGCGTCTTCATCATCACCACTCCCTCAATCGCTTCCATTACTCGATCTACAAGTGGTATGTAGATGCAAACTCTCTCTCGTGACTCGTTGCTTAGTAGAACTCATAGATGGATCTTGGTGAAACCGTAGGAAAAATTTTAATTTTCTGCAGCGTTCCTAACAGTGGCATCATGAGCTAGGTCTATCGTAGTTCTCTTTGCACGAGTAGAACACAATTTTGTTGTGGGCGTGGATCTTGTCAACTTACTTGCCGTTACTAGTCGTTTCTTGCTTCCGCGGTATTGTGGGATGAAGCGGCCCGGACCAACCTTACGTGCTCTTCGTGAGACCGGTTCCACCGACTAACATGCACTAGTTGCATAAGGTGGCTGGCGGGTGTCATCTCTCCTACTTTAGTTGGGGCGGATTCGATGAACAGGGTCCTTATGAAGGGTAAATAGAAGTTGACAAGATCACGTTGTGGTTATTCGTAGGTAAGAAAGCGTTCTTGCTAGAACCCAATTGCAGCCACGTAAAAGATGCAACAACATTAGAGGGCGTCTAACTTGTTTTTGCAGCAATTGTCATGTGACGTGATATGGCCAAGTTGTGATGAATGATGATATATTGTGATGTATGAGATCATGTTCTTGTAATAGGAATCACGACTTGCATGTCGATGAGTATGACAACGGCGAGAACCATAGGAGTTGTCTTTATTTTGTATGACCTGCATGTCATTGAAGAGCGCCATGTAATCTACTTTACTTTATTGCTAAATCGTTAGTCATAGAAGTAGAAGTAGTCGTTGGCGTGACAACTTCATGAAGACACAATGATGGAGATCATGATGATGGATATCATGGTGTCATGCGGTGACAGGATGATCATGGAGCCCGAAGATGAAGATCAAGGAGCTATATGATATTGGCCATATCATGTCACTACTTTATAATTGCATGTGATGTTTATTATGATTATACATCTTGTTTACTTAGAACGGCGGTAGTAAATAAGATGATCCTTAGAACAATTTCAAGAAGTGTTCTCCCTAAGCGTGCACCGTTGCTACAGTTAAATAAGCTTCTAAGCACCACGTGTTAATCGGGTGTGATGGATTCTTACGTTCACATACAGCGGGTGTAAGCAAGATTTACACGCTGAAACACTTAGGGTTAACTTGCGAGCCTAGCATGTACAGACATGGCCTCGGAACACGGAGACCGAAAGGTCGAACACGAGTCGTATGGAAGATCGATCAACATGAGAATGTTCACCGGCCGAGACTAGTCCGTCTCACGTGTTGATCGGACCACGGCCTAGTCGACTCGGATCGTGTAACACTTAGATGACTAGAGGATGTCTAATCTGAGTGGGAGTTCATTGTAATAATTTGATTAGATGAACTTAATTATCATGAACTTAGTCTAAAACTTTTGAATGATATGTCTTGTAGATCAAATGGCCAACGCTCATGTCAACTTGAACTTCAACGCGTTCCTAGAAAACCAAGCTGAAAGATGGCGGCAGCAACTATACGGACTGGGTCGGAACACGAGATCATCCTCATAGCTGCCCGGAAACAATCGTCCTAGAAGGACCGCTAGGTGGCGCTCCGTCCCGAAGAACCAAGACATTATGAATGCTTGGCAGTCTCGTCTTGATGATTACTCCCTCGTTCGATGCGGCATGCTTTACAGACTTAGAACCGGGGCTCCAAAAGCGTTTTGAGCACCACGGAGCATATGAGATGTTGAAGAGCTGAAACTTGTTTTCCAAGCTCACGCCGGGTCGATAGATATGACATCTCCGACAAGTTCTATAGTTGTAAGATGGAGAAAACAGTTACATCGGTGAGCACATTACGAAGATATGCAGGTTGCACAACCGTATGACCAGCTGAATATTAACCTCCACGATGAGGCGGTCATTGACAGAATCCTCGATCGCTCCCACCAAGCTACAAGAGCTTTGTGATGAACTACAACATGCGGGGATGGTAAAGACCATTCTGAAGTGTTCTCTATCTTTGAAGTCAGCCGAGGTTGAAATCAAGAAAGAACATCAAGTGTTGATGGTCAATAAGACCACTAAGTTCAAAAAGGGCAAGGGTAAAAGAACTTCAAGAAGGGCGGCAAGGAGATTGCCGCGCCGGTAAGCAAGTTGCGGGAAGAAGTCAAAGAATGGACCCAAACCCGAGGCCGAGTGCTTTTATTGCAAGGGAGGGTCCGAAGCGGAACTGCCCCAAATACTTAGCGGATAAGAAGGCGGCAACACCAAAGGTATATTTGATATACATGTAATTGATGTGTACCTTACCGATGTCGTAGTAACTCACTGGGTATTTGATACGGTGCCGTTGCTCATATTTGTAACTCACAGCGGGAGCTGCGGAATAAGCGGAGGCTGGCGAAGGGCGAGGTGACGATCGGCGTCGGGAATGGTTCGAGTCGATGTGATCGCCGTCGGCACGCTACCTCTTCATTTACCCACAGGATTAGTTATAAACCTTAATAATTGTTATTTGGTGCCAAGTTTGAGCATGAATATTGTATCTGGATCTCGTTTAATGCGAGATGGCTACTCATTTAAATCCGAGAATAATGGTTGTTCTATTTATATGAGAGATATGTTTTATGGTCATGCTCCGATGGTCAATGGTTTATTCTTAATGAATCTCGGCGTAGTATTACACATGTTCATAGCGTGAATACCAAAAGATGTAAAGTTGATAACGATAGTCCCACATACTTGTGCACCGCCGCCTTGGTCACATTGGTGTCAAGCGCATGAAGAAGCTCCATCTTGATGGACTTTTGGAGTCTCTTGATTATGAATCATTTGACACATGCGAACCATGCCTCATGGGCAAGATGACCAAGACTCCATTCTCGGAACAATGGGCGAGCAACCAACTTGTTGGAAATCATACATACCGATGTGTGCGGTCCAATGGCGTTGAGGCTCATGGAGGATATCGTTATGTTCTCACTCTCACAGATGACTTGAGTAGATATGGGTATGTCTACTTGATGAAACACAAGTCTGAGACCTTTGAAAAGTTCAAGGAATTTCAGAATGAAGTAGAGAATCAACGTGACGAAAGATAAAATTCTTACGATCGGATCGTGGAGGAGAATATTTAAGTCACGAATTTGGTACACACTTAAGAAAATGTGGAATCGTTTCACAACTAACGCCGCTGGAACACCTCGGTAATAGCGGTGTGTCGAGCGTCGTGTCGCACTCTATTGGATATGGTGCGATCTATGATGTCTCTTACCGATTTACGCTATCATTTTGGGGATCGCTCTAGAGACAGCTACATTCACTTTAAATAGGGCACCGTCTAAATCCGTTGAGGCGACACCGTATGAATTATGGTTTGGGAAGAAACCTAAGCTATCGTTTCTAAAAGTTTGGGGATCACGATGCTTATGTCAAGAAACTTCAACTGAAAAGCTCGAACCCAAGTCGGAAAAATCGTCTTCATAGGATACCCTAAGGAAACCTTTGGGTATACCTTCTATAGATCCGAAGGCAAGATCTTTGTTGCCGAGAGCGGAACCTTTACGGAAAAGAGTTTCTCTCGAAAGAAGTAAGTGGGAGGAAAGTAGAACTTCGATGAAGTACTACCTCTTGAGCAGGAAAGTAGTGCAGCTCGGAAAATGTTCTGTGATGCCTACACCAACTGAAGAGGAAATTCATGATGATGATCAAGGTACTTCGGATCAAGTTGCTCTTGAACCGTAGGTCCACTAGGACACGTTCCGCACCAGTGGTGCGGCAACCCTGTCACGGAAATCATGTTGTTGACAACGGTGAACCTTGAACTATGAAGAAGCGATGGCGGGCCCAGATTCCAACAAATGGCTAGAAGCCATGAAGTCGAGATAGAATCCATGTATGAAAACAAAGTGTGGACTTTGGTGACTTGCCGATGATCGGTGGCGATAGAAAACAAATGGATCTTTAAGAAGAAGGCGGACGCGGATGGTAATGTCACCATCTATAAAGCTCGACTTGTCGCTAAGGGTTATCGGCAAGTTCAAGGGATTGACTACGATGAGACTTTCTCTCCGTGGCGAAGCTTAAGTCCGTCCGAATCATGTTAGCAATTGCGCATACTATGATTATGAGATATGGCAGATGGGCGTCAAAACAGCGTTCCTTAACGGTTATCTTAAGGAAGAGCTGTATATGATACAACCGAAGGTTTTGTCGATCCTAAGAATCTTGACAAAGTATGCAAGCTCAGCGATCCATTTATGGGCTGGTGCAAGCATCTCGGAGTTGGAACATTCGCTTTGATGAGATGATCAAAGCGTTTGGGTTTATCTTGAGACTTATGGAGAAGCTGCGTTTACAAGAAAGTGAGTGGGAGCTCTGTAGCATTTCTCATATTATATGTAGATGACATACTTGATGGGAAATGATATAGAATTCTTGGACAACATTAAGGCCTACTTGAATAAGTGTTTTTCAATGAAGGACCTTGGAGAAGCTGCTTATATATTAGGCATCAAGATCTATAGAGATAGATCGAGGCGCCTCATAGGTCTTTCACAAAGCACATACCTTGATAAGATTTTGAAGAAGTTCAAAATGGACCAGTCAAGAAGGGGTTCTTGCTGTGTTGCAAGGTGTGAGATTGAGCTCAGCTCAATGCCGACCACGACAAAAGATAAAGAAGAGATGAGTGTCATCCCTATGCCTCAGCCATAGGATCTATTATGTATGCCATCTTTGTGTACGGACCTGATGTAAACCTTGCCGTAAGTTTGGTAGGAAGGTACCAAAGTAATCCGGCAAGGAACTTTGGACAGCGGTCAAGAATATCCTAAAGTACCGAAAAGGACAAAGGACATGTTTCTCGTTTATGGAGGTGACGAAGAGCTCGTCGTGAAGGGTTACGTCGGCGCTAAGCCCGACACAGATCTGGATGACTCAAAGTCACAAACCGGATCGTGTATATGTTGAATGGTGGAAGCGATAGCTGGTGCAGCTGCAAGCGAAGCGTCGTGGCGAGATCTACATGTGAAGCGGAGTACATGGCAGCCTCGGAGGCAGCACATGAAGCAATTTGGGTGAAGGAGTTCATCACCGACCTAGGAGTCATACCCAATGCGTCGGGGCGATCAAACTCTTCTGTGACAACCTTTGGAGCTATTGCCCTTGCCAAGGAGCCAGGTTTCACAAGAAGACCAGAGCACATCAAGCGTCGCTTCAACTCCATCCGTGAAAATGTTCAGAATGGAGACATAGAAATTTGTAAAGTGCATACGGATCTGAATGTCGCAGATCCGTTGACTAAACCTCTTCTGCGGGCAAAACATGATCAACACGAGAACTCTATGGGTGTTGATTCATCACAATGTAAACTAGATTATTGACTCTAGTGCAAGTGGGAGACTGTTGGAAATATGCCCTAGAGGCAATAATAAAAGCATTATTATTATATTTCCTTGTTCATGATAATTGTCTTTTATTCATGCTATAAGCTGTATTATCCGGAAATCGTAATACTGCGTGTGAATACATAGACTACTGTCGTCCCTAGTAAGCCTCTAGTTGACTAGCTCGTTGGTCAACAGATAGTCATGGTTTCGACTATGGACATCGGATGTCATTGACAGCGGGATCACGTCATTAGGAGAATGGCGTGATGGACAAGACAATCTAAGCATAGCACAAAGATCGTGTAGTTCGTTTTGCTAGAGCTTTTCCAATGTCAAGTATCTCTTCCTTAGACCATGAGATCGTGCAATTCCGGATACCGTAGGAGTGCTTTGGGTGTATCAAGCGTCCTGGCGTAGCTGGGTGACTATAAAGGTGCACTACGGTATCTCGAAAGTGACCATTGGGTTGACACGGATCGAGGCGGGATTTGTCACTCCGTATTACGGAGAGGTATCCTTGGGCCCACTCGGTAATGCATCATCATAATGAGCTCAAAGTGATCAAGTGTGCGGTCACGGGATCATGCATTCTTGATGCGAGTAAAGTGACTTGCGATGCTTGAGACTAAGCGAGGTATTGGGATACCGGCGATCGAGTCTCGGGCAAGTAACATACCGTCGACAAAGGGAATAGAATACGGGGTTGCTTGAACCCTTGACATCGTGGTTCATCCGATGACAACATCGAGGAGCATGTAGGAGCCAACATGGGTATCCAGATCCGCTGTTGGTTATTGACTTGAGGTAGTCTCGGTCATATCGCATGTCTCCCGAACCGTAGGGTCTACACATAAGGTTCGGTGGCGCTAGGGTTAATAGGAAGACAAGTATGTGATTACGAATGTTGTTGAGTCCGGATGAGATCCGGACGTCACGAGGAGTTCGGAATGGTCGGAGGTAAAGATTTATATATGGAAAGTGGTTAAGCGGACTCAGGAAAGTTTGGGGTATCTGGGTAATGTCTGGGGCCACCGGGAGGTTCGGAGGTCCACGGGAGGGCCACCCCTCCCGGGGGCCACATGGGCTAAGTGGGAGAGGAGCCAGCCCTGGTGGGCTGGCGCGCCTCCCACCTAGGCCCATCTTGGCTAGGGTTTGGGAGGAGAAACCCTAAGGGAAAGGCGCCCCCTTGGCTTGGGGGCAAGCCACCCTTTCCTCCTCTCCCTTGGCCGCCGCCCCCCTAGGGTTTTCCCTAGAGGGCGGCCCCCTTGCCCTCTCCTCCTATAAATAGAGGGGTGGGGGAGGGCTGCTAACACCATTGAAGGCGCAGCCCTCCCTCCCAACTCCTCTCTTTCTCCGTGTGAGCTTGGCGAAGCCTGCTTGGAGAACCTCTGCACAAATTGCACCACGCCGTCGTGCTGCCATTGGAGTTGTCTTCCTCAACCTCTCCTTCATCGTTGCTGGATCAAGGCGGAGGAGGCGCCATCGTCCCGTCGTGTGTTGAACACGGAGGTGCTGTCCTTTCAGCACTTTGGTCATCGGTGATCGGAATCACGTTGGGAACGTCTTCATCATCACCACTCCCTCAATCGCTTCCGTACTCGATCTACAAGTGGTATGTAGATGCAAACTCTCTCTCGTGACTCGTTGCTTAGTAGAACTCATAGATGGATCTTGGTGAAACCGTAGGAAAAATTTTAATTTTCTGCAACGTTCCCCAACAGCTCCGGAGGCGCTGGTGGCTCCTCGCGGACCATCTCCATCTCTGCCAGGACTGCGGAACGCCTGGCCTCTTGAGCCTCCAGGATGCTCCTCATGAGGCGCTGGCGCGTGGCAGCAGCGTTCGGCAAACCGTAAGGCATGCGAGCGTGGCGTGGGCGGACCTTCCACAGGCGCCCCCAGCGTGAGGGCGAGAGGTGCTCTGAGGCGGCTCGGTTGAGCCACGATATGTTGATGAGACGCGCAACCCTCCATCCTCGCTGGATGGGGAGCTCACAGTGGGTAGCGGCGGCTGCCACTCATAACTCTTGGCTCCGGCAGCTCTGAATGATCTTCTTGCGAACTCCGAGGTTTGGCCCTCCTTGCCTCGCTCCTTCACGAGGGAAGCGTGGTTTGAAACACGCCTCAAGTGGTGCCCAAGCGCCTCCCTCGTGATCTTAGCAAAGTCGGTGGCCCTCCGAGAGAGCCCCGAGCCTTGCTCGAGGAGGCGCCAGGCGCGCCTTCCTATCTGACGAAGGAGGTGCCCCTGAGCAGGCGCGGACCACGAGGGGCCTGCCTCCCGATGGGTCGGGCAGGCGATGTCTTCTTCTTCTTAGGAGCAGCCTCGGTGAGCCTCCGCTCCTGTGATCTGGGTCTTCAATTGATCACGGCTTGAAAAGCACGCTCCGAGGGAACCTGCTGCGTCTCTCTCGCAAGAGCACCGTTATGACTCCGCCGCTTCGGCATCTTGAGGACATTGTGGCCGTGATGGGCCACGGCCATGAATTTGGCGAGCTGGGTGCAGGATGGCATTGTACGGTGGCGAATGTGGGTGGCGTCGAAGTCGATGAGCTCGGTCTGCGGTAGTTATCGCGCGCCCGAAGGTGACAGGAAGGCGGACCTGCCCAATCGGAACCATGGAGCCATCGGTGACTCGGAGAAAGGCTTGGTTGGCTGAAGCTGATTATCGGCAATTGGAGATTGTTGAATGTCTCGACGGACGGGACATTGAGCCTGCCCGCCATCGATGAGGGTCTGGTGAGTTACGTTGCTAATGATTGTGGAACAAAGCATCGGGAGGACTCGGCTGTGGCGGCGCACTTGAGCTGATCCGCCGAGCTGAGCGTGATGGCGCGCTGACCACGAGAGGCGCGTGGCCGAGCTTGGGGAGGACTGCGTTCACAGCGAGGCGAACTGCTTGAAGATCGTTGAGAGGCTGGGGCTTGAGCTCCGCCCAGGATGCAAGCGATTGCGCGGCTCTGGAAGACCCCAGCCCCTTGTCCGATGATGGTCTTCATTTCTCCTTGGCGCGGTTGTAGAGGAGGGAGGCTGCGTTGCCTTGCAGGCGATCCTCGCGAGGCTGATCCCTCGGCCTCCTTGGCGGCGGGTCCCTCAACCTCCCTCGCGAGGCTGATCCTGCCAGGCGGTCTCGCGAGGTCAGTCCGCCACCCTTGGCGAGGCCACGGTCTTCCCAGCGTCCTGCGTTTCTTCCTCCTCCTCTGCCGTAGCCTCGATCATTGCGGTCGGGCGTCGATCGATTCTCCTTCTCGCCCGGCTCTGAGCTCTTGGCATTCATTGGTGTTGTGGGTGTGGAGGTCGTGGTACACGTAGTACCGGCCGCCCTTGGAAGACTCGGGCTGATCCCTGCCTTGCTTGGTATCTGGTTCTGCCGGGAGCACGGCAGCCCCCTTGCGCTTCACGTCCTTGACCTTGGGCTTCTTCTCTTCTAGGTTGGCAGCCGGTAGCTCGAGAAGGGAGAGGTGTCCTTCCTCAGCCCTGGCGCACTTGGTCGCCAAGTTGAACAGCTCCAGGGATGTGCACATGTCTTCATGCATCGCCAGCTCCTCCTTCATCTTGATGTCACGGACACCGTCGGAGAAGGCTGAGATGATGGCCTCCTCGGTCACCTTGGGAATCTTGAGGCGTGTGTTGTTGAAGCGCTGGATGTACTTTTGCGAGGTCTCTCTGGCTGCTGCTTGATCTGGCGCATGTCGCTCCTGGCAGGAGGCGGTCGCGAGTGCCTTGGAAGTTGGCGATGAAGCGGGTGCACATCTCGTCCCGGGAGGAGATCGTGCGAGAGCGAGTTCGAGGCAGTGCGAGCACCGTCTTTGAGCGCCATGGGAAACCAGTTCGCCATGACCTTCTCGTCCTCGTTTGCGGCTTTGATGCCTAGCTCGTAGAGCTGGAGGAACTCCGCGGAGTCGGCCGTGCCGTCGTAGCGAGGAGGCAGGTCTGGCTTGAACTTGCCGGCCACGTGACGCTGCGTGGCTTCGGCGGTGAAAGCGGCGACTGCGATGGCCACGGGAGGCCTTTGGCGGCGAAAGGCTTGATCTTGCGGATCCCGTGCGCCGCCGATGGGAGCAGCAGCGGGGTCTTAGCGTCTTGGAGCAGGGCGTGGTCATGAGCGGGCTGGTGCGGGGAGCACTCTGGCAGCTTCTTGAGGCGAGGACCTCTTGGCAGCTCTGCTCTTGCTGCTTGTTGGCGCGCCGGACGGGCGGGTTCCGCCCGAGGCGCGCGCCTTAGGGCCAAAGCGCCTTCTTGAGGGGCGGCTAAGGCGCCCGAGACTTCATCGCTGCGCAAGGTGGGGGCGGCGTAGCGAAGGAGGGCGGCGGGAGCCCCAGCGGCGGACAGCTTCGGCGGCAGTCGAGCCACTCCTCGTGAAGCGTCATCGATGGGCGGTAGCGCAGGAGCTCGTTTGCAGCGATGGCGCGGCTCGAGCCTCCATGGGTCTGTGAGCACACGGGACGAAAGAACCAGCTGAGGCGGCGAAGGAGTAGCGGTGTGGCCGTCTCGCCTCACGGATGGATCTTTGGGGCGACACTTGCTGCTTTCGTTCCCGCCGAGCGGTGGCGGCGTTGGCGGCGGCGACGGGAGCGGCGAAGCGACCACCGGCGGGGGCCGTCTGGCGGCAGCAGTGGCGAGCGACCGGAGCTCGGCACAGGCCCGGCGGCGTCCGACATGGATGCGATGGCGGCGAAAAACGAGGCGGCGGAAGGCGGATTACGGTGCACCTACGGCGCGCAAATGTCAATTTTGGGTTCGGCAGACCCTCTAGGTTGAACTACAGGGTGCCGCGGAGATCTCACCTCCTACCTACCTACACCTCGTCGCCTCGCAAGGATCTAAACTACACAAAGAGCAACACAAGGGATACAAGGTTTATCTTGGTTGGGCCACCATTGTGGTGTAATACCCTACTCCGGTGTGTGGTGTGGTGGATTGCCTCGGGGCTGATGATGAACAATACAAGGAAGAACAGCCTCGAGAGTGCATTCTTGGCAGTCTGACGAACTGCTAGGGGAGTTCGCCGCTCTCTCTCTCTCTAGATTGCTTGATCTCTAGCTACATTGCGGATTTGGATCTCGGATCCCTCTACCTGTGGGTGGCTTGCCGTGTTATAGGCAAAGGCCACAGGCCTCTTCCCAAATATTGGCGGGAAGGCGCCAACAATTAGCCATTTTGAAGGGAACTTCTAGTACACTTATCTGACTAAAGTTGGTCCTCGCTTTGCCAAAGGCTCTGTCGATGGCCTTGGCTTGGGCTCCACGATGACCTCCTTCCTGCCTTTGTGTTGGTCTTGGTCTTGTTGCACCAAAATGGTTGCCTTTGCTTGATACTCTCGCTGCGCTTGCCTCCTTTGCACCAAAGAGGAAATGAGGACCTGCTTGGGCTGGCGCCCCTTGGCGCCCTTGGTAAATCTGGCTTGCGTCATGGGCACCTCGTGAGGTACCCGCCTTGATCTCTCCGCCTCCTCATGAGCTAGCTGTGAGGCCATGCACGAGAAGCTTCACTGTCGTCCGCCCAGCAATCTCAGCCCCTCGCGAGGTCTGAGCTTGTCTTGATGAAAATGGGCGTCTTGGGCCACCCCTTGAAACCACGCCGCGGGCGCGAGCGAGCAAGTCAGGAACCCCATTCCTAGAACGCCGACGGGGAAGCTTCTGGCTCGTGTGGCATCGTCTTCGCGTATGGCCCAAGGTGGTGAAGGAGTTCCTCCTATGCGCATTGCCCCTCTCCAGCGCCATTCTGCGGATGTGGGCCTTTGGCGGGCGTGAAGACCGCATGAGGCTCAGGAGGAGGACTGGCGCTGAAGTCTTGAGAAGGTTCTCATGGTCGGGCGGGGACCCTTCCCCTGGCAGCATCCGGCAAGGGGGTGCCCTGTTGTACCTTTGCTCGAATAGGGGTGATTTCGTGAAGCATATGCCCAGCTTCGACGAATGGGGGTTGCGCCCCGCAGGCCCCATGGGACCTCGTGAGAACCCAGTTGTGGTGGTTGCCCTTCCGGTTGTCCACGGCGGTCCTTCCTCGAGCGGTGGAGCAGGGAGGCAAGGGCCACCGGGGGCTGAGGGGGCCTCCGTCGGGATGACGACGCCAGGCGGCACTCCTGAGGTGGTAGCTCCTGCGGCTCATCCTCTGGCGGATGAAGGCGTTGATTCGCGGCCCGCGGCTCCCGTGGAAGAGGCCCCTGAGGCCCCGGCTACCCTTCTCGATGAGGCGTGGCGGCTTGGCGGCCGGGCAGCGCCCGACGCTAGCCACTTTGGTGCTTCTTCCTCGCCGCAGGCTGACCCTGCGCCGAGCTCTGGGCAGCTTCGCGTGGACTTGAGGCTCTCCAAAAGAGAAAGGAGGCCTTGGGTGATGATTACCCTTGCCGCCTCTTGAGCGAGAAGTATTTCTCCATTGATGAGTAAGCCTTCCCTTTCTTAGTTCCTTATTTTCCCGTTGCTTGGTGATCCTCGCTCTGCGCAGGCCCTTCTGCCGAGCTCACGGGGATGGTGAGAGCCATCCCCAGGCCTCACCCTCTCCACCGTCCCCAAGCGCCCCAAGCTCAAGCCTTGCCCTCGTGGTGAGGCCCGTTGGAGAGGTGAGCCATCCTGTGATGCATCATGATTCTGCGCACCTCGCGACCCTCCTTGTGAGCCTTCCGGTATAGCCAACCTGCCTTGGGCTCTTGATTGGCCGTGGGCGGCGATTGGCTGAGTCGGCCCTCGCTCTTCATTTGAGGATGAGCATGCTCAGGCGGGGCTTGGCAGCGGCGTGCCCAGCCATCGCGAGGCGCCAGCCCCAGCCCCTGCCGGAGGAAGTGCTTATTCGTGGCCCCAGCGCACACAGGCGAGGGCGACACGGAAGGCGTGCTCGAGCACGCCCGGGGCTTCGCCTTCGCCAAGGGTTTCTCGGAGGCGGCTGACTCGGTGAGCCAACTTGGTGTAGAGCTTCGGCGAGCGAAGATGCGCCTTGAAGCTGAGGGCCTGTGCCTAGCTGAAGAAGGCGCAAGCTGAAGGTGGCCCTTGCCCTTGCGCGCCACCGGTGTGACCTCGACAATGAGAAGGCGAGGTGTTCTTGGCGGCTTCTCGGGAGGCCCGTTCGGGCCGTCGAGGAGGCCGGGAGGCTGACCGCGGCGTGAGGCGGCGGAGGAGGCGGGTGCGGGAGCTCGGGCTGGAGCAATTCCACAGAGCAGCGAGTGGAGCTGCGTGAGGCGGCCCTCGTGTCGATCACGGGGCTTGATCGACAAGGCGGAGCTCCAGAGACGTGAGGAGGCATTGACGCTGGAAGCCGCCGAGCGCGCCCGTGACTTCGAGCAGATGGAGACGAGAGAGCGTTTGGTGGCGCAGGCGGAGGATGATGTTGCTGCGCGGGAGGCCCGAGTCTTGGGAGAGGTTGATCGCCGGGTGGCAGCGGCCCGCTCGAACCTCGAGCGCGAGTTCAAGGAGAGGTTGGAGTTGATCAGGGCCAAAGCGGAAGGCAGGACCGCCGCCCTGAGGGCCAAGCTGGATGAGGTGACGCGGTGGGCTGATGCTTCCCGGGCCGCCATTAGCGCGGCACAGGAGGAGCTGACTTCCTCCCGCGCCGAGGTGCTTCTTCTCCGCCAATGGGTGGACGGGGCTGAGACTGTTGCGCGGCGGAACAAGGACGAGACACGCCAGCGGCAGATCCTGGAGCACGAGCATGGCCCTATGCTCCATGCGCTCAGGAAAAAGCTAACACAGCTTTGGGCAACATCTGTGAGGCGGCCGTTGGGGAGCCTCACGCGTTAACTATCTTTGGTAACCTCGAGTTCTTCATCGATGTGGTGGCCTTGGCTGGAGGCGCGATCGAGGCGAGCTAACAGGTTGGTGGAGGAGAGGAGCCGTGCCCTGTTTGGGCGTGCTTTTTCTCGCGTCTTCAACCATCTTCGGAACATGGATCCCAATTTTGACTTTGATGCCGCCATCGCCCCGGTACCCCAGGCCATCCGGGGCGACCTGGCGCACTGGGTGGAGGACAACGTGGATGCCCTTGTCAGGGCCTTCACTACGGACAACGACGGCGTGGTCGTGGCTGCTGATGAAGGCGGCGTGGTGAACATCCACGATGCGGCGGCGGCGAGCGGAGGCGATGGCGAGGCCGGCGACGCCGGCGACGATTCAGGAGGTGCCCTTGAGGATGCATTGGGGATTTATCCGGTGACGCGTGTTGTTAGTGCTTTCTTACCTGCGCAGTAGAGTTGGGCCTTGCCACGAAGATTGTAAGAGCATTTTGGGAGGGAGCCCTCGTGTAAAAACTTGCGTTAAGCGTATTAGTAGATGCGATATCACCCGTGCGCTGCGCCGGGTAGGGGCCATATCGTGCCCCTACTGGCGTGCCAAATGTCGGTTCAGGTTTGGCAGACCCTCTAGGTTCGAACTCTGGGGTGTGCGAAGATCTCACCTCCTACCTACCTACACCTCGTCGCCCGCTTGAGATCTAAACTACACAAAGAGCAACACAAGGGACACAAGGTTTATCTTGGTTGGGCCACCATTGTCTTTGTAATACCCTACTCTAGTGTGTGGTGTGGTGGATTGCCTCAGGGGCTGATGATGAACAGTACTAGGAAGAACAACCTCGCGAGGGTCTGTTCTTGGCGGTCTGACGAACTGCTAGGGGAGTTGGTGCTCTCTCTCTCTAGATTGCTTGATCTCTAGCTCATTACGGATTGGATCCCTCTACCTGTGGGTGGCTGGTCCTATTTATAGGCAAAGGCCACAGGCCTCTTCCCAAATATTGAGTGGGAAGGGCGCCAACAATTAGCCATTTGGAGGAACATCTAGTACACTTATCGACTAAAGTTGGTCCTCGCTTTGCCAAAGGCTCTGTCGATGATGCGGCTTGGGCTCCATGATGACCTCCTTCCTGCCGTTGTGTTGGTCTTGGTCTTGTTGCACGAAATGGTTGCCTTTGCTTGATACTCTCGCTGCGCTTGCCTCCTTTGCACCAAAGAGGAAATGAGGACAACTTGCGGCTGGCGCCCCTTGGCGCCTTAGTCGTCATGGCTTGCGTCATGGGCACCTTGTGAGGTACCCCGCCTCCTCGCGAGCCAGCCTGACGAGGCCGTGCCTGAGGAAGCTCCCTGTCGCCCGCCCCACGAGGCTTGGCCCCTCGCGAGGGTCTTGAGCTTGTGCTGATGAAGATGGGTCGTACTGGGCCACCCCTTGAGCCACGCCGCAGGCCGCAGGGAGGCAAGTCTGGGTACCCCCGTTCCCAGAACGCCGACATCTACGTCGCCATCGACAAGTTCACCAAGTGGGCAGAAGTGGAAGCCGTCCGCACTATCCCAGCTGGTTCTGCGGTCAAGTTCATCAAGGGGCTCGTGAGCTGTTTCGGGGTCCCCAACCGCATCATCACCGACAACGGCTCGCAGTGCACCAGTAACCTCTTCAAAACATAATGTGCTATCCTTGGAACGCAGATCTGCTATGCTTTGGTGGCGCACCCCAGGAGCAATGGCCGGGCGAGCAGCATGTGAGAGGTCTGAGGGGCCTCAAGACCAGGACATTCAAGAAGAAGCTCGAGGCCCGTGGTAGGGGCTGGCACGACGAGCTCCAGTCCGTGCTGTGGTCCATCCGCACCGCCGCCACCAAGCCGATGGGTGAGACCCCATTCTTCCTCGTCTACGGAGCTGAAGCGGTCCTCCCTCACGAAGTCAAGCATCATTCCGCACGGGTCCTGGTGTTTGATGGAACGCAGCAGGATGCCATGGGGGGATGGACCACGTGTTGGGTAAGGAGCGTCGCCGTGAAGCTGCACTGAGGGTGGCAAGGTACCAGCAGGCGCTGCGGCGATACCACTGCCGCAACATCCGCTCCAGGACGCTCGAGACGGGTGATCTCGTCCTGTGGCGGGTCCTCTCCAGGGAAGGGTTGCATAAGCTCTCACCCATGTGGGAGGGCCCGTTCAAGGTCGTCCATATCTCCAGGCCTGGCGCCGCGCGCCTGGAGACCCAAGACGGGGTGCCCATTTAGAACGCATGGAACATCCAGCACCTTCGGAAGTTCTACCCATGAAGCAAGGCCCAGTGCCCGTGAAGAAGGCCCGGTGCCTGTGAAGAATCGCCGCCCGTGACACTCTCACGTAATAATGAGTGGGGCCGTTCACGCCCCGGAGTCTCCGGAGTGCCGCCCTCGGGCCTCGGCGTCTCCCTGCCACGCCTAGTGGCAGCACTTAGCTCCACGCTGGTGAGAAGACTTGAAGACTAGACTAGGTGCCGCACGCGGCTTTTCATTTTCTTTCTGTAGTTGGCTCGCTTTCTTTTAATCGAAGTTGCTTCCAGTGTTCCTTGCTGATTTGGTTCCGTCGCCGTTTGCTGCTATTCCCGACTTTAGTTCACCTGTGCTCTCTCTCGCATACCTCGCGAGGGGGCTAGGCAGGTGCCCTCGCGAGCGTTTTTCCCTTCTTTGTTGCTCCTTCTCTCTGCCTTCGGTCTGCTTTCTCCCAAGGCACCCTCGTTCGAGCCCACAAGCTGGCGCATCTCTCCTAATCCATGCCCCTTGGGTACCGTGATATGAAGCACTGGGTCAAGGCTCGGGTGAACGATAAGTCTCCTAGCGAGCTTCGTAACGAATTTTTTGCAGTTCCTAAGCAACCACTAAGACAAGACGGGCACGAGGAAACAAGTGCCTCATGAAGAGGAGGCTGCCCCGAATGCGTCATGCTAAGTTATCTCTGCACAAAATAATGACACATCACGGAAATAACAAGCATAGCATAATGATCGAGGAACCACAGGTCGATACACGCCCCTCCGGGCCCATACTGGTTTCATTTTGATACAGGAAAGAAAAGAAGAACAAAAAAAAGCGGCGTTGTAGCGATCCACGGGGGCAGGCCCGTGGCGACGTCCCGCGCTTAGCCGGATCCCTCCTCGCGCTTCACGGAGGCGCGGCGACGAGACGAACCGCTACCACCTTCGAAGCGAGCGTGGCGGCTGGTCGTAGCCGCCGCTGCTGGAGCTTTCACCGAGAGAAGAGCCACCGTAGCTGGACGAGGCGCAGCCGGCGGGCTCGCCCACGCCCTCATCGCGGCAATCGCCAAGACCGAGCACCTCCTCACCATCGTTAATCTCGGGGCAGCACCCGGTGCGGCGACCGTCTTCCCCAAACAACCTCACGAAGAGGGTCGCATCACCGTTCGTACTTGAAATGGAGGGTGCACCGCCTGCCGCCAGTGGCGTGGCGAACATCTTCAACCGCGGACGAGCTATGTTGCCACAAGGAGACCTCAACCACGACCTAGGAGGCCATCTTTGCGTGACCCGTCCGCTTTGTATGTGAGCCGTGTCACATCCCTAACCACGAGTGCTGCACGGTGTATGCGCATTTTGTTGCATCATGCTTAAATTCTATTTAAGTTGAAGCGAGGAGTTTTGGAAGCCTCAAAAAACTTAAATAAAAGAAGGGCAAAAACCCTAAAATCTCATTCATTGTTTCCAAAATGCTCTTCTTAAATGTTTGATATTTTTGGCAAGGGTTCTGGTCCCAACCAAAAATATTGAACATTTTTAAGGACTTAATTTTGGGACTTTGAATTTAAATCATTAGCTATTTGAATTTGAATTATATTCATATAATTAGAATATAATTTCAAATACCCCTGAAATATTTTATGAGCTTTTGGAAAAGTTCATCTAGCAAAATAAAAATATTAAGAGGAGTTTTTGGCATTGTTTGAATTGTTTTGAATTCAAAACAGTGGCAAAAGATTAAATAAAAAAATAGAAAACAGAAAACAATAAAAGAACAAAAATAGAAAAGGCACAAAGGAGAGTACCTGAGCCACTTACCTGGCCTGCACTGTGTTGGCCCAACACTGTTGGCCCAACCCATCTCTCTCCCTTGTCTTCTTCCAGCTCACGCTTGGAAGGATTTGGGCTGCAGCGTGGCCGGCGCTCGCCCGCACGCTGCAGCCACCTCCTGCTTGCCACTTTGCCTGGCCCTCCCTGGTGAAGCCACGCCACCCCTCTCGACCCTCTCTGGCTCTCCCAACTCCTCTTCTCTCCTCTGGCTCCTATCCACCTCGCGCCCGAGCGCACCACAGCGAGCCGCCGAGCACCACCGCAGCCACTGCCGCCCCCTCGACCTCTCGAGCTTACCAAGAGCTCCACCGCTTCATCCACGACCTCCATACCGAGCCGCGCGACGTCGGACGCCCGGCAACGCCGCCTTTGCCCTCGTCTTCAACCTCGGGCACCGGAGATCGCCACCGCCGATTCGACACCTCCGAGCCGTCCCCGAGCGCGCTAAGCATCCCTACAGCCTCTATGTGAGCTCCTACGCCGTTACCCTCTTACCCCGACGCCGTTCGCGACCTGTAGCCGTTGATTCCATGCTGACCGAAACGCCCCACCGCACGAGCTCGACGCCGGCGTCACTTCGTTGACCATTTGGTCATCCGTAGGTGTGCAACGCGTTCGCAGCCTCGCGTAGTGCATCCCTAGCGCACCGGTTCGCTCGACCGCGAGCCGCAGCAGCAAAACTCACGAACGTCGAACTCCGGCCGCCGCCCAAGTGGTCGTCGCCGTCGACCCCGGCCTCCCTGCGCCCAGCTGCGTGCACCCCTGGATGCGGGTGAGCGAGGGCTTCCTCGTGGTGCCCCCAGCGCGTCCAGCCGCCGCCCGTAGCGCGTTCCCGAGCGTCGCCGCCGCGTTCGCGTGCTCGCTGAACTCCGACGTGCTGATGTGGCACCGTCGTTAGGGACTAATTACCCTGCTAATTAACCCCCTCTTTCACTGACATATGGGCCCCGCGCCCAAATTAACCCTGGGATTTATTCCCTGTTTATTTTAGTTTAATCCAGTGGCCCACGCGTCAGCTTTGACCCTGCTGACATGGCCGTTGACCAGGCCCACACGTCAGCTACACTAGCCAACTCTGTGACACTGACCAGTGGGTCCCATGCATCAGGTTTGACCTGGACCGTGCCCCGTTGACCTGCTGACGTCATGATGATGTCAGGCTGACGCAGTAATCCTTTTCTAGAATTTAAATAAATCTTAAATGATTTGTTTAATTCAGAAAATAGCCAAAACTTCTGAAAATCATAGAAATTCAACCGTAACTCCAAGTAAGATAAATTATATATGAAAAATGATCAGAAAAATCCAATCTATCCATCTGTATCATTCTAATGCATGTTTGAGCAAGTTAATTGCACTGTTTAGGATGAAACATGAATAGGATAACTTTGATAATAGTTTTGGAGTTGGAATTTGATCTAGTTTTGAATTCCACTTCAATCAAAATGACTTTCTGTTGCATTAGCTCAAATCACAGCATATTGCCATGTCATGATCATACATCATATTGTGCATTGCATTGATTGTGTTTCCTTCTGTGTTGCCGGTATTTGTCCCCTCTCGATAGACGTGGTTCCGACGATGAGTTCGATGACACCGATGAAGAACTATATTATCTTCAGAAGTGCCAGGCAAGCAAAACCCCCTTGTTCATTCCGATACAATCCCACTCTCTCGCTCCTACTCTATTTTACTGCATTAGGACAACAACGATTCATGTTTTACTTGCTGCGGTAGCTGAACCCCTTTATCCTCTGCATGACCTGTCATTCCACAGTAAATTGATGAAACCCACTAGCATGAGTAGGAGTTGTTTGAGCCCTGTTGTGCCTACTCATTCATGCTTGTTTGTCAGGCCTGCTACTGCATATAGTTGAGTCAGGTCTGATTCATCGAGGATGAATCAGAGGTGTGTGAACATGTCCTACTGTTGGGAGCTAAGTGTGTGTGAACACGATTTGGTAAAGGTAGCGGTGAGAGGCCATGTAGGAGTACATGGTGGGTTGTCTCATTGCAGCCGTCTTCAGGAACCGAGTTCTGTGTTTGTGATCCATGAACAATTACTACCACACATTGGGTTCCGGTAACTCGACCCCTCTCGGCTTATTAATCGCCTCGATCTCTCTCCAGGAGTTGCAACTAGTTTCTGGTGTTTGTAGGATATGTGTTGGAGGCCGTGCGTAGCGCTGACCCTAGGGGTGGGCTATGTTGCGGTAGATACACCGTGGCCCGGCGTACCGAGCGCCCGTTTGGTGTCTCGGGAACCCTGCACACATCGTTTGGGGACGTGAGCGACACCCCGGTCGGATCTCCTTGCGGATGGAACCCGAATAGGCGATAAACCTGGACTAGAGACTTGTGTGGTTAGTCAGGTCGTGGCCGACTCCCTCGCCAGGCTTTCGCTTAAAGGTTGCCGAGATACACGACGTGTACATGGTGGTAAGTGGCGAGAGCGTGTGTGAAGAAGTACACCCACGCAGGGTTAAATCATCTATTCGAATAGCCGTGTCCGCGAAAAAGGACTTCTGGGTTGCCTATAACAGTTCATAGACAAGTGAAAGTGGATACTCTAAATGCGCAAGATAAGCGTGAGTGCTATGGATGGCGTTCTCGTAGGGAGACGGGAGCGGATCCATAGTGGTGTATTGATATGGTGAGTATGTGGACTCGTGTGCGCCACCTCAAAAGAGTTACTTGCAGTCGTAGTTCGGGATAGCCACCGAGTCAAAGCTGTCTTGCTGCAGTCAAACTCCACCACCCCCTTGTTGATAAAGATGCATATGTAGTTAGTTCTGATGTAAGTCTTGCTGAGTACATTTGTACTCACGTTTGCTTATTTTATGTTTTGTAGTGAGACGTCAGTCTCGCTAATAGTTCCGTGTGGACTTCGACGTTTAGCTTGTTACCTCAGCTACGATCTTGTGCCCTCTGCAGGATCTGGTAGATAGTCAGGCTTCTAAGCCTTTTTCATTTATAGTTGTCTGTACTCAGACATGTTAAGCTTCCGCTTGTGCTTTGACTTGTATGCTCTGAGTGTTGGGTCATGAGACCCATGTTTGTAATATCTCGCTCCTCGGAGCCTAATGAATAAATACTTGAGTCATAGAGTTATGTTGTGATGCCATGTTGTATTTACACATATCGAGCATATTGTGTGTATGTTTGAAATGCTTGGTATGTGTGGGATCCGACAATCTAGTTGTTTAACCTTGGCAGCCTCTCTTATGGGGAAATGTAGTGTAGTGCTTCCTTGAGCCATAGTAGTCCGCTATAGCCCGGTTCACCGGAGTCCTGCTAGCCCAGCACTACTGCTCAGGACGTTTGACTGGTCGGCATGTGTTTTACTTCGTTCCTGTGTCTGTCCCTTCGGGGAAATGTCACGCGGTGACATCCGGAGTCCTGCCTAGCCTGCTACAGCTCGGGTTCCCGGAGTCCTGTTAGCCCAGTGCTACAGCCCGGATTCACACGCTGTGACCGACATGCTCGATGTGATTCATGTATGCCTGCCCCATGGGTTAGTGCCGCTTTGGGTTCACGACTAGCCATGTCGGCCGGGTTCTCTGTCATATGGATGCTAGCGACACTATCATATCGTGAGCCAAAAGGCTAAATGGTCCCGGGCCATGGTAAGGCGACACCGTGGGAATGCCATGCGTGAGGCCGCAAAGTGATATGAGGTGTTCTTGGCTAGATCGATGTGACTTGGAATCGGGTCTGACAGCTTTGGTATCGAGCCCGATTGCAGTAGGATTACCAAGCCAAACTGGTCGAAGTTGTGTCTAGAAATGCTTTAGTTATGTAAGAGAATTGATTGTGGAAGGGAACGTAAGGCTCTTTTTACTCCTTATACCTCATCGCCTTCTGATCTGAGTCATCCTCTTCTCTTCTACGGGGTTTAAGAACTAGGTATCTCATCTATCTATCAGGATGACGTGTTACTAATCCATAGACCTTTAAGATTGTTGGTTTTAAGCACCAGTTCAGTTTCTACTACTTCCGTGTGTTCATAGTTGGTCTCAGAACCTTGATATTGTGATGTTGAGTGGTCATGCCACCATTTTTGCAGGATGTCTCAAATCATTTTGAGCATTTACAACAGTTATGTTGTCCGAGTCATCCCAGATTTCTATATAGTCCGATGCATTTGCAAATCCCTTCTCTCCATTTCTAATGTTCATTTGGGCCAGACTAATCACACAAATTAGTGTGTTGAGGTACTCCGCTGCCTCGACATATATGTTGGAGCTATTATTATGAACCTAGGTGTTTTAGGGAGTCACCTAGTAGTCTAGCCATGTTTTGTATTCCCGGTGTGATGATTCTGGCCACCATTCTCGAAAGCATCCCGTGATGCCATTTAGTAGTAGGTATTCTATTCCTGGGTTCTTGAACCCGAGATTCACCCTACTTACCTCCTGTTGATAGTGTTTGCTAGTTCCTTTAGGATATTAGTAACTTTGCGATAGTCCTCGAGGTCCGTGGTATTTCCTTCTTCCAAATACCATGAACTGCTTATGGCAGAAGTTCTTTTGAGCCAAAAGATCACAACCAGAGTGCTCTTGAGGAGTACTCCATTCTATATTGCGACTCTGCCAGTTCTACCTTTCCGCATGGGTTATCCAGAAGAAATGTTGAGCTTCGCTAGACATACTAATCTATGCATCCACAACTCAGAAAATTATATGTTCCTTTGAGTTGTTCTCTTTAGTTGTTTGCTGGCCTCCATCTATCAATTGATAATCAAGAGTATGTGTGCATCCGTTCATCGATGCCTATTATTCTTGTGGTCCGTCAAGCCATTCTATTCTGGAATGACTAGGAGAAACAAACTCCAGTACCTCATCCATATCCAGGATTGGGTCAAAGCAGTTGTAATCCGCAAATCAAATGCCAATCCAGCTTTTGATTCTGTTCTACCTCGGAGTATTACCCCTTTATGTCAGGATTGTCATGAGGATTGCACCATTCCTCATGAATTCTTGACGTAGTGATACTTCTCGCTATCATTATTCATTCCTCGGTCCTGTGTTGTTGTAACCAGAATGCCGACAAGTGAACTGTGATGTGTGAAATCGGTACTCCTAGCAACCTCGTTGCTTGGTAGTTAATGGACAATATTCTCATTCTTAGCATGTTGGTTATTAAATCATCATCCTAAGATTGATCATGCTACCTAGTCCTTATTTCTGGTGCACACTCCGATCAATGAGTTAGGATTGTGCCAATCCCTCACTTATTTGATCATATCATCTTGCCCTGGAAAGCAAGGTTGTTCTCGAGCTTAGTAACATATCAGTGGTTCGTGATTTTCCGAATATCTTCTCGGAAGTATTACCAGGTTGTCCCCTGACTGTTATGTTGAGCTCGTGATCAAGTTGGTTTTCCTCTAAACCACCCCTTCTCCAAGAATCCGTGTTGGATACCCCTGAGCTAGTTGGTTAAGCTAAACAACAACTTGGAGAGTTGGAAGATAAAAGCTTACCTGACTTAGTTCATCTCCAAGGGATATCCCGGTGTGTGTGTGTTGAAGAAAGATGATATCTTCATCGATTGGTCCCTGTGATCAGTTGTTGGATCTATTGCCTTGTCAAAACTTTGACTCGAGTATGGGCTATCATCAAGTCAAATCAGAACCAACGATGTTCATAATGTTGTCTTACTCGTGGTTGATCCCTCGAGCATACACCATTACATATTTTGGTCTGACCAATGCTATCACCGTGTTCACGTGATGGTGGAAGTCCAGTGATATGGAAATTCCGATGAGTTTCCGTTGAGCCCATCAGCAGCATTTTGTCTCCCCCATGATTCATGTTGAACATCAACCTAGTGTTGGAAACTTTGTAAGCAATGCCTTCGTGTTCCATTCATGAAGCTTATGCTTGGATGAAATAAGTGACTTTCTCCAAGTTCACGTGCATTAGGTGTAAGTTGCCGCCATGAATTTGAGAAAGGTTTGTTTTGTTTCCCTTGGAATCATCCCAAGTCAGCCATGCATACGTGCGAAGTATTCTATGGTTTGGTAGATTAATTACCTCCACTCCATATGTGTTCCTAGCACACCAAGCCACTGATTGATTTGTTCAAGGAAAAGAAGTTCTTGAGTGCTAACCCTTAAGGACCCAAAGGTACATGCGCAGGACTTCGCTCTCCGCAATGATGGTTCCCAATCAGAACTCGGCAGTGTTTCATTATAAGACTACTATGTGGTCATGCTTGTCTTGGACAACGTGTTCACATGTATGTACGTAGCAGAACCAACTCATGTTTTCGAGCTTGCTATCATAGTTCACTCCCCGAGAATCTCGCAACGCCATCTCGTCGATTTGTGTTGCAAACCTTCATTTTTCTCTCTAGACTTGATGAGTCTGGAATATCCTGACACCAACCAGATCTGAATCTCAGGCAGATATGATGGTTGGAACAATTTCCAAGAACTATTATATTGGTCTCCTTGTAACTGGTAACGTGGATGTTGTGGCCAACACACCTAGCCGTAAGGCCTATTATTGTAGTATCTTGGTTGAAGAAGTTGGTCACCTCCCCATAAGGATCTCGCAGGATCTGCCTCTATAGTTATTCCTTATAGATTTTTGTGTTCCCGAAGTCCGACCTTTTACTTGATGTTCTAGATATCAAGCCATATTTATGAATGGATTATGCTAGCACATCAAGGAGAACATTAGAAGCGGAGCGCTAAATGTCTCTCGGTCGATCATCCAGATTTTGTTCTCTTGGCCTCGCTAAGGGGAAGCCTGAGAAGGTGTTATCTTCCTTTCTATCCGCATCATCCATCACTATTCATCATGGTAGTAAGATGTGTTGCCAGGATCCTCGGCACGGATGTTGGTAAAACCTCGATGACCATGGAAATGCTCAAGTTCTTGAGAGCACACCCAGTCACTAGGTTATATCCTCGGTATCAATTGGAATGTGCCTCCCGTTTGCCGAGTTGTTATATAACCATAGTTTCCTTTCCGAGCTGAGTATGCCATTTCCCTGAACCCCTTTCAAACGATCGTTGTGAATTTCCTTAGCCTGGTATGGAGAGTTTCAATGATCCTTTCCGATAGAGTTTCTTTCTAACGTCATCGAGTTGGATGAAGATCTGGAAAGCAAAGACGTCAAGATCAATATGAAGCAATGAATCAACATCTTCGAGAAGAGCAGTTGGATCATGAAGATCGTGTTAGCTTGTGTCCCCAGTGTATTCTTACCTCACGTCTTGAATCTCGGGACGAGATTCTTGTCTAGTGGGGGTGAGTTGTCACATCCCTAGCTTCTGGTACTGCCTGGTGTCTGCATTTTGTTGCATCATGTTTAAATTCTATTTAAGTTGAACTGAGGAATTTTGGAAGCCTCAAAAAACTTAAATAAAAGAAGGTCAAAAACCCTAAAATCTTATTCATTGTTTCCAAAATGCTCTTCTTAAATGTTTGATATTTTTGGCAAGGGTTCTGGTCCCAACCAAAAATATTGAACATTTTTAAGGACTTAATTTTGGGACTTTGAATTTAAATCATTAGCTATTTGATTTTGAATTATATTCATATAATTAGAATATAATTTCATATACCCCTGAAATATTTTATGAGCTTTTGGAAAAGTCCATCTAGCAAAATAAAAATATTCAGAGGAGTTTTTGGCATTGTTTGAATTGTTTTGAATTCAAAACAGTGGCAAAAGATTAAATAAAAAACAGAAAACAGAAAACAATAAAAGAACAAAAACAGAAAAGGAAGAAAGGAGAGTACCTGAGCCACTTACCTGGCCTGCACTATGTTGGCCCAGCCCATCTCTCTCCCTTGTCTTCTTCCAGCTCACGCCAGAAGGACTGGAGCGCGCGTGGACGATGCCTTCGTTCCTCTAGCAGTTCCGGTTTGAGCATTCCGTTCCCCTTTTCAAACTCCACTTCGAATTAGCAAAGATTTTGGTTCGAAATCCTTTCATTTAATTAGCCAGCCCCGCCTTTTCTATGCTCTGATTTCTGAGGCCTTATTTAGCTCGGGTACCCCTTTAAATTGAATTGCTATTTTCAAAAATGGGGTTTACCAAATTTTTAATGACTCTGAGGTTCAACCCAATCCATCTTTTCTTTCTTTTTCCTTCAGATACTAAAAAAAGATTGAAAAGGATCAAATTTTGTCATATCACGAAGAAATCTATCCCTGATATGTCTTTCTATATGAAAATTGGTTATTTACGATGTATGATGATCCCTGTTAAGCATCCATGGCTGAATGGTTAAAAGCGCCTAACTCATAATTAGTAAATTTGCGGGTTCAATTCTGCTGGATGCTGAGAAGCAGGAACATTCCATAAGTCTATTGGGCTGGCTCTCTATCCATGGAATCTCATCCATCATCCATACATAACGAATTGGTATGGTATATTCATACCATAACATAAGAACAATAAGAACTCGAATTCTTATCGATACTGGAACTCAGAGCATAGGAGGGAAAGTCGATTTATGGATGGAATCAAATACGCAGTATTTACAGAAAAAAGTCTTTGGCGTGGCCGATGCCCGCCGGCACGCGCACGGCCACCTCCTGCTTGCCGCTTTGCCTGGCCCTCCCTGGTGAAGCCACGCCACCCCCCTCGATCCTCTCTGGCTCTCCCAGCGCCTCTTCTCTCCTTTGGCTCCTCTCCACCTCGCGCCCGAGCGCACCGCAGCGAGCCGCTGAGCACCACCGCAGCCACTGCCGCCCCCTCGACCTCTCGAGCTTACCAAGAGCTCCGCCGCTTCATCCTCGACAGTCCATACCGAGCCGTGCGACGTCGGATGCCCGACAATGCCGCCTTTGCCCTCGTCTTCAACCTCGGGCACCGGAGATCGCCACCGCTGATTCGACACCTCCGAGCCGTCCCCGAGCGTGCTAAGCATCCCTACAACCTCTATGTGAGCTCCTACGCCATTACCCTCTTACCCCGATGCCGTTCGCGACTTGTAGCCGTTGATTCCGCGCTGACCGAAATGCCCCGCCGCACGAGCTCGACACCGGCTCACTTCGTTGACCATTTGGTCATCCGTAGGTGTGGAACGCATTCGCAGCCTCGCGTAGTGCATCCCTAGCGCACCGGTTTGCTCAACCGCGAGCCACAACAGCAAAACTCACGAACGCCGAACTCCGGCCGCCGCCCAAGTGGTCATCGCCGTCGACCCCGGCCTCCCTGCGCCCAGCTGCGTGCACCCCTGGATGAGGGTGAGCGAGGACTTCCTCGTGGTGCCCCCAGCGCGTCCAGCCGCCGCCCGTAGCGCGTTCCCGAGCGTCGCCGCCGCGTTCGCGTGCTCGCTGGCGTTCAACTCCGGCTTGCTGACGTGGCACCGTCATTAGGGACTAATTACCCTGCTAATTAACCCCCTCTTTCACTGACATATGGGCCCCGCGCCCAAATTAACCCTGGGATTTATTCCCTGTTTATTTTAGTTTAATCCAGTGGCCCACGCGTCAGCTTTGACCCTGCTAACGTGGCCATTGACCAGGCCCACACGTCAGCTACACTAGCCAACTCTGTGACACTGACCAGTGGGTCCCACGCATCAGGTTTGACCTGGACCGTGCCCCGTTGACCTGCTGACGTCATGATGATGTCAGGCTGACGCAGTAATCCTTTTCTGGAATTTAAATAAATCTTAAATGATTTGTTTAATTCAAAAAATAGCCAAATCTTCTGAAAATCATAGAAATTCAACCGTAACTCCAAATAAGATAAATTATATATGAAAAATGATCAGAAAAATCCAATCTATCCATATGTATCATTCTAATGCATGTTTGAGCAAGTTAACTGCACTGTTTAGGATGAAGCATGAATAGGATAACTTTGATAATAGTTTTGGAGTTGGAATTTGATCTAGTTTTGAATTCCACTTCAATCAAAATGACTTTCTGTTGCATTATCTCAAATCATAGCATATTGCCATGTCATGATCATGCATCATATTGTGCATTGCATTGATTGTGTTTCCTTCTGTGTTGCCGATATTTGTCCCCTCTCGATAGACGTGGTTCCGACGATGAGTTCGATGACACCGATGAAGAACTATATTATCTTCAGAAGTGCCAGGCAAGCAAAACCCCCTTGTTCATTCCGATACAATCCCACTCTCTCGCTCCTTCTCTATTTTACTACATTAGGACAACAACGATTCATGTGTTACTTGCTGCGGTAGCTGAACCCCTTTATCCTCTGCATGACCTGTCATTCCACAGTAAATTGATGAAACCCACTAGCATGAGTAGGAGTTGTTTGAGCCCTGTTGTGCCTACTCATTCATGCTTGTTTGTCATGCTTGCTACTGCTTTGAGTTGAGTCAGGTCTGATTCATCGAGGATAAATCAGAGGTGTGTGAACATGTCCTACTGTTGGGAGCTAAGTGTGTGTGAACACGATTTGGTAAAGGTAGCGGTGAGAGGCTATGTAGGAGTACATGGTGGGTTGTCTCATTGCAGCCGTCTACAGGAACTAAGTTCTGTGTTTGTGATCCATGAACAGTTACTACCACACATTGGGTTCCGGTAACTCGACCCCTCTTGGCTTATTAATCGCCTCGATCTCTGTCCAGGAGTTGCAACTAGTTTCTGGTGTTTGTAGGATATGTGTTGGAGGCCGTGCGTAGCGCTGACCCTAGGGGTGGGCTATGTTGCGGTAGATACACCGTGGCCCGGTGTACCGAGCGCCCGTTTGGTGTCCCGGGAACCCTACACACATCGTTTGGGGCCGTGAGCGACACCCCGGCTGGATCTCCTTGCGGATGGAACCCGAATAGGCGATAAACCTGGACTAGAGACTTGTGTGGTTAGTCAGGTCGTGGCCGACTCCCTCGCCAGGCTTCCGCTTGAAGGTTGCCGAGATACACGACGTGTACATGGTGGTAAGTGGCGAGAGCGTGTGTGAAGAATTACACCCCTGCAGGGTTAACATCATCTATTCGAATAGCCGTGTCCACGGAAAAGGACTTCTGGGTTGCCTATAATAGTTCATAGACAAGTGAAAGTGGATACTCTAAAATGCGCAAGATAAGCGTGAGTGCTATGTATGGCGTTCTCGTAGGGAGACAGGAGCGGATCCATAGTGGTGTATTGATATGGTGAATATGTGAACTCGTGTGCGCCACCTCAAAAGAGTTACTTGCAGTCGTAGTTCAGGATAGCCACCGAGTCAAAGATGGCTTGCTGCAGTCAAACTCCACCACCCCCTTGTTGATAAAGATGCATATGTAGTTAGTTCTGATGTAAGTCTTGCTGAGTACATTTGTACTCATGTTTGCTTATTTTATGTTTTGCAGAGAGACATCGGCCTCGCTAATAGTTCCGCGTGGACTTCGACGTTTAGCTTGTTACCTCAGCTACGATCTTGTGCCCTCGGCGGGATCTGGTAGATAGTCAGGCTTCTAAGCCTTTTTCATTTATAGTTGTCTGTACTCAGACATGTTAAGCTTCCGCTTGTGCTTTCACTTGTATGCTCTGAGTGTTGGGTCATGAGACCCATGTTTGTAATATCTCGATCCTCGGAGCCTAATGAATAAATACTTGAGTCATAGAGTTATGTTGTGATGCCATGTTGTATTTACACATATCGAGCATATTGTGTGTATGTTTGAAATGCTTGGTATGTGTGGGATCCGACAATCTAGTTGTTTAACCTTGGCAGCCTCTCTTATGGAGAAATGTAGTCTAGTGCTTCCTTGAGCCATAGTAGTCCGCTACATTTCGGTTCACCGGAGTCTGCTAGCCCAAAGACTACCGCTCGGGACGCTTGACTGGCGGCATGTGTTTCACTTCGTTCTGTGTCTGTCCCGGGAAATGTCACGCGGTGACATCCGGAGTCTGCCTAGCTCTGCTACAGCCGGGTTCCCGAGTCCTGTTAGCCAGTGCTACAGCCCGGATTCACACGCCTTGACCGACATGCTCGATGTGATTCATGTATGCCTGTCCCCATGGGTTAGTGCCGCTTTGGGTTCACGACTAGCCATGTCGGCCCGGGTTCTCTGTCATATGGATGCTAGCGACACTATCATATACATGAGCCAAAAGGCGCAAACGGTCCCGGGCCATGGTAAGGCGACACCCGTGGGAATGCCGTGCGTGAGGCCGCAAAGTGATATGAGGTGTTACCGGCTAGATCGATGTGACTTGGAATCGGGGTCCTGACAGCCCGCTTGGACCAGAGGCCGACAGCTCGTCGGCGAAGAAGTGTGGAAGCTGAAACCAGTTGCCGGCCGGATCCTCCGACTAGACAACGAACTCCAGTAGCACCTCTGCCGAGTGGAAGCGCGGCCGGAGAGGCCGCGCAACCACGACACGTCTCCCGTCATCGACGGGGCTGCCGCGACCGGAGCGACCCCTGCCACGTGCAGCGGCGCCACCCCGGGAGCGGGGAGCCGCGGCGGGAGTTGCGGTATACTTACGGGGACGGTCGCGTCCCCATTTGGGCGCCGGGGAGCCGGGCCCCTCGCGGGGGGGCCTTTCCTTTCTCCGCGGCGGAGAACCTCTTCGACGGCGCCATTAGAGTCGGTGGTGGAGCAGAGGAGGAAGAAGCAGGCGGAATGGGAAGAAGTGGGGGACGGGGGCTCCGCCCCTCCCTCATTTATAGCAGGAGAAGGCCAACCAGCGCCCCCCATGATCGCAGGTAATGATGGCTTTCCTTGCATGTCGTAGGGACCTGTCAAGTCGGGCAGTTGCCGAGGCAGCATGGGGAAGCAAAAGTGCTCACGTCCAATCAACCGCCACGCGTCGACCGAGGCCGCAAGCTTTTGGGGCCCGCGGCGCTCCGCACTTGACCTTTGGCTTCGCCTCGAAGCCAAGCCCGAGCGTGCCTTGGGCCCGGGGGCTACTATCGGCGTTCTGGGAATGGGGGTCCCCAGTCTTGCCTACCTGCGGCCCACAGCGTGGCTGAGCTAGCAGGCCTGTATGGCCCATCTTCGTCAACAAGGCATTCAAGACCCTCGCGAGGGGCCAAGCCTCGCGAGGCGGATGATGCAATACCTCCTCAGGAGCGGCCTCGCCAGGCAGGCTCATGAGGGGCGGAGATATCAAGGCAAGGCAAACCTCACGAGGTCCTCGTGATGTGAGCCATGAAGATCGAGACCAGGCGGGCGCCAAGTAGGCGCCAGCTCGCACAACGTCCTCGTTTCCTCTTTAGTGCTAAAGGGGCCAGAGCAGGCGCGGAGTACCGAGGCATCGAGCAAATGTTTCCATATTGGTGCAACGAGACCAAGACCAGCGGGGCGACAAGATGGAGGTCACCATGGAGCCCAAGGCGGCGTCACCACCAGGGCCTTTTGCAGGCGAAGACTACTTTTGTCAGGATAAGCTGTACTAGCTATTCCTTTCAAATTGGCCATTGTTGGCTCCCTTCCCGCTCAATATTTGAGGAGAGGACTAGGGCCTATATAAGTAGAACTAGCCACCACCATAGGGGAGGTGAATCAGATCTAGAGCCAACCCTTAGCCACACACCGAGCACAAGAACCCCTCTACCTCACGAGGCTGTTCTTCCCCTTCTAATGTTCATCATCAGCCCAAGAGGCAATCCACTACCACCACACTGGATTAGGGTATTACACCACAACGGTGGCCTGAACCGGTATAAATCTTGTCTATTTCTGTGTTGCGAGTTTGTTGAGTTCGTCCGCGAGATCCTAGTGAGCTAGGGCGTAGATCGGTAGGGAGGAAACCTTCGCGCGCACCCCAGTGTTTGAACCTTGAGGGTTTTGCCGAAACCCGTGATCCGACAGTATGTACCAGTAGCTATGTGTTTGATCTCTCTCTCTCTCTTGTGTTCTTGATATGGCACGATCTTGATGTACCATGAGCTTTGCTACTATAGTTGGATCATATGGTGTTTCTCCCCCTCTATCTTCTTGTGATGAATTGAGTCTTGCTTTTTGAGGTTTCATTATGTTGGATTGAGTATTGAATTTGAGAACATTTGATGTATGTCTTGCGATGGGATATCTGTGGTGACAATGGGATGTTCTATTGATTCACTTGATCTATGTTTTGGTACTCAACTCGCGGATTCCCGAGGTGACATTGGGGTAATCTATGGATAGGGGTTGATGCAAGTTTTCGTCCTACATTCTCTGATAGAAACTTTGGAGTGATTCTTTGTTGCACGTTGAGGGATTGTTATATGATCTAATTATGTTATCATTGTTGAGAGAACTTGCACTAGTGAAAGTATGAATCCTAGGCCTTGTTTTCAAGCATTGCAATACAGTTTTTGCCCACTTATGTTACTAGTTACCTTGTTGTTTTTATTTATTGAGATTATAAAAATATATTTCTACCATCCATATTACGCTTGTATCACCATCTCTTCATCGAACTAGTGCACCTATACAATTTGCCATTGTATTGGGTGTGTTGGGGACACAAGAGATTCTTTGTTATTTCGTTGCAGGCTTGTTTGAGAGAGACCATCTTCATCCTACGTCTCCCACGGATTGATAAACCTTAGGTCATCCACTTGAGGGAAATTTTTTACTGTCCTACAAAACTCTACGCTTGGAGGCCCAACACGAGTCTAGAAGAAGAAGGTTGTGTAGTAGACATCAAGCTCTTTTCAGGTGCCATTGCTGGGGAGGTTAGAGCTTGAAGTTATATCTTTAGATCTTGCAGTTGAATCTTTTATTTTCTTGTTTTATCCTAGTTTAGTTTATAAAAGAAAACTACAAAAAGTGGAATTAAGGTTGTCTCATATGCTTCATCTTTGTCATGTCTTTCTTGAAAATGATGGATCGGAAAATTGTGCCAAAGTGTTAGAAGAAGAATGCATTAAAATGTTTGGCACTTAATCTTTGAATGATGTGCAAGATTGCAATGTCGTTAGTATGAATTCTTTGAATATCCATGATGCTAATGATATGCAAAGCCACAAGCTTGGGGATGCTATGTTTGATCAATATGATCTTTTTAGTCCCCCAAGTTTTGATGATGAAATTTATTATGATGAAATCATGCCTCCTATCTATGATGACTATATTGATGAAAGTGGGTTTGGAAGAGTGTTAACTTTAGGAAGTAGTGATCCCACTATTTTGGAGGGTGTTGAATCTTATTGTGATAATTATGAAAGTGGATTTGGAGAAGTCATGACTTTATTTAGTGATGAATCCACTATTTCGGAAGAGGTTCCAATTGATTATGAGAACAAAGTTGCTATCTATGATGATTATTGTGATGAAATGTATCTATAAAGAGTAATGATAAGCATGAAACTTGTCATCATGATTTTAATTTCCAATTGGATTATGCCTCACATGATGGTTATTTTGTTGAGTTTGCTCCCACTACTATCCATGAGAATAAATTTGCTTATGTGGAGAGTAGTAAAATTTCTATGCTTGTAGATCATGAAAAGAATGATTTATGTGATGGTTATATTGTTGAATTCATTCATGATGCTACTGAAAATTATTATGAGGGAAGAATATATGCTTGTAGGAATTGCAATAATATCAAGTTTCCTCTCTATGTGTTGAAAATCTTGAAGTTATGCTTGTTTTGCCTTCCCATGCTAGTTGATTCTTACTCCCATAAATTGTTTGCTCACAAAATCCCTATGCATAGGGAGTGGGTTAGACTTAAATGTGCTAGTCATATGCTTCATGATGCTCCCGTTATGTTTCAATTCTTATCTTTCATGTGAGCATCATTGAAATCATCATGCCTAGCTAGAAAGGCATTAAAGAAAAGCGCTTGTTGGGTGGCAACCCAACTTTATTTTCTGTTTCCTGTTTTTGCTTCTCTTTTTCAATAAATACACAATATTACTTCTGTACTAATTGTGTTTTGGTGTTTTAATTAGTGTTTGAGTCAAGTAAGACCTTTGGGATGGTCTATGGTGATAGTTGGCTTGATTCTGTGCAAAAATAGAAACTTTTGCTCTGAGTCCAGGAATTTTGAAAATTCACTGGGACGTGCTTTTGATCTGTATTTTTTACACAAGATTGATATACAAATTTCCTATATTGTCCTAATTTTTTTAAAAAAATTGGAGTTACAGAAGTATACAAAGTTTTCGGATTACTACAGACTGTTCTGTTTTTGATAGATTCTGTTTTCATTTTGTTGTTTGCTTATTTTGATGAATATATGGATAGTATCAGAGGGTATGAACCATGGAGAAGTTGTAATACAGTAGATATAACACAATATGAATTTATAATGAGTTCACAACAGTACCTAAGTGGTGATTTGCTTTCTTATATTAACGGATCTCATAAGATTTTCTGTTGAGTTTTGTGTTGTGAAGTTTTCTAGTTTTGGGTAAAGTTCTGATGGACTACGGAATAAGGAGTGGTAAGAGCCTAAGCTTGGGGGATGCCCAAGGCACCCCAAGGTAATATTGCAGGACAACCAAGAGCCTAAGTTTGGGGATGCCCCAGATGGCATCCCCTCTTTCGTCTCTGTTCATCAGTAAGCTTACTTGGAGCTATATTTTATTCACCACATGATTTGTGCTATCCTTGAAGTGTCATTTTATTTTGTTTTGCTTGCTGTTTGTATAATATCCCAAGATCTGAAATTTTTAAATGTTAGAGAGTCTTCACATAGTTACAAAATTATTCGACTACTCATTGATCTTCACTTATATCTTTTGGAGTAGTTGGTGATTTGCTCTAGTGCTTCACTTATATCTTTTTAGAGCATGGCGGTGGTTTTATTTTGAAGAAATTTATGAACTCTCATGCTTCACTTATATAATTTTGAGAGTCTCTAAACAGCATGGTAATTTGCTTAGGTTATGAATTTAGTCCTTATATGATGGGCATCCAAAAGGGATATAATAAAAACTTTCATATTAAGTGCATTGAATACTATGAGAAGTTTGATTCCTTACGATTGTTTTGAGATATAAAGATGGTGATATTAGAGTCATGCTAGTGAGTAGTTGTGGATTGTAGAAATACTTGTGTTGAAGTTTGTGATTCCCATAGCATGCACGTATGGTGAACCGTTATGTAACAAAGTTGGAGAATAATTTATTTATTGATTGTCTTCCTTATGAGTGGCGGTCGGGGACGAGCGATGGTCTTTTCCTACCAATCTATCCCCCTAGGAGCATGCGCGTAGTACTTTGTTTCAATGTCTAATGGATTTTTGCAATAAGTATGTAAGTTCTTTATGACTAATGTTGAGTCCATGGATTATACACACTCTCACTCTTCCACGATTGCTAGCCTCTCTAGTACCATGCAACTTTTGCCGGTACCATACACCCACAATTTACCTTCCTCAAAACAGCCACCATACCTACCTATTATGGCATTTCCATAGCCATTTCGAGATATATTGCCATGCAACTTCCACCGTTCCGTTTTATTATGACACGCTTCATCATTTTCATATTGCTTTGCATGATCACGTAGCTGACATAGTATTTGTGGCAAAGCCACCGTTCATAATTTTTATACATGTCCCTATTGAGGCATTGCACATCCTGGTACACCGCTGGAGGCATTCATATAGAGTCACATTTTGTTCTAAGTATCGAGTTGTAATTATTGAGTTGTAAGTAAATGAAAGTGTGATGATCTTCATTATTAGAGCATTGTCCCATGTGATAAAAAAATAAAAGAGGCCAAAGAAGCCAACAAAAAAAGAAAAAAATGAGAAAAAAGAGAGAAGTGGCAATGTTACTATCCTTTTTCCACACTTGTGCTTCAAAGTAGCACCATGATCTTCATGATAGAGAGTCTCCTATGTAGTCACTTTCATATACTAGTGGGAATTTTCCATTATAGAACTTGGATTGTATAATCCAATGATGCGCTTCCTCAAATTGCCCTAGGTATTCGCGAGCAAGCGCGTTGGATGCACACCCACTTAGTTTTCTTTTGAGTTTCATAAACTTTGAGCTCTAGTGCATTCGTTGCATGGCAATCCCTACTCACTCACATTGATATCTATTGATGGGCATCTCCATAGCCTGTTGATACGCCTAGTTGATGTGAGACTATCTCCTTCTTTTTTGTCTTCTCCACAACCACCATATTCTGTTCCACCTATAGTGCTATATCCATGGCTCACGCTCATGTATTGCGTGAAAGTTGAAAGTGTTTGAGAACATCAAAAGTATGAAACAATTTCTTGGATTGTCATCGGGGTTGTGCATGATTTGAATACTTTGTGTGATGAAGATGGAGCATAGCCAGACTATATGATTTTGTAGGGATAATTTTCTTTGGCCATGTTATTTTGAGAAGACACGATTGCTTTATTATATGCTTGAAGTATTATTGTTTTTATGTCAATATTAAACTTTTGTTTTGAATCTTATGGACCTGAATATTCATTCAACAATAAAGAAAATCACATGGATAAATATGTTAGGTAGCATTCCGCATCAAAAAATCTGTTTTTATCACTTACCTACTCGAGGACGAGCAGGAATTAAGCTTGGGGATGCTTGACACGTCTCCAATGTATCTATAATTTTTTATTGTTCCATGCCATTATATTATCTGTTTTGGATGTTTTATATGCAGTTATATGCTATTTTATATTATTTTTGGGACTAACCTATTAACCTAGAGCCCAGTACCACTTTCTGTTTTTTTCCTTGTTTTGAGTTTCGCAAAAAAGGAATATCAAACGGAGTCCACATGAGATGAAAATTTATGATGATTTTTTATGGACCAGAAGAAGCCCCCGAAGCAAAAGAGTTGGGCCAGAAGAGTCCTGAGTCAACGACAAGGGTGGAGGGCACTCCCCCTGCCTTGTTGCTGACTTGTGGACCCCCCTGACATGAAACCGACGCCAAAAATTCCTATAAATTCAGAAACCCCCAGAAAGAAACCTAGATCGGGAGTTCCGCCGCCGCAAGCCTCTGTAGCCACGGAAAACCAATCAGGAGCCCGTTTCGGCATCCTGCCGGAGGGGGAAACCATCACCGGAGGCCATCTTCATCATCTCGACGGTCTCCATGACGAGGAGGGAGTAGTTCACCCTCGGGGCTGAGGGTATGCACCAGTAGCTATTTTTTTGATCTCTCTCTCTCTCTCTCTCTCTCTCTCTCTCTCTCTCTCTCTCTCTCTCTCTCTCGTGTTCTTGATATGGCACGATCTTGATGTACCGCGAGCTTTGCTATTATAGTTGGATCTTATGATGTTTCTCCCCCTCTATATTCTTGTGATGAATTGAGTCTTGCTCTTTGAGGTTTCGTCATGTTGGATTGAGTATTGGATTTGAGAACACTTGATGTATGTCTTGCGATGGGATATCTGTAATGACAATGGGATGTTCTATTGATTCACTTGAACTATGTTTTGGTACTCAACTCGCGGATTCCCGAGGTGACATTGGGGTAATCTATGCAGAGGGGTTGATGCATGTTTTCGTCCTACGTTTTTTGATAGAAACTTTGGAGTGATTCTTTGTTGCATGTCGAGGGATTGTTATATGATCTAGTTATGTTATCATTGTTGAGAGAACTTGCACTAGTGAAAGTATGAACCCTAGGCCTTGTTTTCAAGCATTGCAATCCCTACTCACTTGCACTTATATTACTAGTTACCTTGCTGTTTTTATTTATTCAGATTACAAGGATATATTTCTACCATCCATATTACGCTTGTATCACCATCTCTTCGCTGAACTAGTGCACCTATACAATTTGCCATTGTATTGGGTGTGTTGGGGACATACGAGACTCTTTGTTATTTGGTTGCAGGGTTGTTTGAGAGAGACCATCTTCATCCTACACCTTCCATGGATTGATAAACCTTAGGTCATCCACTTGAGGAAAATTTGCTACTGTCCTACAAAACTCTGCGCTTGGAGGCCCAATACGAGTCTACAAGAAGAAGGTTGTGTAGTAGACATCACAGTCATGCTAGTGAGTAATTGTGGATTGGTAGAAATACTTGTGTTAAGGTTTGTGATTCCCGTAGCATGCACCTATGGTGAACCGTTATGTGATGAAGTCAGAGCATGATTTATTTTTTGATTGTCTTCCTTATGAGTGGCGGTCGGGGACGAGCGATGGTCTTTTCCTATCAATCTATCCCCCTAGGAGCATGCGTATTAGTACTTTGCTTCTACGGCTAATATATTTTTGCAATAAGTATGTGAGTTCTTTATGACTAATGTTGAGTCCATGGATTATACACACTCTCACCCTTCCACCATTGCTAGCCTCTCTAGTACCGTGCAACTTTCTTCGGTGCATTAAACCTAGCATTACCCTTCCTCAAAACAGCCACCATACCTACCTATTATGACATTTCCATAGCCATTCCGAGATATATTGCATGCAACTTCCACAGTTCCGTTTATTATGACACATACCATCATTGTCATATTGCTTTGCATGATCATGTAGTTGGCATAGTATTTGTGGCAAGGCCACCGTTCATATTTTTTATACATGTCACTCTTGATCATTGCACATCCCAGTACACCGCCGGAGGCATTCATATAGGGTCATTTCTTTGTTCTAGTATTGAGTTGTAATTCTTGAGTTGTAAGTAAATAAAAGTGTGATGATCATGATTATTAGAGCATTGTCCCATGTGCGGAAAGGATGATGGAGGCTATGATTCCCTCTCAAGTTGGGATGAGACTCCGGACTTAAAATAAAAGAGGCCAAAAGAGCCCAAACAAAAAAAAACAAAAAAAGAGGCCAAAGAGCCCAAAATAAAAAAATGAGAGGAAAAGGGAGAAGGGGCAATGCTACTATCCTTTTTCCACACTTGTGATTCAAAGTAGCACCATGTTCTTCATGTTAGAGAGTCTACTATTTTGTCACTTCCATATAATAGTGGGAATTTTTTGTTGTAGAACCGGCTTGTATATTCCAATTATGGGCTTCCTCAAATTGCCCTATGTCTTCGTGAGCAAGCAAGTTGGATGCACACCCACTTAGTTTATTTTGAGCTTTCACACACCTATAGCTCTAGTGCATCCATTGCATGGCCATCCCTACTCACTTTGTCCTTTTTGTCTTCTCCTCACAACCTCCACCATACTCTATTCCACTTATAGTGCTATATCCATGGCTCACGCTCATGTATTGCGTGAAAGTTGAAAAGGCTTAAGAACATTAGAAGTATGAAACAATTGCTTGGCTTGTCATCGGGGTTGTGCATGATGAAATACTTTGTGTCATGAAGATGGAGCATTGCCAGACTATATGATTTTGTAGGGATATGTTTCTTTGGCCATGATATTTTGAGAAGACATGATTTCTTATTAGTATGCTTGAAGTATTATTGTTTTTATGTCAATATTAAACTTTTGTTTTGAATCTTACGGATCTAAATATTCATGCCACAATAAAGAAGATTGCATTGATAAATATATTAGGTAGCATTCCACATCAAAAATTCTGTTTTTATCTTTTACCTACTCGAGGACAAGCAGGAATTAAGCTTGGGGATGCTTGATACGTCTCCAATGTATCTATAATTTTTTAATGTTCCATGCTATTATGTTATCTGTTTTGGATGTTTTATATGCATCCATATGATATTTTATATTATTTGTGGGACTAACCTATTAACCTAGAGCCCAGTGCCAATTTCTGTTTTTCCTTGTTTTTGTGTTTTACAGAAAAGGAATATCAAATGGAGTCCAAACGAGCTGAAAATGTACAGTGATTTTTTGTGGACCAAAAGAGACCCCCGAAGCATCAGAGATGGGCCAGAAGAGTCCCGAGGAGACCACAAGCCAGGGGGCACACCATACCCCCCTAGGCATGCCCTGAGGGCTTGTGGGCCCCTCGGGCACCTCCTTGACTTATTTCCAACGCCAAACATCCTTATAAATATAGAAACCCCCGAAAAGAACCCTAGATCGGAAGTTCCGCCGCCGTAAGCCTCTGTATCCACGAAAAACCATTTGGGAGCCCGTTTCGGCACCCTGCCGGAGGGGGAAACCATCAACGGAGGCCATCTTCATCATCCTGGCGGTCTCCATGACGGGGAGGTGGTAGTTCACCCTCGGGGCTTATGGTATGTACTAGTAGCTATGTGTTTGATCTCTCTCTCTCTCATGTTCTTGATTTGGCACGATCTTGATGTATCGTGAGCTTTGTTACTATAGTTGAATCATATGGTGTTTCTCCCCCTCTACCTTCTTGTGCTGAATTGAGTCTTGCTCTTCGAGGTTTCATTATGTTGGATTGGGTATTGGATTTGAGAACACTTGATGTATGTCTTGCGATGCGCTATCTGTGGTGGGAATGGATGTTCTATTGATTCACTTGATGTATGTTTTGGCACTCAACTCACGGATTCCTGAGGTGACATTGGGGTAATCTATGCATAGGGGTTGATGCATGTTTTCGTCCTATGTTCTCTGATAGAAACTTTGGAGTGATTGTTTGTTACATGTTGAGGGATTGCCATATGATTTGAATATGTTATCGTTGTTGAGAGACTTTGCACTAGTGAAAGTATGAACCCTCGGCCTTGTTTTCAAGCATTGCAATACAGTTTTTGCTCACTTTTGTCTCTGCCCGACAAGGGAGGTTTTTTCCTTTGTGACATCTTGTCTCTCTGGCTTGACTTGGTCTTCTCGACCAGCTCTCTGATTCTTCAAAGAGCTGATCCCTTCGTGCTTGATCTGATCTTGGTGCTGCAATCTTGTTCTTGGGCTTGGTGGTTTGCTGTCCATGAACGACTCAGGGAAAAACATATACCCCTGTCTGTGTACCCCGACAGAAGCCCCCGGGCCTGGGCCATGCATGTCGCTGGGCATGTTGGGTTAGGCCCCAAACAGTGCACGGACACATGGCAGAAGAAGGCTGCGCGCATTGCAGTTTCTCATGATGACCAGTCAATCCAACGTCCATTTCACATAATTACCGCGGGTCGTGGGGACATGTGACTGTAGCAATTAATGTAAAATAGTAACTTTTCTGAAGAGTCGCTTCCTCCCTCACGACGTTTCCCTTAAGAGGGGAAAAACACGGAAGGGTACTGCTCATCCATCGTGTGTCTCACCTCCCCATCATCTTCCTCCGCAAGCCAAGCAACTGCCCTCTTTCTTCGCCCACATTCTCCATTGATCCCCTTCCAATTTCCTTTCCGCGCTTTCACCGCATCTTAGGGGATATGGGGAAGAAAACTACTGCCAAGGGAAAGTGGACGACCACTGCAAAAGAGGCGGCCGCCGAGGGGAGCAAGAGGGCGACAGAGCTGGACAAGAAGCAAAGGGGAGACGTCATCTTCTTCCCATTGAAACTCGACGGTGATGTGCTGTAGGCGAGGTATGGATACTTGTGGGGGAGGGAGGTCCCGAAGGGGCATGGTGCCCCAAGGTTCTAGCGGAGGGGAAGGAGGACCCGCCAGATTCATACAAATTTTTTTGTGCATATTTCATCTACGGTCTCTGCCCTTCCTTCTCAGATTTCGTTGAGGCAATGATGGTGATCTATGGATTCCTTCTATTGGATTTCACGCCGAATGCAATGGCGTGCATGGCGATCTTTGCCCACTTATGCGAGAATTTTGTTGGGGTTGCCCCCAACGTTGATCTGTTTAGGCACTACTTCATCCCGCGGGTGGAGAACAAAAATCACCACTCCGGGAACATAAGTTGGATGCCACGGGTAATGCCAAGGGAGAACTGGGATTACATCTCCGGTAATCAGCGCAGTAGATCGGAGGAGTAGAGGGGAGATTGGTGTTGGATTCAGGATGAGAAGGCCTCGGATTTCTGCGAGGCGCGGACAGAATGCCTCGAGCGCTGCAACGACTGGAGGGCATTTGGCCTTACCGAGGACAGGCTCCGCCCGGCGATAAAAAGGATCACCCGTTTGAAGGTTGCTGGGCTGATTGTCGAGCATGTAGGGGCCTACTTACTTCTCCACCGCATGTCGCCCTTGCAAAAGAGAGACAGGTTCGCCTAGCTCTACTGGGATGCCGAAGATAGGATGAGGTTACTTCCTGGCTTGGCCAACAACTTGTCAGTCTACGGCCATGCCTGGTTGTGTGACCAACTGTTTCGCAGTTTCGAGCTGTTCAAGCTGCCCGCCAACATCATCCCTCTGAACATCAATTCCGCCAGGGACCAGATCTTGAAATGGATGCCGCACTGCAATTCTCAAGGAGTTTCGAGTGATTGGCGGTTACCCTCGTTCGATGAAGAGCCGGAATGGTCCTCCACTCTAGTGGATAGGGCCACCAAGGTGGAGGGCAACATGTACAAGTGCACCTCCAGAGTGGAGGAGGCGTATATTAGGAAGCGGCTCAAGGAGGACAGGGTGCTTCGAGCTACGGCAGCGGCGAAGGCTGGGAAGGCAACAAAGGGGAAAAAGAAGGCCGAAGGTGAAGGTTCTACTCATGGCAAGGGTGACGCGCAAGCCTCGGAAGAGGTTGCCGGAGAAGAGTCTGCCGGAGAGAACCATGCCAGGGGTGAGCTTACTGGGGACTAGCCCTCCAGAATGGAGGCTCGATACACCATAGTGGCAAAAGCTTTAGAGGAAGAAGAGGTTGAGGAGGTGGTGGAACCTGAAGAGGAGTGGCTCGCAGAAGGCCCTCAAGCACCCGAGCCAATCTTGGACCCACGCCCTCGCGAGCGGGTAGCCAACCAGGGAACAGCAGCCTCCGATCTTGTGCCTGCCGCCAAGAAGGCGAGGGAGACCACCTCCAAGAGTAGCATCCTTGAAGATGTGCGTTGGCATTCTCCTCGGCTCTCTGGGGCCAAGGCCCTTCACGCCAAGCAGCCTGCAGCCACGCAGGAGGACTCTATTGCCCAATCGAGCCCGAGCTCTTCACAGAGCTCGTCTTCATCAGAGCCTCTTGCATCCCGGCAGGGCTTGAAGTTTCCGGAGAGCTCAGCTCCCCCACCTCAAAAGAGAATCAGGGCACCTTCTCCGCCTGTTGATTTCGTGCTGAGCTCCATGCTCATCGACGAAGAGTAAGAATTTTTTTCACCCTTCCTTGTCGTTATTTCTGCACGCCTCTTTGCTTGTTGACGGATCTTTGCTTGTTTCCTTTGTCAGGGAGGAAGAGGAACATGCCCTCGTTCACCGGACTAAGCGGCTCAAACAGGCGGAGGCACCGAGGATGGCAGAAGGGACGGGCCTGGCGGGGGATGGTGCGAGCACTCCGGCACCAAGCCCCCGGTCCAACCCCCAATTGGGATGTGCAGAGGTGATCCCGTCCGTCGGGGGTGGCAGAGGAGAGCTGCCCACCGTCAAAGCCAAAGGAGGAGAAGGAACCACCCTGAACGAGCCTTTCCAGGAGGGGCCCACTCCGCCCATCGATCGGGTCGCAGGATCCCCGCCATGGGTCTCCACGGAAGAGTCCGGCCTTGTCCCGGCAACTAACGTTGCCGGAGAAACTGAAGCTTCTATCTGGTAGACTCCTCCGAGTAACCTATCTGTTCTCCTTTCTCTCTTTTCATTTTGCTTCGCACTCTGGACTTGTTAATAATTCTGCCTTTCCACCATTGATTGTCGGGTCTGCTTGCAGCCCCTTTGAGTGAGGAGCCAGACTTGCTGGATGAGGTGGCCAACATAGGGAAGGACACCATGGAGGAGGCCGCCAAGATCGCTGTCGCAGACGGGCAGGAACATGCTGCCGGGGGTGCCCTGGGTCCCCTGAAGGAGCCCGAGGAAATCCCTGGTAGCACTTCTAGATCCGGGGTCGTGGTTGAGGAGAAGATACCTCTCCAAACTATGGGCCCCTCCCCGTATTTGGCACCTCAGTAGGGGTCCCACCATCATCTTCGAGCCATTTGGCGCTGGTGCACGCGCAGCCTGGGCTTGGATCCCCTGGCTCATCAATGGAGACGAGCATAGGGCTTGATGAAGAACTTCAGCACATCCTGGCGTCGCTATACCAAGGAGTCGAAGAGGTGTACGCCTCCGTTGCTATTGCCATGGACTTGTCCTTCATGGAGTCTGTGCCAGCGGGCCTCAAAGAGATGCAAAAGCGGCACAGCCGGTAGTTGCAGGAGCTCAAGGAGCAGCACTAGTCCGCCAACAAAGTGGACCAGAAGCTGAAGGAAAAGGCGCCGAATTGCGTGACTGGCACGACACGCAGTTCTAGGTCCTCTTGAGGCAGCAGGAGACAATCTCGACGGCGAGGGAGGACGTTGTTGCTTGGGAGGCACGCTTGGCGGAGCGCAAAGCACTTCTAGATGCCAGGGAGCAGGACATCTCTCTCCGGGAGGAGAGACTCGAGGCCGCTCTCCACGCCAAAGTTGATGAGCTTGAGAGCCTCGTGCAACAGCGCACCAAAGAACTGGTGGACAAACACAAGGCTGACCTGGATGCCCTCACTGCCAACTCTTCCGCTCAGCTGAAGAAGCTTACTCATGACCTTGCCGTTGCCTCTACCGCCAAGATGGACCTCGACCGGCAGGTGGCCGAACTGACGGAGAAGCTTGCTGGGAGTACCGAGGAGGTCTCGGCCCTCAAGGAGGAGGCACAGAAAGCAGAGTTCCTCCTGAAGGACACACAATCGCGGGTCTCCTCCTAGATCCAAGGCCTTGAGGCCGCCAATGGCACCATCGAAGATCTGAAGGCCAGGATCGGCTCCTTGGAGGGCTCAGTGGAATCCATCAAAGCCCGAGAGAAGGAGTTATCAAAGGATCTGGACACCGCAAGGCACCTCCGGAAGGATGCAGAGGACAAGCTGGAGAACCACTCTGGTCAAGTCGACCTCTGGATCAAAAGCTTGATCGATGTTGCGAATCGCCTTACTGCCCAGACCATGGTGATGGTTATGGAGGGGGCGGTCTACTCGGCCAGCAAGCAGGAGGCCCCTAGTGCTAAGCTAGGGGTTTTCTTCAATGAGTTGATCAGTAAGCTGAAGGAGCATGAAGAGGGAAAGGCCGGTCGCTTTGAGACTGAATCCTGGAAGCTCGCCTGCAATGCTCTCTTCATTGTCCTGACCAACATCGCCTGCCGACATCTAGATCTCGACCTTGCAAACGGTTTCAGGAAGCCACCGGCAGGTGCAGACATTTCTGCTGCTGAGGAGAAAGCCACCCCTTTCAATGACAAGGTTCTTCTCGTCGCCACTGCTCCACGAGGTCGCCAGGCCCGGTCCTAAATTATCATCGTTATTGTGTCGTCCTGTACCAAAACAATGATGCATGTTTGTGTTTAGACGTTATATTGTTTATGCTTTATGTTGAACTTGATGCTTTTGGTCAATCTGAATCGCGTGTTTTATCCCTTTCGACTTTTATCCACCAGTGTTCGCATGATTAGTCTCTATGCATGTTCTGGTTGTCCGCCGGTATCATATTGCCACAAAAATCGTAAGGGTCTGACCCTTAACATTCATCTTGGCGTGGATGCGTCCCGGCAGGTTTTTTCTTAGTAGTTTCCGACGTAGCCACCCATTCCGCGAGCGGACTCTGAACGGAATGAGGGTGCAGACAAGAATCTAGCAAAGGTACCATCTTGTGAAAGATTTCATCATACGAACACTCCGGCACTAAGGGGACAAACAAATGCGAATTCTAGATTTGAAAGTATAACAAAGATTGTGTAGGCTTAGCTCTTATCTGTGCTTCCATCTATTCCTCCCAACTACGGCCGTTTGCTGGGCTCACATGTTCCGGGAAGGACAACGTTGCATGTATATAGACCTCTAGCTCACGGGACGGGTCAGCTAGAAGCATATGTATCTTGTGGGCGGCAGGACACGGTGTTAGGTACGGTCGGTTTCTCTCTCCTCCTCTTCACACTTCTTGACCAATCCAATGGCAATTGGCACAAAAGACACGCTAACGCGGGCGGCCTTGCCAGGGTGTCAATCAACGGACTTGCACCGGCGATCTACTCAGGATTTCCCTAAGCAAGGTATATGCTGGACCGAGCATTGCACGGGCTCAATGACGTTGATGATGCTAAAACCCAGAATATCACGATTGTCAATGGGTGAGAGTGGCAGAGAGACAAACCTGGTTCCCTTGCACACCGCTCCTTTCTCCTGAACGGGATTTGCAGGGCATTCCTGCTGTCTAATCCATTTGGGGAGGTATTGTTGCCCTTGTTGCTAGCTTCCGCCGCCGCTGTGGCCACGGCGTATGGAGATGGCAGAGAGTGGTCGAGCTCGGCGTGGGAGCAACATCGTGTTGGAGATATGCCCTAGAAGCAATCATGTATGATGATATTTCCTATGTGTTTACGGATAAAGATAGTCCTTGGACATTATCAATGAGGTGTATGAGCAGGTACGTGACTTGTTTGTGGGACTATGCATTGTATGATGACTGTCTTAAAAGGTCCCTAGTCGAAAGGGTTGTGTGGATGCGCAGCCGATTAGACTAGCATATGACACGGTCGATGGCTTGGTCTCACTAGCCATGGAGCATTGGATGCTAACCGGATAATATAGACTTGGAAAGGTCTAGTCGGATTCGACGTAGTCGGATCCGAGTCGAGATCAGGTCCGAGTCGGACAGACCCAACTATGAGACGCAACGATATGTCATCTGTGAGTCTCTAGTGCAACATACGTTCTATGTCCTAAGACCTGAGCTGACGCATGTACTCGGGATGGTGACTGACTTGCTTTGGGCCGACCAAATGCTACTCCGTGACTGGGTAGTTACAAAGGTAGGTTTCGGGCTTGTCCAGACCCATGTTGCGAGACATGGTCGAGCAAGATGGGATTTACCCCTCCGATCAGGAGAGATATACTCTGGGCCCCTCGTGTGATCCGACCAGGATAAGCATGGCCATGCGACAAGGATTATGAGATAATCCGGATTATGGTCAGCATCACTGGAACGAGAAAGAGGCCGGGCTAGCAAAAGGATGACAGACTCGCCTTGAGCCCCACAACATATATCGTGTGACAACAGGAATGGAAGTGTGATGTACATGTTCGCTAACCAGATTCACAGTCTGCTTGGTGTTCGGCATGGCTTGCTAGAGGCCGCTACCAACCATGCAGTTCGGAGGTGATCCGAACTGCGACCAAGCCGGCTTGAACCTAAGGGGTCGCGCGCTTAAGGGAAGGAACCTACGAGGTCGGACCCGATGACACTGGTCAGATGTGATCCGAGCTGTATTCAGATTGTGGCTGAGTAGACTTATGGGCTTTAGGGTCCGTGCAAGGCCCAAGTGTTGAGCCCGCGACGGACGCCTATATAAAGTGGAGGTGCGGCACACTCATGGATTTTGATGGCTTCAGCGTTGTCACTAGAGTTTTGCATGTGTTGTGAATAGACACCTCCACTCGCCGCCGGCTGTGTGATCGGACCTAGCAGTCCGTCGCACGGTGTTCCTCCTGCATGCACGAATACCGTTAGAGGCGGTGCACCTGCGCCGCTCCGGCGAACTTGTATGTGGGATCAGACAACCGGCTGTTCGAGGGAGATCGCACGAGGAGGAGACGATCCACGCGGACACGCTGCCCCAACTCTTCTTCCGCTGCACGGCACTGCGTGTCTAGTGGTAAAAATCTGTGATCCATCTCCCGCAGCATGTTCTTGGTTGTTCTGCGCGTAGGAAATTTTAATTTGCAGTCGACGTACCCTACCGTAGAATCCAAAAGTGGTATCAGAGACTTTGCTATAGTATTTGGATTCAGATCGTATCCATATTAGATATGTGGAGGCGGCAGATGAGATCTGTCATCGTTTATGAGATTGGCTATGTGCACGGTTGATGAGATCAATTGCACATGGGGATCGATGAGGCGATGTTTTCTGTCTGTCGGGGTCGATGAGGTCATGACACAACCTACCCCTACCGGTCGGTTATCCTCCATCGGGGTTCACAGTGAAACATAAATCCGAATCGGTAGAATGCGCCTTGTATTTCGTACCCGACACACAAACCGGTAGAATGTGATTCTATGCATAACTTTATTTTGCAGGGTTTGATTTGAATAGTATGGCTCATATGTATGTGATGCATGTGTGTAAATTATACATGGCCTGCGTGTCATGTTTGTCAGCCGGCTGGAGCCAAAGTGCTGTCGTTATATTGTATAACGACCTGCGTGTCGACTTGTGACTCTATGTAAAATTCATTACTAGTTGTAGTAGTTGGATAATAGAGATCAGGTTGGTGGCTTGGCGTCCCGACGTGACAAACAAGATGGAGTTCCTAGATGGTTATCGGAGTCGGAGCCGACCTAGAAGAACATCCATGAAGGAGCCATACTATTTCAGAATATATGTTTATTTGTGATTGTTATGCTTCTTGTTTTCTATGCATGTTAGAATGGTAGAAAGATCCCTCATGAATATCAAGCGAATGGCCATCCCCGATGTTGCACCTTCACACATAAAGTACGTCTATTAGTGGGCTCATAAAATTGAGGTGCTGCTGGGTGTCCTTGAACTGAAGGGTTCATGTCGGACACGGACATGCACTGCATCAGGTTAACTTGACAAGGCTATCAAAACGGTTTTGGGCCTTGTGGCAAAGAAGGTTGGGGGCCGGGGTATGAGATACCTTCCCGACCGACAGGAGTCGTATAAAGATACGATTAGCAAGGAGTTGCTTACCGGATAGGCATGTTATCTAGCAGTGATGCTAAAGCTCACTAGTCGCATGCGCTAGTTGGATCCTGAATCACTGAGAGTTTGCGGAGGGATGTTGACTTCAGTGGGAGTATTTCTGTTTAAGGCTTGAATTACTCTACATAAACACATTGCTTAGTGATTGCATATTTTCTGTTGTAGATCAATGGCACTACCTGCTCAACCCAACTTTGCATTGAAATCAATTCTGGAAATGGATAAACTGAATGGATCAAACTTTACCACCTGGTATAGGAATATGTGAATTGTTCTCAAGCATGATAAAAAGGAACATGTTCTAGAGGATCCACTTCCAGAGGAACCTGCCGATAATGCTAGTGCCACAGCTAAGAATGCCTACCAAAAAATCGTTGATGAATCAACGGAGATCAGTTGTCTGATGTTGGCTTGTATGGAGCCCGATTTGCAACGGCATTTAAAAAATGTTGAGGCTTACGATATGATTGGGAGTCTCAAGAGCATGTTTTAGACACAGGCTAGGACCGAAAGGTTCAATGTTTGGCGATCCTTGATGGATTCCAAGCTGAAGAAAGGTGATCCACTGAGCCCACATGTGATCAAGATGATCCGATATGTGCAAGCTTTGGATAGGTTGGGCTTCCCGCTCTTGGATGAGCTGGCTACAGATGCAGTTCTGGGTTCTCTTCCGCCTAGCTATGGGACGTTCATCTCGAACTATCATATGCACGGCATGGATAAGAAGCTCACTGAATTGCATGGGATGCTCAAAGTGGTAGAGCATGATATTAAGAAAGGCACGCATCAAGTGTTGATGGTGTAGAAATCGGCTAAGTTCAAGAAGAGTTGGTCTAAGAAAAAGGCTAAGGCAAAGGGCACATAGACGGTAACCTCCGCCGCTACGCCAAAGTCTGGACCGGACTCAAAGAACATTTGCTACCATTGCAAGGAAACTGGTCATTGGAAGAGGAACTATAGCAAGTGGCTTGCAGAGCATGGCAAGAAGGCCGGAAATGCTTCTTCAGGCAAAGGTACACTTGTTGCATATGTTATAGACATGTACCTTGCTGACATACCTAGTAGCTCTTGGGTATTTGATACCGGATCGGTTGTTCATATTTGCAACTCGATGCAGGGGCTGGTAAGAACTAGGCGTGGGTACAAGGGGAGATTGACATCAGGGTCGACAACAAAGCAAGAGTTGCTGCGTTGGAGGTCGGCACGATGCAGCTCCAGCTTCCTTCTGTATTTATTTTGGAAATTAATAATTGTTATTACATTCCTGCACTTAGTCGGAACATTATTTCTGCCTCATGCTTGATGAGTCAGGGTTATGAATTCAATTTAAAGGACAATGGTTGTTCATTTTATTTGAATGGTATGTTCCACGGCTATGCACCCATTGTTGATGGGCTATTTATATTGAATCTAGAACAGGAATCGGTCTATAATGTCAAGATGCATAAGCCTAATGAGATAAATCCGACATACTTCTGGCATTGCCGACTTGGACACATTAGTCTGAAACGCATGAAGAAGCTCCATGATGATGGGATCCTAACTTCATCAGACTTCGGGTCATTCGAGACATGTGAATCATGCTTGCTCGACAAGATTACTAAGTATCCTTTCACAAAGAGTTGCGAGAGGGCATCCGAGCTATTGGAACTTATACATACTGATGTGTGTGGTCCAATGAGCACAACTGCCAGATGTTGCTATCAGTACTTCGTGACTTCTACCAACGACTTGAGTAGATATGGATATATCTATTTGATGAGGCACAAGTCGGAAACTTTTGAAAAGTCCAAAGAGTTTCAGAACGAGGTTGAGAATTAGCTCGACAAGACTATAAAGCTTCTACGATCTGATCGTGGAGGCGAGTACATGAGCCAGGAGTTTGATGATCATCTGAAAAGCCGAGGTATAGTACCTTAGCTCACACCTACGGGTATGCCACAGAGAAACGGCGTGTCGGAACGGAGGAATCATACCTTGTTGGACATGGTTCGGTCAATGATGAGCAAATCAGATTTACCCTTGTCATTTTGGGGATACGCTCTAGAAACTACAGCTTTCACACTTAACAGGGTACCATCAAAATCCGTAGACAAGACACCACATGAGATGTGGACCTGGAAGAGTCCTAGTTTGTCTTTTCTAAAGATTTGGGGTTGTGAAGCATTTGTCAAGCGACTTATGTGAGACAAGCTTACACCAAAGTCGGATAAATGCATATTCGTGGGATATCTGAGGGAAACCTTGGGATATAGCTTCTACAACCGGGAAGAGAACAAAGTGTTTGTTGCTCGGAACGGGGTTTTCTTTGAGAAAGAATTTCTCAGTCGGGAGGCCAGTGGGAGGACGGTCCGACTCGAAGAAATTCTAGGACCACTCGGGGACGGCTCGGCTGGTGATGATATCATACCGAAGTCAGTCAGGGAACCCGTAGTGGAAGCGGCACCGGAACCACGGAGGTCGGGAAGATTTTGCAGAGTGCGTGATGTATTGTTGCTAGAAAGCGATGAGCCGGCTACGTATGCGGAAGCGATGGTGAGCCCAGATTCCGAGGCATGGCTGAAGGCCATGAGATCCGAGTTAAAGTCCATGGATGAGAATCAAGTCTGGGACTTGGTTGATCCGCCGCCTAGCGTAACAGCCATTGGTTGCAAATGGGTCTTTAAGAATAAAACTGATGTGGATGGAAATGTTCAGATCCACAAAGCTCGGCTTGTCGCTAAGGGTTATGGACAAGTTCAAGGAATTGACTACGACGAGACTTACTCGCCGGTAGCGATGCTGAAGTCGGTGAGGATCGTACTAGCTATAGTTGCATATTTCGATTACGAGATATGGAAGATGGATGTCAAGACGACTTTCCTTCACGGAAATTTAACCGAGGACGTGTATATGATACAGCCCGAGGGTTTTGTCGATCCGACTAGCACTAGTAAGGTATGCAAGCTCAAGAGATCCATTTATGGGTTGAGGCAAGCATCTCAGAGCTGGAACATCCGTTTTGATGAGGTCGTCTCTGGTTTCGGCTTCATCAAAAGCGAAGAGGACTCTTGTTTATACAAGAAGTTAAGTGGGAGCTCAATAGTGTTTTTGATCTTGTATGTGGATGACATACTACTGATCGGAAATGATGTTTCGATGCTGAACTCGGTGAAGGAGTCATTGAATGGCAAGTTTTCGATGAAGGACCTTGGTGAGGCAATGTACATTTTAGGCATTAAGATCTATAGAGATAGATCGAGGAGGCTGCTCGGCCTAAGCCAGAGCACGTACATAGATAAAGTATTGAAGTGGTTCAACATGAGTGAGGCAAAGAAAGGGTTCTTGCCACTCTCACATGGTATAAGGCTAAGCGAGACTCAGAGTCCTTCGACATCTGATGAGCGAAGCAGGATGAGTAGGATTCCGTATGCCTCGGCAATCGGATCCATCATGTATGCCATGATATGTACAAGGCCTGATGTTGCTTTTGCAATAATCCTAATAAGAAAATACCAGGCCAACCCAGGTGAGAGCCACTGGGCAGCTGTAAAGACTATTTTGAAGTACCTGATAAGGACTAAAGAGATGTTCCTAGTTTATGGAGGTGAGGAAGAGCTCGTCGTAAGGGGTTACACCGACGCTAGTTTCCAAACCAACAGAGATGATTGTCGATCATAGTCCGGATTCGTGTACGTCATGAACGGAGGAGCAGTGAGCTGGATGAGTTCCAAGCAAGATACGGTTGCCAATTCTACCACAGAAGTCGAATACATTGCGGCTTGTGAAGCTGCAAAGGAAGGTGTTTGGATCCGGAACTTTCTGGATGATCTTGGTATTTACCCAGCCTCGGTAAAACCGTTGGACCTTTATTGTGATAATTCGGGTGCCATCGCACAAGCTAAGGAGCCGAGGAATCACCACAAGACCAGACACATAGATCGGAAATATCACCTGATACGAAAGATCGTAAAGAATGGTGATGTAGAGTTATGCAAAATTCACACGGAGGCAAATGTTGCAGATCCGTTGACTAAGCCGCTTCCACAACCCAAGCATGAGAGGCACGTTAGAGCTATGGGCATTCGATGTCTATTTGATTGACTCTAGTGCAAGTGGGAGACTGTTGGAGATATGCCCTAGAAGCAATCATGTATGATGATATTTCCTATGTATTTATGAATAAAGATAGTCCTTGGACATTATCAATGATGTGCATCGGTAAGTACGTGACTTGTTTGTGAGACTATGCATTGTATGATGACTGTCCTAAAAGGTCCCTAGTCGAAAGGGTTGTGTGGACGCGCAACCGATTAGACTAGCATATGACACGGTCGATGGCTTGGTCTCACTAGCCATGGAGCATTGGATGCTAACCAGATAATATGGACTTGGAAAGGTCTGGTCGGATTCGACGTAGTCGGATCCCAGTCGAGATAAGGTCCGAGTCGGACAGACCCAACTATGAGACACAACGATATGTCATCTGTGAGTCTCTAGTGCAACATACGTTCTATGTCCTAAGACCTGAGCTAACGCATGTACTCGAGATGGTGACAGACTTGCTTTGGGCCGACCAAACGCTACTCCGTGACTGGGTAGTTACAAAGGTAGGTTTCGGGCTTGTCCAGACCCATGTTGTGAGACATGGTCGAGCAAGATGGGATTTGCCCCTCCGATCAGGAGAGATATACTCTGGGCCCCTCATGTGATCCGACCAGGATAAGCATGGCCATGCGACAAGGATTATGAGATAATCCGGATTATGATCGGCATCACTGGAACGAGAAAGAGGTCGGGCTAGCACAAGGATGATAGACTCGCCTTGAGCCTGGCAACATATATCGTGTGGCAAAAGGAATGGAAGTGTGATGTACAGGTTCGCTAACCAGCTTCATAGTCTGTTTGGTGTTCGGCATGCCTTGCTAGAGGCCGCTACCAACCGTCCAGTTCGGAGGTGATCCGAACTGGGACCAAGCCGACTTGAACCTAAGGGGTCGCGCGCTTAAGGTAAGGAACCTACGAGGTCGGATCCGAGGAGACTGGTCGGATGTGATCCGAGCTGTAGTCGGATTGTGGCCGAGTAGACTTATGGGCTTTAGGGTCCGTGCGAGGCCCAAGTGTTGAGCCTGCGACGGATGCCTATGTAAAGTGGAGGTGCGGCACACTCATGGATTTTGATGGCTTCGGCGTTGTCACTAGGGTTTTGCATGTGTTGCGAATAGACACCTCCACTCGCTGCTGACTGTGTGATCGGACCTAGCAGTCCGCCGGACGGTGTTCCTCCTGCACGCGCAGATACCGTTGGAGGCGGTGCACCTGCGCCGCTCCGACGAACTTGGACGTGGGATCGCACAACCAGCTGTTCGAGGGAGATCGCACGAGGAGGAGACGATCCACGTGGACGCGCTTTCCCAACTCTTCTTCCGCTGCACGGCACTGCGCGTCTAGTGATAACGATATGTGATCCATCTCCCGCAGCATGTTCTTGGTTGTTCTGCGCGTAGGAAATTTTAATTTGCAGTCGATGCACCCTACCGTAGAATCCAACACCTCGCTCTTCTGCTCCGCCCTGCCATCTTCTTGGGCACTACGAGTGGTGATGATGTAGATGAAGATGACACGCTACATGCGCTCCTTGGGTGTGCGCAAGTGATCCCCCTACCTGGCGCGCCAAAGATGACGTGGGAAACCACGACCACCTATGGGGCCATCAGCCCCTTTTGGTTCGGCGGGGGGATGGGCACGTTCCACAGAGAGCGGAGAAGCATAACACAGCACGACAGAGATCACACGGGCAGTTTTACCCATGTTCTGGCCACCATGAGGCGTAAAACCCTACTCCTGCTTTGGTGGATTGATGGTGGATAATGGTGGAAAATGCAGCGCTCTTGCCCGGCAGGGTTGCCTCGGGGCGAGAGTTGCTACGCGCGTATGAATGTGCGAGGGTCCGAATCCTTTCTATGTTGCCATGGGCCTCCTTTTATAGATGAAGGGGTCACCACAGTGGCAAATTTGTCTTTACATACTGATTAGATAGCAAACAGTGCTATCATATATAACTTTGCAGGTTGACAGCACTACAAAAAAATACACTTCCGTGATGATACATGTTTGTCACAGTAGGTCGCATTTTTTGTCATGCATGTACATCCATGACAATTTTATGACAGAATCAAGATAGTCATACTGTCTTTGTCGAGAAGTGTTCCATGACATTACCAAAATTATCATCACGGAAGTGTCCACTTCCATGACGATAAATCGCGCGTCACAGAAGTTCTTCCATCAAGGGTGACCGACACGTGGCATCCACCGTAACGGAACGCTGTTAAGCTATCGGGTCCGGTTTTGGATCCGATAACCCACTAACAGCCCCGACCAATGGGGATTTTCCACGTGTAAAATCATCATTGGCTGGAGGAAGCACGTGTCGGCTCACCGTTGGGGACGATGTCATCCACTCATTGGATGTATACGCCTATGATACGTCGACACGTGGCACGGCCCAACAGAGGCCCATTCCTGTGAAAAGTCCGGCCCGTTTGACTTGGTCAAAAGGTTGCCGCCCGGCCCACGGAAAGCCTGTTAACGGCCTATTCGCATATAGCCCATTTACAGCCCGCTAACCTAGGGCCCATTACGATCTATCAGAATTAGGCCCGGTAGCGCCATCTGGGCTATCCAATATGATTCCAGCCCATTTTAAGTTCCGGCCCATGTATGGCCTATGACGTCTTTCGGCCCAGATGAGGCCCTTTGTAACTCTTGGCCCATTAACAGCCCATGGTGAAACTGGCCCGTAATGAACAGTGTATCACTTTATACCCATTATTAAAGGCCCATTAATCATTGGGCCATTTGCAGCCCATGTTATCTTTCGGCCTTCTCAGGGCCCATTTATTCTTGGGCTCATTTCCAGCATTCGTTTACTTACAGCCTGTTACTGCCATTTTCTGCTTGTGGGCCAAATTCAGCCCGTGGTTACAGTCGGCCCGTTAGTGGCCCGTTAATACGTTGGGCTGTTTTCATAGCGTCATCAAATACGGCATATTAACGACGGCCCGTTATGGTCGGCCCATGAACGGACGACTCCAACTCCAGCCCGTTTACGGCCATAATGCGGTCTATTTTTGGCCCATGTTTGGCCAATCGATCATACGGCTCGTCTATGGCCCATTGATGATACGACCCGTAGAAGGCCCATTGTTTCTACGGCCCGTAGAAGGCCCATTGTTTCTACGGACCGTAGAAGGCCCATTGTTTCTACGGCCCGTAGGAAGCCCAGTGTCACTACAGTAAATATGTAGCCCATGGCCTGTTAAAGGCGGGAAACTACTATAGGTTTAGACCTGCTAATTGCCCAAGATGATTATAGGCCCATGTTTTGGCCCATATGAGTAACGAGCCGGCCTGAAGACCGACAACACTGAGATCCACTGAATCTTCCGGCCTAAATTACAGCATACCAACGAAAGAATAAACCTAGACTATACAACAAAGAAATTACGGCATATTAGGAATCAAAGTTCGCTACCCGGTGATAATAAAGCGCAACATGACCGCGGATTACATACACTAGGCATCAAAGGTCGCCACCAGTGCATATAAACACGCCGACAAAAGAATATACAAAACTGAGAGCACTTCAGAAGGCACTAGACCTGGCAAGCTCGGGCCCCACAAGCAGCCGAACAAGCTGATGAGACCTCAGTTGTGTCAATGATAGATGCTTCATCCCTAGCTGTATGACACCATAGTGCGCAAGGCAGTCCCCTGACATGTTCATTACATCTTTGACTTCAAGTCGGAGCTGAGCTGAAGCAAGCCTTTCCGCTTTAAGTTGAGACTAAAGAAGTCGAACTGATTGAGCCAGCGACTGGACAGAGGTTGTCTCACACCTGTTGGTGAGTAGCTTCAACTCATTGTCTTCATCAGGACAGGACCTTGGGGTCATCTCGCTGTCCTCAAGATGGTTTGGCTCACTATCTTTCCTAAAGTTCTGCCTGGCATAAGAGATACGACTCTGAAAGAGAAACAAGGAGACATGTAACAGGTTTCACAATTATATAAGCAAATAAATGGATCTGTTCTGCATAAGGAACATGTTTTTACAACCACAATTTAAAACTGGTACTTGTTGCAAACATCCAATTAGATGTAAACAACAGTGGAGGAAATGATGCCTAGTTTGAAGGCTTGAGAAGGATGAACTTACATTACATGTTAACACGGGCTGGACAAAGCCATTCTCCATGTTGATGGAAAGATAATTCAATAAATTCCCCAAAGAAAATTCTTTATAAGAGTTGCCATTATTCTACATTTTGCAAAGAGTAAATATAGATCAAACAATATTGGAAGAAATAGAGGATAATGAAGCTCAGGTGCAGACTGATGATACATAATCAAATAGCAATTAATTAAGTACAGCGTTACAAGGCAAAAGGTCTCGACAAGAGGAATGCGAGACATCAACGTGCAAAGTGTCATTGGCTTTATTCAACATTTTGGTAAGAGTAAATGTAGATATGATAATTTGGAGAAAGTGGAGGGCAGGGCAGATAAGATGCAGAGTAATGCTAGACGATCAACTATCTCGCGATGCATGTACAGTAATAGCACCACCGTCCGTTATTAGTTGCCGCTCAAATGGATGAATCTAGCACTATTAAGTTCTAAATACATCCAATTGATCAACAATTAATTCGATACAGAGGGAGTACATGACAACAGGTACTTACATGAGCAATCCAAAACTTCATAACCATTGTGTTAATTCTACATTTATCTAAGAGTAAATATAGATCTTATAATTTCAAGCAAAGTAAGGATAAAGAAGCGAACATTTACAGTGATGCTACATAATCAAAAAGCAATGAGTGTAAGTATGCTGACAAAGGGCAAGAGGTACTAACAAGAGCAGTGCAGAGCCCAGTATTGTCGTGAGATCCTATGATCCTTTGAGCAAGGAGATTCATCTGAAATTAGTTTTCATACAAGAGAGAAGGTAAGGCACATGCAGAAATTTAGGAGTTCAAATTTTGAATTGATATCATAGAGAGTACCTGACGCTGGGTTGTCAGCAGTTCTAATAGGGGTTTGGCCACTGGAGTAGGGGTAAAGTCTGTTACAGTTGGGCCTGTGTTTTATGTGGCTGCTGATCTATCTGATTTAACAGGTATCACTACCTTTTCCAAATATCTAGTTTGTACTCCTTGAGGATCTGCAATCACCCTCTTCCTTTTGGACATCTATTACGAAAGAACAACATTTGACTGAAAAAACATAGTATGACGACACATGGAATAGGTACAGAAAATGGATAGGTATGGCATATACTCATATATGATGCTTAAACTAAGCAGATGGTGTAACAAAGTAGAAGTAATGCAAGAGGTCAGATGCAAAATATGTGCGACCAATACAACCTTGCCAAGTTAGAGCATGCACCTTGATGGGTGAATAAGATAGGCCATCCTCCACCATGCCAAGTTTGTTAGCCAGTGGATCGTTCCGCAATATTCCTCTCGCGCGCCCATTCTCATATTCATTTTGATAATGTTCAATACCTGACATGCATGAAAACATAAAAACAAGTGAGATTATCTTTGTAATGCATAAGTGATTCTAATCCAATACTTCCTCCCTGTAAACCCCTTTGTGCTATCTCTGCAATTCTTCTAAGAGGTGCCATGCATGCTGTAATTTGGTGTGTGCATTAATATAATGTGGCCTACTACTCAAAATATGAGAGCTCCAGAAGTGATGATACTTTGCAGATGACAGCTTCAACAAATAGTAAAGAAGAACAAGTCGACCTGACCTGACGGATTCGACATATACTAAGGGAGAATAACTCGACCTGACCAGTCGACCGCAAGAGGAGAGGATCATCTTAAAGAAGAGCAGAAGAGCAAGCAGATTGAAGATATTACAACTCTTTCTATAAAATGTCGGTTGGCCACCCATGATGAACCAGAGCGCACAGAGAAATACTATTCCTTCCGGTCTCTCCATATGTGGCTCACATGCATTTCGAAACTAAAGTAGGAACATTTAGTTGACCAATTAAACATCTCTCAGTTTTACTAATATCAGCATAATATCAGATTTGAATTTGTACAACTAAGCTTGTTTAGCTCGATGGGTGGAGTAGTGCTATTACGACACGAACCACGTAGGCTGATCGTGGTCATCATAAAATGGGGAAACCGCAAGCATGATGAGTATAGTGTTGACCGTGGCAGTGGGATGGCAGATCTGAAGCTGCAAACCGCGCAAAGGATAGTTAGCAACCGATATTTGCTTTGAAATAACAACTAAGATTTGGTATGAACAAGAAAATACAGTCAACAAGTGACAAAGAAATGCAATTCTGCTGTCTCTATATATGTCGCGACATGCATTTGGAAACTCAAGTGGGACCTTTAGCTAATCAATTAAATGTGTCTGATAACTAATATCAGTATCATATCACAATCATATTTGAACAACTAAGCTTTGGAATTTTGATTGTTGTGTTGTTTAGCTTGAAGGGTGGTGTAATGCTAGTATGACAGAAAGCACCTACGCAGATCATAGTAGAGTAGATAAAAGGGGAAAGCCCTAAGCATCAAGAGTAAAATCAGGAAAGTGGAACTAGCTGGACCAGTGGGTGGCGCACATGGTTTTCAAAATGAATATAGGAACATTAGGTGACCAATTACGTTCTCTGTTTTAGTAATATGAGCATCATATCAGATTCATATTTCAACACGTAAGCTTTGGAATTATGAGTGGCATGTTGTTTCGCTTGATGGATTGAGGTCTTGAGGAGCAGTGCTAGCACGACACGAAGCAGGGAAGCACCTACGATGATGGTAGTGAATATAAAGGGGGGGACCATAAGCTTTACGAGTATAGTGACCGTGACATGGCGGATCTGAAGGTGCAAACCGGACAAAGCTACCTCGCAACCAATTATTCAGCTAGCCACTACGATTTGGTACGGACAAGAAAAGTATAGTAAACAATTTAAGATCTATTTTCTGGGTGAGATCAATAACTTAAGCACATATGGAAGAGGACCACCTCTCTTGCGACACCGTGTAGGCCCCTGCTGATACGTTGAGGGTGCTGCGGGTGTGATGGCTGTCGGCGACGGGGAAGAAGACTTTAGATGGCAGACGGCCGGGTTGGGGGATAAATCCTGTTGCCGTGGACGAGGCGGTTGTAGGAGCGGCAACAGCAAAGTGGACGACGGCGCCGATGAAGCGAGATGAAGCGATGAAAGGATCCTGGTCCGACGCCGTGGATGAGAGACGTCCATCTCTTGCAGTGGACGACGGGGTAGGGGTAGAGGCTCCGGCAAGGTGGAAGATGGGGTGGCGGACAGAGGAGGCTGGCCGCAGTGGGGAGGTTATTGTGGCGCCGATAGTGTATGAATGGGGAAATGGAGGGGGAGGGGGGATCTCAAACTTTGGGACGCGCTTGTCTGAAATGTGGGAAAGTTATGAACTTATCCCCCGTTTAAAATTTCGGACATCACGTCGGTTGGGGATAGGACGGTAATCTCGCATCTCCGAAATATTTGCCGGTAACGATTTCGGGTGAGGAGAGGGTGTTTTGCCGCCCACGGTGTATGAACGGGGCTGACAGGTAGGGCGGTTGTGTCACGTCTGAGGGAAGTTACATCTGCCCTATTTAAAATATTAGCCTACATTGATTTGGACGAGGAGAGTTTGTTTTGCCGCCCTTTGTGGATGAATGGGGAAATGGAGGGAGAGACACATGTCTTTCGGACGAGCTTGAATCAAATGTGTTTTTCCGCCCACGTTTGGCGCCCACCGTGTCTGAATGGGCTCAGAGGCCGTCGTGTCACGTCTGATTGAAGTTACTAGTCTACCCCTATCGACAGCAGTGTAAATCTGGTCGATAAGGATGTCAAGTGTCAGGGGTAGACATTAATTTTCATCTCGCAAACACTTGCATCGGGCAGCCCACAAATGATAGTGGGTGTTTAGCCGCTTCGTTCAAAACTTGGGAGAATTAGCATTCACGTTTGCCCTGGGCCCTGGCAACTAAATCCATATCCAATTTTTATTCGATTACGAATATCCACAGATAATTCTACGTTTTGTTATTTATTTCTTCAAAACCACAACAAAGATTTATTCCACCTTTATATATGATTATGATTTAGAAATGTCGTAATCTTCGAATTCAGTAGGTTGGATACACTTTGAGTCAAACAGTTATTTCATCCAATACAATATGCTCACACGAAAAACAGTTCACCTTATGTCAATCATACAAGTACTGAGGATTACCTCGCCTAAAAAATTCGGATCATTACAACACATGGACAACATAGGGGGTCTTACAACATAATCTATTCAGAGACATGACACAACATGCAAGTACAATAATCTAATGACAATTTCAACGGCTATCCAAAGAACAACTGGGATTACCCTGGGCTTCAGATAGCAGAAGCAGCAGGACCTCCTCCGTCTTCAAATGCAACATTCTTACTTCCTCCAATTCTTGGGTTGCTTGCATAATGCGTGCAGCTAATTGCATAATTTCCAGCTTCAAGATCGAGATCACCTCATTCATGGCAGCCACACCATCTCTTTCTGCCTCTAGCAGAGCCTCAAGAACTATAATATATGTGCTCAGACTGCTCTCTAGCGGTGTTCCCTCTGAACTGCTACCATCTGGTAACATAGATGGCGCATTGCTTCCACAAATAGATTCTGGGGTTGTACATTGTGTCCTAGTGTGAACGGCATCCTGAATGGTTTCCGCTGGACATAAGTAAGAGATAGTTATCGCATGATCCAGGTAGTAAGCTTACATGGTAAACGACATATGAATTATTCCCGAGCATGGCAAGCTATATTTAAATGGTTCGAAGCAGCATCAGCCAAAAAGAAATTAAAATGGTAAGATGAAACTAGGGATGCAAGTGGCAAATAAACGACATTCGCCAGTCCCATCTAGTTAGTTTTTGCTAGCTCCCTGGTTTATTTTCCTCAAAAAACAAAAACTCTTTTGAACTATCATAACACTAGTGGACTTTAATTGGGATTAAACGGGACCCAGTTGACATCCCTAGTTGAAAGGGAGTGTACCACCGCTATATTTAAGTTGCCAAGGCATCTAAGCAGTTGAAATAATCTGAGAAAGCACTTAACAGTGTGGCCTCATATAAACTACGAAGACAGTCTTCTGATGAAGTTCAGAGGAAAAGTTAAGGACTCAAATGAACTAGGCATGCCTTTCTTTATGATAGTACAACAGGCACTGCTGACATATTGGCCAACTCAGGTATAGCGTAACAAGTAACAAACAAGCATTCGAATCAAGCAATACAACAAAGCAGACAACTGAAGTATTTGTTATTCTGTTGGATTACAGGTTGAGGGCACAAGCCAAGAAAGCAGCCCACACGCATTACATTTCACATGTACTAAAACACACTGGCTTACCATATGTTGCTGTGAAGCCTCACCGCTGTTGCAATGTTCTTTGAAGATATCACAACATCCCATGGTTGCAAATCTACTTGTTGTAGTTTATTCTGCACCTCTATTTAGGTAAAATTAATTTTAATCGCATGCCTTTGGTTCGAATTGATCATCAATGGTTCATCTAAACTAATGAAAGAAGGGTGTGTGCATACACGATAATATATCTGCTTCCCTCTATTTTTATGCTTGTTCGAGGTGCCAGCCCCAAAAGAACAAATATTTTGCTTGATGGGGTTGGCAGCTCCATAATTAATAGAAGCATCAAATTAGTCATGCAACTTGGGAAGATCAAGAACACACAAAAAAGTAATGAACAGAGGCTCGTAGTAGTGATGTAATAGCTAGCATTAGAAAATGTAGGGTAAAACGAACAAAAACCAGCGGAACCACATGCTAGTTTGCTAATGTGTAATTAAGCATAGAGAACATGAAGCAGTCTGATGGAACCAACAGGTGGCATCAGAACAACACCATTATCATAAATATAGCATGCAATAAGTAAAATAGTAGGCAGTGATATCTAGGAAGTACAGTAAAACTTAGGACAAAACTAAAGCATATTAACTATATGTGCACTGGTATGTAATTTAGCTCATGTAACATGTTCACTGCCAGAAGTATGGCCCTACAGGTGCAAGCAAAATAACACATCTCATGAAAAACTGATTTATGCCCTGAAGAAATTCAAAGGTGCGGTGCTTATGCTAAGAAAGTGAACGTAGGCGCCGGCCGTTGGATAATAGTACTTGATTCTCGGCGGAGTATGGGTATCGTTGGCATACTTGATAGCTAAGGATCGTCGATGGTGCTCGTGTTGCGGTTGAGTTTGGGCCGGCTGTCGCCGTTGCTGAAGCGGCTCCGGTGCTATGGTTGCGGCGCCTGTCGACATACAAGAAATCTCATCTGTGGTAAGTGAACAGTTGCACGATAAAGAGGAAAACCGAAGGAGTATAGATCAAAATAACCTGATGAGGCTGCGGCGTTGGTAATGCAGGGCCGGTGGAGTTGAATATGGCGTCCGTGGAGTGGGTTCGATGCAGTGGACAAAGGCTTCGGCGGGCGTGTTGTACAATGCTTTCGGTGAGGCGGGTCTGTTGCGGCGGACGAGGGCTTGTATGAAGGGCCAGCGAAGGGACGGACGAGGGAGTCAGTGAAGGGCCTACACTGTGGTGGACGAGGGCGCCGGTTAAGCAGATCCGGTGCGGTGGACCATGATGGCGGTCAAGGAGATCTGGAGCGGTGTACAAGCCATTCGCTGAAGCGACTCCGGTGAAGTGGTGAGTTGGCAGTTGGGGGTTCCTAGGTGCGGAAGGTAGATCCGTCGGGGTGTGAGGTCCACCGCTGCGGCGGAGGACTAGATTCGGCGGCTTGCCGTGGTTGGGGGGAGGGTGGGGAGGGGAAAGGGAGGGGCTCTGGGGAAGAATGTTGGGGGCAAAGAGGGGAAAACAATGGAGTTACCAAAGCAGCCCTTTTCTGTTCATGTGGCAGGGGTAAAACAGGAATATCGCAGGGCTAAACTTTCGAGCGCGAGATATTTCGATGTGAGCGGGAAGTTTGAAAGCTCTTGGTGCCTAAAATTATATTCTACTCTTGTACGGCCGACTATGATATCATGGCCGAGAATTTGTTTGTTTTGCACGCAAAAAAAGTGCAAGTTTGGAAAATCAATGTCTCCAACTCGAAACTTAGATTGTCCATTCAATTCAAATATGGATCATTGAGATACTACAAGCAAATACCATCATATGGTCCAATTTAAATGAAATTCCAAATGTGTTTATCCTAAATATGATGACAAAAGCAAAAATGTGTATGTGTATGAATAAAGTGGATGATTATAAAGTTTGAACATGCCCGTATGTGTATATCTCTAATTTTGATATATGAATTTGAAATCACGAAATCCCGGCTTAAAAATGTACCTCCGTTTAAATGAATTACAATAGCTAATGATGGAGTCGAATTCCAAAATTCCAATCTTAGGTTTGTAATTCTGGTACATCAAAGTATATCACGCATGTTCAAAAGTATCGTTATCTCATAGTCCAAACTGTGAAACAAATTGATCAACCTTGAGTGCACACACTATTGACCATGTATATCTCAATTACGCTAAAGTCCCTCAAATATAGACACCTCACTCTTTATCTGAAACAACCCCCCCTCCCTCGTCGCCCCCACACACACAGAGAAGTCGTTCTCTCCCCCAAACACCAACACACGAGCACATTAACACCCCTCTCTCTTCTAAAGTACGGACCCCAATATAGGTATCTATCACTTTATCTCTTGGGAATGCACACATCTCTTCCCCCACTCTCTAGCTAGGTCTCCCGACATCTCTCTTTCCCAACCACACGCACTATGTAGAGTGTATCTTTCCCATACACACAAAACATCGCCCCCAAACGTCTATCTCCCTAGTTATGTGGTTCTCGCACACTCACCTCACACGCCACCCCCACTGCAAAACAAGCACACTTTGTCTCCTTGTGCACCACTCTCCTCTTTCTATCTCTCCCACATGCGGACCTACCCCATCTCCTTCCTGTATACATATATGTCGTGACTCTTTCCATAGCTCCCTAATGTATCATCGTTCTCGATCTCACACATTGTTCTCTACACCATCTATTCTAGATCTATCATGAAGTCCCTATCACACACACGATGACTCGCTTCCCTTGTGTCTCTGTACATAGGCCAATTTCAAACAACACCAACATTGTCTCCCTATCTATACTCCATTTATGGACACAAACTCCCCCTCTCTCGCCCCTCTCTTCTCTCTCTCTCTCTCTCTCTCTCTCTCTCTCTCTCTCTCTCTCTCTCTCTCTCTCTCTCTCTCTCTCTCTCTCGCTAGCTCTCTCTCTCCGTCGCTAGCTCTCTCTCTCTCCCTCCCTCCCTCTCTCTCTCTCTCTCTCTCTCACACACACACACACACCCCTCTCCCAGACACAATCGGTGTCTCCTCCAAATAGTCCCTCACCCGCACCCATGCTATCCCGCTACTACACATGTCACACCATTCCCCCTTCCCTTATACTAGGTTTACATCATTAGTGGTCTCTCTACTCCACATACACATACTCACTCGAACACACAAACGCACGCACAAACACACACAGACACACACAAACACCCATTAATCTGGATCCTCATCTCTCCCCATGTCCGCATGTGTATCTCACACACTCACTCTCTAATTATGTATATGTTTCTCCACGTCACACAACACAAAGCCCCATGTACATGTCTCTCTCTATCCTCCACACACATAGACACAAAGAATCTGTTATCATTGCCTCAGTCTCTAGACATATCACACATGCACATTGTCTCTCTCTCTCGCAAACACGCTCAACAAGGGTTTCCCCGTGATTAACTTACCGTCTATTCATCAACAGTCGTGGCAGTACGGCGAACACGAGACATGAAAAAGAATAAATCTACACATGCTTAGACCACCTAGTATGACTACTAGGACTAGAGCAAGCCAAAAAGTGCACCGCCGTCACCCCCTCCTTATCGGCAACGGGAAAACCTTTGTTTTACACAGTCGAGAAGTCATTGTGCTAAGGCCTCACATTCTGAGGCGTTGAATAGAATGTAGATGCTAGTTTACGGAAACAAGTATCGATAATACGTTTATATCTCCATACTTATATTTCTTCTCTTATAAAAAACTGAGTTGGTAATGATGGTACACGTGCCATCTTGCAATATAGATCGTCCGATCTATATCTGACTAATGGAAATTAAACTAAAAGATACCCGCACCCCTCGTCCACATTTGCAGACAAGGCCTTCGCTCGTTCATCCTTATCTCCAATAACCTCATTGTTGAGCAATTGAGAAAGGAAGCCTCTGGAACAAACTGGCCTGGTGGCCGCTACCGGCGTCATCAATCCCCATGCCTCCGCTCAGTCCAACCACCAATCACCACCACGCCCCACTCCTCTTCACCTTATCTCCTATTTCTCGAGATACCATTAGTTTTTACACATGGGATTACTCCTGCATGGGTCAATCACAACGAGTGTTTTATAAAAAAATGCATCTTGACGTTCCGTGCAATGCACGGATCTTGCTAGTACTCCTACAGAAGACTAAGTTGGTGATGATGGTGTGTCTGCCATCCGTCGTTTGTGACCATTAGATCTACATCTAACGACTGTGAGGTCAGTTGTTGCCTTTTCTCACAAACATCCCACTTGTATACCAATTTGAAGAAAAACCCATAATTAGTACCTTAAAACCAACCACATCCCTCCCTGACCTCACCAAAACAGCCCAAGGAATATATTCTAATTGAAACATAATATATCTCTAGTGATATATGTATATCATAATTAGAGTGTTTTATATCAAGTTTGTGAATAAGTATTATTCTAATTATGATTTGTTGCAACGCACATGAACATTGCTAGTATTTCCATCCATGCAAAAAAGTTTCCCTAGTATTCCATAGTTTCGAGTTTTCCATCAAGATATTAGTCACTCATGGTTGATATTTACTTTCAATCATGTACACATATGCACTATGTAACTAGCCTTGCTTATTGGTTTCCAAAGCTTAACTTTCACTCCTACTTACAATATGTAGAGTATTTAACAAAAAACTACCACTTTCAACTAGCCCTAGGAAGAATCTATTGTACAAAAAATAGCAAAAACATACCCAAAATTTCTTAATCCACGCCAAAAACTACTACCTACCGGTTAGGTTAGTTTAAACCCTTTTATGACAGGGTTGGCCCACACGTCCCTGCTGACGAGGCAGCTTAAACCAACACATTTTGTTTGACCGTTGACACGAGGGACCCACATCTGACCTTCTATCCTATTATTCCCCCTCAAATCATTATTTTTCCTGAACATTACTTCAAACAATACTGATGCGTGTTCCTCGGTGGCGCCGGTGATGAGCGAGTTGGCCGCCGCTCCGCCGGACGGGCCGGACGCCGCGCTGGCCTCCGCACGGGTTGGCATGCTGGCCCGAGCGTGACTCACGAGCGAGCAAGCCGCCGCGCTGGCCTTCGCTCGAGCCAGATGGCTGGCCTTAGAACGGCGCGCACGAGCAACTCGCCGTGCCGCCGCGCCAATCTAGCTAGCAAACCTTGCAGATAAGCAGCTGGACGGAGCTATCTTGGCTAGCTAGCGTCCGCGAGCGCCGGACGGAGGTGGCATCCGGGCTGCCGCAAGATGGGCTCCGCACCGCCGGTGGTTTTGACCTCGCCTTCTGCCGGCGGCGGTAGCTGTGTCCCGTGGCCGAGGATGACTAGGTGGACGGGCCGGAGGTAGGAGGTCACTCGGGGATTTTTGTGCAGAAGGACATGTAGGTCCCACAAGTCATAACGCCCGGTCGAATAGAAGGCGTTCACTTAATGGGCGACATGGGCCCTGTTTGGATACTCTAAGTCAGAGGTTAGATTCTAACCCTGAACTAACTCTAAGCAAAGTGGTGTTTGGATGGCAGGGTTAGATTGACAACAAATGTATCCAAACAGGGCCATGGGTTGAAACGTGCCTATAACGACACTTTGTAGAGTAGTTGTTTCTTGGTAGGGATGGTTGGTAAGAGCATGTACAATGGTTGATAAGGTAGTCTTATTTTAAGTCTGCCACGTATGCAAGTGGTAGTAGTTTCTTGGCATTATTAATGGTTTCTTGCATTATTAGGGGTTTCTTGTAAGGCTACTCATAGTGGGGAGTATCATATGCTAGTAACATGCGTATGATACTAGTGTATGATACTACCTCCATAGTGCATAGTATCATAAACTAGTATCATAGATGATCATATTTATTGCCATGCATGACACAAAGTAGCATAGCATTTAACATGATACGGTATCTACCTATGTTACTCTAACACTCTCTCTCTTCCTTAATTATGTGCCACATAAGCATATTTGCTAGTCCCAAGTGTATGTTACCACTTATGTTACCCCCACTATGGCCAGCCTAAGGAACAATGTACTACTAGCGACAAAAGGCGATTCTAGGTTGCGTTGTACTCCAACGGGTACTACTACTGGTCGCGGGAGTGTATACCTCATTTTGTGGGTTCGATCCCGGCCGAACGGACAGCGGTATTTTTTTAAAATAGTAACTTCGCTGCGAGCCAATATTTTACACGGGTAGTTTGAGTTTTGAAGTCAAACGGAAGTGCGGCACCACAATCTGGGTGCACTGGATAGCCTAGCCACGTGAACGGGTTTTCCTTCCCAGCATCTCGTGCCTCACGTGCTCTCCCTAGCCGCACCTCGCTTGCAGCTTCCTCATCAGCTAGTAGCATATTTAAACTAGCGCCTCCCAATTAAGCCCGAGGAGCCGGAAAAGCCTGGCGGGGCATTGGGAACTGTGCAATATGGCTATGTACGTAAAGTGCTCTACTACTACTCTGTAGCTTGTGGCGTTGCACACATGGATTTCACTCCATTATCGGCTCTACTGTAAAAGAAATTCCTCTTGACGTGTTTTTTTTTAAACGGAGGAAGCTTTGCTTCATCCCATTCATAAAGAAGGAACTACTAACAAAGTTCGACGAGATCCATTACACCTCCACAAATGGAAGCGAAAAGACTAGTCTCGTTGTATCAAATAACTCAAATGTTCTGCCCCCGCAGTAACTGTCGCTGATAAACAGGCTACTAGTGTGTGCGTGAGAGGAGCGGCTGAGTAGGCCAGCTACGTGAGAGGAGCGGCTGAATAGAGCACCGAGAGTACCACTATGCCACTACGCAGGTGTACTTTCCCTGCATAGATAGTACAGCGATGGTTCTAGAGAACAATAGTACCCTCCACTTCCAACTGTAGCTCCTTGGCCCTGAGATTCAAGAGTTCAAAATTGGTGCACTATACTAGAAGTACAGTACATAGCACTAGTAGTACCCTCGCACTACTAGTTGAGAAAGTAGTACTAGTACTGCTCTGATGACAATCACGTACTCATTAAATCACGTAATGTAAGACATTTTTTGACACTAGTTGGCGTGTATAAAAAATAGCAAAAACATACCCAAAATTTCTTAATCCACGCCAAAAACTACTAGCTAGTGCCAAAAATTTCTTACTAGTGCTATTATTTAGAGTATAATGCAATCCCATAACGTCCCATAATGCTAGTACTAGTAGTAAATAATAGCCTCACCCCTTTGCTTACTACGCTCTACAATTGGAAGGGACGAGGCCATGCGGTTACTATGCTCTTATATCCTCCTCGCCAGTTCCCCTCCCCCCGAAGAGAAGGCAGTTCGTCGCTACTCACATGGATTCGCCAGGCGGTTCTCCTCCTTGTCGGGGCTAGGAGACCTTGGACGATGATCCTCTGGGAGAAATCGCACGCCGCTCCGACATCCTCACCGCCGTAAGACTCGGTGCTTCCTGCACCAACTATTTCAAGACGGTGCTTAAAATGGCTTGGGAAAAGGCCATGCTCGTTGGTCTTCCATGCGTCCTCGAGGAGAAGGTTCTTAACAATCCTTTGAACAGTCCACCGCTCCCTGGCCATGGTTGCACGTTGACTCCGCTAGAGTTGCCGACGTTGAGAGGTAGTCGGATTTTGTCCGATGAGCAGGTCAGTAATGGAGTTTGATCATGTAGTACTTAGTTATTCCATTTCCATCACGTAATTTCTCCGCTACCCATCGTCTTATATATAGGTCTGGGTCGGTGCCAACGAAGATTGGCTTGCATACCTCCGGTCGGATACCACCATCATTTTGCACAACATCCACAGCAGTGCGGCCGTTCCGGTAGACCCCTTCTCCACCATTGGGATCGGCCTTCCGGACAGGCTGGGCTTGAATATGTATGATGATGCCTACATGAGATTGAAGAAGATAGCAATTGCGGACCCGCCGACAAAGTGACACGGCTATGATGATTACTATCTCATCGCAGTGTTCGACATATGGATTGCCATCAAGGCAAGAGGCAGTAACGGCAGAGGCTGGCGCATGTTGGCTGCGGCATATTTGTACCCCTACACATTCGAAAACATCATGCGCCATCTAGGCCGCATCTTCGCAGTGACAAGCCAGGGGACTTGTTTCATCCGGTTGCCATCCTACGGTACGGGAGAGTACAAACGGAATGCACAGACCATCATTTGCATCCCTAACGGTACTCCATTATTTTGCAAGAACCAGTCATCCCGCGATCAAAATAAGATCGCCGATCCTGGATGTGCATTTGCATCCGTGATTTGGTCTAACCTGGAACCTTGTAGCTGACTTTGGCATATTGCGATCAACTATCTTAGCAGTCGTTACCCATGGTACCACCGATGTGCAACATGGTCACACAATCTACCATGATCGGACCGTCACCATCTACCCAGGTATTCCATTTTTTAACACTCTCGCCTTCTCTTTCATTGTTGTACTAGTACTCTACTTACATACTAGTAGGAGTACTTTTTACCTTGGAGGATGCGTATAGCTAGCTAGGCCCTTGAAGACTTGAACCCACTAGCTGCCACCATTTTTGTTTTTCCATGTCTTACTATCTCATCCATGTAGCCAACAGTGGCTATATATAATAAGCCGGTTATTTTACTTCCTCTATATCGGAGTAGTACTATTTGCTGCACAAGACATCGACCGCCATATTTGAGCACAACATTATTATGCATGGACCTTGACTATGTACGTCACCATGTGTCCAGATCTGAGATGCCGCGTGTACCAGATGAACAGTGCCGAGTTCGACCCTCGTGATGCTACGTGGGTGCTGAGGAACACTCTTGGAGAGTACTCGCTTTTCATTGGGGACAACTACCCCATTGTGAAGCGGTTGCCACCTTCCATGCACGACACGGAAGGCATGCCGTTCATGAAGCATGGTTGTGTCTTCAGTGCGCACCGCCGGATGAACGACATGCTGGGACATGCTATCCCTGATTTATGCCGCTTCAGCTTGGATGAGTCTCCATCGTGTGGAACCGGACTAGAAAGCTGCGACAAGGATTCCCGTTTCCCACCGCTATGGATCGTGCCATCCACGAAGAACACCTGGGACTGGAACCTGGAGGAGGACATGTAGCCCATCTATAACGTGTAAGTGGAGTACGGTAAATTGTGAATGGTAGCGCTGTGAATATATGTACATTAGTCGTGCACAAATTTATCACATGAATTGGAGATGAACTTGTGTGGCATACTGGCATTTTTCCTTTAGAATTTAGGGACAATTGCATTTTTACCCCTAGTTGGTTCCTACCCACGGGTTTTGCCCTTACTTTTCGAGCTTGCTCAGTTTTGCCCTTACTTTTTCCGTCGTGGTCCCTCGAATGCCCTTTGACCGTTCGACCAAAACTTTGAAAATTCATAACTAATTCATATGAACTCAGAAAAATGCAAATAAGATATCAAAATGTTCAGATAATCATTACCTTTATGTGCATATCATTTGCATTCAGGACAAAAGAACCCTTTAAACCACCTGAGGTAATTAATGTTATTAACAGTATTATAAATAAAAAGGTATAAACAATATTTTTTCATGAATAAAAATTACATGCAAATGTAGGTGATGTTTTTTGAACATCCAGATATCTTATTTACTTTTTTCTGAGTTCGTGTCATCTTGTTATGAATGTTCTAATGACTTTGACCATTATTAGGAAACTTCATTAGAAGTTCACATGAACTCAGAAAAATGCAAATAAGATATCAGGATGTTCAGAAAACATCACCTACATTTGCATGTAATTTTTATTCATGAAAAAATATTGTATATACCTTTTATTTATAATATCGTTAATAACATTAATTACCTGTGTGGTTTAAAGGGTGCTTTTGTCCTGAATGCAAATGATATGCACATAAAGGTAATGATTATCTGAACATTTTGATATCTTACTTGCATTTTTCTGAGTTCATATGAATTAGTTATGAATTTTCAAAGTTTTGGTCAAACAGTCAAAGGGCATTCGAGGGACCTCGATGGAAAAAGTAAGGGCAAAACTGAGCAAGCTCGAAAAGTAAGGTAAACCCCGTGGGTAGGAACAACTAGGGGTAAAAATGCAATTGTCCCTAGAATTTATTACTAGTAAATGTGTTATGTGTACATGCAACTTGTGTGGTTGTTGCACGGGCTCCAACACGCTCTTTGAGAAAAAAAGGTGGCACAACTTTGGATATACGTGATGTGGCAGCATCATACAGTAGCATCGTTCGCTATAATTGTAGTATGCTCCTACTAGGACGACAACTCCTATAAAACCTTGCGCTTGGATCTTTGCCTCTTCGGGAGGTTCAACAGTTCGTACTCGTGTGAACCTCGCACTTGGCTCTTCGCCTCTTCGGAAGGTCCAACAATGATGATACTACAGTACACATTATGCTTCTGGCAATCTAACACTGATTGAACTGCTGCAAGTCCACCGCGAGGGCGAGGGCGAGGGAGAGGGAGAGGGAGAGGGCGCTGTAGTCAAAACCCTCTCCTCGTCGTGCGAACCACCGCGCGCGTGGGCGAGGGAGAGGCATAGTAAGCAAGCTTCTCTTCGTTCGGTGAGTTGACGGGACACATCAAAGCAGTACTAGTACTAGTCCATACTACGTCCTTTCCGGTTAATATGGCTTAATTTGAAACGAGAAAAATACACTGGCGGTCAACGTATGTAACAATACACTCTTTACGGTCACTATATATAGTTTTGCGGTGATTATATGATCACTAGCTCATCGTAGAGAACCGTATTGCACCTATTGACCGGCCACATAGTCGACGTGGCACTTTGTTGACTGGTTAAATTGTTACCTGGTTTCTGGGTCCCACCTGTCAGTTGGCAGAGCAAAGAAATCAGCTAAAAAACAAAGAGTGTAGTACATCTACACTTCCAATGCATTTAGCCTTTAATCTAAATCGATATTGATTGACTAATGCACCAACTTGGGCTCTAGGTATAGGCTACATGTCTATCCTTAATTACAGCATGCAACGACCTTCATTTAATTTCTTCTCTCAATGGTCGCATGCACACATAAGTCTGCTACTTTTGGGCGTTAATTATGCCCTGGTCAATGTGTAAATCTCTAAATGTACAGTCTTTCACGGACGTAGGGAGTAGGTTGAGCACTTGAGCATGAGCGTGTGTGTTGTGTCGTGTGCTGTGTGCCGCATGGGTGCGTGAGTGTTGCGTGCGTTCATGTGTACGTGTGAGTGTTGCATGTTGCATGCATGCATACATGCATGGGGCTTACTCCCTCCCATTGATATGTTCATATTTCAAGCTTCCTCTCTTCCCTCCATATGGTGATACTCCCTCTGTTCCCAAATACGGAGTAAAATCCTCCCTCTGTTCCCAAATACGGCGTATTTGTCTTTCTAGAGGTTTCAACAAGTGACTTTGTTCGGAGCAAAATGAGTGAAGTGAGCATAGAGGCATAGGGATAATGTAGAAAGGAAGTCTGCGCGATCCATTATTCCCCATCTCGGTCAGAGAGAACTATTCAACTAGTCTTCGCAGTGAAGTGACAATACACGCTGCAGCAGACGGGACACTTAATTAATAAGCTGAACCAGCGTGTTGGTGTTACTAAATCAGCCTTACCTAGTACTGCCATCATGTTTGCCAGTAGAGCACGCTTCTGTCCTCCATTAATTGATATATGGGCCCTCTTGTGGTAGACCCACATGTCATCGGTGTAACTATTTACACTCCGAAGGACGGTATATTCTGGTAGTAGTAGTAGAACTGAGATTTAATGCACTTTCTTGCCCATCTTCCACTCTTCTTCCTCCTCTCTTCTTCTTCCTCCTCTCTTCCCCATCGTCGGCTGCACACCATTTCCCCCCGCTCACTGCTCGCCCGTCCGCACTATCTTCCTTGGTAGCTCGCGCGTACCATATATCCCCGCTCACTGCTCGGCCACGCGAGGAGAAGCTTCTTCGCTCGCCCGCCCGAATCCACTTCCCCGCTGGCTCGCAGGCACCAAAAATCCCAATGGCAGAACCGACTGACACGCAGAGCCGCGATTGGAATTCCCTCCCCGATGTTCTCTTGGAGCAGATCTATAATCGTATGGACCTACTCAGCACCGTCCGTCTGGCCGCATGCTCGGTGTCTTTGTACCGTATACTCGTCTGCAACCGGTCGGCTCTTTTCAAGACACCCTGCTTCCTGATGCCCGATCCTCGCAGGTGGCCCAGACACCGACTTGACGATCCTACGGAGGTTGCCGTGGTGCCCCTCGACATGCTACCACTACCCGTCCACCTGTCCTTCATGCGCGACCACTACTGGGAGGGCATGAAGGCCAACTGGATCATCCTCATCCACCAATCCGCTAGTCCGTGGCGTCTCGTGGATATCTACACCCAGTGAGAGATCACCCTTCCATCTTTGGATACCGCCGCCATCGAGCCTCGCGGCCCGCCGGACACTCCTGCCTACTATGCACGAGACACGTCGAGCTTTTGGCTCGACCTCTGTTTGCTGAAGGTTGTAATCTGCGAAGTGCCCACACCATCAGAAGACTACATGGATTACAAGCTCATTGTCGTGTTCAACATGGGATTAGTCTATCTGGAATCCGATCGCCATACATGGTTATGGCTCATCGTCGATCCTCTTTACCCAACACTTCTGTCTGATGCTATAGTGCATGATGGCATCGTTTATCCGGTCGACGCATAGATTGGCTGCCTATACTGGTGGAATCTATCATCGTGTAATTGTTCTATCTCATCTCATCTTTACCTTAAGAATACGACTGCCTGTTCATTGTTACAAATTTAGAATATATAGTATGTTTGTAACCACATCATTGCTATATGTTCCTCTCATTTCCTAGATTTTTTTGACCACACATGTTATTGTTAGAGTTGATATGGGAACAATTGGTATCTAATGATTGTTAGAATAGATATTACGAGTATAAACTCATGATTGCTATATGTTACTCTCATTTCCAGGATTTTTATAACAATGCATGTTATTGCTTAGAGTAGATATGATAGTTGTAGTAAGTGCTATGGTAGAATATGAGTAGGCCCTGTCATATCTGTTTTCCTCTCATTGTTAAAAGATGTTTGAACCATGATATATTGCTAGAATATGAAAGCCATTGGCTTATTTTTTTAACTTGGGGTATGATTATGACCACGACATTGCAATTCTCTGTCTGTTATAATAATCTTAATTCCACACATACTCTGAACATGATTGTTTATTTTTTTCCTTTTGGTCTCCAATTTGAATTGTTGCAGCAGAAGCAAATGCGCTGGCCTTCATGATTCCAGGACCTGGAAACATACCAGCTGATGGGTGGTGGTTTATCGCTCGTTCAGCTGAAGGTGGTCATTTGATGCTCATTTGCACATACCAAATTGAGCAAACCATTTCATCAAACCACATGCAGTACAATGCCTGGGGCGTTCGTGACATTGATGGCTATGGCTGCTTCGTGTTCGAGAAAGATCCCAGCTCCGTTGGGCCAGGCGTATTCAACTGGAGGCGAGTTTACAGCCTCGGCAACCACTCCATGTTCCTCGGGCTCAATTATCCGATCATCCAACCAATCATCGATCATATCACCGGTGATGATTACCGTGCTATGCAACTTCCGTTCGCCAGGGGGGATTGTGTTTACACATCATACCATGGGTTTCATGAATCACCATATCCAGAGATTCGTCGACACATCTTGTTGCCAGATAATCTTCAGCGTGTGAAAGGCATCAAGCTTCCATGCAATGGATGGCTTTTGCAAACCCGACATGCGGTGATGTGGTTCATGCCAACAGCAAATATGCACAACTTGATTCGTACTGATATGTAGACTGAGCCATGTATTCTACTGCTGTAGCACGACCCTCTTTTGTTGGATATTATGTACTGTTGTTAGTTTGAAGCGCTCCTCTGGTTTGAAGGATAATTCTGGGATCAAGTGCATCCTAACTCACCTACGTAGGATGTACTAATAATGATGATGGAGATGCTGTGCAATATATATATATCACTTAGGCTTCAAGTGCGTACTTGTTAGTTAAACCTATGGTTAAAATGTGACACTAAATACGACTAGTAAGTAGTACAGTAGCAGTACTAGTATACGTCAGTCAAATTATTCATCATGTCCACACATTGAATTGACGTGACAACACGCTGCGCGTGAGGTGACACAAGAATCCCGACGGCGTGTTCAGGTATTTTGGACTTCAGATTTGGAGTACCACTTATCTATCGAAATCTTTCATCATTCACTTAAAACAGTCGATTGATCATACATTGAGTACCATATAACTAGAATTAACCCATGCAAGTCGAAGAAGGATTGGCCGATGCTGCCGGCTGGCGTCAAGTTTGATCCCACAGATCAGGAGCTGATCGAGCACCTTGAGGCCTAAGCAAGCATTTCTTCCAGCGCAATTCCAGGGCGTTCTAAAGGGGCACGTGGGCGCCGTCAAGATATGATCGGAGTGCGGCATGCACGCGATGTGGCACAACACCGCAATACCTTGCCGTGATGGTCACCGGCGCAGATGGGCAGCAAAAGGTTACGTGCTGCACACCAACAAGAACCGACCAGCGAGAGGACCAATCGGGTGATGCACCAGTACCACCTCGGGACTGGAGCAAGAGAAGGAGCGGAGCTGGTCCTCTGCAAGATTTTCTACCAGGCGAACACTAGGGCCAGGACTAAAAAGATTATAAGTTAGTTTGATATTGGTACTTGTACTACCTTGTCGTCCACAAGTTGGCATTGTTGTTAACGATCTTTGGGTATGAACTTGGCATTTTCTTCCTGTAGCGACCCGACCTCAGACGGTCAAGCCTCTGTGTTGCTGTGCCATCCCTAGATCAGTATGCTGGCACACACAGTACATCAATGTATATATCAAAGTGCAATCACATGTATAATTAACGTAAAACTGATATATACCTCATAAGTCACAGCGGAAACAAATAGTCGGGTATGGAGTCCCATCAACGCCATCGGCAGGTTGAGTGTAGACCGTAACCCTGTATCGTAACTCTTACTCGTCGAGGAAATATCTGCAACATGGTACGTTGCAGCCGTGTAGGTCAGTACATTGAATGTACCGGCAAGATCACAATATGAGAAAACAGATGATAAAACTATACTATATGCAATATGGCTTTGTGGCTCTGTATCTGAGTTTTGTTTGCGTAAAAGCTAGTTTTATTTTCCCTACATCAAAGGAATAAATGAAATACTTACTATGGAATTTTCTATCATGACATGGTTCCGCCAACCGATGTCTCATAGCCCAAATTCATCATAAGTTGCCCACAATTAAGTTATCAATCCGGTGTTGAGAGTTCCGAGATAGATCCAAGTCCAGATGCTCAAATTGTCCGTAACCGGGGACACGGCTAATCGATTAGGTTTAAACCCTCTGCATAGGTTTGTACACTTTACCCGCAAGATTCGATCCTCTCTTTACGTTCTCGCACTTCGTGGTGTTTGAGAACAAGATGACCAAACATGGTCTTCGAAGAGTTCCTCGACCACCGTCCGGTACTCAACCCATCCTACCGTAGTTCTACATCTGCTAGTACCGCCCCAGCCAGAGTCACAACTAAGGTCAACCAAGCGAGCCTATAATGACTTGCGGTTGCACAGGTAAGCTTCGGGCATGAAGTATTCTTCCGTCTCTTTGAGTCTGGGTGAAGCTTTCCGCAAGATGTCATGGCGCTTCTCCATGCATCCCGGCCAACCTTTGGTTTCTCCAGGTGCCCGTCAACCAAATCCTTCACCCAAAGAGTGTGTATTGAATTCTTGTCTTGAGTCTTGAAGTCTTGAGGCCTTGAAAATGCAGTCCTTGCAGATGCCATCATGGAGTTGTCGTCATTGACGTAGAGTCCTCCTTCTTCACACCACTCTCGAGCACTCATACCAACCCCGTCTACTATAGCGTAGCATAAAACTAAATAACGTCCCGGGCTTGGTAACAGGGTGATGGGTGCTTACCTCATGCATACTACTCAACTTCAAGAATCAATAACACTACTGGAGGTGGTTGCAAAGATGCCACTAAGTGCAATAAAACATAGGTATGAAAGCATGGTCAAAGTGAACTTGCCTTGTTGACGATCTTCGAAAACTAGGGATTCAGTAGTAGCAAGCTTAGACCGGAAATTCTACCGAGGCAAACAATAACTATAATAAGCACATAGCATATAACACAATAGCATAGTAACATAGCACACCAAAACCAACGAATCAAATCCCAAAGGAAAACTCAAAGAAAACCAACTCAAGTTTTTCCTACTTCAAACAACAACTAGAATAGTTTTATATAACAAAAATTTCTTAACATATCCTAAGCATGGTTTTATGTTAACTTAACAGAAAAGATTTCATTAAGCATCTAGGAGCAAAAGAATCAATTTAAAACCTATTATGAAACTCCTATTAGGCCTAATTCAATTTCTATTAAGATAAAATAAAATAAAACTTTTATTTATTATAAATAAAAGTTCATGCTCTAAAGTGACAGAAACTAACCTAGAATAATCTATCACATACGAAAAATAAATTTATTTGCTAATTAAAATAATAGGAAAACAGTAGCTAGTTAATTAATTAAGAATAACAAGATTCTGCTTAAAACTATTTTTTATTAATCCTAAAATACCCAATTAATTCCTATGGTTTGGCAATGTCAAAATAAAGTTGGGACAAAAAGAATCAACCAAAAATAATTTTCCTAGCTCATGTTATAACAGATTTACTATTCTGGCTAAAACTAAAATAAAGCAATTTTAATTAATTTTAACATAGCTAAATATATTTTCTGCAGGAACTATAGAAAATTTGCAAACCAACAAAAAAAGAATCACCTAAAAATATTAAACAGAATAAAAGATATGAATTTTTCAAAACAGGAACTATTCTGTTAAAACAGAAAACAAAAATAAATGAAAAATGGCCTAATGGGCCTAAACTACGCACTGAGCGTAATATAACCTAAACGGGCCTAGGGTTAAACGAGTCGGGCCGGCTAAATAAAAATAAACCCAAACTAAAAATAAACCGTAACTAAACCGGGCCGGACCAGTTTTATTTAAAAGAAATACCCCTTCGGGGGTGTTCTAATCTGGACCGTAGAGGGGAGATCCGACGGCGGCGGCGGCGGCGGTGGCGAGTGTGGTGGCCTCTCCGGTCGTCGGGAGGTCGGTAGAGAACTCCAGCAGTCTTGAGGCGGGGGCGTTGGTGGAGTCGGTGGGGGGCGGGGCGGGCTAGGGCGGCGACGGCGACGGAAATGGCGGCGGTCGGCTCGGCTCCAGAAAGGCGTGAGAGAGAGAGGAGAGGCTCGGCGGGGCGAGGGGGAAATAAAAGGGGAGGGTTTAAGTAGGGGGGCTCGGCGGGGTAAGGGAGGCGATCGGGAGGATCGGCATCCGGATCTCACGGGATCCCGTGGCGGCGTGGCTCGGTGGCATGGGCGAGGAGGAAGAAGGGGGTGGGGTGGGCGTCGGTGGGAGAGAGAGGGTGAGCGAGCGGGCGACCGGGCGAAGGGTTTTCAGGCGAGGGTGGGCTGGCCGGTCTGGCTGGCTCATTGGGCTGGGGTTGGGCGCTGGTGGGCAGTCTGGTCGGTGGCATCGGCTGGCTGGGCAGGGGGCTGGTGGCGCTGGGGGGGGGGTTTCTATTTTTTAATTTATTTTTTAATAAAACAAAACAGAGATAAAACATAAACTATAAATATTTTATATAGGACATATATATACCAAAATGATCAGGGAATATTCCTATCATTTGAACATTTTCCAAAGGCAAAATCCAAACTTTATAAAAATCCATTTTTTTCAAATTCAAATAAAATTCAGATTTGAATCCAAAACTTTTGGCAATGTTTTCCTCTGATATTTTTGGAGTGTCATGTTTACTCCTCTCATACTTTTGATCAAGTATTTATCAGGCATAATTTTTGAAATGATTCCTACTTGCCAAAGTTTTGAATTCAAATTCAAAACTCAAAATGCTCTGAAACTTCAAATGGCACTTTCAAATGACTTTCAATTTGATACTTTATTACTTCCAACTCATATTTCATATAATTGAAGAAGTCATTTTATCTCCCCTCATGAAAATCATTGAGTTGCATAAAGCTTTGAATTTGAAATATTCTCAAATGAAATTCAAATCTTTTCAAAACCCTTTTCATTCCAAATGGAAGAAGTCATGTCATCTTCACTCTAGGTTTTGGTGTTGGAATGAATTTGAATTCATTGAGATCCAAAAGGCAAAGGAGAAAGTTTTGGGAAAGTCATTTCATTCCCTCTCATTCAACTTTCAAAAAGTTTCAAATTCCACTCAATTTCACTCAATCAGTCAAACAAACAATCAGACATCAAGCATAGTTATTTATATAATATAACATTCCAAAATTTAGAATTTTGGGATGTTACAGACCTACCACACTTAAAATGAATCTCGTCCTCGAGATTCGAAGAGGTTAGCAAGAAAGGGTTAGGGGTTGGGGGTCTTCTAGCAGATCCGTCGGTCGGAATGGTCTAGTGTGCTACCACACTTAAAAACAAGGTAATAGTTCCAATAAACTCAGATACTTCCTCTGGAGTGCT